>OZ024744.1:33185644-33215644 GCA_964016885.1 Eledone cirrhosa
ATTGTATATATATATATATATATATATAAGAGCTTTTACAGGACTAGAACTGTTTCATTCGTGAGAAATCATCAGGGAGCTGGCTGTCCAAGTTAGTAGTGTTATTTATATCTTTTCTTTCCTGGTGGTAGGAGAGTGTGGGTGTTTGGTGGGTGTAGGTCATTGGTTGAAGGATTTAAAGAAAAGGGAGTTCATTAAAAACTAATTAAAAAGCTAATTAAAAGCTATAGTATTAAAAAAGCAGGAAGAATACTGTAAACAAAATCATATTTGGAATACCAATCCTAGTTTATCACTTAGACTAACAATGCCTGCAAGACAGGTGTCTACAGGATGGGTGGGATTCAATGGTTTAAAGAAAAGGGAAATTCTTTAGAAGCTTATTCTTTAAAGCTGGAATAAGGGTGACAAAGGCAGAGAGGTTTCCATCAACAGATTCAAGTGTTGGGGGTGATTCCCCTTATTGTGAAGTTTCTCTTAATATATATATTCTAGGTGTCGACAAGCACATTCAAATACTCATATACATATATAAAATAATTACAACGGTGACATAAACAGGTACTCAAGTTTCGTCGGGTTCTGGGCCCCAACTCGTTCAGCCTGTCATGATGTGGTTCTGGAATGTAGAGAGCTTCTGAAGTGAACTTGTCCAATTAAATTGGCTATATATATATATGTATATATATTTATATATATATATATGTACATAACAAATGTAATATAGAACTGGCTTCTACAGGACTACCTCTGTTTCATTCGAAGGAAATCATCAAGGTTTTCCTGATGTTTTCCTTCGAATGAAATAGTTCTCTTCCTGTAGAAGCCAGATCTATATTAAATTTGTTATATACACTCTACTAAAATCTTGATTTCCTTACTTGCTGGGGTTATCACGCAATAAGGATTTATATCTGTGGTTTTTCTCACATCTGATGTGCATCAGGTTGCCTGTGAACCTTCACAATACCATGGTGATCATGGTTCACTGGTACTTCAATTCAATGGAGACACCGATCGTTTCGAGAGATACACCAGGGCATTGCTTACGCACATCCCGTTTGATCTTCTCGTGGTCTATGCGTCTGTCCTCAAAATTATGGACCCCATCATTCACCATTCCACGCCAAGTTTCTCTTTCAAGAGCTTCTATCTCCCAGTCAGCCATCATCAAACCATATATATATATATATATATATATATATATATACAGAAATAACAACACAATCGGTACAGTATATGGAAAGAATATATATGTATGTGTGTGTGTGTGTGTGTGTGTATAGTATATACATATGTTAATAATTGTTTCTACTTTTGGCACAAGGCCAGCAATAACCCAGTGCATTACTGGTACTTTATTTTATCGACCCCGTAAGGATGAAAGGCAAAGTTAACCTCGGCGCGATTTGAACTCAGATCATACAGGGAAGTAACTCTATGCTTCAAAAGCATGGCGTCCGACCCTCTACCGATACTGCCAATCCACCGCCAAAGTTTTACTGTGTATAGTGTGTATGTATATGAGTGTATACATACACATATGCGTATGAACCTAAATCTCTGATTTTCCAGAATTGAAATACATTGCGTAAGTTAAAGAATTAAATTAAAAAGATAAATAGAAATATTAAGTAGAGAGAAAAATGTAACAGATAAATGGCTTACGTAAATACGGAAACAGATTTTTTTATATACACTCACTCACATATATACATACACACGCACAAACACACATATGTAAGTGGGGTTGTGCGTAGCTGTGCGGGTCTGTGCGCATGTGTGTATACATATGCGTTTGTAAATATATATATATATATATATATAAGCATGTATATATGTATATGTGTATATGTTTGCATCATACAAACACTCATACACACAACACACATACATATATATTTATGTGTATGTGTATGTGTATATACTGTACATTTGTTTGAATATATATATACATATATATATATATATGAAAACGTTTGTGTAATATACAAACATATACGTATACGGATGTTTATATATACATATGACAAGATGGCTGCAACTCGATTTCGAGTAATGCCATTGCTTGATACTTAAACATGAGCATCACGGACTTAGAATGTTAGTTCTACCAGGGACATGCCTATAGCCAGCAATACCATTCCTCGTTAAAAATATCACATATCAAGGGATCCTGTGTTTGAAGCTCTTTTAAATGAGGAAAGGCTTTGCACGGGTCCAATACCACTCTCTGACCATCAAATACATTTACCCCAAAAAGAGGAACTGGTCTACATCATTGGATGTTAAAGAAGTCACAGGTTTTATATCAGAGTGACCTTCTCCTAGAGAGATGTCTTAATGAAGACTTGGTGTCTCTAGCTCCATAAACATACTTTATTGGATGTCCGATGACTCTCCTGAGTTTCTACGTTCTTTGACGGGTTTTGTTTTTCATACCACAGGGTGTCTAAAATCCTCCTCCTCACATAACCTGTTAGGTGAAGTTGCCGGTTTACTCACCGCCGACCCGACTACACGCAGGATATATTGGGTTACATGTTACCAGTAGCGTTGACCTGACATGAATATATATATACATACAGAGGGAGAGTGAGAGAGAGAGAGAGAGAGAGAGAGAGAGAGGGGTGAGAGAGGGAGAGAGTGTGTGTGTGTGCATACGCAAACAATGCATAAACAAAACGGAACATATTTTTATCACACCACGCACTCAATCTGACGGACACACGCACACATACACACAAACATACACAAACACATACACATACTTATACAGACGTGCAGTCAAATCATATATTCACCAAGATGCCCACACTATACTGTACTCACACATACACATAGACATACAGAACAACCACACACACACAGACTCATGGACATACTTATCAAGCATGCACATACACATACACACATTGTTCAATTAGACGCCGGCAACATACGCATGCATGCACAAATACATACACCACACTACACACACGTAAATACGAACACTCGCACATGTACATACAGATACTCACAATCACACACAAAAACACATATGTATACGCACATGTATGCACACATGTACACAAGCACAACGAAACACACACAAAGACATACACACACACCCACACACACACAAAAACACAAACACAATGACACGTATATACATAAGGGTCACCATATTGATATATGACGTCTCTTGGCCATCTTAAGCCTGGCGGAACCCATCCCTCTCAAAGCCTGAGTAGATTTCTTCCAGAGAAAGATAGAAAGTGAGGGAGAGGAAATGACAAAGAGATATAGAGGAAGAATCAACCCTAGTACTAGACTGGTACTTTTCTTATCGACCTCAAAAGGATGAAGTGCAAAGTCGACCTCGGTGGGATTTGACGTCTGAGAGTAGAGAGCCGGGACCAATACCATAAAGTATTCTAGCTGACGTTCTAACGACTCTGACAATTGGCCGCCTGACACGTATATAAATATCGTTAAAAAATAATTTAATCCCTTTTCTATTTTATCTATTTTATTGCATCTATTTCCTGCGTAATTTTATTCGTCACGGAGATTTTATTCATTGTAATATTTCTGTTGATATAAGCGACGTTTCTGTGGCCATCTGGTCTTATCTTCAGGTTATCAAGGATTAACATAAACCTTCAGAAACATTATGTACACCATTCATTTCAGTTTTTGTTTTTTTTCATTTTCATTTTCATTTACATTTTCATTTCAGCTATTATGAATTTGAACGACTTCCGTCCGTCCGTCACACTGTGTGTATTTGTGTGAATGTTTGTAAGTGTATCTGTGTTTGCACGTTTATATTTATATAATCATACATATAATTGTTTGCATATGTACATACACACACGCACACATATATATATAACAACATTATTTCTATTTTAGGCACAATGCCACCCATTTGTGGGGAGAGGAAAGCCGATTATATCGACACCAAAACTTGACTGGTACTTTATTTTATCGTCCATGGAACTGTGAAAGGTAAAGTTAACCTCAACAGGGTAATAAGAGCGTAATAAATAGCTGTAACCAAATACCATTCAACATTTTGTACGGCGCTCTACCGATTCTGTGAACACAGTCACCACACAGGCTCCGGAATATAGTAGCAATAACATGGAATTGCTAAACATAACAAGAGAATCAATTACAATAACATTAACAACCAATCACAAGAGAGACCTCAAGTGATACAGTTGATGATAGGAGCTAGTACTGTGAAACACATTGTTTAAATGAAACGGTACATTAACGAGAGAGAGAGAGAGAGAGTGTGTGTGTGTGTGTGTGTGTGTGTGTGTGTGTGTGTGTGTGTGTGTGTGTGTGTGTGTGTGTGTGTGTGTGTGTGTGTGTGTGTGTGTGTGTGTGTGTGTGTGTGTGTGTGTGTGTGTGTGTGCGAGAGAGAGAGACAGAGTTAGGGGGAGAGAGAGTAAATGTCAGCTATAGGCCTATTTTATGACATATATATATATATATTGATAACAGGGTGCATATATATATATATATATATATATATTGATAACAGGGTGCATATATATTTGTATATATATATATATATATATATACATGTATATATACATATATATATATGCCTCCTGTTATCAATATATATATATGACCCCTGTTATCAATATATATATGTATATATGTATGTGTGTGTGCCTGTGTATGTATATGAGTACATACGCACGTGCACTCACACATATACATATGTATATATATATATATATATATATATATGTGTGTGTGTGTGTGTGTGTGTGTGTGTGTGTGTGTGTGTGTGTGTGTGTGTGTGTGTGTGTGTGTGTGTGTGTATAAAATAAATAAATAATTAACTGACAGTTTAAGACCACTATGAATGACAGACAGCAAGACATATTTTTAAACAGTCAGGGTACGGATTTCCAAAGGGTTTTTAATGGCGTTTTACTTCTTTATTCTTTTTCCTCGTTATAACCCGTGCGATGTCATTGCCTTTCCCTAGTGATGGTGGTGGAAGTGGGCTGTGTGTTGTGTTGTGGGTTGGTGGTGTTTGTATTAGTGGTTGTTGTGGTAATGTGAGTGTATGTAGGGGTGTCTGCAAATATTCATATAATCCGAAAAGGAAAGTCACAAGCAATTTTTTTCTCAAAACATTTAATTGAGTTGTCTATATCTATCTGTCTACATCAACACTAACACAAACACCAATAATATGCAACATATAAACAACACCAACCAGAACAACAACAACAACAATAAGACAACAAAAACAACAAGAACAACAGCAACAAAGATAACAAGAACACCATCAACAACAACAGCAACACGAACAACTCCACGAACAAGGAAAAGATTTCTTTTGCCCAAACTGCGAAAAAAAAAACCTTGAATACCTGCCAGTAGACATAAGCAACGCTGAGGAGCTACTGGCAGAAGCCAAAAAATACATAGTATACGCGGAAAATGGATCATTTTCGATCCCCAACACCCCCACCACCCCACCCCCGGAACTAAAAAGTCAGAGACTCCTAAACACAGTGATGATTAGGACAGTGTTAAATAAAATGAAAAGACCAGCGCAACCATCACAGAGTGAGATAGAGCTGGTTTTAAAAGAAGGACACAAAAAATAAAAAACCACACCATCCTGCCGATTATGGACATATGGTGGGTTTTGAAAGGTTTCCTGAACCTGGATGATGACACGCTGGTGTCCATGGGAAAGGCATCGGGTGACGCGTTCAGTGGAACGAGCCTCAAACTTGTAGTTCAAATGAGGCCCGAAAGGATCCCCCAGATCCCTGAACGCGTCATACTGGATGATCAAACTTTCATCAACATTACCGTTGAGGGTAGGCGGCCCTCGTGTTACCTCTGTGGAACCAGAGGTCACCTGAGGGCTGTCTGTCCCCAACTTAATAAGAAAACCCCAATCCTGCCTACACCACCAACAACTGCACAACCAACACAACCACCACAACCACCACTAAAAAAACAACAACCACAGCTCAAACCAAAACAAAACAATGTCCAACCCTTCCCCCCCACTAAAAAAAAAACAATTCCCAAAACACCCGCACCGCAAACACAACCCGAAAACATACCCCTCCCCTCCAACGCGGAAGATGACCCTCGTTCGTCGTCAGACGAGGAGGAGCACTTCCACAGAATCAAAAGAAAAAAAAGAAAACACACCTTAGACACACAAATGAAAACAACCCCTCCCCAAAACATAACACTGACACCAACACAAAAGAGTACACAACAACAGCAAACAAAAAACACCACACAAAAACAAAAACATGCATACACATACATAAACACAAGAAACAAAAAAATGTTAAACATTGTGTACAACAACAGACTTGTCTCCCGATCTCTTCGAGGCGGTCTACTGCAACTGGCAACAGAACGGGAGAATTCCCTGTACTGTGACCAAGGGCGTAGTCACGCTAGTGAGGAAGGACGAGAACAAGGAGGACAATATAAATAATTTCAGGCCCATAACTCTGCTAAATACAGAGTTACAGATTTTGGCCAATGTGCTAGCAAAGAGGTTGGCGCTTGTCGTGGGCAATCTGGTGGGAGATGCGCCGACATGTGCTATCCCGTCCAGGTCCATCCAAGACAACCTCCACCTCATGCGATACATCATAGAGAGGGTTGGGAACGAACCCGGCTTTGGTGGGGCCCTGATCAACTTGGATCAATCTAAGGCGTTTGATAGGGTCGACCATGGTTACCTGGATGCGGTGCTAGCGGCGGCAGGCTTCGGACCCGTTTTCAAGGGCTGGATCAATGACATGCGCAGCAGCCGCATCTGCTCGATGGTCAAGGTGAACGGCTACCTCTCGGAGCCGTTCGAAATCGCGCGGTCCATCCGACAGGGGTGCCCTCTCTCCTCCCTTCTGTATGTAGTGACTCTAGAGCCACTGCTGCGGAAGATGGAGTTGTTGCAGGGCATCCCTTTGGAACCGGGATTGCGGAAAGCGGTGTCGGCCTACGCCGATGACGTAACAGTAATGGTGTCGACGGCCTCCGAAATCGGGGCGATCGGCACCTTACTGGAGGAGTACGAAAGGTTTATAGGGGCTAAGCTGAACCGAGTCAAGTCGATCGGTCTGCAACTCGGCACGTGGAGGAGCAAACCGATGCCCTCCGATGGCGTCGTCGGGCGCTGGACGGAGGGCCCGGTGAAGTAGCTCGGGGTCTGGTTCGGACCAGACCTCCAGGTGGAGAAGAACTGGGGTGAAGTAACGAACAGGGTGTTTGCACTGACCCAGAAGTGGGCCGAGTGCAAACTGTCCCTGAAAGGACGGGCGGAGGTGGCGAACACTTATATAGCGTCCGTCATCTACTTCCGCCTGACCGTTGTGCCTTGCCCAAGGCAAACGATCGCCAAAATGGAGCGCGCACTCTTCCATTTCCTTTGGAAGAAGCGGGCTCCTATGGTGAGGAGATCCATCTGCTGTCAACACCCTTCGAAAGGAGGGCTGGGGAAGCCGTGGCTAATGATACGTAAACACGCATTAAGGCTACGGCACCTCCAGGTATTCCTCACCGGTCAAGCGGTGTGGGCCCCGTTTGTGAGGCGAGCCTTTCCCAGACTCGTCTCACTCACCGAGCTGCAATCCTGGGTCAAGCAAAGACCGAGAAAACTGGGCGCCTGGCACACCGAGTGTGCCCAGGCGCTCACGGCTCTCTGGCAGGCGGACCCGGCTGTCAGTAGAGAATCCACCTCGTCATTCTATAGAGGGCTGGTGGTTAGCAGGTGCGACGACGCCCGCGGAGAAGCCCTAGGCATGGAGGAAGACGAACTGGCCAACCTGTTCGGTAGGACATTCAGCCCAGGACCCATGGATAACTTCCAGAAGTCCCTGGCCTGGCAGTGCTACCGAGGGGCTCTGCTCGTTCGAGAAAGGCTCTACAGACACGGGCGCCCGAGTAGGGACCTCTCGAAAAAGATCTGTCCCAGATTCGTGTGCGACGAGAAAACCGTTGCACACGCATTGGTACACTGCTCGGGCATTGCCGATCTGTGGGGCTAAGTCGAACAATTGCTGTCAAGGGTGGGACCGATCCGGTTGACCACCGAGTCTATTGTAACGATCAAGCCTCCTCCCCTCTTCAAAAACGAAGGAGAGGCGGTGTTTCTGTGCGTAATAGCCATGGCGAAAGAGGTTGTATGGTGGACGCGTCTGAAAGGACTGAGGTCAAACACCTTTCTCTCTGGCCAACAACTAGTCCGTTTCTTCCGATATCATTTCGCAAGAAAGATCAGGAGGGAGAGAGAGGTGCTGCACCCCAGCCGTTTTTATGAAAGATGGGTGAAAGTGGCGAGAATGGCCTTAGTGAATGGGCCTTCACTCTACATCAGACTATAGGTGAGGAAGATGAAAGACCAAGGAAACACCCCCTCTCTGTGCTCCTGAGGAGAAGGATTCCACACCTTTTTTCGGGGTGGGGGGTGCGACCCCCCAAGGCGCCTCCTCCCTATTGAGGATTTTGTTACAAAATTTATTTTGTTATATTTTATTTTATTTTTATACTTTAATATCTTGTTATTGCTTCCTCCATATTGAGGACGCCTTTGCATGTAAACTCCCCCTTTGTACTTCTCCCACTTTTGATGCCCTGGTGGCAAATAAAAAGAAAGTTCTCTATCAATCTATCTATCAATCTATCTATCTATCTATCAATCTATCAAACCTCCACCCTCCTTCAAAAACGAAGGAGAGGCGGTTTTCCTCTGTGTTATGGCTATGGTGAAAGAGGTTATATTTTGGAAGAGGCTGAAAGGACTGAGGTCAGACACCTTTCTCTCCGGCGAACAACTGGTTCGCTTCTTCAAATATCATTTTGGCAGACGAATCAGAGTGGAGAGAGAGAGGTGCTACACCCCAGCAAATTTTACGAAAGGTGGGTGAATGTGGCAAGAATGGCCCGAGTGTTTGGGCCTTCTCTCTATATAAACCTGTAGGTTGAGGAAAAAGAGGAAGAGAGGAAAAGAGCGCTCGCTCTTCGTGCTCCTGGAGATGAGGGTTGTACATTTTTTCGGGGTGAGTACAACCCATGTGTAACGCATCCCCCCTATTGGGGATTTCAAATGTTACTTGTTATTTATTTTTTAGTTCTATTTTTATACGCTAGTATGTAAACACCCCACTTTGTATTTGTATTTGTCGCCATCTTTTGTGCCCCTGTGGCAAATAAAGAAATCTATCTATCTAACTATCTATTTATCTCTCTCCTTCTTTCTCTCTCCCCCTCTCTCTCTCTCTCTCTATATATATATATATATATATATATATATATATATATATATATGAATATATATCCTTTCTCACATATATGTCTGCACTTTTTGAGGTCTAGTCCATCCAAGGGGCACCCAAACAGTTTCTGCCTACACAGTTTCATTGAAAGGCATGTGTTGACTCTAGTCTTAGATGTCCCACAGTGGGACCAAACCCAGGCCATATGATTGTTAAGAGAACTTATTTACCATTCGGCCATGTTGCATCAACACTAATCATGTAAAACCTATAAACATATAATTGTTTCTACTGTTGGCACAAGGCCAGCAATTACTCAGTACATTACTGGTATTTTATTTTATCGACCCCGTAAGGATGAAACGCAAAGTTAACCTCGGCGGGATTTGAACTCAGAATGGCAAGGGCCGTAACTCTATACGTCAAAGCATGGCGTCCGACCCTCTACCGACACTGCCAATCCATAAACATATAATAATAAATAAAAGTCGTAGATATGGGAGCAGTGGAGGCGGAATGATTATTGGTAAGGGCGTTGGAGTTCAATTCCGGAGCTGGGTTATGTGTTGTGTTTTTGAGTTAAAACACTTTTACGTTGCCCCAGCAATAGCTGAAGGGTTAACTCTGCGATGGACTGGTGTCCTCTCCAGGAGGTTGTCATGGACTCTCAGTCACTTATCGCCACGAAACAGGGGTAAACTCATGGCTTGAGACAGAATTTAGAAAAGAATTTAAAATAGAAAAGGGAACAACCATTGTTATCTTGAGGTTGTTAGAGGGTTAGTGTTTCAAACTCAATATAAAATAATTGTTTCTACTTCTGGCACAAGGCCAGCAATTATCCCAGTGTATTACTCGTACTTTATTTTATCGATCCCGTGAGGATGAAAGGCAAAGTTAACCTCGTCGGGATTTGAACTCAGATCGTAAAGGGCCGTAACTCTTTGGTGTAAAGCATGGCGTCCGACCCACTATCGATACTGACAATCCACCGCCCTAACTCAATATAAACTCAATATAATATACCCAGTTTCTATATTCTAGACCTATAATATTTGTAATATTAGCACATACACCTCATCAATTTATTTATTTATTTTTATAGCCGATATTTACAGCTGTTTTCGTTTTTTTACAGCGTTCCCGATCAAAAGTCTCTATCTGTCTCTTTCTCTTTCTCTCACCTCTTTCTTTCTTTCTTTTTCCTCTCTTCTATTTCTTTTTCCTTTTTCCTTCTTCTTTCCTTTTCTTCATTGTTTCCTATTTTTTCTCTTCTGATATTTTTGTCATATGTTAACTGGACACCTTCTTGTTCACAGGTGTTTTTAGGCCTCATATCATGTTACCTTATTTTATCTGATGAGAACACAATTTTTGTCCCAGGATGATGTTGTTTTCGAAATGCGCATAATAAAATATATGGAACTTTTTTAACCATCTTTTAATTTCTTCTTTACATATACTCCAGTTCTACCAACTGTTGAGTGCTACTTATCTGATATATGCATAGTTATATTGTTCTACAATATTACTCACCTCCTACACACACATATATATGTATATGTGTGTGTGTATGTATATATATATATATATATATATATATATATATATATATATATATATATATATATATACATATATGTATGTATACATATATATATATATATATATATATATATATATATATATATATATATATATATATATAAATGTATATATATATATATAAATGTATATATATATATGTATGTATACATATATATATATATATATATATATATATATATATATATATATATATATATATATATATATATATATATATATATATATATATATATATATATATATATATATATATAAATGTATATATATATATGCACCAACGAGGCACCAGAAGAACATTCTGGATCTAGTGTTTAGTAACCACACTAACATTATACATAATATTACAGTGGAAAAAACCCTTCTCTCAGACCATGACATGGTTCTTTGTGACCTGAGATTCCACCAGCCGAAAGCTAGTCCCAGGGTCCTCTCTCCAGCCCACCCATTTGATAGCATGGATCTCTACAATGCCAACTGGGATGCAATTATGAACGAACTACCACATGTCGACTGGTCTTTTACACACGCACACACTTCAGCAACATCAAAACATCTTGGCAGATCTTTGTAGTCACTGCCACACATATATGTACAAAGCACACCCCACCAAAACCTGTGAACAAAACCAAGTGCAGTATCCCCCAAAACAGAAAAAACAATTATCAGAAAAATAAAAAGAACAAACAAAAAAATTAACACACTAAAATACTGCCAACAGCAACACACACATTCAATGGCTATCACCCTGCTTGAGTAAAACAAATATAACCTCCAGCAATGCATGATGACCATCATCAATAACCAGAGAATAGCTGAAGAGAGGTGGGGCATTGAGAAAATCAAACTCAACCCCAAAGTGTTCTTTTCATTTCCTAAAAAACACAAGCTCATCGTCTCCACTGTTGGTCCCCTAGTTGATGAAAATGGCACACTCCAGGACAATGCCAAAACCATGGGCGAGATACTGCAGAAACAATACTGCTCTGTTTTCAGCAATCCTGATATGACTGATCTGGGCTGTATCAGTGATGTTAATCCCCAACACACTATATCAGACATAACGTTTGGCGCCCCTGATGTCTTAGCGGCAATCAACGAAATTAAACACAATTCAGCAGTAGGCCCCAACAGGTTCCCTGCTTGTGTCCTGAAGGTGTGTCGACACCAGCTTGCATCTCCTCTTGCTAATATGTAGAGGAACTCACTGGATACTGGCTATATTCCTGAAAACTTTCTGTCCCAGTCCGTTGTCCCAGTCTTTAAAAAGAGAAATAAGTCCCTTGCAGTGAACTACCGTCCGATCTCACTCACCTCTCATATTATCAAGGTATTTGAGAGGGTGGTGAGATCACGAATAACCCACTTTCTTGAAAGCAACGGCCTGCTGAACTCCAACCAACATGGGTTCCGTAATGGAAGGGACTGCCTAACGCAGCTCCTGCATCACTTTGACGATGTTTTGAGAGCCTTGGGAGAGGGCTCCAACACTGATGTCATCTACCTTGACTTCAGCAAGGCCTTCGACGGGGTTGATCATAAGATTCTACTGAAAAAACTATCCAATGTTGGTGTCTCTGGAAGGTTACTACAGTGGATCAAATGTTTCCTGACAGCCAGAACCCAGCATGTTGTAATCGAAGGAGTAAAATCAAGCCCTGCCAAAGTCAGCAGTGGCGTCCCACAAGGCACTGTGTTGGGCCCACTTCTTTTCATCATTTACATTAATGACATTACTGACATCATCAAGCACAGCAACATCAGAATCTTCGCAGATGATTCCAAGCTCCAAAGGGTCATCAATGAGGTGGGTGACCAGACTTGCCTTCAGTCATATCTACTGGCTGTTATCCAATGGGCAGAAATGAATAATATGCTGTTGAATGAGGATAAATTTGAATTAATCCACTACCGTACTCTCTTCCTTTGGGTGAAACTCTAGTGGCATCCAATAAAATCAGAGACCTGGGAGTAATTGTGGACAATAACATAAGCTGGGCCACTCATATAAACAGCAAAGTTGATATGGCCCGCAAAATGTGTTCCTGGATTCTTATAACTTTCCAGTCGAGAGATATCCACACTGTTATCCTTCTCTTATCCACTTTTGCCCGACCCCACCTTGAATACTGTTGTGCACCGTGTTCACCCCACACGAAACAAAGTATCATGAAAGTTGAAGCACCCCAAAGGTCAATTATAAAAAAGATAGTTGGCATGATAGGCCTTGACTATTGGGGTCGTTTAGAAAAGCTCAAACTTTATTCTCTCCAACGTCGCCGTGAGCGCTATATCATCTGTATGATGTGGAAAATATTCCATCAGCTTAGCCTAAGTGATGTTGGCATCACCTTTAGTGTACACCCAAGGCTTGGGCCCCGTGTTATCCGCCCGCGACAAAAATCCCACTCGCATCACATAACAACAATACGGCACAATTATTTCACTTCAATTGACCCTGCACTCTTTAACATTACACCAAGACAGACCCCATCAAGTTCAAGAAGTCTTTAGATAAATTCCTGCAAGAAATCCCAGATAAGCCTCCTACACCCGGATATGCCTCCGTAAACAATAACTCTCTGCTCGAGTGGGCCATGGTGCCCAAACACTTATTTGTAAGAATTTGCAAGGTGGTGCTATTAAGTTAGACATGGCCTGGGCCAATACTGGCCGACACCTATCAAAGTTATCAAAGTTATATATATATATATTTCGTTTCTGAATTGGCAACATGACCCTCCCAAAGCATAACAATATATATATATATATATATATATATATATACATCTATACACATATATATACATATATACATATTTATCACACACACACATACACACACGTGTGGATATTTCATTTGAAGAAGGATGAACAATTGATTATATTCACTTCGCTCTCAATAATCAAAATTAAGGATTTATCTAATCTTATAGGGAGTGAGAGGGAAAAGAGGGAGTGAGAGAGAGAGAGCGGGAGAAAGAGGGAGGGTGAGAGAGTGGGAGAGAAAGAGAGAGAGAGAGAGAGAGAGAGAGAGAGAGAGAGAGAGAGAGAGAGAGAGAGAGAGAGAGAGAGAGAGAGAGAGAGAGAGAGAAATAATGATAGGAGAGGAAGAAAGAGACCGACGGACTATGATTACTAAATTGACAGATAGATTGATAGACCGACAGAGGGTGGAAATATAGTGAAAGAGAGAGAGAGGGAGAGAGAGAGTGTGTGGCGAGAGAAAAAAAAAGGAAAGAGAGGAGAGAGCGAGGAAGAGAGGTGACATATTTATACTGAAAATATAAGGAAAAATTCAATCTTTTTGACATCAGAATATTTTTTGTCATCACAAGTAAAATATTTCCACTTAATATTACAATATTCTTTTAAATTTTTACATTTTCTTACAATTTTCTTTCTTCTCATCTGTTCTTTCTTGTACAGGAGATGGAAGGAAATGGAAGGAGATGGAAGGAGATGGAAGGAGATGATGGGCGATATTTTGACAGCTGTTATGAATAGTATTACAATTGCCACCTGGTGGAACAACAACCGTTAGATTAGATAGCACAACGTTAATGAATATCATTGCACATACGCTATATATATATATATATATATGCGTGTATATATATATATATATTTATATATATATATACACGCATATATATATATATATATATATATATATATATATATATATATATATATATATATATATATATATAATGTGTATATATTTTCAGACAGCCATTTTTCTGATTTTTATTATGTTTTTCCAATGATTTTCTTTCTCTTTTTCTGTTGTCACGCCATATAAGAACAGTTTTCAGCAGTTATCTTATTTCCATTATTTTAACCCGAGAGAAATAAATAACACTACACATACACATATACATGAAAAACATATATATATAAAGACACACACAAACAAATATATACACAAACAAACATATACACATACACACACACATATATACATAAAAACATATATATATATACGAGTATATAAATATATATTTTCATTATTATTATTGTTTCTTCGCTCAGCTTCTAACGCTGGAGATGTATTACAGTGTTAGTGTCGAGTCTTATGTTCAATAAAGTAATTATTATCATTATTACGTTATTCCATTTAGCTCAGTTCTGTTTCTCTATTGCCAGGTTCAGGCCTTGAAGCTAGAGCAATAGATGTGTCCATTGTAGAGAGAGAACTTGTCTGAGAATGTGTGCTGTTCCAAGTAGCCTGATCTTCTGTAGCTCATATTTGCTGATCTGCAGGGAAGGACGCTAAGGTGCAGGTTTGAAGCGGCAGAGCATCCAGTGCACATATTTGGCAATGCAGTTGTGTCTTTCGATATAGTCAGGTTTTGCCAGCTCTGGACACCCGGAAATAACATGATCTACCGTTTCTTCATGTTTGTAGCATATTCTGCATAGAGGGCTAGTCCCTTCTTTCACTATTCTGTGTCTGAAGGCCTGGCTGTTTAGAGATTGATCTTGTGCAGCAACTAAGAGTCCCTCAGTCTCTCCTTTCTATGTCTTGTTCCATGTTCAGTTTTTGCCTGAAATTTCTTGATGCTTTTGTTATTAAGTGTAGTTTCTTAATTGATTCATGCTTGAGTACAGGCATAAGAAGTTCATCCCGGGTGTGGTTGAGGTAGCTATACAATCTTATGGTTTCTGTTTTGTATGCGGCTTCCAGTTGTCAGAGACCCTTCCACCTTCTTTTCTTGAGATATACACCCTATGTACATCAGCTTTATGGTTGTGCATTTTTTCCGTTGTCAATAGTTTCCTTGTCTTAGTGTCCAACCTTTGTGGTTCTTGCAGGTTCCTGTTTATGATGTTAAAGCTGTATATCACAACTGGTACTGCTAGACTGTTAATGGCTTTGAACTTGTTGCAAGAGTTTAGCTTCTTTGTTACCAGCCTCACTCTCCTTATGTGCTCCTTCCATAACTTTTCCTTCATACTTGCATGCTGGATTCCATATCCTCCATTAACTCCAAGATATTTGTAGACTTGTTCATTGTTAAGTTCCTTTATAGTAGTTTATTGATCTATGATAATATATTTATGGTTAGAGGTCAACCCTCTCTTGAATGTGGCTTTTGCTCACTTGTCCAGTCCAAATTCCATATTGATGTCATCACTGGATTGTTTCACTGTGTGCAGAAAACATTCAAGCTGCCCATCATTGTTTCCAAATAGCTTGATATCATCCATATAAAGAAGGTGACTGTGGTGTGTGTTGTCTATTTTATATCCATAGCCTCTCCTCCGCAGTAACTGAATTAACGGAGCAAGTGACCTACAGAATAGCAAAGGGGACAATGAGTCGCCTTGCAACATTCCATGATTAATCTTGATCTGTCTAGATTCCAGTGTTCGTTGTGGTGTTGAAGGACCATCGTAGTGTTCCAGTCTGTCACCATTGCCTTCAGGAAAGTTGTTATCTCCGGTGCTATGTGATACATTTCTAGTGTCTTTATGATCCATGAATGAGGTATACTGTCGAATGTCTTCTTGTAGTCTATCCAGGCTATTGACAGGCTTTTCTTTTTCTATTTGCGGTTTTCCTTTATGAGTCTATTTATCATTAGCTGATTCTTTGCACCCATAACTCCGTCGTTTACAGCCTTTTTGTTCAGGTGGCAATAGATCTACACAGACGAGGTAACTGTAGACCCTGTTGGAAATCACTAATGTGATTCAATCACTAATGTGAGGACTCTGTACATCATTGGGAGATATGTAATTGGTCTGTAGATTTAGGAATATTCGGTGCATTCATTCTTCGGTAGAAGATACGTTATGCCAGTTGTCATCCACTTTGGGACCTCTCTTGGGTTTGCTACAATCCCGGAGAATTCAGCAGCCAAGACTTCATGGAGCACATCCATATGTTTCAGCCAGAAATTCTGCACGCCATCTCTGCCCGGTGATTTCCAGTTTCCAACATTGCTGTCTGCTGTTTTTTATTTCTTGTGAGATCTCATTCCATTTCTGGGTAAAAGCAGCGATTTCCAATTGTTCCAACCATTTGGCATTGGAGTTGTGGTCTCAATCTTTTCCCCAGATATTTGCCCAAACGTGTTAAACCTCATTAAGCTCAGGCGGGTGCCTTATTTCAATATTTTTCTTACCTAACTCACTATAACATATTTTGGCATCTTCGGCAAAGATTTTGTTTTATTTAAAGAAGTTAGCTCTTTTGTTGCATATTCTTAGTCTTTGCACCTTTGCCTGTATATTTTGCTTGATTGATTCAGCAATTTCTTTCCAGTCTGTTGTCCGGTTGGCGTTGTATTTCTTTGTCAGCCTAGAAAGCCTCTGTGAGTTGATGTCAGTTCCCTTATCTATTTAGGATACGAGAGCGACATCTCTCCTCAACTCTGTAATTTTGTTCTCCAGCTGTGTCTGCCATTTCGGTATTCCCTTTGTGTTTATTTTCCCTGTTCGTATTTTGGGGTGCAGCTTACCAGCAATTACAGTTTCAGTGGCATATAGCCAAGCTGATTAATCTCATCAATTGTCAGTGGTGTTTCGTGTTTGCCTCTGATTACCTCTAGTGCTTTGTTAGCTAGGTTGACCTTCTTCCTTAGCTGATGCATCACTTTGGGCACATTCTGGAGATTTGTCCACTGTGTTTTCAGAATCTCCCACTCACACAGAATATCTCCCTTCATTATCCAGACAACAGTATCAACCAGTGAACCATCACCTACATGTTCAGGCCAGAGAGGTTCTCATCTCTGGGAGTTTCAGTAATACTCTCACCATCTGCTGCTTCTGTTGTACGCAGGCCTCCTTCTTGACTGGGGTTATTATGTTGCTCACTTATCTCTGCTTTGTTGGTTTCCAGTTGCGATTCCGTGAGTCCTTTGCTCCTCACAATTTCTCTTCTCACATTATCTAACTTATTCATGTCCATGTATTTCTGGAGGTAGGTTTGGAATTCCTCAGCCGCTACCCGCAGCCTCAGATATCCGAGGAATATATTATTCAAAGTTATAGATAATCTCGAGCATGTCTCTTGTCTCCCAAAATGTTTGAGATAATCTCGAACATCTGTTTTGTCTCCCAAAATTAGCCCCAAGAAAAAATTCAAAGAATAAATCCGAACATTTAATCATTACAATATAGTCAATGACATATATACATACATATATCTAATGATATAAATGTATAATAGAGCATAACAAACTTTAATAAGAGACAATGTGTATAGAGGGTAAGAATACATAATTCGTTACAGTATCATATTAAAATTTAAGAAATATTTCAAACATAGATACTTGAGAAAAATCATATATATCCTTCACAAATCATGAATACATTTCACCAAATATCGGTGAAGTTAGATAATTATTTCTACTTTTGGCACAAGGCCATGAGCCTTGATCTTCAGTGAGGGTATCGACCTATCTAAACTTACACCCGTTAACATACAGAATTGAAGACGACGAGGGAAGCACATGATATTATAAAAAAAAGCCAACGCACGCAGTCATCGTCTGCAATGGCATGAAAGGGTTCGCGACAACTAAAAATAGCAGGCTAACCTCTTAACATATTAAACAGCTCAACCAAGTAGGAGCATAAATATATTATATATGTTACACTCAAAGTTATAGATATGTATATATGTATATATATATGATATATATATATATATATATATATATATATATATATATATATATATATATATATATATATATATATATATATGTGTGTGTGTGTGTGTGTGTGTGTGTGTGTGTGTGTGTGTGGTGTGTGTGTGTACAAACATAGAGTATAGAGGTAACCGACACCGTGTAAATGTATATACATTTACAATTATGTGTGACGCCATGTAAACATGAGGAATACTGTTTACATATTTCCATGTAAATTACAAATTGATAAGTACGTATATATTTTCAAGTATATATTTTATGTATAAACATTCACAGGAACAGTCAAACATTAACTTAATAAGCACTCAATACATGGGAGAAGAATACAGAATATAAGATTTTACAAAGGATATTAACACGCGCATGCGCTCACATATATACACTCATTCATACACCCTAAAATACTCACACACATACACACATACTTATATAAATATACCCTC
This sequence comes from Eledone cirrhosa, assembly GCA_964016885.1. Taxonomy (NCBI): domain Eukaryota; kingdom Metazoa; phylum Mollusca; class Cephalopoda; order Octopoda; family Eledonidae; genus Eledone; species Eledone cirrhosa. Next base: position 33,204,632 of record OZ024744.1, read on the forward strand.
ACATGCAAAAAAAAAAGCCCTCATACATGTGCGCTCATATATTGAGATAAATAGAGAGACAGACAGATAGATAGATATATTTCTTTATTTACCATAAAGGCATAAAAAGAAGGGACAAATACAAAGGGGGAGTTTACATACAATCGAGTAAAAAGGGTATAAAATGAAAATAATCGAAAATAACCTCAAAAGGGAGGGGACGTGATGGGGGTTGCACACACCCCCGAAAAAGTGTGCAATCCTTTGCCCGGGGAGCACATGGAGAAGGTGCTCCCCTCTCCTTTACTTCTTTACCTACAGGATGGTATACAGAGAAGGCCCATTTACACGAGCCATTCTCGCCACTATCACCCACCTTTCATAAAACTGCCCGTGGCCAAGCACCTCTCTCTCCATTCTTATCCTTCTTCCGAAGTGATATCGGAAGAAGTAGACCAGACTATGGCCAGAGAGGAAGTTGCCTGACCTCAGACCTTTCAATCGTGTCCACCAAACAACCTCTTTCAACATGGCTATTACGCACAGAAAAACCGCCTTTGCTTCCTTTGTGAAGAGGGGAGGCGGTTTGATTGTCATCACGGACTCGGCGGTCAATTGAATCGGCGCCACCCCCGACAGCAGTCGTTCGGCGTAGCCCCACAGATCAGCCACGCCCGGACATTGCACCAATGCGTGCGCAACGGTTTCTTCGTGACGCACGCATCTAGGGCAAATCTTTTTTGAGGGATCCCTGCTCGGGCGCCCGTGTCTGTAGAGCCTCTCTCGAACGGGTAGAGCCCCCCGGTAGCACTGCCAGGCTAGTGACTTCTGGAAGTTGTCCATTGGTCCCGGGCCGAAAGTCCTACCGAACAGGCTGGCCAGTTCGTCCTCTTCCATGTCCAGCGACTCTCCAAGGGTGTCATCGCCCCTGCTAGCTCCCAGCCCTCTATAGAATGATGAGGTGGATTCTCCACCGACGGCCTGGCCCGCTTGCCAGAGAGCCCTGAGCGCCTGAGCACACTCAGTGTGCCAGTCTCCTAGTTTTCCGGATCTTTGCTTGACCCAGGACTGCAGCTCGGTGAGCGAGACGAGTCTCGGAAAGGTTCGTCTCACGAACGGAGCCAACACCGGTTGACCAGTGAGGAATACCTGTAGGTGCCGTAGCCTTAATGCGTGCCTACGCATCATCAACCACGGCATCCCCAGCCCTCCTTTCGAAGGTTGTTGGCAGCAGATGGATCTTCTCACCATAGGAGGGCGCTTCTTCGAAAGAAATTAGAAGAGCATGCGTTCCATGGTGGTGAGTGTTTCCTTAGGGCAAGGCTCGACAGTCAGGCGGTAGTAAGTGACGGACGCTATGTAAATGTTCGCCACCTCCACCCGGCCTTTTATGGACAGCTTACACTTGGCCCATTTCTGGGTTAGTGCAAACACCTTTTCCGTAACCTCGTTCCAGTTCTTTTCCACCTGGAGGTCCGGTCCAAACCAGACCCCAAGCAACTTTACCGGGCCCTCCGTCCAGTGTCCGACGACACCGTCGGGAGGCATCGGTCTGCCTCTCCACGTTCCGAGTTGCAGCCCGATGGATTTTTCCCGGTTCAGTTTCGCTCCTGACAACCTTTCGTAATCCTCCAGTAAGGTACCGATCGCCTCGATCTCCGAGTCGGTCGATACCATTACTGTTACGTCATCGGCGTAGGCCGACACCGCTTTGCTCAATCCTGGTTCCAGGGGGATACCCTGCAACAACTCCAACTTCCTCAGTAAAGGCTCGAGAGTCAATACGTACAGAAGGGAGGAGAGAGGGCACCCCTGTCGAATGGATCGTGTGATTTCGAACGGCTTCGAAAGGTAGCCGTTCACCTTGATCCTAGAACAGATGTGGTTGCTATGTAGGGCAGTGATCCAGCCTCTGAAAACAGAACCGAACCCAGCCGCCGCTAGCACCGCATCCAGGTAACCATGGTCGACCCTATCGAAGGCCTTAGACTGATCCAAGTTGATCAGGGCCCCACCGAAGCCGGGTTTGTTGCCAACCCTCTCTATGATGTATCGCATGAGGTGGAGGTTATCGTGAATGGACCTGGATGGGATAGCACATGTCTGCGCATCTCCCACCAGGCCACCCACGACAAGCGCCAACCTCTTTGCTAACACCTTGGCCAAAATCTTTAATTCTGTGTTTAGCAGGGTTATGGGCCGAAAATTATTTATACTATCTCCCTTGTTCTCGTCCTTCCTCACCAGCGAGACTACGCCCTTGGCTACAGAACAAGGAATTCTCCCGTTCTGCTGCCAATTGCAGTAGACCGCTTCGAGGAGTTCGGAGAAGAAGACCGGCATTGCTAAATAAAGTTCGTAAGGTATTCCATCGAGACCTGGAGATTTGCGTCTGCTGCATTGGCTCAGCGCATCCCCGATCTCATCAGCCGAGATTGGTCCCTCGCAGGACTCTTCCTCTTCGCTGGAGAGACGCGGCAGGCCGTCGAGGTATGGACCGAAATCCACGTCCCCGCCAGGACCCTCCCCTCCCCCGAATAATCGGGCAAAGTGCCTTTGAAAGGCCTCGCACATCTGCCTAGGCTCCCGGATCACCCGTCCATCCTCGTCTTGCAAAGACCGGATGGTGGATCGATTTCCACTCTTAGCTTCTGTCACGCGTGCCCAGCCAACGGCTTTGGCACCCTCATTACCTAGAGCACGTATTTTACTTCGAATGACGCAGCCTTCGTGCTTTGCATCGAAAAACTGGTTCAAGGCCGTCCTCGATGCCAGCACTCTGGCCACATCTTCGCTCTTGATTGCCTCTTCTAATTTACCTGTTAATTCTTTCTCGTTTCTATTCCTATCGGCAGCTAACATCTTGCTATAACTTATTGATTTTGTTTTAATCTCTCTTTTGAGAGATGCCCACCATCGGTTGTTGACGATTGCACCCGTCAACCTCTCCTTAACTAATCTGCTAATCCGGTTTCTGTAAGTCTCTTTTGCCGGTAAAGACAAATTAAGTTTCCAGTAACCGGGACCCTGTTTATGTGTTTTCTCGAGATTGACTACGCGGGTCACTAATTTGTGATCCGTATAGCCAACCGTGCGCATTTCTGGACAGCTTAATATGTCCCTATCCTTACTTCTAACTAAGAATCTATCTAAGTACGGTCTAGATTGACCACTGTGGTTCGTCCAAATCCAGGTTGGCACAGTTGGAAAATCTAGTCGATATCTATCGACCAAGTTAAAACGGTCGAGTAACCCCTTGAGGCTGTTACACCCCCCTCTATTAGGACATGCTCCTGCATAGTCCCAACGTGCATCTAGGATGTCATTCCAGTCCCCCGCTAGAAGCAGGGAACGCGATGTTCCCAGAAAAGTCTCCAAACGATGGAAGAAGTCGGGCCGTTCAGCTTCGAGAGGGGAGTAGACGGCGACCTGTCTCAAAGCCGCACCTTCACTACTGCCAACGTTTAGCACCAACAAACGACCCTCCGGGTCCGAGTGAACAACCTGCACGGCGAGACCCAGGTGTTTTTCCAGCAGTACGACAACCCCACCCCCACCTCCAGGTTGACAGAGAGATGCATGCACCTCAAAGTCATCGAAGGTGGGGGCCAGCTTCCGCACGACGCTGACCCGAGTCTCACAGATAACCATTACATTTATACCACGTGACCTGAGGTCATTTAGAAGCTTTGCTTGCTTCCAAGTTGAGCCCAGGCCATGTGCATTCAAACATCCTACTCTTAACACATTAATGTGGGCGGAAAAGCCAAAGGAGAGTGTAGAGACCTACCTTCTGCTTCCCGGGGTTCGGGTCGCACGACTTCCATGGGGTCGGGGGTGTTGGGTGAAGGGGTGTCTTGTGGTGGTGTGGGGTCGTCAGTGTGTGGTGGGGTTGGAGTGTTTGGAGTTGTGTTGGGGGGGAATGGGAGGAGGAAAGCTTTTTAGTAGGACGCGGTTCATGGGTTTGACAGAGGGTGGTCCTACGTCCTCCTTAAAATCCTTTTTTAGTTTTTGGTAGAGGTTCATTGGGATCTTTATTAATTTTAAATGTGGGTAGTTTTCTGAAGAAACAAAGTTTACACCTTCGGTTTGTACCGAAGGATTATTGTTTATGAGTTCATTTAATTTATTATTGTTTCTGTTGATGTAAGTATAGTGTAATGTCTTTTTTTCGGATGGGTGAGTGTTTCGAAGAGAGGAGGGGCGGTTGGTTTTTATTTGTTGCTGGAGGGGTGTTTTGTGTTTTGTTGGATTGTGTTGACATTTGGGTAGGGGTTGTTTGGCCTTGTGTGTTTTGCACATGTTTTCTTTTTTTCCTTTTAATCTGTCTGAAGGACTCCGTTTCTTCCTCGAAATTCGTTGGGTTATCTTCAGTGTTGGAGGGAAGAAGTATGTTTGCTGGTAATGTTTCCGTGTTGGTTTTCTTTGTGGGGGAGATGGATGTCACTATGTTAGACTGTGTTGTGTGTTGTGGCTGCGGTGGTTGTGTTGTTTTATTGAGTGAGGGGTTGGGTGGGACTGTATTTTGTTTTTGGGTAATGTGTTGTGACTGTTTGTGTTGTGATGGTGGTGTAGTTTTACTGAGGGACGGGTTGGGTGGGACTGAGTTTTGTTGTTTGTTTATCTGTTGTGGTGGTGGTGGAGCTGGTGGTGGTAGCAGGGTTTTCTTTTTGTTGAGTTGGGGACAAGCCGCCTTCAGGTGCCCTCTGCCTGCACAGATATGACAGGACGGCCTTCTCCCCTCCACGCTAATGTTTATATACCCGTGGCCCTCTAATAGGATTCTGTCGGGTATTTGGATGATGCGTTCAGGCTTCATTTGCACTACCAGCTCTATACCTGTTCCACTGAACGCATTGCCTGTGGTTTTCCCAATGGAAATCATGTTGTCATTCGCTGGATCGATGAAGCTAGCTATGAGCCAGCAGTAGTCCACATCTGGCATCATTGCATCCAGCCATATGCGCTGAGTTCTTTTACCCATATAAGATGGATAAAAGGTAAAATTTGTCGAACGAATCGGTGACAAAGCACATTTTTTTGCCGCCGATTCGTTCTTCATAATAATCGCTAGGCTTCCATACAGTCTGTCTCTTCATATGAAAGTGGTTTCATTAAGTACTTCTGTAAGTACTGCTTTGATTTCTGTTTGTGTTGGCTGTTGAGGTTTTTGAGAAATGTTGTTGATGGTGCGGAAAACGACCGCCCGACTTTCATGTCTTTTGTGAGTTCTTGAGGCATTTTTACCGATAAAATACCATTTTCCCCTTCAGTTATGTATTGTTTGGCGTCTGTAATTCTTTGTGCCACATCTGAAATATTATTAGTGTTGACTTTGTCGTCTGCTTTGCTTTCTGTTATGATGTTGTTTTCAAATGTTATTTTTGTGTTTGTCGTGTCTTTGTTTGTGGTATTAATATTGTCATGCAATTTTTCAAATTTTTTTTTTTTCGTTGTTGGAATCAATGTCCAGATTTGTGTTTTCGTCATTTTTCTCCGCAGATTCGTCTGTTTTTATTTTATTTTTTCTTTCCTTCTCTATGACGTTAGTTGGGAAGGAAGTGGGACTAAAGCGTGCGAGCTTACAACTCTTACCGCTGTCCCCCCCACCACTATTTTCGTTAGCTTCGTTTAACATTTCTGTCAGACGATTGAAATTTTTTATTCCACAAAATTTTTTAAAACAGGTTTTTCACCCCTGGGAGGGGCAAAGATGACCTGACCCACCGCCTGACAGTTCAGACGGGGGGTCAAGCTACGCAATAGTATCAAAATTAAAATTGAACTTCCGCAATAAATTGGAACAAAACTTCTGCGCGAAGTGAATTACATCTACGCTGTAGAACAGACGACAGCTAGATTTTAGAGATAGATAGATAGATAGATAGATAGATAGATAGATAGATAGATAGATAGATAGATAGATAGATAGATAGATAGATAGATAGATAGATAGATAGATATGTTTCTTTTATTTGCCACAAGGGCATCAAAAGTGGGACAAGTACAATGGGGGGAGTTTACAAAACAAGGCGTCCTCAATAGTGAGGAGGCAATAACAATATATAAAAATAAAATAAAATATAACAAAAAATAGAATTATAACAAAATCCTCAATAGAGGATTTTGTTATAAAATATAACAAAAAATAAAATTTATAACAAAATCCTCAATAGAGAGGAGGCGCCTTGGGGGGTCGCACACACCCCCGAAAAAAGTGTGCAACCCTTTTCCTCAGGAGCACAGAGAGGGGGTGCTCCCTCGTTCCTTCCTCTTTTCCACCTACAGGCTTATGTAAAGAGAAGGCCCATTCACACGGGCCATTCTCGCCACTTTCACCCACCTTTCATAAAAACGACTGGGGTGCAGCACCTCTCTCTCCGTCCTGATCCTTCTTCCGAAATGATATCGGAAGAAACGGACTAGTTGTTGGCCAGAGAGAAAGGTGCCTGACCTCAGTCCTTTCAGACGCGTCCACCATACTACCTCTTTCGCCATGGCTATTACGCACAGAAACACCGCCTCTGCTTCATCTTTGAAGGGGGGAGGCGGCTTGATCATTACAATAGACTCGGTGGTCAACCGGATCGGTCCCACCCTTGACAGCAGTTGTTCGACATAGCCCCACAGATCGGCTACGCCCGAGCAGTGTACCAATGCGTGTGCAACGGTTTCCTCGTCGCACACGTATCTGGGACAGATCTTTTTGGCGGGGTCCCTACCCGGGCGCCCGTGTCTGTAGAGCCTTTCTCGAACGCGTAAAGCTCCTCGGTAGCACTGCCAGGCCAGGGACTTCTGGAAGTTGTCCATAGGTCCCGGGCTGAATGTCCTACCGAACAGGCTGGCCAGTTCGTCCTCCTCCATGTCTAGGGCTTCTCCGAGGGCGTCGTCGCACCTGCTGCGTACCAGCCCTCTATAGAATGTTGCGGTGGAGTCTCCACTGATAACCGGATCCGCCTGCCAGAGGGCGGTGAGCGCCTGGGCACACTCAGTGTGCCAGGCGCCCAGTTTTCTCGGTCTTTGCTTGACCCAGGATTGCAGCTCGGTGAGTGAGACGAGTCTGGGAAAGATTCGTCTCACAAACGAGGCCCACACCGGTTGTCCGGTGAGGAATACGTAGAGGTGCCGTAGCCTTAATGCGTGTTTACGCATCATTAGCCACGGCTTCCCCAGCCCTCCTTTCGAAGGGTGTTGACAGCAGATGGATCTCCTCACCATAGGAGCCCGCCTCTTCCAAAGGAATTGGAAGAGCGCGCGCTCCATCTTGGTGAGGGTTTCCCTTGGGCAGGGCACTACGGTCAGGCGGTAGTAGATGGCGGACGCTATGTAGGTGTTCGCCACCACCGCCCGACCTTTCAGGGATAGTTTGCAACTGGCCCACTTCTGGGTCAGTGCAAACACCCTGTTCGTAACCTCCGCCCAGTTTTTCTCCACCTGGAGGTCCGGTCCGAACCAGGCCCCGAGCAACTTCACCGGGCCCTCCGTCCAGCGTCCGACGACGCCATCGGAGGGCATCGGTCTGCCCCTCCACGTGCCGAGTTGCAAACCGATCGACTTGTCCCGGTTCAGCTTAGCCCCTGTGAACTTTTCGTACTCCCCCAGTAAGGTGCCGACCGCCTCGATTTCGGAGGCCGTCGACACCATTACTGTCACGTCATCGGCGTAGGCCGACACCGCTTTCCGCAATCCCGGTTCCAAAGGGATGCCCTGCAACAACTCCAGCTTCCGCAGTAGTGGCTCGAGAGTCAACACATACAGAAGGGAGGAGAGAGGGCACCCTTGTCGGATGGACCGCGCGATTTTGAACGGCTCCGAGAGGTAGCCGTTCACCTTGACCCTAGAGCAGATGCGGCTGCTGTGCATAGCAGTGATCCAGCCCCTGAAAACGGGTCCGAAGCCTGCCGCCGCTAGCACCGCATCCAGGTAACCATGGTCGACCCTATCGAACGCCTTAGATTGATCCAAGTTGATCAGAGCCCCACCAAAGCCGGGTTCGTTCCCAACCCTCTCTATGATGTATCGCATGAGGTGGAGGTTGTCATGGATGGACCTGGACGGGATAGCGCATGTCTGCGCATCTCCCACCAGGTTGCCCACGACAAGCGCCAACCTCTTTGCTCGCACCTTGGCCAAAATCTGTAACTCTGTATTTAGCAGAGTTATGGGCCTGAAGTTACTTATTTCGTCCCCCTTGTTCTCGTCCTTCCTCACTAGCGTGACTACGCCCTTGGTCACAGTACAGGGAATTCTCCCGTTCTGTTGCCAGTTGCAGTAGACCGCCTCGAGGAGATCGGGGAACAAGTCCGGCATAGCTAGATATAATTCGTAAGGAAGACCATCGCGACCCGGGGATTTGCGTTTGCCGCATTGGCTCAGCACGTCCTCTATCTCAGCGGCCGAAATCGGCTCCTCGCAGGACTTCGCCTCCCTGTCCGAGAGGCGCGGCAGGCCGTCGAGGTATGGACCGAAGTCCACGTTCCCAACCGGCTCCCCGCCCCTCCCGAACAGTCGGGCAAAGTGCCTTTGAAAGGCCTCACACATCTGCTTAGGCTCAAGAATCGCCCGTCCATCCAGGTCTCGCAAAGACCGGATGGTGGATTTAGTTCCACTGTTGGCCTCTGTCACGCGGGCCCAGCTAACAGCTTTGGTCCCCTTGTTCCCCAGAGCACGTATTTTACTTCGGACAACGCAGCCTTCGTGCTTCGCGTCGAAAAACTGGCTCAGAGTCGTTCTCGACGCTAGCACTCTGGCCACGTCGCCGCTTCTAATTGCCTCTTCTACTCTATCTATTAGCTCCCTTTCCTTCCTATTCCTATCCGCAGCTAGAACCTTACTAAATTCTATCGAGACTACTCTAATCTCTCTCTTTAGAGATATCCACCACCTGCTGTTGACGATCGCTCCAGTCAACCGTTCCTTAACTAACGTACTAATCCGATTCCTGTAGGCCCTACTTGCCGGCAAGGACAAGTTGAGCTTCCAGTAACCGGGGCCCTGTCTATGAGTTCTGTCAAGGTTGACCATGCAGGTCACTAATTTGTGGTCTGAATAGCCAACCATGCGCATTTTTGGACAACTTAAAAAGTCCTTATCCTTAATTCTAACTAAGAACCTATCTAGGTACGACCTAGATGATCCGCTACGATTTGCCCAAGTCCAGGTTGGCGCAGTCGGAAAATCTAGTCGATATATTTATCGGCCAGGTCAAATCGACCGATTAACCCTTTGAGGCTATTACACCCCTCTCTATCGGGGCAGGCCCCTACGTAGTCCCAGCGTGCATCTAGGATACCATTCCAGTCCCCCACTAATAGCAAGGAGCGGGACGTCCCTAGAAAAGTCTCCAGACGATGGAAGAAGTCCGGCCGCATTGACCCGAAAGGGCCGTAGGCGGCTACCAACCTAAACGCTCCGCCTTTACCACTGCCAAGGTCCAGAACCACTAGTCGACCCTCCGGGTCCAAATGTACCATCTGTGTTGCGAGACCCAGATGTTTTTGCAGCAGAACGACAACTCCACCCCCACCTCCGGGCTGACAGAGAGATGCGTGCATCTCAAAGTCATCAAAGGTGGGGGCCAGCTGTCGCACGTTGCTGATCCGGGCCTCGCAAATAACCATCACATCTATACGTTGTGACCTGAGGTCATTTAGAAGCATTGCTTGCTTCCAAGTTGAGCCCAGGCCACGCGCATTTAAACAGCCTACTCTTAGCATAGCCATGTTGGTGGTGAAGAGAAAAGGCACTTACCTCTCTGCGTCCCGGGTATCGGGCTGCACAATTTCCATTAGGGTGGGGGATGGGTTGTTGGGTGGGGTGGTGGTTTGTGGAAGTGTGGGGGCATCAGTGTGTTGTGTGGTTGGGGAGCTTGGAGTTGTGTGTGTGTTTGGGGAGGGGGTGGGATAGTTTTTTAGGAGGACGCGGTTAATGGGCCCGACGCAGGGGGGACCCACGTCCTCTTTAAAATTGTTTTTTAAAGTTTTATAGGTGTCCTGTGGGGCCTTAATCATTTTGAGGTGGGGGAAATCCCCTGCCTGGGTGAAGTTAGGCCCTTGTGTTTTTATTAGATTGTTGTTGTACACAATGTTTAACAGTTTTTTGTTTCTTGTATCTATGTATGTGTATGCATGTTTTTGTTTTTGTGTGGTGTTTTTTGTTTGCTGTTGTTGTGAGCTCTTTTGTGTTGGTGTCAGTGTTATGTTTTGGGGAGGGTTTTTTTTCATTTGTGTGTCTGAGGTGTGTTTTCTTTTTTTTTCTTTTGATTGTGTGGAAGTGCTCCTCCTCGTCTGACGACGAACTAGAGTCATCTTCCGCGTTGGAGGGGAGGGGTATATTTTCGGGTTGTGTTTGCGGTACGGGTGTTATAGATAGATAGATAGATAGATAGATAGATAGATAGATAGATAGATAGATAGATAGATAGATAGATTTCTTTATTTACCACAGGGGCCTACAAAAATGGGACATTACAAGACGGCGAGGGTTTTACATAAAAATCATATAAATTTAAAATTAATAAATAACAATAAACTATATATTAAAATAAAATAACAATCGAAGTCCCCAATAGGGGGTAACGTTACTGCAGGGTTGTTTTACACCCGGTGGATAGAACAACCCTCAACACCAGGAACACGTTTTGTATATGTTCCCGTCTTCCCTCAGTTTATCTTCCTCAACCTACAGGTTTATATACAGGGAGAGAAGGCCCATTCACTCTGGCCATTTTCGCGAATTTACTGGGGTGTAGCACCTCTCTCTCTACTATCACCTTCCTTCTGAAGTGGTACTTAAAGAAGGGGGAGTTGTTGTCCGGATAGAAAGGTGTTTGCCCTCAGTCCTTTTAACCTCTTCCACCATATTACCTCTTTCGCCATAGCTACCAGTTAGAGGAAAACCGCCTCTCCTTCATTCTTAAGTGAAGTCGGCGGGGTGATCCTCGCGATGGACTCGGCTGACAACTGGATGCATTCAACACGTGACAGTAGTTGTTCGACATAATTCCACAGGTCAGTCACCCCTGGGCACTGAACA
>OZ024744.1:33225644-33233519 GCA_964016885.1 Eledone cirrhosa
CCAAATATCTGCTGCACAAAAGAGGAGGGCCAGCAGCTGACAATAAATGTAGGCTATGTAAAACAAAGATCGAGGATGTAAGCCACATTGTTGCCAGCTGCGAAAGAATGTCATCTCGCTACTACCTCCCCATGAGACACGATGGGATAGCTAGAACTATCTGGAACGCACTTCGGAAAACAAAATTAACAACAAACGAGGAAGAATATATTGAGACAGATGGCACTAAGGAATACTGGTGGAACCTGAAAATAAAAACTGCCACCAAATTAAAGCACAACCGGCCTGATATTGTAGTTTGGGACCACACATTGAAAACGTGTTCTGTTGTGGGGATCAGCTGCCCACTTGATGTAAACGTTGTCAGAAAAATACAGGAGAAGGAGGACATCTACGGACCATTGATGAGGAGCTTACAAATCCAGTATCCAAGATACACCTTTAGCTTCATACCCATCATTATTGGTGCTACGGGTTATATACCAACCCGCTTGGACCAAAGTATGACCGAACTTGGATTTGCGGACAAAAAGCGCAGCTCCCTAATTCATAGTCTACAAATGACTGCGATAGCTGGCACCTTCAAAATATGCAAAACATTCTTGCGATTCAAGGGATGACAATTTCTTTTCTTTTACAACCTTGCCACCAGGATGGTGGCCGGTCAAAGAAAATATACTCGAAATTAAGAGAAAGAGAAAACATACATACTTACATACATACATATATACACACATACATATATACAGACATATACATACATACATACATACATACATACATACATACATACATACATACATACATACATACATACATACATACATACGTACATACGTACATACATACGTACATACATACATACATACATACATACATACATACATACATACATACATACATACATACATACATACATACATACATACATACATACATACATACAAGATGGCTGCAACACGATTTCCCGTAATGCCATGATACTTAAACATGATACTTAAACATGAGCATCACGGACGTGGTTATTTAGTCCTGCTACATATACACACACACGCATACGAATTATAATGCACAGCATGCACGTATATCGACTTGCATGCCCACACATACGTGTGCACATACACACGGTCGCACGCTTTTACACAAGAAAGCGTATGGGAAATGACACACACACATAAATTCATAAAATGTAAATTATATATATATATACGTATATGTGTGCATGTATGTATATATATACTACTGTGCGTCTGTATGCATATATGTATGTACGTGTACATACTTATATATATATATATATATATATATATATATATATATATATATATATACATATATATACATATATATATATATACATATATATATATATATATATATATGAATATATATATATATGTATATATATGTATATATATATATATATATATATATATATACGTGTATATATATATATAAATTTACATTACACATTTATATAAACACGAAGATATATTTATGATGACTCAGCGTATACTTGTATATGTATGCATGCATTTCTCTCTCATATACACATCCGCTCACACACATGTGTGTGCATATATATATATATATATATATATATATATATATATATATAAGTATGTACACGTACATACATATATGCATATTAACGGCTGAGTAGCCCAATTTGCATATCGAGTGGGTTAATCGGCCGGGTGCACCGAAAACGATAAACGGAAAAAAAAACGAAATTTCATTTCTCACTCTTAGTACGGCTGTTACTTAAATATAAGTATGTACCCGTACATACATATATGTATACAGACGTACAGTAGTATGTATATATATATATACATACATGCACACATATATATATGTACGTATGGATTCACCGAACATTTATTATAATGCTCGGTGTATTTGTAAACAAACATCCCGTATTAAGCCATAGTGTTTAGCAGCCATCGTTGCTCGTTTGTTCAACACTGACAAAGGAACGCTGTACTAGTTTCAAGCTTATTAGCTATCGTCAGCAACGTATACCTTCCTGCCAGATTGTTGAACGTATATACGTCGTTGCTGACGATAGCTAATAAGTTTGAAACTAGTACATCGTTCCTTTGTCAGTGTTGAACAAACGAGCAACGATGGCTGATAGACACTACGGCTTAATACGGGATGTTTGTTTACAAACACACCCGGCATTACAATAAATGTTCGGTGAATCCATGCGTACATATATATATGTGTGCATATATGTATATATATATATACATACTACTGTACGTCTGTATGCATATATGTATGTACGTGTACATACTTATATTTAAGTAACAGCCGTACTAAGAGTGGGAAATGAAATTTCGTTTCATTTTTTCCGTTTATATATATATATATGAACATAAATGAACACTGGCGAAACCTTCAAGATAGTAAAGAATCATCTGTACTCTACCAACATGCTAAAATAGAAGATAAGGGTAAATTAGAGAAGATAGAAATAAAAATAGAACATACACACAGAAAAGACGCAATGTTCAGACAAATCACAGAGGCAATAAACATAAATGAACCCCAACCAAAATTAAATAGAAAACATGAGTGGAACAGCAACATCACAACTTACAATTAAGGACAAAATGAAAACACACACGCACATAGACCAAACAACCAACCAGTAACATGTAAATAAACAAATAAATAAACAAATATAAACACACAGAGACACCCGGATGTAACACATGCGCAAGCTAAGCACACAACACACACACACAAACAAGATGGCGTAGGACAGAACAAAGGAGAGGCATAAAAAACAAAGAAAAGAATCCACAGTTACTGAAGAGGTCACAGAATGTGTGACGAAAGAACTTTGACAATATATAAACAACTATCTGGTTGTGGAACCAACCAACCGGAAACTTATAAATTCCTAAATTTATAAATTTATTATAATAAATTGAAGTGAAAGCAACTGGTGCGTGTATTTCTTATTGGCAACCTGACCCTCCCAAAGTATAACAATATATATATATATATATATATATATATATATATATATATATATATATATACATATATATACTTCGTTTCTTAATTTGTTTTGCAAGATTTCTTATTTGAAGACGTGTGTCGAAACATATGTTGTTATACTTTGGAATGGTCATGCTACCAATACAACACACACACCTGTTGGTTTTCACTTGAATTTATTATAAATTTCCAGTTGGTTGGTTGGTTTAATAACGGGATGGTTGTTTACATATTGTCAAAGCTTTTTCGTTACACATTCTGTGACCTCTTCAGTGGCTCGGCTTTTATTTTGTGCTTCTCCTTTGTTCTGTCCTACACCGTGTGTTTTTACTGGCAGCATGACTCTTCCAAAGTATAACAATATATATATATATATACACACACACACACATAGATACATATATAGCTATATATATATATATGTGTGTGTGTGTGTGAGTATATATATATATATATATATATGTATGTATATATAAATTTATTTATTTATTCCTGGACAAACTTTAGTCATTCAACTGTTGCCATGCTGTGACACCTCCTTGATTTAATCAATCATAGTAATCCTAGTATTTATTTCTTTTAAAATCTATCACTTAATATACCTACCTAATTTTTGTCGAACTGTTATATTACGGAACATAAAATCTACCTCAGTTGATTTCGACGTTGAGTGTTCAAGCTACCCGTGTAATTAATGAGTAAGTGACTGAGCATTCCACATATAGGTTTAACTTGAACTTAATTCTCAAAGAGAGATTCAGGGTGACACAGGTACAGTAATAAAGACAGGCTTCCGCATAGCCTCCATCTTCTTAATTTCTACGTCTACACACAAGCCTTGTTCGATCCTGGGCTATGGTATTTGACACATTTTCAAGAGGTCGTGTGGTGGGATCGAACCCAGGAGATTTTATATATATATCTGTGTGTATAATATACATATGTAAATGTATATTATATATATATGCATATTATGCATATTATGTATATATATATATATATATATATATATATATATATATATATATATATATATATATATATACAAAATTAAGATAAATCAAATAAATTTAATCTAAATCAAAATTATGGGTGTCATGCCAGAAAGACATGCGCCATATCACCCGCAAAATAAGCTCTAAGATTCTAACGAGTAGGTCCGAGCATTTTATAATAACTAGAAATTGATTAACATATAAATAAACATGAATAATTACAGGAGATAATTTTTACAAGTCTGTAACCACACATAGCTAGGTAGGTTACTAAATAAAGTTGACCAGAACTTCAAAAATAGATACCTTATAATATGATTAATCTTCCCTGTATATATTCCATTAAAGAAATATATTTCACCAATTAATCGAATGGTAAACCACGGAAGTGGATACTTGGATTTTCAACAAGGAAGAAGTTCCAGCGATCCGTGCTTACACTTCAAGTTCAAATCAGCGACTGGCCAGCAACACGTGCTATATCTACTAGAAATACACACATCATACTAGCTTCGTCCCAGTGGCGTGAATTATTTATTTATATGTTAATCAATTTCTAATTAATATAAAATGCTCGGACCTACTCGTTAGAATCGTAGAGCTTATTTTGCGGGTGATATGGTGCATGTCTTTCTGGCTTGACACCCATAATTTTGATTTAGATTAAATTCATTTGATTTAACTTGATTTTGGATATAGATATATAAATACGGCTCCTTAATTGTAGAGCTAACTCTGTTGAAAGGACTCGACTGCTGTTTCTAGTTGTCGATAACCCTATTCATGCCACTGGGACGAAGCTAGTATGATGTGTGTATTTCTAGTAGATAAAAAAAGTCTTTAGGTAAAATAACAGGTCCATTCATGTTGACATCTCTTGCAAAACTGTTGGTGCTGGCGTTTTGTGTATGGTTTATTTTTTTAGAAAAGTGGATGATGGAACGCGTCTACCTGAAATGGAAAAAAACATTTTGTAAAAAGAGCTATACTTGAGCATGAGTGTGTGTGTGTGTGTCTCTGTGTTTGTGTGTCTGTGTGTGTGTGTTGTTATAGGTTCTTACGAAGCTAAGAAGAAATGTGTGTGTATATGTGAGTAAAAGAGTGTGTGTGCATGTAAGTACGAATGTATGAGCAAAATATGTTAATATAAGGGTATATATATACATACATACATTCATACATACATGCATACATACATAAATACAAACATAAAGAGCTTTTCTCGGTCAAAAATATCCATCCATAGGTGCATGCGTGCGTACCCATGTAGTACATGTGTGTCTGTTTAAGTGAAAAAGGCCACTTCCGCCGGCTTCGTTCTAATGTTTTGTTTGATTTCATTTTCTTTTTATTATTTATATTATTATTTTATTATTGAGCAAGTTGTGTTTTTGTCGATCTAGTAACTAGATTCTAGTTGCTTTGGATGTTGATATGGCGTGGGTTAAGTCTAATTCGCTCCAGTGCTTTGTTACGCATGTTGAAATCCTATTAATCATTGTTCTACAGAAACCCCCGCACCTAAAATGTAACCAGCCACCACAAAAAAATGGAATGAACCTTCGTCGGTATCGACGATAAGTGTTTCCGTTGTTCCAGCAAGCTAATATATATATATATATATATATATATATATATATATATATATATATATATCACAAAGGAAG
Organism: Eledone cirrhosa; assembly: GCA_964016885.1. Classification (NCBI taxonomy): domain Eukaryota; kingdom Metazoa; phylum Mollusca; class Cephalopoda; order Octopoda; family Eledonidae; genus Eledone; species Eledone cirrhosa. The sequence continues at coordinate 33,231,322 of OZ024744.1, forward strand.
TGTGGTAAGGAACCAGGTGGACCATAACGCACCAGAGTCCTCGATACTATGGGTAGTAGAGTGGGTAATAGGAAAAGGTTCCGGACCCCGACGGCAGAGCTCAAGCCGTTTCGACTGCTATTTCTGTAAATAGCCGCGAAACGGCTTGAGCTCTGCCGTCGGGGTCGTGAACCTTTTCCCATATATATATATATATATATATATGGGAAAAAGTTTAGGATATATACGGTTCTTATATATTTGATATATATTTATCCTTATCGAGCGCTCTTTGGATTTTAGTCTTCAAATTTATTATTATTACTATATATATATATATACATATTCAGATAGCAGACAAAGATTGCAAGCAACAAGTACAGTCCTCACTTAGAAAGATGAAGGATGCTTGGTGGATGGCTAAAGCAGCCGATCTACAAGAAGCTGCTGATAAAAAGAACTCACGAGCCTTTTATAACGGTCTCAAGGCGGTGTACCGGCTGAGGGAGGGCAGGTCAAATCCAGTCCTTTCCACTGATGGAACAACCCTCTAGACAGACAAAGCTAAGATTCTCACTCACTGGAAGGAACACTTTGAGAAAGTCCTTAATGCAGAATCAAAGTTCGATGACGATGAAATTTTATCTATTCCTCAAAGGTCGGAGATCCCTGAATTAGCATTAAAACCAAACTTGAATGAAATAAAAGCTGCTATCAGGCAGCTATCATCCAATAAGGCTCCTGGCAACGATGGCATCCCAGCTGAAATTTTCAAATATGGTGGTAAAAAAACTGGTTTGTAGGCTTCTTCAGCTGTTTCTAGAGATCTGGAGAGTTGGGACTTCAGAGTTGCACCGAAAATCCACCTGTTCAAAAACAAAGGTAAAAGATCTATCTGCGACAACTCACGCGGCATCTCCCTTCTCTGTATTGCAGGTAAGATAGTATCCCGTATCATTCTCAATAGAATTACATCCTGACTTATTGACGATATCTACCCTGAAAATCAATGTGGTTTCCTCTTTGGTCGGGGTACTATTGACATGATTTTTATCTCTTCACCAGGTCGCAGAGAAGGTTCGTGAAAGGAACCAATAACTGTTTATGGTTTTTGTTGACCTGACTAAGTCCTTTGACACTGTCAATTGCAAAGCTCTTTGGAAAATCCTGAAAAAGTTTTGCATACCGGATAATATGCTAAATATCATATCCTTCAATAGGGCATGAAAGCATCAATTATGTCAGATGGTGAATGGTCTGAACCCTTTACTGTTATAAATGGTGTGAAACAGGGTTGTGTCACGTTTCATGTCCTCTTTGATTTGTTCTTTTCTGTAATATTCCAGCAAGCATTAGGCAATTTGGACACTGGCATCAGATTTGAGTTCCTTACATCGGGTGGGCTATTCAACCATTTCAGGCTAACACACTTACACGAAGAAGTATCATTCGCGATTTACTGTTTGCTGATGATGCTGCACTTGTTGCAACATCCCTCAAAGAAGTACAAGAATTGATAAACCGCTTTTCGATTGCTTGTAAGGCTTTTCGTCTAACAATCAGCATCAAGGAGACTGAGGTGGTACATCAACCAAAGCCATCACCCAGGCACGCAGGGGCGTTAATTAGATGCGGTCAGATCAAATGCATCTTTTTGCACCCATCACTATTGATTGCATATATCTGAAATATGTGATCTCCTTTACTTACCTTGGCAGTGAACCACTCTGCATCCCTGGCTGATGAGATTGTTAATCGTGTCTTCAAAGCAAATGACGCTTTTGGCAAACTACATCACTGCCTATGGAGTGCCAGAGGTATATCCCTGAAAATATAAATTGCAGTTTATCGTGCAGTGATACTGACAACACTCTTATATGGCTCAGAGTCATGGACACTTTACTGTACTCACATACATAAGCTTGGTGTCTTCCACAAACGCTGTCTTCGCTCTGTCTGTGGATATGTACTCTTTGACAGAGTCTCCAATGCCGAACTGTTCACAAGCTGCAACATTGGTGGGATTGAGTCATTCTGCTGCAATCCCAACTCTGACAGGATCCGCTGGAATGGGTGTTTGAGGACTCTGCCCCCACGACTCTCTCAAGAAGAAGAAGAAGAAGAAGAAGAAGAAGAAGAAGAAGAAGAAGAAGAAGAAGAAGAAGAAGAAGAAGAAGAAGAAGAAGAAGAAGAAGAGGAGGAGGAGGAGGAGGGGGAGG
>OZ024744.1:33233719-33251219 GCA_964016885.1 Eledone cirrhosa
AAATTATTTCTATCGGTAATCGAAACCAACTCGCTATAACTAGCTATAACTGCGCTCTTCTAGAAGCGTCACCTATTCCTCTACGGCGCTCATACGTCTTAATCGCAACATATTATCTCGTTTACAAAGTGTTAGGTATGAAGGAAAAATCCGCAAAAAAAAAAAAATCAACCGCAATATCACTTCTTTCCTAATTCTAAGTTAAAAATCAAGCACGTGGAGATGACTTAGTTGTTCAACCTCCTGGGATCTTTGACATGAAAATATGTATGGCTGTGTTCTTCCTAGTAAATCTCCGTTTCGAATGTAGACAAAACTGTCTATGAGTTATATCAAGTAGAATGTTACTTATTCTTTGGATTTTAGTCTTCAAATTTATTATTACTATATATATATATGTATATATATATATATATATATATACGTTATTCCGGGTTGAATCGGAGGTAACCACAGTAAGTAAGGTACTCAATACAGGACTAGAACTGTTTCATTCATTTGAAATCATCAAATGAATGAAACAGTTCTAGTCCTGTAGAATCTCATCTATATTAAAACTATATATATATATATATATATATATATATATATATATATATATATATATATATATATATATATATATATATATATATATATATATATATACTAAGAATAATGAGTTCTAAACTCAAGCAGTCCTTTACAATGAAATAGCTCAAAGAAAGAAATATTTCTGAGCCGTGTAATACAAGTTAATATAAATTAATATATATGATAAAACACAATACCAACATATAAGTGTTTGTATTGTAAATGACTAAGTTAGCTAGATTGAAAAATACTAATTATAATAATACAGTTTGCCTGTCTCGATTTAAAATAATAAATCATTAAAAACAAACGATATTGGCAAATGGCCGTGGTACTTAGACAAATTTAAATTTCAAAATCAAACCTGTTCCGTAGATAAGTTTAAACTTCAAAATCCAAATAAGTTTCGAGATGAAAAAGTGAAAGAATACCCCGTTCAGCTCTCCTCAGTAAGTACCCTGAACAATTGGTATGCTTCACTTCAAAATATTTAAAAAGACTGTTTAACGCACATGGTTTTCCAGTTTCTAGCTGCCGCATACTCGTTCTGGTATAAATAACAGCCGTTTATATGGGGCTAAAGTTAGCTCTACATAAGCTCTATTTAAATTTGTCTAAGTACCACGTCCATTGCCAATATCGTTTGTTTTTAATGATTTATTATTTTAAATCGAGACAGGCAAACTGTATTATTATAATTAGTATTTTTCAATCTAGCTAACTTAGTCATTTACAATACAAACACTTATATGTTGGTATTTGTATTTTATCATATATATTAATTTATATTAACTTGTATATATATATATATATATATATATATATATATATATATATATATATATATATATATATATATATATATATATATATATATATTCCTTTGTTATATTCCAATAATTGATGATATTACCGGATTCATATGGAACCCGGTCATTGAAATGATCATAGTATAATAAACCTTTCAAGGATTTACACCAGTCCATATGAATCCGGTGATATCATCAGGTATTGGAATATAACAAAGGAATATGTAAAAAACCATGGGTCCGAAAAATCAGAGACAGAGACAGATAGGACGACTGACCAACTAGCTTCTCGGCCAGTCGCCCTCAAAGCTAATGAATATCTGGTGAGGGGGCGAAGGCTTATAATGCACTACCACCACTCCGTCAAAGAAGAAGGGGAAGAAAGACAGGGAGAAAGAAGTGTAGTGTAATGGTCATACTACATTCATGCTAGAAAATGCTGCGAAAAAATGCTACCCCAAAGAATCTATAATTTATAATGGGTGTCTGTATGGTCTAATGTGTGAACCGAAGATTGAACGTTAAACTTATGTTGCGATTTATAGGATGAAATTAAATTAAATTAAATTAAAAATATTAAATTTCAAAATAATAAATTGAAAAATAAATTATTAGAGAATTAAAGATTAAGGTAGCGAGATTTATTTATTTAATGAACTTACGGAAAGAGTCTTACATGAAAACATTTATCTCGATAACATATTAGGATGGGATATAGAGTAAAGATTTCGATTGGGAATCCCAGCCAGCACACCCCCCACAATGAGTCAGCCAGTCTCAAGTGGTATCGTCCAGCGAAAGAAATGGAAATTAATTTTTCCGAGTACTTTAGGAACGTAGCTACCTTAGGCTCCGGGAGCGCGAGTGGGAACTCCACAATTTCGACAGGCCATCGTCTATACCAAACGAATATTATTAAATCACGCATGAGGGGTTTATTTACGTGCCAGTAGAGGCATGATACAGCTAGTAGTTATGCCTCAACCTGGAGTTTGTAGGTACATGTATAATGTGGCGGCCAAAACAGGCGGCGCGGTGGAACCGGGGCAAAGCAACCCGCTCCGAGTAATTTCGTTTACCGAAAGAGGAGAAACTTATTTTTCCGAGCACTCAAGGAAGGCTGAACTCTCCGAGTGCCCAGCGCGCAGCCGGGAAAAAGCCACCACACAAGTCGAAGGTAGCAACCCAATGAAAAGTGCAAATAGACCTAAATTATTTTAAAGCCCCGGTTAGACCGGGTTATAAGTAATGGGGTTCTTAGGTGGGTACTCTTGAGTACTCTTCACAATATTACACCAGGATTGACCATACGGAATGACCAGTTCTATCCAGTGGTGAACCAACAAACCTGAAGATATATATATATATATATATATATGTGTGTGTGTATATATATATATATATATATAAATATATATATATATGTATATATATATGTATATATATATGTATATATATATATATGTATATATATTCTAATAAATATTTGCTCTACGGTTCTTATATATTTGATATATATTTATCCTTATCGAGCCCTCTTTGGATTTTAGTCTTCAAATTTATTATTATTACTATGTGAATATATATATATATATATATATATATATATATATATATAGTGGTGGAACACTGGAAGGTAATATCCGTAGTGGTAGAGCAATCAGTCCAAGGGACGAGTTAGGTAGAGGTGGTTACACAACAGTTAGTTCACCACACCGAGAACATTTGTTTCACCTTAGCGGATCCTCAGCTCGGAATGGGCATGGTTATAGGAACAGGAAGGACAACCGTACGAACGCGCATGCATAGAAACCCGGTCACTTCACACAGGCAATGCTAGACTGCGTGCTAGATGTGTAAGGGAGATAACTGCGAAAGTCCGAAAAGTTTTTAGGTTGAAAATAAAATTACAAAGAATCAGTCCGGAGCCTTGTAGTTATGCAATAGATGTTTGGTGACGTGTGGACAACATGTGAAAAATTCACTTCTCGTGTTTAGGCAATCACTATTGCGTAATCTCTTTAGAATAGTTATTCGTTCGTCAATACATAAGCCACACGTCGGATTTCCCCTTGCGTATGGCTTGAAGTTAGTGATGGCTTTCCATTGAATGGAGTAGTCTATACTTGACTCCTTGAGGGACCATACGTGGATCGCGAGTTTCGTAGATGAACGTCTGTCCGGGTACCTGAAGGTAGACTGGTGGTTTAGGAAACGTTCCTTGAACATATATATATATATATATATATATATATATATATATATATATATATATATATATATAAATATATACATATATATATATATATATATATATATATATATATATATATATATATATATATATATATATATATATATATATATATATATATATATATGTGTGTGTGTGTGTGTGTGTGTGTATATGTATATATATATATATATATATATATATATATATATATATATATATATATATATATATATATATATATATATATATATATGATATTTATAAAACAGTATTTATTTTATTATATACTAGCAGTGGTACCGGCGTTGCACGAAATAAGGTATTTTGGAACGCGGGCGGGCCAACAGACCTAATCGTGGAAAAACTGCATGCCTGGACAATATGTCAAGAAAATAAATAGAATACTCTGATGGCTGGATAATCTTTAAGATTTTCCTCGATGAAGCAGGAAAATTGCAGGTTTTCACCTAATGCGGGCCCTAGGACATCAAGAAAATGAAATTTTTTTATGTGCATAATTTATGCTTTGAAATTTCGGGAAAATCGGCTAGACGTAATGCCTCCAAAAAGCCCTAAAAAGCTGAAAAAAATTAAGTTTTTCACCTAATGGGAGTCCTAGGCCATAGAAAAAATAGGATTTTCTTTGCTCACGGTAAGAAGAAGCGACTGACTAATACATAGTTACAATTTCAAGGAAATCGGTCTGACGTTACGCCTCAAAAAACCCCTAAAAAACATAAAAACCTAATTTTTCACCTAATTCGGGCCCTAGGAGAGCAAAATGTTGAATTTTTTCATAACACTGCATAACACTGCCTGAAACATAAGTAATACACATGTAAAGTTTGAAAAACATCGGTTGGGTACTTCTCCAGTTTTAGGGATTCAAACTCACAGACACACACACACACACACACACACACACACACACACACACACACACACACACACACACACACACACACACACACAGACATCCTCATGGAAGTGACGTAATGCAGACACCCAGGCATACGGACAGATATTATAAGGGTGCGACGTTATATGTATGTATCTATCTAAAAAGAGAAAAACTAAGAATTATAGAGAGAGATAGCTAAATCGCCTATTGTGGTCCCTAGGGCATTGAAAATTTGAAATTTGTGTTCAGAACACTCCCTGAAATATAAGTATTACATGTGTAACGTTTGAAAACAGTCGGTTGGGTGGTTCTCGAGTTTTAGGGATTCAAACTCATACACACACAGACAGAGAACCTCAGTTTTATATATATAGACTAGCAGAAAACCACCCGGTGGGCGGTTTACTGCTAGCAAATCTAGTGTATATACTGATATTGTTGAGATTTGGATGAGAAATGTTTTCGGCACCACATGTTCACCGTCTCTCAGTGTGTCTTTTATGCATGTATAAATATATATGTTATCTATACGGTGAAATCTTTGAAATAAATATATGTTAAAACGAAAAAGGAGAAAAAGAGATTAGTGACGGAAATATAAAGGTTATGATACATAAACGTTATGATATAACGATGGAAATATATCTTCAAATGGTCCTTGGCATGGTGTCAAGTCAGAACCGCCTCGAACTGGTTACTTCTGGCTTGTGCAAGGTGTCTCTATAGCAACCAGCGATTCCCTCGGCCTCAGTGACCAAAGTCAGTGGAGAGGGGAAGGTAATATTTCTATAGCGACAGTGTTTCTCTTGGTAGTACCAAAGTGGAGAAAGGAAGGGGAAGGTAATATTTCTGTAGCACCTACATTTGAGTTTTAGGGAAGGACAGACTGACAGACAGACAGACAAACAGAGAAATGCCCATATATTTCTGTGTGTATATATATATATATATATATATATATATATATATATATATATATATATATATATATATATATTACACACACAGAAATGTATATATATTTCTGTGTGTGTATATATATATATATATATATATATATATATATATATATATATATATATATTACATACACAGAAATGTATATATATTTCTGTGTGTATATATGTATATATTACACACACAGAAATGTATATATATTTCTTAGAACAAAATTATTATTAATGTTTTGCCGTTCATAACAATTGGAATTGAAAAATTACTTTTGAAATTATTAGTTATTTTACTAATGCTTAGATATGTAAAAATGAAGCAATGTTTCTAATAAATGTTTCTACTTTTGGCACAAGGCCAAAAAATTAACCAGTACATTACTGGTACTTTATTTTATCGACCCCGTGAGGATGAAAGGCAAAGTTAACCTCGGCGGTATTTGAACTCAGACCGTAAAGCATGGTGTCCGACTCTCTACGGATTCTGCCAATCCACCGCCCTAATGTCTGTACGTAATGAGGGAGTGAGAGGGGAGAGAAAGAAAGGCAAAGGTGAAGTGACAAAGTGACTCTCTCCTCCTCCTCCTACATCTCCCCATTCGTCACAGTTATAGAGGGGAGGAATGTTAGTGTGTTACAAAGAGAAAAAGTGAGAGTGAGAGAAACAGACAGACTAAAAGAGAGGGATAGCTGGAGAGAGAGAGAGAGAGAGAGAGATATAGCAACCACGCGCGCGCGTGTTTCCACTGTCGGACAGACAGACAGAAAAATTGCTGGTTATATATTATAAGGAGATATTTCAAGGGTACCAACATCTTGGTACCCTTGAAATATATATAATAAAATAAATATGGTTTTATAAATATAGTTTCCATTTATTAATATTATTGATATTATACTCCAGAAAACTTGTAGAGTGCTTCGAATCTGTCATAAATAAATTCGTTGAATAACCACAAATTAGATATCTCTTTGCTTATATATATATATATATATATATATATATATATATAGGAACCAGTAAGACCCCGACGGCTGAGCTCAAGCCGTTTCGACTGCTAATTCTGGACTAAATGAAAATTTATCCTGGTATTTAAATAGCCGAGCGTCTCAAGGGGTAATTCCATATATGGTCAAAGTGATTGTCAAAAGTTAGTAGTAATTCTGTGATGGCAAATTAGTAGGGGAGGTGGTGGCTGAACCTGCCAGTAGGAGAAAAAGGGGAGGGGGTGGAGTAGACCCAATCATGCGTTGGTAGTGCCGGCTACAGCTGGGCATGAGGTCAAAGAAGATACTGGGGAGGGAGAGGGGGAGGAAGTCGAAACGGTAGGTAGAACAATGAGGGGTAAAAATATATATATGAAAGAAAAAATACTGAGAGTGATGAAAAGCGAATAAGTGTAAAGAAAAAAGAATATATGAGCAAGTTCTACGACCTAAGTCTCTAGCTATTGTTAGGCTAGATAAATAAATAAATAAAAAAAGAAAGAAATAAAGAAAGAAATAAAGAAATAACGAAATAATTAAATAAACTAGGTGGGACGGAATAGGAAAGGACCCTTTTAAGAGGTATAAGTACGTAAGTCATACGGTGACGGGTCAACAAATGGGGCCAAAATACTAAAGAAACTACCACGAAATAAATAATAAAGGTTTCTACCCCGGGCACAAGGCCAGCAACCACCCAGTGCAGAAAAGTAAACTAGTACGAGATAATAATTCTGAGTCCCGAAAAAAATATACTAATGCTAACTCTAAAGACACCTCCAACAAAGCTTATATAGGACTAACCGCATGTGACTTCAAGACTCGGCTATACCAACATAGACATACCTTCCGAAACCCGGCCCGACGTCACGCCACTACACTTTCGGGCCACATATGGGACCCCAAGGACAACAACATCACCTATGATCTCACTTGGAGATTACTGTCCAGAGCCAACTCTTACACGGGAGGACGCCGTCCGTGCAATTTATGCTCGGAGGAAACTTTACAAATGCTGTTTTCGACGGACCAACTCCTAAACAAGAAAGATGAACTGGTTACTGCATGTAAACATAGATTGCGTAGGACTTACCTCGCCCTCAAACGCCATAATGACCCGGGGGGTAGACTAGGGCTATAACACCCCACTTGCCGATTTTGCTATGGGTAACCCCTGCTTGCCAAGGGAGACGTAAGATCTTCTTTTTATTCTTTTATCGCTTCCTTTATTTCCTTCTTCCCCCATCCCTCCTTAATCCTTCTACCCCAGTTCTTCTTCTTTGTCGGCGTCTTTTTCTCGCCCACCCGAGGCTGCCCTTTGGCCCCCTGTAGCCTCAGTACCCCCACCCCCTCCCCTAGTCTATGATAGATTTGGCTGACTCCGCTTTTTATAGCAGTTGTGTTAGACCTCGGATACTTGCCCCCTTTCCGACCGCTCCCCCTCTTTTCCGTGCCTTCTATATTTCTTAGTGGCACTTATGCCTTAATTTCTCGTTTCAGTATTTCTTTCTTCTCTTTTCTTTTGGGCGGGGTGGATTCTGAATTTATTTTTCCGTATTCTACCTTTACTTCGTACGAACTTTCATGTAGCTTGTATTAGAACTTTTGTAGCGTAGCGGTACCTTTAGAGTTAGCATTAGTATATTTTTTTCGGGACTCAGAATTATTATCTCGTACTAGTTTACTTTTCTGCACTGGGTGGTTGCTGGCCTTGTGCCCGGGGTAGAAACCTTCATTATTTATTTCGTGGTAGTTTCTTTAGTATTTTCGCCCCATTTGTTGACCCGTCACCGTATGACTTACGTACTTATACCTCTTAAAAGGGTCCTTTCCTATTCCGTCCCACCTAGTTTATTTACTTATTTCGTTATTTCTTTATTTCTTTCATTATTTATTTATTTCTTTATTTATTTATTTATCTAGCCTAACAATAGCTAGAGACTTAGGTCATAGAACTTGCTCATATATTCTTTTTTCTTTACACTTATTCGCTTTTCATCACTCTCAGTATTTTTTCTTTCATATATATATTTTTACCCCTCATTGTTCTACCTACCGTTTCGACTTCCTCCCCCTCTCCCTCCCCCTCTCCCTCCCCAGTATCTTCTTTGACCTCATGCCCAGCTGTAGCCGGCACTACCAACGCATGATTGGGTCTACTCCACCCCTCCCCTTTTTCTCCTACTGGCAGGTTCAACCACCATCTCCCCTACTAATTTGCCATCACAGAATTACTACTAACTTTCGACAATCACTTTGACCATATATGGAATTACCCCTTGAGAAGCTCGGCTATTTAAATACCTGGATAAATTTTCATTTAGTCCAGAATTAGCCGTCGAAACGGCTTGAGCTCAGCCGTCGGGGTCTTACTGGTTCCTATTACCCACTCTACTACCCTAAGTATTGAGTACTTTGGTGCGTTATGGTCCACCTGGTTCCTTACCACATTTCCTTCGTTATATATATATATATATATATAGGAAATAGTATGACCCCGACGGCAGAGCTCAAGCCGTTTCGACGGCTATTTCTGGTCTAGAAATAGCCGTCGAAACGGTTTGAGATCTGCCGTCGGGGGTCATACTTTTTCCTATATATATATATATATAAATATATATAAATATATATATACATATATATATATATATACATATATATATATATATATATATATATATATATATATATATATATATATATAGGAACCAGTAAGACCCCGACAGCTGAGCTCAAGCCGTTTCGACGGCTAATTCTGGACTAAATGAAAATTTATCCTGGTATTTAAATAGCCGATCTTCTCAAGGGGTAATTCCATATATGGTCAAAGTGATTGTCAAAAATCAGTAGTAATTCTGTGGTTGCAAATTAGTAGGGGAGATGGTGGCTAAACCTGCCAGTAGGAGAAAGAGGGGAGGGGGTGGAGTAGACCCAATCAAGCGTTGGTAGTGCCAGCTACAGCTGGGCATGAGGTCAAAGAAGATACAGGGGAGGGGGAGGGGGAGGAAGTCGGAACGGTAGGTAGAACAATGGGGGGTAGAAATAGGAAAGAAAAAAAAAAAAAAAAAAAAAAAAAAATACTGAGAGTGAAGAAAGGCAAATAAGTGTAAAGAAAAGTAAAGTAAATTAAATTCTACGACCTAGGTGTCAGGCTATTGTTAGGCGAGAATAAAATAAATAAAGAAAGAAAGAAGTAAAAAAATAAATAAATGAATAAATAAGGAAATAAGTAAGAGAACTAGGTGGGACGGATAAGGCAAGGACCCTTTTAAGAGGTATAAGTACGTAAATGATACGGTGACGGGTCAACAAAAGGGGCCAAAATACTAAAGAGACTACCACGAAATAAACAATAAAGGTTTCCATCCCGGGCCAGCAACGACCCAGTGCAGCAAAGTGAACTTGTACGAGATAATAATTCTGAGTCCCGAGAAAAATATATACTAATGCTAACTCTAAAAGATCTAAAACAAGCTACATGAAAGTTCGTACGAAATAAAGGTAGAATACGGAGAAATAAATTCAGAATCCACCCCGCCCAGAAGAAGAGCGAAGCAAGAAATACTGAAACGAAAAAATAAGGCATGTGCCACTAAGAAATATAGAGGGCACAGAGAATAGTGGGAGCGGTCGGAAAAAGGGGGAAAGTATCCGGGGTCTAAGCCAGCTGCTATAAAGGGCGGAGTCCGCCAAATCTATCAAAGACTAGGGGAGGGGGGTGGGGGTACTAAGGCTACATGGGGCCAAAGGGCAGCCTCGGGTGGGCGAGAAAAGACGCCGACAAAGGAGAAGAGCTGGGGTAGAAGGACAAAGGGGAGAGGGGGGAAGGAAATAAAGGAAGCGATAAAAGAATACAAAGAAGATCTTACGTCTTCCTTGGCAAGCAGGGGTTACCTATTGCAAAATCGGCAACTGGGGTGTTATAGCCCTAGTCTACCCCCCCGGGTCATTATGGGGTTTGAGGGCGAGGTAAGTCCTACGCAATCTATGTTTACATGCAGTAACCAGTTCATCTTTCTTGTTTAGGAGTTGGTCCGTCGAAAACAGCATTTGTAAAGTTTCCTCCGAGCATAAATTGCACGGACGGCGTCCTCCCGTGTAAGAATTGGCTCTGGACAGTAATCTCCAAGTGAGATCATAGGTGATGTTGTTGTCCTTGAGGTCCCATATGTGGCCCGAAAGTGTAGTGGCGTGACGCCGGGCCGGGTTTCGGAAGGTATGTCTATGTTGGTATAGCCGGGTCTTGAAGTCACATGCGGTAAGTCCTATATAGGCTTTGTTGGAGGTATCCGTCCTCACGTTGCACTGGTAGATCACATTACGGTCTCTGCATCTATTGTCGAGTGGGCAAATAGATCTATCCGGGCAGTTACACCTCCTGGTCGGTTCTCCACTGCTAATTAGGTTATTTCTGCCATCGGGGTTGAGTTTTTTGTTGTTAGAGGAGACGATGTTTTGTGCGAAGTTTGGTGTAGTGCTGTAAGAGAGTTTGATGGTATTTTTGTTAATTATGTTGTGGTAGCGGTGTTGTAATGGGAAGTGTTTTTCAATGAGCCTAAAGAATAGTTTCCCGATGGGAGTAGTCACCTCTGCGTTGTGGGGAGGATTGAACCATGTTACATTGCGTGAGCGGCGGTGTCTCCTGCTGGTTCCGCTAATGGGAGCTGGACAGTAGGATATTTCCTCCCGGAAACCACTCCGCTTGAGGGCCTGGTTGTAATAAGGCGCATGTTCATCGAATATCCGCTCATTAGCTGACAAACGGGATATGCGGAGGGAGATGTTTTTGACCAGGTTGTTTGTGATGTTCCTAGGATGGTTTGATCGGCGGTGGATGTAGTGCAGATTGTCATTAGGTTTCCTGTATGGGTAGTACAGGTCGTTTTCGAGGTCGAGGGTTACGTCCAGGAAGTTTACTCGGGTCAGGGACGTTTGTAGGGTTATTTTAAATCCCCAGTCGCGGAAGAATCTGATTAATTGTTTCCGGACCCGATCTGTACTACTGGGGTTGTACCCTTTAAGGGTAAGGAGCCCATCATCACGGTACAATCCACCACCGAATGCAGGAAACATATCAGTGAGTTTGGCTATTAGGAATAATCCTATAAGATCAGTGACCTCCGCCGAATCCGTGGCGCCCATGCTGACGTCGAAGGGTGAGTCGGGAGCTCTTTTTATCCATTTAGAGTCGTCAAAGAGTAAGACTGTCTTCCTGGCGTGGAGGATGATTTTTCTTTTCTGGTCGGTGATGGGCACGAGTGTTTCGGCGAAGTCCAAGGCGGCAGTAAGTAGCGGTAAGGTGATAGAAGCATAGTAGCTCTCTATGTCGAACTGTATGAATTTAGTTTCTCGTTTATCCTCCATATTGCTGAACCAGGAGATTACTTCCTGGGTGTTGATCCATAGGCTAAGTCGGGTGTGTTTTTTTTTTTTTTTTTTCTTTCCTATTTCTACCCCCCATTGTTCTACCTACCGTTCCGACTTCCTCCCCCTCCCCCTCCCCTGTATCTTCTTTGACCTCATGCCCAGCTGTAGCTGGCACTACCAACGCTTGATTGGGTCTACTCCACCCCCTCCCCTCTTTCTCCTACTGGCAGGTTTAGCCACCATCTCCCCTACTAATTTGCAACCACAGAATTACTACTGATTTTTGACAATTACTTTGACCATATATGGAATTACCCCTTGAGAAGATCGGCTATTTAAATACCAGGATAAATTTTCATTTAGTCCAGAATTAGCCGTCGAAACGGCTTGAGCTCAGCTGTCGGGGTCTTACTGGTTCCTATTACCCACTCTACTACCTCAAGTATTGAGTACTTTGGTGCGTTATGGTCCACCTGGTTCCTTACCACATTTCCTTCGTTATATATATATATATATATATATATATATATATATATATATATGTGTGTGTGTGTGTGTGTGTGTGTGTGTGTGTGTGTGTGTGTGTGTGTGCGTGTGTGTGTGTGTGTGTGTGTGTGTGTGTGTGTGTGTGTGTGTGTGTGTGTGTGTGTGTGTGTGTGTGTGTGTGTGTCTGTGTGTGTCTGTGTGTGTTTGTGTGTGTCTGTGTGTGTGTCTGTAAAATGTAAACAGAAATAACAACACAATCGGTATATGGATGGGATATATTAGGTTAACGCTTGATATTGCCGGAAGAGGGTCTTAACGTTTCGGACGCTATTACTTCGACAGAAGAAATAATGAAAAATAAGATAGATTGAGGGGACGGGCGGGATGGAATTGGAAAAAAATGTCTTTAGGTAATAATAACAGGTTCATTCATGTTGACATCTTTTGCAAAACTGTTGGTGCTGGCGTTTTGTGTATGGTTTATTTTTTAGAAATGTGGATGAGGGAGCGCGTCTACCTGAAATGGAAAAGAAAAAAGGTTTTGTAAAAAGAGCTATACTTGTACACGTGTGTAAGTGTGTGTGTGTGTGTGTGTGTGTGTGTGTGTGTGTGTGTGTGTGTGTGTGTGTGTGTGTGTGTTATTATACGTTCGTACGAAGCTAAAAGGAAATGTGTGTGTATATGTAAGTAAAAGAGTGTGTGTGCATGTAAGTACGAAGGTATGAGCAAAAGTGTGTTAATATAAGGGTGTGTATGTGTGTATATAGAGCAGTGAAGGGAAAAGTGGAGTGAGCATATAGAGTCGGTCAGTATTAGTTGTAAGAGAAGATAGGAATCTAGGGGTGAATGTACAAGCGCGTGTGATAGTGGACGGGGTATTATAGAAATTGGGCAGGTGAGTTGAGTCCAAGAGAGGAATAGGACCTAAGGCGGTGAATCAAACTTTGTTCAGTCCAGGTGCGCGAAGCCTGTGAGCCACGATGTAAAAGGACACCCAGGACTGAAACATGTAGGGAAAAATGACCAGGAGAACAGAAATGACGGGCGACAGGAGCATCCAAACCGAGTCGTATGTCCCTGAAATGCTCAGCAAAACGGTCCGTTATATGGCGTCCCGTTTCTCCGATGTGTCCCGTTTCTACCCGCAAAGGGAATACCGAAGGGCATAGACAACGTGGGTGGATGTGCAGGTGAAAGAGTGGCGAACACGGAAAGACCCGTTAGGGCCTGAAAGATTGGTGAGGGTGGAAATGAAAGGGACTGTTGCAGCGGAGGCGAGAACAAAGATGAGAGCCGGGTGGAGTCATGGGAGAGGACGAGAAGGAACTGCGAACCAGCAGGTCGCGGAGGTTGCGGGCGCGCTTAAAAGCAGTAATGGGTGGGTTTGGAAAAAAGCGAGATGTGACGGGGTCAGAAGAGAGGATACGGAAGGAACGGAGGATATGTCGCAGGAGTGATAGGGTGTTGGAGAGGTAGGTGAGAGGGAAAGGAACACGGGTGTTGGGAGAGAGGGGTTAGGTGAGAGGGCTGTGGTTCGGTCTGTTTCACGGGTGCGGGTGAGAGCAGCTTGGATCAGGGTGGGAGGATATCCACGCTGGATGAAACAGGAAACCATGTGATAGGGGATGGGTTTCGAAATCGTCGTCCTGGCTACAGAGTCGACGAAGACGGAGGAATTGCGAATAGGGTATGGAGTGTTTGATGTGGGTTGGATGGGAGGAGGTGAAGTCGAGGTAAGATTGGGAGTCTGTCGGCTTAATGTAGATGGAAGTAGAGAGGGTGTGGTGAGAGTGATTAATAGATAGAGAGATATCTAGAAAAGAGAGAGAAGAATTGGAGTCGGAGGCGGTGAAAGTGAGAGCAGGATGGAAATATATATGTGTGTAGGTGTGTATGTGTGTGTGTGTTTCTCTTAATTTCGTGTACATTTTTAACCGGTCACCTTCCTGGTGGCAAGGTTGTAAAAGAAAAGAAATTGTCATCCCTTAAATCACAAGAATGTTTTGCAAATTTTGAAGGTGCCAGCTATGGCAGCCATTTGTAGTCTATGAATTGGGGAGCTGCGATCTTTGTCCACAAATCCAACTTCAGTTATACTGTGGTCCAAGCGGGTTGGTATATAATCTGTAGCTCCAATAATGATGGGTATGAAGCTAAAGGTGTATCTTGGATATTGGATTTGTAAACTCCTCATCAATGGTCCGTTGATATCCTCCTTCTCCTGTATTTTTCTGACAACGTTGACATCAAGTGGGCAGCTGATCTCCACAACAGAATACGTTTTCAATGTGTGGTCCCAAACTACAATATTAGGCCGGTTGTGCTTTAATTTGGTGGCGGTTTTTATTTTCAGGTTCCACCAGTATTCCTTAGTGCCATCTGTCTCAATATATTCTTCCTCGTTTGTTTTTAATTTTGTTTTCCTAAGTGTGTTCCAGGTGGTACTAGCTATCCCATCATGTCTTATAGGGAGGTAGTAGCGAGATGACATTCTTTCGCAGTTGGCAAACTGTGGCTTATATCCTCGATCTTTGTTTTACATAGCCTACATTTATTGTCGACTGATGCCCCTCCTCTTTTGTGTAGCAGATATTTGGTAGGGAGTTCTTTTTCCTGTATTATATAGAGATATCCTTCAATGTGGGATGTCATAAACATGTCGGAACTCCATGTCAGGCTTTTTGAATGATTTATCCTCTCAATGATCTGTGTTTTTCGTCTCAGGTACACAGGCACAACTTCTGTAAATTGGTCCATTTTTATATTGTTCCAACATTGAATAGGATCTTCCAATTTCCCTGGGAGGGAGATTTATATCAGGCCTTATTCCATATCTCTCCTCCAGATCAGTGGCTATCCTAATGGTATTATTTCCTTCACTCTCATAAACCCGAGCACGATGGTCGCTGACCTATTTCTTTTGTTGAAGATGTTGCTTCAGTGTTACTACCCGGGTCTCCTTTGATGTTAATATAGATTTTAGACCCCGGCCACCTTCCTTGCGTTAGAAATATAGCCTATCCACATCACCATTGATGTTAAAGTTCCCAGTAATACTGAGAAGCTTGCAAGTTCTTACATCCATCTCACTTAGTTCTTTCAATGACCAGTTCAGCAGACCAAATGTTGGTGTTAGGATTGCCACAGCATAAGTATTGTGGACAATGTATTTGTTGTACGCTGATATTTCTGATGACCATATTGTCTTCACTCTCCTGAGATATTCAGTTCTGGTTCTCTTCTTATTTATGGGTCCACCGTATCTGACATTCTCACCCTGTCCCCAGATATCTGTAGTTCTCACCTGACTGTAGAGGCTGTATTGTCAAGCCGTTCATCTCTAGATTTCCGGAGGAGAGCACAGCCCTTACATGTTTTACTGTCAAATATGCACACTTGGACTCACAAAAATTTCGTTCGATATATACAGAAAATTGTGTAACGAGATCCAATTGTTTTTTTAAACAGTTGACATTTGGCCCATACAACTTCAGGTCATCAACAAAGAAATGATGGGAGATACTTCTGAACCCACTTCTATGACCACTTTCTTTTGTCAGCAGGTATGATAGTGGGTTTAGTGAGAGGACGAAGAGCAGCACTGATAAGCTATCACCCTTAAAGAAGCCTTTATGGTAGTGTATTCTATCAGTCTTAATTTGCTCCTTCTCACCCCTAAGGATCATATTGGTGTACCTGGTTAACTTTCCTGGAGAACTTTCTCGCATTCGTCAGTTTGACAATCGCCACTAACGAATAGAAGAAAGTTCTCCAAGAAAGTTAACCAGGAATCTTTAAACATCTGTCCAGCGCAGTTAACAAATAACTTTACCAAATTGCAAAATTATAATATTGAAAAATTAAATTAAATTGTTTAGAACTACAACTGAAGTCATTCTTTTTGCCTTTTTTTTAAATATACATAACTATACCAAGTATATCACCCATTTTCCAATATATATATATATATATATATATATATATAAACGGAAAAAAAGAAACGAAATTTCATTTCTCACTCTTCATTCGGCTGTTACTTAAATATAAGTATGTATACGTACATACATATATGTATACAGACGCACAGTAGTATGTATATATATATATACATACATGCACACATATATATATGTACGTATGGATTCACCGAATATTTATTATAATGCTCGGTGTGTTTGTAAACAAACATCCCAAATTAAGCCGTACAGTGTCTAGCAACCATCGTTGCTCATTTGTTCAACACTAACAAAGGAACGCTGTACTAGTTTATATATATATATATATATATATATGTGCATATATATATGTGTGCATGTATGTATATATATATACATACTACTGTGCGTCTGTATACATATATGTATGTACGTATACATACTTAGATTTAAGTAACAGCCGTACTAAGAGTGAAAAATGAAATTTCGTTTCATTTTTTCCGTTTATCGTTTCGGTACACTCGGCCGATTAACTCACTCGATATGCAAATTAGGCTGCTCAGCCGTTAATATGCATAAGGAAAGTATATACTTTCAAACGTTCAACCATCTGGCAGGAAGGTATACGTTGCTGACGATAGCTAATAAGCTTGAAACTAGTACAGCGTTCCTTTGTCAGTATTGAACAAATGAGCAACGATGGTTGCTAGACACTGTACGGCTTAATTCGGGATGTTTGTTTACAAACAACCCGAGCATTATAATAAATGTTCGGTGAATCCATACGTACATATATATATATATATATGTGCATGTATGTATATATATATATATACATACTAATGTACGTCTGTATACATATATGTATGTACGTATACATACTTATATATATATATTTGTATATTTATGTGTGTGTGTGTGTGTCCTGGGTATGACATTAAACTACATCCAGTGGCAAGGCTCCAGTTCGGGAGTTCAGAGATGGAAGATCAACCACCAGTCACATCCTGATGTTGAGGAGGATATTAGAGGGAGCTAGAGCAAAGTGCCTTCCTGCGGTCATGGGTTTCATTGACTTTAGGAAGGCCTTTGATTCTGTGGACCGTCACTGCCTGATGAAGATCTTACAGGCTTATGGAATCCCCAAGAAGATAGTGGACCTGATATAACTGCTCTACACCAACACCAAAGCTCAAGTCATTACACCTGATGGGATGACAAAGTTCTTTGAGATACTGGCTGGAGTGCTCCAGGGA
>OZ024744.1:33256219-33263719 GCA_964016885.1 Eledone cirrhosa
TTCGAATATATAATAGAAGGCATCAACCCAAGTCACCAATATTGGTGGGGGTCATCGACTCGTCAATGCCTGTGCCTGTATAATGTGCTAAGAGAGGTATTTGATTGTTATATCTAGCAGATCTTGAAACCATGTTAATATTTCTTTGTTTAGAAATAGTAAATTACTATTTCAATTCATCTTTTGGTCGTTGTCTGACAACCATGTAATAGCGTGTTATACATTAGGGAAATGGTAATTTATTCTCATCTTGGAATTAATACCATGACTTCTGACAAACTTTTAAAAAAATAAGGAAAGCAAAGGTAATAATTTTTTAATAAATTACAGTTGTCTTGATTGTTTTTTGTTATACATTATTTGTTGTTATTGTTGTTTTGTTTTATTTGTGTTTTTGTGGTTGTTTTTGTTTATTAGCTCCAGGTCGGGCGTAATTGAGCAAAGCTATAAAAGAAAACGTGGCTTAGTGGTTAGAGAATTGGAATCACAATCGTGAAGATGCGAGTTCGATTCACAGGCACGGCGATGCGTTATGTCCTTGAGCAAGACACTTTATTTCACGTTGCTCTTTCTGCCAGGTGTTACGACTGGTAGATAGTATCAACTATGGAAGACAATGGAAACATTGTTTCCTTGGTCCGATAAGATGAGTTTCACCCCATTCAGTAAGTGAATATGGTCTGGGATCTTGTCGATCACTTCATTTCTTGTTTGTTTTTAATAATGGTTTCTTATATAGGCACAAGGCCAGCAATTTTTAGTGGAGGTGAAAGTCGATTAAATCGACTCCAGTTCGTAACTGGTACTTTATTTTATCGACCCGGTAAGGATGAAAGGCAAAGTTAACCTCGGCGGGATTTGAACTCAGACCATAAGGGGCCGTAACTATGCTGCAAAGCATGGCGTCCGCCCCTCTACCGTTACTGCCAATCCACCGCCTTCGTTTGTTTTGTTTTTTTAATAATGAAAGGGATTCCAACCGTAACCATCCAGATTATACTTTTTTTACATACTTTTACTGAGATTATAATATCCAAACATGACCTTTTCCATAACACAGTTGAATGTAATGTCAGGACAAAATTTTGACTATTATTTCTTAATGGTCCCCTAGAGATTTTCCTGTATTTGTATTTTGTATTTTTTTAATCTTGTAGTTTAAGATTGATTAGGATTTCCTTAAACACGCTGACACAGATGTGTATATGTGTGTACGTGTGTGTATGTGAATTTGCATACATTTATATGTATAACTATATAAATATAAACGTGCAAACACAGATACACTTACAAACATACATTCACACAAATACACGCACATTCGCATAAACACACACATACACTCTCTCTCTCACACACACACATATATTTACGCAAACACACACACACACATACACCCACGCACAGCGTAGCAAATGGAACGCCAAACGCTGTTTTGTTATAGTTTTTCCACCATACACTTCATTCGTTTTACTCACACATACATTCACACACACACACACACACACACACACACACACACACACACACACACACACACACACACACACACACGCACACACACACACACATTCACACAAACGCGCACGCATGCACAGATACAGACATGGTAGCAAATGCAAACGCCAGTCGCCACCATCCTCTTCCTTTTACACACACATACATACATTCATACAAACACACAAACAAACACACACACATTGTGTGACTGACGGACGGAAGTGACTGATATGTTTATATATTGATTATTCATAAGACCTATTTCCGAACTTTTGCCAGGAGACTCTATTTTCTTCATATATATTTTTTCTTTCTGCTCCACAAATTCTGTCATATTTGTTTCGCTACATTATTCACTTTGCTCCGCCA
The DNA here is from genome assembly GCA_964016885.1 of Eledone cirrhosa. Classification (NCBI taxonomy): domain Eukaryota; kingdom Metazoa; phylum Mollusca; class Cephalopoda; order Octopoda; family Eledonidae; genus Eledone; species Eledone cirrhosa. The sequence goes on from OZ024744.1 coordinate 33,258,089, forward strand.
GCGTTCCTGTTAATCAATGTTGTTCCTTGATATAATTCCTGTTACCTATTCTTTCTCGCCCCCTCTCTCTCTCTCTCCTCTCTCTTTCTCTGTATCTATCTATCTATCTATGTCTCTTTCTCACTCTATATTCCCTCCTCTCTCTATATATGTCTCTTTCTATCTCTTTAGTCCCCCTCTCTCTCTTTCTCTCTCTCTCTCTCCATTCGTTGTGTTCCAGAGAATATCTTATATGATCTACAGACAATGTGGGCTGAGGGTTGGAGGCTGGGGACTGGAGACTGGGGGATGGGGACTGGGGACTGGCTAGACCTAAAGTTTCTGTAGATCCCCCCTCCCTATATAGATATTATATATATATTTTTAAAATATTTACTCCTTTTTTATATCCTTTTCTTTTTGTTATTGTGTGTGTGTATGTGTTTGTGTGTGTGTGTGTGTCCATGTGTATGTGTGCGTGTGTGTGTGTGTCTGTATGTGTCCTTGTGTGTGTGTTTGTGTCCTTGTGTGTGTCCGTGTGTGTGTGTCTTTGTGTATGTGTATGTGTCCGTGTGTGTGTGTGTGTTTGTGTATGTGTATGTATCCGTGTGTGTTTGAGTGTGTATGTGCCCGTGTGTGTGTGTGTTTGAGTGTGTATGTGCCCGTGTGTGTGTGTACCCATGTCCGTGTGTGAGTGTGTGCGTGTGTGTTTGTATGTGTGTGTATGTGTGTGTGTATGTGTATGTGTCCGTCTGTGTGTGTATGTGCCCATGTCTCTCTGTCTGTGTGTGTATGTGTGTGTGTATGTGCCCATGTGCCTGTGTATGTGTATGTGTTTGTGTCCATGTCCGTCTGTGTGTGTGTATGTGCCCATGTCTCTCTGTCTGCCTGTGTGTATGTGTGTGTGTGTGTGTCCGTGTCCGTCTGTGTGTGTGTATGTGCCCATGTGCCTGTGTATGTATGTGTGTTTGTGTCCGTGTCCGTCTGTGTGTGTGTATGTGCCCATGTCTCTCTGTCTGTGTGTGTGTGTGTGTCCGTCTGTGTGTGTGTATGTGCCTGTGTATGTATGTGTGTTTGTGTCCGTGTCCGTCTGTGTGTGTGTATGTGCCCATGTCTCTCTATCTGTGTGTGTGTGTGTGTCCGTCTGTGTGTGTGTATGTGCCTGTGTATGTATGTGTGTTTGTGTCCGTGTCCGTCTGTGTGTGTGTATGTGCCCATGTCTCTCTATCTGTGTGTGTGTGTGTGTCCGTCTGTGTGTGTGTATGTGCCTGTGTATGTATGTGTGTTTGTGTCCGTGTCCGTCTGTGTGTGTGTATGTGCCCATGTCTCTCTGTCTGCCTGTGTATGGGTGTGTGTGTGTGTGTGTCCGTCTCTGTGTGTGTGTATGTGGCCATGTCTCTCTGTATGTGTGTGTGTTTACTTTCAGATTGTTTTTGTCAGAAATGTCTTATTTCCGTCAACCTCCAATGGTTTCTCTATATCCTAGACTTCTCTCATATCGTCTTAATCTCTCAATCTTGTCAACTTGTATTCATTGCTCTATTTCTGCTCTACATATCAACACAACATATTTCTATCATGTCTGCTATTTTATTTCTTATTTCCTTATTTTATTTCCTTTTATTTTATTGCTTTACTTGTTATATCCTGCATTTTAGAGGTGAACCAGATGGTTTTTTTTCTCTATTTCTGACAAAATTCTTAGTTTTTTTCTTCCGCTTTATATTTTTATATAATGTTACATCATCATCATCACCACCACCACCATTATCATCATCATCATCATCATCATCATCATCATCATCATCATCATCATCATCATCATCATCATCATTATTATTATTATTATTATTATTGTTGTTGTTGTTGTTGTTGTTGTTGTTGTTGCTGTTGTTGTTGTTGTTGTTGTTGTTGTTGTTGTTGTTGTTGTTGTTGTTGTTGTTGTTGTTGTTGTTGTTGCTATTATTCATCACACATTTAGTTGGTTTTAAAGTTTTGTTGTGATTGTTTGTGCTTAAAAGTTATTCTGACGTTTTATAAGCTTATCAGTAAAACAGATGTCTAATCCATGATATTTCATTATAATTAATATTAATATTTCCCATGTTGACAGAGATTATGTCACATATCTGTGTTGGATTATTATATGCTCTGCTGCTGTCTTTCTCGCTGATTTTACCAGTTGCGTTCAGTAAGCGTAGAATAAGCGTAGCCATTTTATACCGGACGTTCATATTTCTGTTTCTGCTCTAATTTTTTTACTACAATATATCAACGGTATGCCTGTCTTTATTAAGGAGTTAGAATGGAAGAAAATATTTTTAAAAAAAGGAAAAGGAAGGGAGAGGTAAGTGCTCTAGTGTCACAGAAGAATGAGGAGCTCGACAGTACGGGGTTCATGTATGCTCGAGGTCTCGACGGTGACCGGTGCAAAGAGGAAGCGGCCGGACAATTCCCGATATTTGTTTATCTTCCTTTCCTCTGCATAGCGGGTCGCGGTACCGGGGTTTGTGGCCGAAGCAACATATATCAATGATATTTCTGTGTTTATCAAGGAATGTCACACAACCACATAATTCCAAGTTCGTTCACCTTTGACACGATTACCTTGGGGTGACCAATTAATATATTGCCAGTAGAAATTAATTGACGGAAATTGAACCTACAAGCCTGAGAAAGAAAGAATTAATGTCATAAGCTCAACACTTGATAGGTTTGATGCCGGGTGCTGCATAGCTGGAATGAAACTAATTGCTGCGAAAACTGAGACGTTTGTCTTCTCAACGAAGCTTGCACGGTGCAGGCTAATGTGAATGGAGTTCCACTGAAGCAGGTAGAGAAGTTCAAGTATCTCAGGGCTGTGTTCACGAGTGATGGAAGGCAGGAGACTGAATTAAGTGCAAGAATTGCAAAAGCCGATGCAGTAATACGTCAGCTTCAGCACTAAGTAATCAGAAGAAGGGAGGTAGGCATAGAAGCCAAACTCACTGTCTTCAATTCGGTTTTCGTGCCAATGATCATGAATCTTGGGTAATGACTGAAAGAATATGATCGCGAATACAAGTGGCTGAAATGAGATTCCTCCGAAGGGTCTTTAGTGTAACGTTACTCAATAAAGTGCGTAGCTCGGAGATCAGAAAGTCACTCCAGGTAGAGTTGTTACTTCTCTGAATTGAGAGATCACAGCTCCGATACTATGGGCATGAGTTTAAAATGTCCCAGGAAAGAATCACTGGACAGATTTTACGGGGAAAACCAACAAGCAGGAAACCCAGGGGTAGACCCCCAAGCAAGGTTGTTGGATAACATCCATGAGCTTGATCAACAGAGAGACAATCCACAAGATGGATGACAGGCAGATGAAATATAGAAATGATTGAAAGAGGAGGAAGACAAGGGGAAGTGTGCTGGTGCACAGAAGTCCTAGGAGGAAATAAAGAAAGGTGATGTACAAGACAAGTTTACACAGACATATCACCAACCCCATCAGCTCTAATACCAGCAAAATTGTTTCGAACGATTTAATTGAGAGTACATTTTAAAATGGTGGATCGTTTAATAGAAAAGATATGTCTTTCTGCTGGTATGATGTGTGTGTTAAAACAAACAGAACAGATCTGAGGCATTTAGCTATTTTAGCGGCTGTTCTAGCGATGAGTTTTCTCATATATGTATATATATATACATATATACATATATATATATATATATACGTGTGTGTGTGTGTGTGTGTGTGTGTGTGTGTGTGTGTGTGTGTGTGTGTGTGTGTGTGTGTGTGTGTGTGTGTGTGTGTGTGTGTGTGTGTGTGTGTGTGTGTGTGTGTGTGCGTGTGTGCGTGTGTGTGCGTGTGTGCGTGTGTGTGTGTGCGTGTGTGTGTGCGTGTGCGTGCGTGTGTGCGTGTGTGTGTGCGTGTGCGTGCGTGTATGCGTGTGTGTTTGTGGGTCTTTTGCTAATGTATATCGGTAAGGAATGTTAACAATGGCAAGAAAATCTGAAAAGCGCTGCTCTGTTCTAAGAAAGAAATCACTTGTAATAATTATTCTGCACCTTGTTACAGATACTCTCGCTTCTCTCCCCATCAGAAATACAGCCAAGTAATGACTGATCTGTTCAAAACCTGTAACAAACGATGGTATTTTTTACATACCAGCACCACTGATAGACTGGGATGCTCTACAACCATGACTGGAATCACACTCACATGAAATATTACATATGTCCTGCACACTTCAATCCTCTTTCCCCTTTTCTTTCTCCTTCCGCTTTTTAAAAAACTTTCAACCTATCTTTTAACTTGATTCTTTACTGATGAAAGTCTTACGTCCGATACGTTTGGACTATTCCATTTTCTTTTTCTTTTTTCCAGAATCCTGAAACTAATATATTTCTTCATTGTACTGTGTCGTATGCTTTGTTATTTCTCTTTACATTTTGCATAGACACACACATTCATTGACTGGCACACATCTTTCTGATGACGTGAAATATTTTATTACGTATTACATACGATTGAGCATAAGACTATGTCGTCAGCAGATGTAGACGTATATTGTAAAGAAACATATGTTAAGGAATGAACTCTCAATAAATTTCTCCTGACCAATTCTTGCTGCCGAGTTATTACTGTTTTTTTCCTGGTGCTATACTCGTTATTATTGTATATATATATATATATATATATATATATATATATATATATATATATATATATATATATATACAATAATAACGAGTATAGCACCAGGAAAAAAACAGTAATAACTCGGCAGCAAGAATTGGTCAGGAGAAATTTATTGAGAGTTCATTCCTTAACATATGTTTCTTTACAATATACGTCTACATCTGCTGACGACATAGTCTTATGCTCAATCGTATGTAATACGTAATAAAATATTTATATATATATATATATCATATCTCCAAAATGACTGACTGAATACGCACGTGTGGTTTTTCATCTTTTATTTCTCATTCTATCTTCAAATGACGGACTAAGTATCAGAAACTGTATGACCCTTTTCCTACTATATCGAGGGTTAAACAAATATATTTCTTCGTTATACTGTGTCGTTTGCTTTGTTATTTCTGTTTATGTTTTGCACATACCCCTCCACACACACATTTTATATTAACTTAAGTTGTTATTTAAACATTTAAGATTCAGTTAAGCACCTGTTCATCGGTATAAACAACATCTATTAATAGAACAATGTAATGCAACTTACCTTAAGCATACAAAAGGACTGGTGTGGGAAAGCGACCACAGTACTATAACTGCTGGTTTATCCTCAGAGTAGAGACCTGTTCTCTATATTGGGCACCGAGGGCTTTTAGCTAAAGCCCTCATCCCCCATCCCCCCAAAAATCAGTTTCAGTCGACTAAATTTTATTCACGAGCTTTAAAGAGACATGGGAAATCTGTAAGAATTGTCAGCGCCGGTCGCTGTTGAGATCTCAAGTGTCCTCGGACCCCGTACAGTCGAGCTCCTCCGTAAAATTGGAACGTAAACAGCCCGTCTAAGGAAGGAGCCTTGCGAAGTGGGGTGGTTGTTGCAGCGGGTATCACAAGCCATTGTCCATGGAAATGCCTTTGCAGTTTTGTTCGCGGGGTGCAGCCGAAACACTAGAACGACCTAGACAGAGTATGTCACC
>OZ024744.1:33268719-33291219 GCA_964016885.1 Eledone cirrhosa
TAGTGGAGATATTACATTTATTGAGGGTGATAGAAAATGATGTATCAATAAATGTAATATCTCCACTATCCAGGAATCTCCAACCGTTAAGGTTGTCTTTTTTTCAGGGTATGCCAATATTTATTTATAAAACAAATCTATATTTTATCTGATGAAAGCGCACCATAATTTGCCTTGGTGGCCCTTGAAATATGTATAATAAAATAAATGTGGTTTTATAAATATAGTTTCCATTTATTAATATATTGTGTATTTACTCCACTAAACTGTTGAGTGCTTTATATCAGTTAAAAATTATTTTAAGCTTGATGAATCCCAACAAATTAAATATAACCTCTGCATATATAGATATAGATATTTGGTTGTGTGTGTGTGTGTGTGTGTGTGTGTGTGTGTGTGTGTGTGTGTGTGTGTGTGTGTGTGTGTGTGTGTGTGTGTGTGTGTGTGTGTGTGTGTGTGTATGTGTGTGTGTGATATTTTGGCACAGGGTGACAAATGAAACAAAAAAAATATATATATATTTAAACAGCAAATTACATTATAATATCTCAAGGTTAGAATCTTTCCAAATGCAAATTTAAAATGATGCAATCTTTTTTATTGCTCCGAGTTTGAGGATTGCGCAAACGTGGAGCTGTCGTAGGAGCCACTCTGCTCCATGTAGCTCCGTTCCATTTGGATTGGCAGTATCGGTAGAGAGTCGGACGCCATGCTTTGACGTATAGAGTTACGGCCCTTGCCATTCTGAGTTCAAATCTCGTCGAGGTTAACTTTGCCTTTCATCCTTACGGAGTCGGTAAAATAAAGTACCAATAATGCACTGGGTAATTGCTGGCCTTATGCCAAACGTAGAAACAATTATTTATTTGTAGCCTCTGTGTGTAAAAAAATAAGGGTTCTTTTATCATTAGATTCCCCACATTCCTTTCCGTCGCTTCTATGGTGATCCCACTGTCTCAGTTGCGGCATTTATCAAATATTTTTTTCTTTGATAGCGAGGCTTTCATATGTATATTTTAAGTTGTCATTCAGCACATGCTTTCATATGCAACCCCTAATATGATTAACGCTATTTTAGTGACACTATTCATATAGATGTTTGAGTGTATGTGTGTGATTTATACCACACGTGCAACTATACTCCTGTCTTGTTTCTCTCAATCTATCTTTCCGAATAAGAACTTCAGATCGAAGCGTCGAATAACTTTCTATTTCCATTTCCAGAGCACCAACAAAATAATTTTAGTTTTTGTTCTGTCCTTGTTGTAAAATTGACACATAAAGCCACACACACACACACACACACACACCCACACACACACATTCACACACAGATATATATATATATAATTAAGGTGGCACCACGAAGTCGATCGCGAATTAATCACAGTTAAGTAAGATACACAATATATTAGTAGAGAATAAACATATTTAAAATACATAAATTACTTATACAGGACTAGAACTATTTCATTCATATGAAATCATCAGGAATGTCCAGATGATTTTACACGGATCAAACAGTTTTAGGTTTGTAGAAGTCCTTTCTATATAATATTTTATATTATGTATATATACATATATGTATGTGTATATATATATATATATATATATATATATATATATATATATATATAACGAAGGAAATGTGGAAAGCAACCAGATGGACCATAACGCACCAAAGTACTCAATACTTAAGGTAGTAGAGTGGGTAATAGGAACAAGTATGACCCCACTACATGCCATGATAGAATCAACTGTCTTTACAACAAATTTTTGACCAATCCTTTTGACAATTACTACCTTCCCATATATGGAATTACCCCCTGAGAAGTTCGGCTATTTATTTACCAGGCTAAACATTCTTATTTAGTCCCGAATTAGCCGTTGAAACGGCTTGAGCTCTGCCGTCGGGGTCATACTTGTTCCTATTTATATATATATATATATACATATATATATATATATATATATATAGTAATAATTATAAATTTGAAGACTAAAGTCCATAAGGATATATATATACATATATTAAAATAACAGATAAAAGTTTAAGCAAAGAATCGCTGCTTTCACACTTAACGAGATCTTCTGAGAACTTCAGAAGATCCCGTTAAGGGTGAAAACAGCGATTTAAACTTTAATCTGTTATTTTAATAAATATTTGCTCTAGGGTTCTTATATATTAGATATATATTTATCCTTATCGAGCCCTCTTTGGATTTTAGTCTTCACATTTACTAGTATTACTATATATATATATATATATATATATATATATGTGTGTGTGTGTGTGTGTGTATAAATATTTCGTATCTTCAAAGAAATACAGTTTTAGGAAGCCGTAGCTATGCAAACACCGGGGTCTAACGCCCTCTAGTGATGTCCAGCAGAAGCAAGGAGGACAACCGTCTATGCATTTCAAGCTTAACTGGCTTTCGTCAGGACGGTCCCTCCCACCGCTTGCGACTGCTGGACTAGAAGGCAGCTGAGAATATATACTTTTCTCGTCTGTGTAAATGAGGTGATTAATCTCATTTGCATATGAAGTTGCATAAGTTGGCTCAACTTATAATAAAAAAGAAATAGAATTTCGCTTCAAGCATAGCGTGGGAGGGACCGTCCTGACGAAGGCCAGTTAAGCCTGAAATGCATAGACGGTTGTCCTCCTTGCTTCTGCTGGACATCACCAGAGGGCGTTAGTCCCCCCGGTGTTTGCATAGCTACGGCTTCCTAAAACTGTATTTCTTTGGAGATACCAAATATTTATACATATTGTATAAAGCTATGCTTGAAGCGAAATCCTATTTCTTTATATATATATATATATATATATATATATATATATATATATATATATATATATATATATATATATATATATATATAATTATAAAATGTGGAGAAAGAGCTTAAAAATTTCCCTAGTGAACTTCCACAGCGCATCCCTAAAGAGTTTGTGATGGAGAGCCTCAAATTCATCTTGGAAAATAATTTCTTCGAATTCGATGCCAAATACTACAGATAGAAATCTACTAAAGTAGCCCCCTCATATGCCAACCTTGTCATGGGATATTTAGAAACCACTCTCTACCGCAAAGTTCTAGACAGATAGGGTAACCACTTCTACCTACACATAGAAAAAAATGGAAGAGATATCTGGACGACTGCCTCATCCTCTGGCATGAAAGTATAGAAAGACTGATTGAGTTTAAAACCCTTCTAAATGGACTCAACACAAACATTCAATTTACAATGGAATACAGCCACGAACAACTCCCTTTTCTCGACATCCTCATCGAAAAATCAAACAACAAAATAGAAACAGATATATACTATAAACCCACAGACTCCAAACAATATCTTCCATTTAACTCGTGCCACCCTCGCCATGTCAAAATGGCAATTCCTTATAACCTAGCCAAAAGGATCTGCACAATAGTTTTAGATAAATACACATACTACACACGACTATAAGAATTAAAGATCACACTCATCAGCAGAAACTACCCACCATCCCTAATCAACAATGAACTCAGACACCCCAAACACAGGAATGAACCGAAACAGAAAACTCTACCATGTATCTCCACACACAACCCCCTTAACAATGAGGCATTCGACACCATCCTCCAGAACATTCCTTTACTAAAAAGAGACCCAAGAATGAATAAAATCCTCCAAACACAACATCATAAAGAGCAAATGGACAACCTAAATACATAAAAAACATCTTCACACAAGCCAAAATCCAACCAACCCTCACAATGAAACCCACAGTAAAAAAAATGCGGAAGGTCCAACTGTGGTATATGCATAAATGTAATAGAAGTTTCAACATTCCACTTTAAACAAGGACAACATTTCACAGTTAAATACAACTTTACATGTGCATCTGGAAACCTATTCTATGTTTTGACCTGCTCAGGTTGTGGAGAGCACTACATAGGACAGACAAAAAACAGCCTCCGACAACGTATGACCGTCCATAGATCACAAATCAAAATACAGGAATACAGAAAGGTTGCATTTAGTGAACATATCGCCAATTGTGCACCCACCCAACATCCAAACTTTAAAATGTTCCCCATTTACAAATTCATAGACAACGCTTCTTTCATCCATCGTACCAATAAGGAAACGTACTTCATTAATAAATTCCAACCTCTACTAATGGACTAAACTTCGGACTAAACTAACACTGGAACGAACAATGAACGATAGTCCAAAGTCCCCACGTTCTCCCTAACACCCAATCTAATCCTTTTTTTATATAAATGAATTATCCACTCTCCTCTCTTTCTCCTACCCGACCGCCCTGAATTACCTGCCCTGCATATTAATTCTCTAAAAAGGGAAAACACATCCAATCTCAGGCGGACATTTGCCTCTATCATGGATCAACTTCTTTAAGCGTTCGTACCATAATAACATTTTTTGAACTGCTTATCCTCAAAAAACAATGCTTATAAATAATTTTATTCTTTCTTTCCCATTACCCTATCTTGTTCCACATCACCCCTTTTTTTGACTTCAAAAAAATTGTTTGTAAATAATATTATTCTTTCTTTCCCATTTCAATAACATGTTCAACATCACCTTATCCAATACAAATTCCCCCTTTTTTTCTTTCCCACTCACATAATTTGATAATGCATAAAATGCTGAAACCGGTAATTGATAATCATTAAATAAATTAATTAATAAATAAATAAATAAATGCTATTGTTAATTAATAAATAAATTAGCTGATACCTTAACACTTCACACAAAGTAAAATATTTTGTTTTAAACATTTTCTAACCAAGAAAAAAAAAAATGAGGAAAAAAAAATATTTTTCTTCCTAATAATTATTTTTTTCTCCATATATATATATATATATATATATATATATATATATATATATATATATATATATATATATATATATATATATATATATATATATATATATATATATATATTATATACGATATTAAACAAATGGAAACTATATTTATAAAACCATATTTATTTCATTATACATATTTCAGGGATACCATATTAGAAATATGGCATGCCTTCTTCAGATAAAATACAATATATAAGCAGTTTTATAAATAAATTTGACGTACCATAAATATTGTTCAACTTCCATTTAAAAAAGTTGGTTTTTAAATGGAAGTTGAACAATATTTATGGTACGTCAAATTTATTTATAAAACTGCTTATATATTGTATTTTATCTGAAGAAGGCATGCCATATTTCTAATATGGTATCCATGAAATATGTATACTGAAATAAATATGGTTTTATAAATATAGTTTCCATTTGTTTAATATCGTATATCTACTCCAAAACTTGTTAAGTGCTTTATATCAGTTATAAAATATTTACTCGTTGTAACCCAACAATTTTAAATAAAACTTTTGCATATATATATATATATATATATTAATTCAAAATATTAACAAATATAGACATTCATGTGATCAAGTACATTATTATACATATTTCAGAGGTAGTGAGCTATTTCAACAGTACTTCCTCATCAGATAAAATAAGTTGATGCTTGACATACCTTGACTATGTTGATGGTTAACATTCTGTCATGGCATGGACTGAATTTTAACCATCAACATAGTCAAGGTATGTCAAGCATCAACTTATTTTATCTGATGAGGACGTACTGTTGAAATAGCTCAGTACCTCTGAAATATGTATAATAAAATATACTTGTTCACATGAATCTCTATATTTGTTAATATTTTGAATTAATATTAATAACTCCGGAAATCCTTCTTGTGGAGTGCTTCTAATCTATTGTGAAACTTTATTCATTGATTTATTCATTGAACCTTGTTTAACCTTTAATTATATATATATATATATATATATATATATATATATATATATATATATATATATATATATATATATAAAACATGAGAAGAAAGAACAATACTGCGTGGTTGCACATGGGTTACATATGATAAAATTAGTCCTTCGTCAGTGATTTGCCAACCATCATTGATATTTCATCGCATTAAAAATCATATACCTCAGGTTGGTGCGAGCAATAACTAAAAAAAGCTATTGGGACAAGTAAATCGCGTAAAGCGAGTGAGACAAGTAAACAACATAGAAGTATGAAAGCAACGCAAAGATGGGAATGAACAAGCAACATGGTTATCCGGTCAGCATAAGCTGGGTGGATTTCATGAGCGATCAAGATACAGACCGTCCGACATGAGTGAGATGTGAGCAAGAGAACCCACTACTAGCCAAACGAGAGGAAGTGAAAAGGGGAGAAACAGAGAGTGAGTGAGTGGAAGTGCGAGGAAGAGGTCAGTCGAGAGAAAGTGTAACTGACAGAGGGGGCGAAAGAAGGTGAGAGCAACAGAGAGAACGGGGAAGCAGTAAGAGAGAAACAGACAAACGCAGCCGAGGTAAATATATATAAAAAACATGAGAAGAAAGAAGAATACTGCGTGGTTGCACATGGGTTACATATGATAAAATTAGTCCTTCGTCAGTGATTTGCCAACAATCATTGATATTTCATCGCATTAAAAGTCATATACCTCAGGTTGGTGCGAGCAATAACTAAAAAAAGCTATTGGGACAAGTAAATCGCGTAAAGCGAGTGAGGCAAGTAAACAAGATACAAGGATGAAAGCAACGCAAAGATGGGAATGAACAAGCAACATGGTTAGCCGGTCAGCATAAACTGGGTGGATTTAATGAGCGATATATATATAACGAAGGAAGTGTGGTAAGGAACCAGAGTACTCGGTACTTTGGGTAGAAGAGTTGGTAATAGCAAAATTGTCAGAACCCCGACGGCAGAGCTCAAGCCGTTTCGACAGCTATTTCTGGACTCAAAAATAGCTGTCGAAACACCTTGAGCTCTGCCGTCGGGGTTCTGATTTTTTTCCTATATATATATATAGAAGTGGTAACACAACAGTTAGTTCACCATACCGAGAACAATTGTTTCACCTTAGCGGATCTTCAGCTCGTACTGGTCATGGTTATACGGAACCGGAAGAACAACCGTATGAACGCGCATGCGCAGAAAAGGTCACTTCACCCAAGCGATGCAAAGCTTCGGGCGAATACCGCTCGATCGTTAACAGACACAGAGTAAAACTATGGTACTCCAGCTCTAAGAATATGAAGGCTCACATCACCAACAGTCCTAAGAGCGGCACCCCACCAGGATGCTCTTGCCGAAAGCCTGAAGTTTGTCCCCTTCAATAACAATGCAACACACCCTCTGTAGTTTATGAGGCTGTGGGGACTTCCAACCGACCAAATCAACCACAGGAGGTCAAATCCTATGTGGGTATGGCGGAGGGCCGATTTAAGGAACGCTTCCTGAACCATCAGTCGACCTTTAGGTACAAACGATCATCCACAACGAGGGTGACTAGCAGAGGGGGTGAATGAAAGAAGATCACTGATGATGGATGGTCCTGGTTTCTTGCTCTATTTATTATTTCACTTGTATCACATTCGCAACAACGCAGCACGCCTTTTTTTATTCATATATATTTTCCCCCTCCGCTGTGATCTGTCTGTTTCTATCACCTTACTGCTATCCTCTTTCTCTCTCCCCATTATCTCTCCTTGTATCTCTTACTTTCATTTACCCCCTCTGCTGATCACCCTCTCTCAGCTGGCCTCTTCCTCACACTTTCACTCAATCACTCTTTGCTACTCCTACTCTCTCACTTCCTCCCGTCTGACCTGTGTGAAATCCTTTTCTCGCTCACATTTCGCTAGGTTTGGACGCGTCTTCTCTTCTCGCCTTTGATTTGTTAGAACTTAAGTTCACAATGTATTACTGACTTGTTTCTCATCTTCCTCTCTTTACGTTTCCTTACCATTTATGTTTGTTTACATGTCTCTCTTTCTCCACCCAATTCTTTTTATCCCAATAACTTATTTTAGTTATTGCTCACACTGTCTTGAGGTATCTGGTCTTTAATGCGAAGAAATACCGATGATAGCTAGAAGATCACTGATGAAGGATAGTCCTGGTTTCTTGCTCTATTTTTTATTTCAGTTGTATCACATTTGCAACAACGTAGCACGCCATTTTTTATTCATATATATATATATATATATATATATATATATATATATATATAATAACTAGAAATTGATTAACATATAAATATACATGAATAATCACAGGAGATAATTTTTGCACGCGTGTAACCACGCATAGCTAGTTTGGGTAATAATTAAATTTATACCTTTAAGTATGATTAACCTTCCTTGTGTATATCCCATTAAAGAAATAATTTCCAGGCGATATGGCGCATGCCATTATGACATGACACCCACAATTTCGATTTAGATTAAATTCATTTAATTTATTTTATCTTCATTTGGGATATATATATATAGAGAGAGAAATTACATGAATCAAAGTTCTGTTTAAATCATTTATTTGCTTACAATTGTTTCTTCCAAACCGAGGTTTGGAGTCTTCGGAGCAATTATTCAGTGATTTTTTACATACTTGACCTCCTTTTCAACACAAGAGACATTTAGAAACATATGTATATATTGACCCACAGTGGGTTGACATCCATTATAATAATATAGCATGGCAATTTACATACAAAGATTACAGTCATATTAAAGGACAAAATTAAAGTTAAAATTAAAATTAAAATTAAAATAAAACATTGGCAGTTTACGAAGATAAAGCAAGAGGAAAGTTTGGAGTAGCCAGTGTATGCAACAGTCACACGTGAGGAATGCACGCGTGTCCTATTTATACAAGATTATAGTGCGGCAGATTGTTACATGTAAAACAAGCAGTCAAAGCAGGCAATCAAGAGCATCATGAGGGCTGTACTGGTAAAGCATTTTTCACACACACCTGTACGATTTAGAAGCCCGTGTGTAGAGAAACACCCAAAATATCAAAAATATTACAAATGAGAAGCAAAACAGCACTACTGTCCTCGCACACACCACCACTCTCACAATCCAGGAAACGCAATTTATAGACTACATGTCCATCACAGAATCCACGATGATTCAACATTGGGTGCCTGGTGAACCAAGTTAGAACATCACAGCTTGTCGTTCTCTAATTCGATTCTATAGAGCAGGTTGTTTTTGTTGTGAGAGTTGACATCGTATTATATTCCGGAAGTGTGTGTGTGATTAAGGGGAGTTAATGCGTAAGGGGAGGTAACTAGCTGATTTCTATAGCTAAATTTATTATCCTAAAGTACATTAATGGTGTCTCAAATGAGTCCCTATCATATAAGGTTATAAACAATTTCTAAATTTAAGTATCTTATCTATAGTGTAGTCTATCAAGAAGTACTAAAGGTGTTCATATTAGGATGATTACCTTCTATCATAGAGTGCCACAATCGAATATTCTACATGAAGAGTCAGATCTCCAAATCAATGATATTTGTAAGTGTAGTCCACCCGCAGAACCTGGCAGGGTCTTATTAGAATCACTTCTATATATAACTCCTGGTAAGCTCTGGGTCATTGCATGTCTGATTGCATGGCAAAGTTAAATATCACTAGGGTAGTCCAGAGATCAATTCTCACTCACGAAGACACTAATCTGACCATCAAGTCATACATGTATTTATAACTCATACATCACCTGTACATAATTCATTGTACTCAGCATATAGATTATATAGCTCTTTTATGTTAATAAATTAATTACTTAATCTTCCATTTATATATATATATATATATATATATATATATATATATATATATATATATGTTTGTGGGTGTGTTTGTGTGTGCATGTGCAAGCTTGTATGTGTGTGATATGGCTACTGTCTTAAAGTGAAATTCCACATCACCCACCCACCCCCCTCCTGCACCTAACTTCAATAAACTGAATGAACTAATTACCACATGCCGACATATGATGGAATTTTTCCTCGGGAATGTACCAGAAGAATTCCTCCACACAACATATAATAGTCGATGTCTTACATCACTTACACTTTTAACAATAAACTGATGTGTAAGGACGGAACCCTGCTCCGGGCGTTCAGTCACTGTTTAGCCTAGAAAAAAAACTCTACACACGTAGGAACGCATGCTTATATTTAGAACTTTTTGTATATTACGCAATAAATGTAAAAGTATAGATACATAGATATAGAGATTACAATAATCAAAGTTCAGTTTAAGTCATTTATTTGCTTACAATTGTTTCCTCCAAACCGAGGTTTGGATTCTTCGGAGCAACTATTTACTGATCTATAACATACTTGACCTCCTTTTCAACCCAAGAGACACATAAAACATATGCGCATATTGATCAACAGTGGGGTGACATTCATCAAATGATATAGCATGGCAATTTACATATAAAGGTTACAGGATAAAAATAAAATAAAAACAAGAATGAAAATAAAGATAAACATGAAGCGTTGGCAGTCTATGAGGATAAAGCAAGAGGAAAGTTTAGAGTAGTCAGTGTATGAAACAGTCTCACGTGTAGCATGCACGCGTGTCTTATTTATACATGATTAGAGTGCGTCAGAATGATATTTGCAGGGTCAGGCAGTTGAAGCAGGCAATCGATCTTACTATGTGGGCTGGATTATTAAGTCATTTATTCTCATACATCTGTATGATATACAGTCTCGGATGCAGGGAAACACCAAAATATCAAAAACTTTCCACATACTAAAAACCTTATTGTATCGTAGGCAAAGCCGTACCACTGTCTTCGCTCACTCCACCACTCACATAATCCATGAGACGCAATATATATAGAGAACACTTGTCTATCGTATAATTCGCGGTGGTTCAGCATATAATCAAGCTATAAACCGTATCCAGTCGGTTCTTAATTAATAGATCGTGCTGTCCAGATTCCGGAAGTGTCTGAATGACTAAGGGGAATTAATGCGTAAGGGGAGGTAACTAGCTAGTTATCTTAGTTAAATTACTATCCTAAACAGCATTAATGGTGATTCAAATACGTGCCTATCATATGAAGTTATAACTAATTTCTAGAGTATGTTACCCATTTTTAGGTTAGAGAGTTGTCCATTAAGAAGTACAAGGGTGTATATATTAGGATGACTACCATCCATTAAGGTGTGTCATATCTGAACATTCTATAAGAGGAGTCAGACTCTCAAGTCACTGTTCCATGCAAATGTAATATAACAGTAGGACCTGGTATGGTCCCACTATTATGTATGCCACCCGGTAGGCTCCGGGTCATTGCATGTCTGAATCTCCAGTAAATCTTCGGTATGGTCCGGAGATCCAATTTCACATATAAAGGCACTAGTCTGGTCATCAAGCAATAGACAACCCCCGTCTCATATATAAATCAATTAAGTATCACATCTACAAGCCAGAGTGGAGTCTATTAATAGGTACTAAAGGAGTTCACATCAAGATGATTACAATCTGGAGGTTAAATCTCTCATACCAGGGCACCTGTCTGGCCACCAAGCAATACATAAACCCACGTCCCACATATAGATCAGGTATCCCATCCACAAGTTAGAGTGGAGTCCAGTAACAAGTACTAGAGGAGTTCGTATCATGATGACCACAATCCAACATGGGGTGCCACACCCGGCCAATCCATAAGAAGAGTCGGACTACATAATTAACTACATGGGTCTCACTATCAGTAATGGTCTTATTATCATACATGACTCCCGGCGAGATTCAGGTCGTAGTATGACTGCATCGCCGGTAAGTTCACCAGGGTGGTCCGGTGGCCGGTTCTTTCGTCAAAAGGTGCCGGTCAGGTCACCAGGCAACACAGATGCTCCTAACTCATGCATCACCCGTGCATAATTCATTGAACTGATCGTTTACAGTATATATTCACATAACAATACGATTATCTATCTAATCATCAATCTATCTCTTGGTGGGAATCCATGCACAGGACTATGTTATCGCAACCAGTATCGTGTCCCCAGTTCATACTAAACTTATATTTGTGCAATGCAGAATAAGTAGTCCACGGTCGAGATATCAGAATTAGAGGTACAAGGGGGTATTCACAGGGTAGGTGGTACTAAAATGCTGTCAGTATTATCTTTAGAATATAGTGGATGTGAGGTGTAAGGTGTGCTACTGATGTTAATTGCTAGGGGTGGTGCCGGTTCCAGTCTGACACTGGTCAGTCTCTTAAAATATTCTACGCCTTTAGGCGAAATAGTTAAACAAAAAAAAAAAGTTTTTTCTTGTTGAAAAGTCAATATTTTTTTTAAATGGCCGAAGCTTCTTCACCAAAATTCGAAGGAGGAAAGGGGAAGATAAACTTACAGCTTCCCCCTGCCACTGTCACAGTAGCAGAGGTCAAGAAGAAAGGTCAGCCAGAGGAAGAATTCTCTCCACCTGTTAACCGACAACTTGACGTTGCCATGGCAACAACCCAAAGAACCAGCAGCAACAGCAACAACAACAACAATGCGACGGACGAAAACAACACCAATAACAATAACAACAACAACAAGACCAATAACGGTGACAACAACAACAATGATAACAACAACACCACCAACGACAACAACAACACAAACAAACAAAATTTCTCCTTCGCCGAGACGACTAGGAAAACCCTCGACTATCTGCCAGTAGATATAACCAAAGCGAAGGAGCTACTGGCAGATGCGAAAAAATATATAGTGTACGGAGAAAATGGTTCATTCACAATCCATTCCCCCCCCCCCCCCCAGAACTAAAAAGCCAGAGACTCCTAAACACGGTCATGTTTAGGACAATCTCGAACAAAAGTAAAAAACCAGCTCAACCATCACAGAGTGAGATAGAGCTGGTTTTAAAAGACGTCATGAAGGACATCACCTTCATTCAGAAGGATAGACTCTACGGGAGTCTATCCATTCTCATGAAGGACAGGGACACAGCAGTGAAACTGTCCATCAAACCAGTCACATCCACCGCATACACCTTCTACCCTACGTACATGGGTAGAAGAACACAAAAAATAAAAATCCACACCATCCTGCCGATTATGGACATATGGTGGGTTTTGACAGGTTTTCTGGACCTGGAGGATGACATGCTGGTGTCCATGGGAAAGGCATCGGGTGACGCGTTCAGTGGAACGAGCCTCGAACTTGTAGTTCAAATGAGGCCCGAAAGGATCGCCCAGATCCCTGAACGCGTCATACTGGATGATCTAACCTTCATCAACATTACCGTTGAGGGTAGACGGCCCTCGTGTTACCTCTGCGGAACCAGGGGTCACCTGAGGGCTGTCTGTCCCCAACTTAATAAGAAAACCCCAATCCTGCCTACACCACCAACAACTGCACAACCAACACAATCACCACAACTACCACTACAAAAACAACCACCACAGCTCAAACCAAAACAAAACAATGTCCAACCCATCCCCTCCACTCAAAAAACAAAAACAATTTCCAAAATACCCGTACCGCAAACACAACCCGAAAATATACCCCTCCCCTCCAATGCGTTTTATAGGTGTCCTCCACAGGACACCTATAAAACTTTAAAAAACAATTTTAAAGAGGACGTGGGTCCCCCCTGCGTCGGGCCCATTAACCGCGTCCTCCTAAAAAACTATCCCACCCCCTCCCCAAACACCCACACAACTCCAAGCTCCCCAACCACACAACACACTGATGCCCCTACACTTCCACAAACCACCACCCCACCCAACAACCCATCCCCCACCCTAATGGAAATTGTGCAGCCCGATACCCGGGACGCAGAGAGGTAAGTGCCTTTTCTCTTCACCACCAACATGGCTATGCTAAGAGTAGGCTGTTTAAATGCGCGTGGCCTGGGCTCAACTTGGAAGCAAGCAATGCTTCTAAATGACCTCAGGTCACAACGTATAGATGTGATGGTTATTTGCGAGGTCCGGATCAGCAACGTGCGACAGCTGGCCCCCGCCTTTGATGACTTTGAGATGCACGCATCTCTCTGTCAGCCCGGAGGTGGGGGTGGAGTTGTCGTTCTGCTGCAAAAACATCTGGGTCTCGCAACACAGATGGTACATTTGGACCCGGAGGGTCGACTAGTGGTTCTGGACCTTGGCAGTGGTAAAGGCGGAGCGTTTAGGTTGGTAGCCGCCTACGGCTCTTTCGGGTCAATGCGGCCGGACTTCTTCCATCGTCTGGAGACTTTTCTAGGGACGTCCCGCTCCTTGCTATTAGTGGGGGACTGGAATGGTATCCTAGATGCACGCTGGGACTACGTAGGGGCCTGTCCCGATAGAGAGGGGTGTAATAGCCTCAAAGGGTTAATCGGTCGATTTGACCTGGCCGATAGATATCGACTAGATTTTCCGACTGCGCCAACCTGGACTTGGGCAAATCGTAGCGGAACATCTAAGTCGTACCTAGATAGGTTCTTAGTTAGAATTAAGGATAAGGACTTTTTAAGTTGTCCAAAAATGCGCATAGTTGGCTATTCAGACCACAAATTAGTGACCTGCATGGTCAACCTTGACAGAACTCTTAGACAGGGACCCGGTTACTGGAAGCTCAGCTTGTCCTTACCGGCAAGTAGGGCTTACAGGAACCGGATTAGCACTTTAGTTAAGGAGCGGTTGACGGGCGCCATCGTCAACAGCAGGTGGTGGGGATCTCTCAAAAGAGAGATTAGAGTAGTCTCTATAGAATTTAGTAAGGAGTTAGCCTCCAATAGAAATAGGAAGGAAAGGGAGTTGTTAATAGTGTAGAAGAGGCAATTAGAAGCGGTGACGTGGCCAGAGTGCTAGCGTCGAGAACGGCCCTGGGCCAGTTCTTCGACGCGAAACACGAAGGCTGCATCGTCCGAAGCAAAATACGTGCTCTGGGAAACGAGGGGACCAAAGCTGTTAGCTGGGCCCGCGTGACAGAAGCCAAAAGAGGGAGCAGATCCACTATCCGGTCTTTGCGAGACCAGGATGGACGGGTGATCCTTGAACCTAAGCAGATGCGCGAGGCTTTTCAAAAGCACTTTGCCGAATTGTTCGGAGGGGGCGGGGAGCCGGTTGGGGACGTGGACTTCGGTCCATACCTCGACGGCCTGCCGCGTCTCTCGGACAGGGAGGCGAAGTCCTGCGAGGAGCCGATTTCAGCCGCCGAGATAGAGGACGTGCTGAGCCAATGCGGCAAACGCAAATCCCCGGGTCTCGATGGTCTTCCATACGAACTATATCTAGCTATGTCGGACTTGTTCCCTGAACTCCTCGAGGCGGTCTACTGCAACTGGCGACAGAACGGGAGAATTCCCTGTGCTGTGACCAAGGGCGTAGTCACGCGAGTGAGGAAGGACGAGAACAAGGGGGACGATATAAATAATTTCAGGCCCATAACTCTGCTAAATACAGAGTTACAGATTTTGGCCAAGGTGCTAGCAAAGAGGTTGGCGCTTGTCGTGGGCAACCTGGTGCGAGATGCGCAGACATGTGCTATCCCGTCCAGGTCCATCCACGATAACCTCCACCTCATGCGATACATCATAGAGAGGGTTGGGAACGAACCCGGCTTTGGTGGGGCCCTGATCAACTTGGATCAATCTAAGGCATTCGATAGGGTCGACCATGGTTACCTGGATGCGGTGCTAGCGGCGGCAGGCTTGGGACCCGTTTTCAGGGGCTGGATGAATGCCATGCACAGCAGCCGCATCTGCTCTAGGGTCAAGGTGAACGGCTACCTCTCGGAGCCGTTCGAAATCGCGCGGTCCATCCGACAGGGGTGCCCTCTCTCCTCCCTTCTGTATGTAGTGACTCTAGAGCCACTGCTGCGGAAGTTGGAGTTGTTGCAGGGCATCCCGTTCGAAACGGGATTGCGGAAAGCGGTGTCAGCCTACGCCGATGACGTAACAGTAATGGTGTCGATGGCCTCGGAAATCGGGGCGATCGGCACCTTACTGGAGGAGTACGAAAGGTTTACAGGGGCTAAGCTGAACCGGGACAAGTCGATCGGTCTGCAACTCGGCACGGGGAGGGGCAGATTGATGCCCCCCGATGGCGTCGTCGGGCGCTGGACGGAGGGCCCGGTGAAATTGCTCGGGGTCTGGTTCGGACCAGACCTCCAGGTGGAGAAGAACTGGGGTGAGGTGACGAGCAGGGTGTTTGCACTGACCCAGAAGTGGGCCGAGTGCAAACTGTACCTGAAAGGTCGGGCGGAGTTGGCGAACACTTATATAGCGTCCGTCATCTACTACCGCTTGACCGTGGTGCCTTGCCCAAGGGAAACGCTCGCCAAAATGGAGCGCGCACTCTTCCAATTCCTTTGGAAGAAGCGGGCTCCTATGGTGAGGAGATCCATCTGCTGTCAACACCCTTCGAAAGGAGGGCTGGGGATGCCGTGGCTAATGATACGTAAACACGCATTATGGCTACGGCACCTTCAGGTATTCCTCTCCTGTCAACCGGTGTGGGCCCCGTTTGTGAGGCGAGCCTTTCCCAGACTCGTCTCACTCACCGAGCTGCAATCCTGGGTCAAGCAAAGACCGAGAAAACTGGGCGCCTGGCACACCGTGTGTGCCCAGGCGCTCACGGCTCTCTGGCAGGCGGACCCGGCTGTCAGTGGAGAATCCACCTCGTCATTCTATAGAGGGCTGGTGGTTAGCAGGTGCGACAACGCCCTCGGAGAAGCCCTAGGCATGGAGGAAGACGAACTGGCCAACCTGTTCGGTAGGACATTCAGCCCGGGACCCATGGATAACTTCCAGAGGTCCCTGGCCTGGCAATGCTACAGAAGGGCTCTGCCCGTTCGAGAAAGGCTCTACAGACACGGGCGCCCGGGTAGGGACCCATCGAAAAATGTCTGTCCCAGATGCGTGTGCGACGAGGAAACCGTTGCACACGCATTGGTACACTGCTCGGGCATTGCCGATCTGTGGGGCTATGTCGAACAACTGCTGTCAAGGGTGGGACCGATCCGGTTGACCACCGAGTCTATTGTAACGATCAAGCCGCCTCCCCTCTTCAAAAAAAAAGGAGAGGCGGTGTTTCTGTGCGTAATAGCCATGGCGAAAGAGGTTGTATGGTGGACGCGTCTGAAAGGACTGAGGTCAGACACCTTTCTCTCTGGCCAACAACTGGTCCGTTTCTTCCGATATCATTTCGGAAGAAGGATCAGGATGGAGAGAGAGGTGCTGCACCCCAGCCGTTTCTATGAAAGATGGGTGAAAGTGGCGAGAATGGCCCGTGTGAATGGGCCTTCACTCTATCAGACTATAGGTGAGGAAGATGAAAGACCAAGGGAGCACCCATTCTCTGTGCTCCTGAGGAGAAGGGTTGCACACTTTTTTCGGGGGTGTGTGCGACCCCCCAAGGCGCCTCCTCTCTATTGTGGACTTTGTTATAAATTTTATTTTTTGTTATATTTTATTTTATTTTTATATATTGTTATTGCCTCCTCCTTATTGAGGACGCCTTGTTTTGTAAACTCCCCCCATTGTACTTGTCCCACTTTTGATGCCCTGGTGGCAAATTAAAGAAACATATCTTAGTTAAATTACTATCCTAAACAGCATTAATGGTGATTCAAATACGTGCCTATCATATGAAGTTATAACTAATTTCTAGAGTATGTTACCCATTTTTAGGTTAGAGAGTTGTCCATTAAGAAGTACAAGGGTGTATATATTAGGATGACTACCATCCATTAAGGTGTGTCATATCTGAACGTTCTATAAGAGGAGTCAGACTCTCAAGTCACTGTTCCATGCAAATGTAATATAACAGTAGGACCTGGTATGGTCCCACTATTATGTATGCCACCCGGTAGGCTCCGGGTCATTGCATGTCTGAATCTCCAGTAAATCTTCGGTATGGTCCGTAGATACGATTCCGACACTCGTTCCAAAACTTTAAACCCTATATATAATAATGTCAGACTGGAACCGGCACCACCCCTAGCAATTAACATCAGTAGCACACCTTACACCTCACATCCACTATATTCTAAAGATAATACTGACAGCATTTTAGTACCACCTACCCTGTGAATACCCCCTTGTACCTCTAATTCTGATATCTCGACCGTGGACTACTTATTCTGCATTGCACAAATATAAGTTTAGTATGAACTGGGGACACGATACTGGTTGCGATAACATAGTCCTGTGCATGGATTCCCACCAAGAGATAGATTGATGATTAGATAGATAATCGTATTGTTATGTGAATATATACTGTAAACGATCAGTTCAATGAATTATGCACGGGTGATGCATGAGTTAGGAGCATCTGTGTTGCCTGGTGACCTGACCGGCACCTTTTGACGAAAGAACCGGCCACCGGACCACCCTGGTGAACTTACCGGCGATGCAGTCATACTACGACCTGAATCTCGCCGGGAGTCATGTATGATAATAAGACCATTACTGATAGTGAGACCCATGTAGTTAATTATGTAGTCCGACTCTTCTTATGGATTGGCCGGGTGTGGCACCCCATGTTGGATTGTGGTCATCATGATACGAACTCCTCTAGTACTTGTTACTGGACTCCACTCTAACTTGTGGATGGGATACCTGATCTATATGTGGGACGTGGGTTTATGTATTGCTTGGTGGCCAGACAGGTGCCCTGGTATGAGAGATTTAACCTCCAGATTGTAATCATCTTGATGTGAACTCCTTTAGTACCTATTAATAGACTCCACTCTGGCTTGTAGATGTGATACTTAATTGATTTATATATGAGACGGGGGTTGTCTATTGCTTGATGACCAGACTAGTGCCTTTATATGTGAAATTGGATCTCCGGACCATACCGAAGATTTACTGGAGATTCAGACATGCAATGACCCGGAGCCTACCGGGTGGCATACATAATAGTGGGACCATACCAGGTCCTACTGTTATATTACATTTGCATGGAACAGTGACTTGAGAGTCTGACTCCTCTTATAGAATGTTCAGATATGACACACCTTAATGGATGGTAGTCATCCTAATATATACACCCTTGTACTTCTTAATGGACAACTCTCTAACCTAAAAATGGGTAACATACTCTAGAAATTAGTTATAACTTCATATGATAGGCACGTATTTGAATCACCATTAATGCTGTTTAGGATAGTAATTTAACTAAGATAACTAGCTAGTTACCTCCCCTTACGCATTAATTCCCCTTAGTCATTCAGACACTTCCGGAATCTGGACAGCACGATCTATTAATTAAGAACCGACTGGATACGGTTTATAGCTTGATTATATGCTGAACCACCGCGAATTATACGATAGACAAGTGTTCTCTATATATATTGCGTCTCATGGATTATGTGAGTGGTGGAGTGAGCGAAGACAGTGGTACGGCTTTGCCTACGATACAATAAGGTTTTTAGTATGTGGAAAGTTTTTGATATTTTGGTGTTTCCCTGCATCCGAGACTGTATATCATACAGATGTATGAGAATAAATGACTTAATAATCCAGCCCACATAGTAAGATCGATTGCCTGCTTCAACTGCCTGACCCTGCAAATATCATTCTGACGCACTCTAATCATGTATAAATAAGACACGCGTGCATGCTACACGTGAGACTGTTTCATACACTGACTACTCTAAACTTTCCTCTTGCTTTATCCTCATAGACTGCCAACGCTTCATGTTTATCTTTATTTTCATTCTTGTTTTTATTTTATTTTTATCCTGTAACCTTTATATGTAAATTGCCATGCTATATCATTTGATGAATGTCACCCCACTGTTGATCAATATGCGCATATGTTTTATGTGTCTCTTGGGTTGAAAAGGAGGTCAAGTATGTTATAGATCAGTAAATAGTTGCTCCGAAGAATCCAAACCTCGGTTTGGAGGAAACAATTGTAAACAAATAAATGACTTAAACTGAACTTTGATTATTGTAATCTCTATATAACTGCTCTGTAAAACAACTGATGTTATTACATTGAGCTATTTATCTTACTGGTAATAGGATAGTAATTAATGACTATCTTTCACTATTTCGGGTTTGTGTATATATAATATATTACCATTAAAGGTTTTATTGCATACATAGCCATATATAGTACCCTTAATACTGATACATAGATATATGTACACTTATACACACGTACACACACACTCACACACACACACACACACACACACGTGCACACAGACACACAAGCACATACACACAGACACGCATACATACAGACATACATACACACACATACAATCACATAAGTACATACACACACACATACACACATAGATTGTATATGGTATTTCGTACATTATAATTTGTATATTAAAAAATAAAATGGTGGAAACAATATACATGTATTTATGAGTGAATAATAATAATATTTTTATTGCAGCATTGGTAGAGCGTCGGACACCATGCTTTGCACCATAAAGTTACGTGCCTTTAAGTTCTGAGTTCAAATCCTGTCGAAGTTAACTTTGCCTTTTATCCTTACGGGGTCAATAAAATAAAATACCAATAATGCATAAATGTTATTTATGTGTTGTCCGAATATTTTATTTATTTCTTTGGTGTTGGTCGGCACTTGTCATAGTGATCAAAGTGACCACGATGTTTTTTTGTGTTTTTTTTTCGTGTGTGTGTGTGTTTTCCCTCCAGTGGTCCACGGAAATTTCTTCCCGCCATTGGAATTTTTCTTTGTTTGAATTTTTATTGCTACCCATTTTGTTTTATTTACGCCATTTTTATTTATTACACGTTTTTGTTTTTCTTTTTGGTGTAAAACTGTACAGCCCCCAGTCTTTTTGTAAATGTTTGTGGTTTATAACAGTTTCTGATTTAGACACAAGGCCAACCATTTTGAGGTCGCGGAAAGTGGATTAAATCGAGTGCGTTACTGGTACTTTATTTTATCGACCCCGTAAGGATGAAAGGCAAAGTTAACCTCGGCGGGATTTGAACTCAGAACGTAAAAGAACACAACTATATGGTACAAATCATGTTGTCCGACGCTCTAGCGATTATTGCCAATCCACCACCATGCTTTGTGTGTAATAATTGTTTCTACTTTGGACACAAAGCCAGCAATTACCATTACATTACTGGTACTTTATTTTATGTTTTATGGCTAAGATGAAAGAGGCTCTGTGGTGAGTATAACTGAAAAGACTGAAGACAGGTACATTGGTTTAGCTTATTGATCAAGCTCTCACCGACCTTTTCAAGTTACACCTGGAAAGGAAGGTGAGAGTGGAATGGGAGGTGCTTTCCACCAATACATTTACCAAACTGTGGGTGAATGTAACGAAGATGGCAAGAGTGAATGAGTCTTCTCTCAGCTTGAGTCTTTAAATCTGAGAACAATAGTTGAGAAAGGACCCTTGGTTGTCAAGATAATTGTGGGTCTGGGTAGTTCCCGAATTAGGTGGAGTAAATGTCTTATATAATTGTATACTTAACTTTTATACTATGTATACTTGTTACCCAGTTTCTCATTTTTACGTCCACTTCCACCTTAATTTTGTAACTTGTCTTTGTAAAGTTTCTTTCATTTAATGCCCTTGTGTCATATAAAAAAAACTCATCAACATTATTGCTGCTGCTGTTGTTGTTGAGCGTGGTGGATTGAAAGAATTTGTAGTGTCAGTATTTATTCCGCATCTTTACATACTGAGTTCAAATCCTACCGAGGTCAACTTGGCCTTATATTCTCTTGGGTCAATAAAATAAATTACCAGTAAAGTATCGGGGCGATAAAAAAAACTTCTCTCTCTCTCTCTCTCTCTCTCTCTCTCTCTCTCTCTCTCTCTCTCTCTCTCTCTCTAAATATATATATATATATATATATATATATATATATATATATATATATATATATATATATATATATCGCTCTCCAAATTATTAACTTTGCGTCTCTAATTAAAAATGACTAAAGAGAAGCGGATTGGCAGAATCATTAGAGCGTCGGATGTAATGCCTTGTTCCCTGGGCATGGATACATTAATGCTCTGACGTCTGACCTCTGGCAACTGACTTGGTAAAGACCCACAAAATTATTAACTATCTTGCCAATAACAACCCTGAGCACATTTTTGAATTCCATATGTCTAACACACGTGGACATGCTTACAGAGTCAGAAAACTGCACAGCTCCCATGTCTTTCGGAAACATTTTTTTCACGCTCAGAGTTGCTGAAACGTGGAACAAACTTCCTGCATCAGTTATTAGCTGTCGAGACACTGCGTCCTTTAAAACCTCCATGCTTCCTGAGATTCGCCAACACTACACCTGATATCCCCCTCCACACATGTATATCATGACTCATACACTGTTCACTTTCCTGATATGTGTACATTATTCTATGCATGTTTGATGAGTTGCAATGCACCTGAGCACTGTGTACGATCATTTTCATTATTATTATATTTCGTTACGGCTCTTCTACATTCTGAGTTCAAAGCCTCCCGAAGTCAACTTTGCTTTTATCCTTCGGAGGTCGATAATACCGATCATGTACTGGAATCGATGTTACCGTATTTCCCCTCCCCTACATATCATTGGCATTGTGTCTTAATGTTAGAAAGGATTATT
>OZ024744.1:33296219-33331219 GCA_964016885.1 Eledone cirrhosa
TTTGGGTAGGGTCATTCCTGCACAATCTGCAATGTGGCTACTTAAGGGGATTTTTCTTGTATTTACGTCTCGGATTTTTTGGCGATGGTTGGTCATTCTTTTGCGTAATGACACCCCCATCTGTCCTATATAGTTGTGTCGACAGCCACCGCATCTGATTACATAGATCAGGTTCTCTGAGTTGCAAGTGAAGTTGTTTTCACTGTGAAAGTTTGGCCATCTTTAACCGTGAATGTTTGTCTTTCAAGTAAGTATAGGCATGTTCCACAGTTCTTTCTCCCGCATTTTGTTACCGTAAGGTTGGAGATTGGTTTGTGTATATTTGTTCCAGTGAGAACGTGTTTTAGTGATTTGAGTTGCCTTTTACTTTTAATGATCTTGTATATTTCTAGGAGTTTTTCATTTTTTTATCTTTAAATAGGATGGGGAGGTTTTTGTGTAGGAGGTCGAACATTTCGGTGTTTCTGGGGTTGAACGTGGATACATATGGTAAGGTATTGTTTGTGGTTCTGTGCTTTGGGTTGATGAAAATTTGTGTTTTGCTGTCTATTCCGTTATTAATTATATCAAGTGGAAAGGCTCGTAAGGTAAATGTGCATTTTAGTTCATTTAGTTTTTATAGATACATTCTTGTCTATTGGAACAGACATATCAATTAGCAGGCATACCCTCTTTTTAAAGACCTTCGGTATTATATCAGGTCTATTTGCATCTATTTTTCGGTGTTTGGATCCTAAAGTTTCACAAGATTGAGATGTGATCTTTTTCAAGTATGGGAGGTGGTTGATGCTCCCACCAATTCTTTTGATGGAGCAGGTCAAAATGCTTACACATTATCCAATGTATGTATTGTGCAGCTCTGTCATGCCTGTTTAGGTATTCGGTTGGAGCTATAGGACTGCACATTGAAATTATATGGTCAATGGTCTCTGGTTGTTTTTTTACATACACGGCATAATGGGCTGCCTCCATTTTTTATTATGTTGGCTTGGTAATTTTTTGTTGGCAGACACTGATCTTGTGCTGATATAATCAGTGCTTCAGTCTCCGATTTCAGTCCAGAGGATGCCAACCACTGATGGGTTAAAGTTTTGTCAACATCAGGATTGTTAGCTCGTTCTGGGTATTTTCCATACAGAGGCTTTTCTTGCCATTTCTTAGCCAGTTTCTGTAGCAGTTCTTTCTTTGCAGTTACTTTTACCTGCTTTGCTTTTTCTGTGTTTTCCATTTCAGCAGTAAATGGGACTTCTGAAATGTGTAGTCCATTACTGTATCTTTGTGCATCTTTTGTAATGGAATATGATCTTTTGATGCTTTCGTGTTTCAAAACGAGTTTGATCATCCAATCATGTGATTCCCTTAGATATGTAGATAATCCAATTGTTGCAGTTTTCAACGCAATGACTAACTGGATTAACCCACGTCCTCCTTCTTTCCTAGGGAGATATATTCTATCTATATCTGCTTTAGGGTGATGCATTCTGTGCATGGTTAAGAATTTTCTAATTTTTGTATCGAGCCTACGGATCTCTGTGCTTGACCAGTTGATGACATTGTAACTGTAGGTTACTACTGGTATAGCAAGCGTGTTTATGGCATCGATTCTATTCCTTACATTGAATTCCGTTCTTACTCTGTGGTAACATTCCTTCCTTATCCTTTCCCTCATTGTCGAGTGCTTGATTCCGTCTCCTTCACAAACACCTAGATATTTGTAAGTTTCCTCTTGATCAAGTTCTGTTATCACATTCCCCCGATCAAGATTAATGTCTGAACTTTTCAGCAGCTTTCCTCTGGTGAACGTTGCTTTGGCGCATTTATCTAGTCCAAACTCCATTTTAATGTCATCACTGAACTGCTCCACAGTGGATAATAGCCCTTGCAATTGTTCATCATTTTTTGCAAATAGTTTCAGGTCTTCCATGTAGAACAAGGGATTAATGGTTTTGTCATAAACTTTATATCCATGTTTTGTTTCATTGAGCATTTTACTTAATGGTATAAGTGCGATGCAGAATAAAAGCGGTGATAAAGAGTCACCCTGCAAAATTCCACAATTAATATTAACTTCTCCAGCTTCCAGTGATTTTGTTTCACTATTCAAAAGGAGAGTCGTTTTCCATATCTTCATACTGAATGACAAAAACCTCCTAACAACGGGAGATATTTTGAAAATCTCTAAACATTTTTCAATCCAACTGTGTGGCAAACTATCGAATGCTTTTTTATAATCTAGCCAAGCAATGGATAGATTTTTGTGTCTATTATGACAATCTTCCAGTGTCATTTTGTTAACCAAAAGCTGATCCTTACAGCCATATGAGCCTCGTTTACACCCTTTCTACTCATTGGGAAATAGATCATTTATTATCAGATGGTCATATGTATATTCAGTTAGGACTGATGTTAAAATGTTTTACATTGTGGTCAAGCAAGTTATCGATCTGTAATTTTTAGGATTGTTTGTCTCATCATTCTTCGGAAGCAGGAATGTAATGTCGTTTACTAGCCATGATGGTATCTTTTCTGGCTCCTTAACTATTTCATTGTAAAGTTGGACTAACAGCTCATGAGACTCTGTGAAGGCATTTATCCAAAAATTTGGTATTTTGTTTTTTCCTGGGAATTTCCATTTGCTGGTTTTTCTAAGAGCCAAGCGCAACTGTTCAACTGTTATATTTTCCCATATTTGTTCCTCAAGGTGAGCTGTATCTTTCATTTGTCTGTCTATCCATGGGGCATGTATATTATGAACTTTTTCTTCGGCCCAGATCTTTTCCCAGAATTCTTGCACTTCCTCCTTGGGTGGTATTGATTTAGCAGTTATTGTTGACTTGCCAATTTTTCTGTAGAAGTTTCTTTGGTTGTTTTGGAACATATTATTGTCCTTATAAAGGCGGTGGATTGGCAGTATCGGTAGAGGGTCGGACGCCATGCTTTCCAGCATAGTTACGTCCCTTTACGATCTGAATTCAAATCCCGCCGAGGTTGACTTTGCCTTTCATCCTTACGGGGTCGATAAAATAAAGTACCAGTAATGCACTGTGTAATTGCTGGCCTTGTGCTTAACGTAGAAACAATTATTGTCCTTATAGAATCTAGATCGTTTTTCAAAGCGCCTTATACGAGCAGCTTTGGCCGACACTTTTTGTTTGTTTATTTCTATCAGCATGTCTATGTCACTTGTTGATTTTATACTGTATTTTCTTTTCAATTTTCTAAGTTTAGTTTGTTTAACATGTTCACCTACTTTATAGTTTGTTAACATTTCTATGTCAGATCGGAGAAGGTTTATTTGGCGATTGATGTTCTCTTGCCAAGTAGATTTCTTGTGGGAATTCCTTTGTTTTTTCATTTTCACTCCACATAAGTGAGTGGTGACTTTAGCCGATGCATAATAGAGATTATTTAAATCAGTAATGTTTAGTTTGTTTGTGATGATAATGTTTTTGAGAATTATGTTAATCTTGTGTATTATCTTTTGGTTCTGTTTGGAGTTCTGGATCTTAGGGAGGGTGTCTCGTTCCCCCATGTCAGATTCTTTCATTTTCATCCATTCGATCATAATTTCATCCTTCAAGTTGGCAATTTCATTCTCATTCATTTCTTTATCATTTACAATCTCATTGTTTTCATTTTGATTTTCATCTTGAGCATGCACTCCCTCCACTTTTTCGATCCTTTCTTTAATTTGTTCTGTTGTCAGTGATTCCGCCCCAACCCTGGGATTCGAAGTGTTACAATTTACCTCGCTTTCACTGACACGTGTTTCATTTTCCCTTCGCTGATTTTGTGCTAATAGCTTGATCTGATCAATTTCTATATCAGTTAGTAACTTTTCTTTAACAATATTTCTTCGTATATGGGC
This sequence comes from Eledone cirrhosa, assembly GCA_964016885.1. Lineage (NCBI taxonomy): Eukaryota > Metazoa > Mollusca > Cephalopoda > Octopoda > Eledonidae > Eledone > Eledone cirrhosa. The sequence goes on from OZ024744.1 coordinate 33,300,088, forward strand.
TAGTTTGTTACTGTCAATATAGCCTCTGTTTTCGGGATGTTTCTTTTTCCAGTTGATATATGTCTGTTCTGTATTCGATCTATTTGATGGGTAGTACATGGCAGTGTAGAAAGCCTCAAGGACTTCTTTATTGTCTTCCCTTGACCATTTTTCTCTCTTTTTCTTTGGATTTCTTGGTGGTGAGCATAGAGGGCCAACAGTAGGAGTATTCCGGTTATGGGAGGTCTCCAGCTCCGAAGTGATGGGAAGGTTTGAACCATTAGCTGATTTTTCGACCCCAGTCTGGTTCCTCTCTGAGGGACGCGGCCCATTTTGACCCGAGTGACGGCCGATCCGCTATGAGATTTTATCATTTGACATTTACTTTATTTTGTCGCGTTTTATCCTTAACCGCAAAGGGGTAATCATTTCGTGTTACCACTTCTAGGACGAGTGTCAACCAAGACTAGAGGGGTCGTATTATTATTATTATTATTGGCAGTGGATTGGCAGTATCGGTAGAGGGTCGGACGCCATGCTTTCCAGCATAGTTACGTCCCTTTACGATCTGAGTTCAAATCCCGCCGAGGTTGACTTTGCCTTTCATCCTTACGGGGTCGATAAAATAAAGTACCAGTAATGCACTGGGTAATTGCTGGCCTTGTGCCTAAAGTAGAAACAATTATTATTATTATTATTATTATTATTATTATTATTTTTATTATTATTGAATGCCATGGTTGACGGAGGCTCGGCTCTGTAAGGTATTGTAAATTTTGACCGCTATAACAATTGTAAATTGTTTAAAACTTTAACCAAATTGTAGACAAAAACACCCTCCTCCTCGTGAGAGGGGTCTTTCTGCCCGTTATTTGGCCCTTCGGGGTTAAATAACCGCTTATTGGGGTTTTGTGTCCAATATTTATTTTAAACAAAAAAAACATGGCCACGAAAAAGAATTTTCATAGGTCACTTCCATTCATTTCGTCTTCTTCTTCCTCAATCGTCACTACAGCAGAGAGAAGATTGTCTCTCTCCCTCCCTTCTCTTTCGCAAGCGACGCCAGAGAAGAAAAATCACGTGCAAAGCGTGCAAGATTTCTCCACGACGACGACGACAACGACAAAAAAGGTGTGCGGGAAATACGAAAACCCATTTCATTCGTCTGACGTCATGAATAATAGCAGTAGCAGCCGTAATAACAGCATCAGTAGCAACAGTGACAAGGAAAACAACAGTAGCAGCCGCAACAGCATCTACAGCAGCATAAACAACAACAGCATTAGCAGCAACAGCAACAACAACAGCAGCAGCAACAACAACAACAACCACAGGAACAGCGGCGGCGGCAGTAGTCGTAGTACTTGCAGCAACAACAAAAGTAACAGCAGCTCTGACGACGACAACAACAACAACAGCAGCAAAGAAAAACCAATCTCGTTTGCAGATATTGCAAAGAACCTGGAAACCATCCCCATAACAAATGAGGAATTACGGGAAGCGAAGAAGATGGTGACGAAAACCGGACACCGAGCAATCTGCAAGGCAGCCGAAAAATGTTTGAAACCCGACAGCACTGTACGGTCACGTACCGTACAGTAAGCACAAAATCCCGTAGGGTTGAAAGAGCCACAGAGGCTCAAATACAAAAAGCCTTAGGGTCTGTGTGGCAGCGGAAAACGCATATCACCCGAGGCAAGAAATATGCCACCGTAGACGTGCTTTTTGCCACACCCCAAGAGGCAAAGGCTCGATCCTTAGTGACCCTAATGAGCGAGGAAATGGTGTTGGTGCCCTCCTACTGCAGGCAAAAAATTGTGCGGGTCAAACTGACCCCCCCACCCCCCACCCGGGATGGCACCTTCTTGGCTGGCCGCGTCTGTCCTCGTCGGAATCGAGAACAAAACAACTGTACTGCAAGTACAGAAAAAAGTAAGAGAAGATTGGGTCGGCACCTCCATTGAGATGTTAATCCAAACCAACCAGGAGTGCATCGAAGCTATCTCGGATGTGATAGACTTCGATAACGGCACTCAACTGCCCATAAGTGTTGAGGGAAAACGCCGAAATGCTTTCGCTGTGGATCGAAGACTCACCTCAGGGCCTTCTGCAACGAGAAGACCCTGAGAAAGGAGAAAACTTCCCTCCTTCCGAAATCGGCTCCACGGCTACCAGCAACAGGACAAGTGGCAACCAGGAACGATAGGTCCGTGGCACCCATACCCACGCCACGGAAATCAAGAACAGCAGCAGCAGTGGAAGTATTAACAACAACAACACTGATACCAAATGCAGCTGCAACAGAGACTCCACTGCAAACATCACCAACAACAAAAAGTGAAAGAGTGGAGCTGGTACTCCGCCCCGACCTCACAGAATCAGACATGGAGTGTAAGGTGGGAGAGGGATGGCAAAAGGTCGTAAGAAGGCACAAACGCAGAAGCAGCGCATCGTCGCCTTCGAAAAGGGAGGAAAGAAATGAAAAAAGGGTAAAGCCTACTGCAAAGAGACTCACAGCAGCAATACCACCAACATCATCACCACCCACACTAGCACCACCATCACCACCCGCGACAACCCCACCGCCAACAACAACAACACCTTCAACACCACCACCACAAGCACCAACATCGCAAACACAACAACAAAACACACACACCCAGCAACAACGACAAGAAAATACCAGAACCACACCCCCATAAAAACAAATGCACGGCAATAAATACACACAACAAGAAACTAATGACTTACATAATTGAACACACAGCCATTTCACAGCACGACTACATAATACCAGCACAAATCAAAACGCCAACGAAGATAAGACTGGTAAAAATAGCACAGAAACAATACACAAACATTAAAACGAAATTCCCCAACGCAGTTGGTGATTTCAGAGGCCTAGGAGGGACTCTCAACCGGAGAGTATATTCGGACATACTCATAGAAGAGCCGACGACCAGCCGAAGGGACGATTCAACGGTCCCTTCACCAGACGATCAAGTGAAAAGGGATGGAGAAACCATCCTTCCTCTACAAAAAGTACGGTAAGTGGTCTATCCCATCTTTTCCACTCCATTTTAAACATGACCTCACTCAGAATAGGCAGCATAAATGCGCGTGGCTTGGGGTCGTCATGGTAGCAGGGTCACCTGCTCAACGACCTCAGGTCACTAAACATAGATGTAGTGGCCATCAGCGAGACCAGAATCTCCGAAGCACGGGCCTTCGCACCAATCTTCGGCGGCTACGGGGGGAGGAGTTGCTGTGCTTTTTCGGAGAGGTTTGGATCTCGCCAACGGGTCATCTTCCTGGACCCAGAGGGTAAGTTGGTGGTGCTGGACGTGACCAGCGGAGACGGGCAAGCTTTCAGGCTAGTGGCCGTCTATGCCCCGACAGGAGCAGGGCGACCTGATTTCTTCCGGCGTCTGGAGACCTTCCTTGGAACGTCCCGCTCTTTAGTGTTAGTGGGCGACTGGAACGGGATCTTAGATGCACGCTGGGACTGTGTGGGATTAGCAGATAGGTGTGGAGGGTGCAAGAGCCTCACGAACCTGCTCAGGCGTTTTCAACTGTCTGACAGGTACCGATTGGATTTCCCGAATGTGCCAACGTGGACTTGGACAAATCGCATAGGGTCATCCAGATCATATCTAGATATAGTGTTTTGTAGGGAAATAGATAGGTCTAGCATAGGCTGTCCACAATTCAAGATAGTCAGCTACACGGACCACAAATTCGTGATCTCTGTGCTTGACTTAGATAGGCTTCATAGACGAGGACCCGGCTACTGGAAGCTAAACACGTCCTTACCAGCGCGCAAGGCCTACAGAGACCGGATTAGCGAACTAGTTAAGCGGACGTTGACGGGGGCCATCGTCAACAACAAGTGGTAGTTTGCTCTGAAAAGAGCGATTAGAATAGAATCCATTAGGTTTAGTAAGGCTTTAGCAATAGAGAAAAATAGAGCAGAGGGAGAACTAGTTAGAAAATTAGAAGAGGCGCTTAGCAAAGGCATTCGCGACCACAGTACTTGCGGCGAAATTGGCCCTTGACCAATTCTTCAATGCAAAGCACGAAGGCTGCGTTGTCAGAGCTAGAGTGCGTGCTCTCAGACACGAGGGGACGAAAGCCGTTCAATGGGCCAGAGTGGCGGAGGCGCGTCGTGACAACAAAGCCACGATCCGGTCTTTGGTGGACCACGACGGGCGCATGCTACTCGATCCCGGGCAAATGTGTGAAGCTTTTCAATGACACTTCGCTCAGCTGTTCGGGGGAAGCGGCGGGCCGGATTGAGGGAGGGACTTTAGTGTCTACCTCGACGGACTGCCGCAGCTCTCGGCCACTGAGGCGGAGTGTTGCGTAAAGCCAATAACAGCCGCTGAAGTACGGGAGTCAATGACTGGCTGCACAAGGGGTAAATCGCCTGGTTTGGATGGTCTGCTCTATGAACTTTACATACAGATGCCAGACTTGTTAGGAGGCCTCTTGGCGGACGTCTACTGCAACTGGCAACAGAACGGGAAAATTCCCAGCTCTGTGAGCGGAGGAGCGGTGGCGCTGTTGAGAAAGGATCCGAACAAGGGGCATGACATAGATCATTTCAGGCCCATAACTCTGCTAAACACAGAGTTCAAGATTTTGGCCAAGGTGCTAGCAAAGAGGTTGGCGCTTGTCATTGGTGGTCTGGTGGGAGAGGCGCAGACATGCGCCATTCCCGACAGATCCATCCACGACAACCTCCACCTCATGCGATACATCGTAGAGAGGGTAGCTAGGGAACCTGGCACGGAATCTAAGGAACCTGGACGGACGGACCGGTTAAATTGCTAGGGGTCTGGTTCGGTCCGGACCTCCAGACTGACAAAAACTGGTACGAGGTGACGAGCAAGGTGGCTTCTCTCACCTAGAAATGGGCGGAGAGGAAACTATCCCTGAAAGGTCGAGCGGAGGTGGCTAACGAGTACATCGCGTCCATCATCTACTACCAACTGATCGTCGTACCTTGTCCTAAGCCCCGCCTGACTGCGCTGGAGCGTTTGCTCTTTCGCTTTTTGTGGAAGGGACGCGCTCAGATGGCCAGGCGGTTCATCTGCTGTCAACACCCGCTACGTGGAGGGCTGGGCATGCCGTGGCTGATGATGCGCAGACACGCGCTCAGGCTACGACATCTCCACCTCTTCCTCGACGGTGATCAGGTGTGGTCGCCGTTTACTAGACGCGTCTTTGCCCAGCTCGTCTCCTTGACGGAGCTGCAGTCCTGGGTCAAGTGAAGACCGAGAGGGAGCGCTTGGAGACTGGAATGTCTTCAGGCGCTCACAGCCCTCGACCAATCGGGCAATGTGATCGGTGGATACTCCACCTCGGCGTTCTATAAAGGATTAGTGGAGGGGAAGAGCGACGACGTACTTGGGGAAACTCTAGGTGTCGACGAAAATCAACTAGCCAATCTCTTCGGAAGAATTTTCGGGCCGGGGCCTATGGACAACTTCCAGAAATCTCTGGCCTGGCAGTGCTACCGAGGAGCTTTGCCAGTTCGGGATAAACTCTACAGGCATGGAGGTGCCGTCAGCCGGGCATGTCCGAGATGCGCGCAGGGCGACGAAACCGTCCTGCACGCACTCATCCAGTGTCCGAGCATTGTTGACTTGTGGGTTTATGTCGAACACCTGCTGTCGCGTGTAGGACGGATCCGGCTATCAGCTGAGTCCATCGTGAGAATTGCCCCGCCCTCTTCCTTTAGCCGGGAAGGGCAGGCAGTTTTTATCTGTCTGGTGGCCATGGCGAAAGAGATAGTATGGTGGACACATTTGAAAGGGCTGAAGACGAGCACTTACCTCTTCGGTGATGCCCTGATTAACTTTTTCAAATTTCATTTGAAAAGGAAAATCAGGGTAGAGAGGGAAGTGCTCTCTTCCCAGCATTTTGTTGAAAGATGGGTGAGAGAAGAAAGAATGGCCCGAGTGAATGGGCCTACTCTGAGTATGTGTCTGTAAATTAAAGGTGGAAAACTGGGAGAGGGCACTTGGCCTGGTAGCCTTTTAATGGGCTTTCTCCACAAATGTCCCACGGAAGTCTGCCCCCTATTGGGGAATTTTTCATTGTTATTTTTTGTTAAATCCTCTGTTTTTGTTTTTAACACGCAGAAATGCCCATTTGTACCGTCCTGTATTGTATTGTCCTGTACTGTCCTTAATGTCTTCTTTATGTAAACCCTTGTGGTTAATAAAGAAAGCATTATTTTTATTATTACTATTATTATTGTTGGTGAAGCCACGCTTCTTATCACCTTCAGTTTTTTTCAACGTTTTACCTCTTTTTCAACCGTTTTAAACATTTTATTCAAGTTTTAAATTTGATAAATGTTTAGAAGAAGTGACCCACCTAATACAGGGGTTCATTCGTAAATAATAAGGCACCACTTTGCGGGTGTCGTATTCGTATTTGTGTAAAAATATTTTTTTGAAGAATTTCAACATTGATAACACAAGAAAGAGAGAGAGCGCTGTCAGACAACACAGAGAGAGGGAGACTTTATCAGCATGTCAACAAGACAGCGTTCCAGCGGAGGTAAATATAAACGAAAATATTACAAAGGAAAAGAAGATTGTTACAGATTTAAAATTAACAAATATTTCTAACACAAACAACACCAACAATAACACCAACAACATCACCAACAACAACACCAAAAATAACAACAGCAACAACAAAAATAACAGAGGTAAAGTCGAGAACGACAATAATAAAAATAACAGCGGTAAGGTCGAGAACGACAATAACAATGACAATAACAACAGCCACAACAACAATAATTGTAGGAACAGTATCAACAAAAACAACAATAATAACAACAGCCACAATAACAGTAACAGCAGCAACAGTATCAATGAATACAACACCAACAACTATACCAACGAAAACAACAACAATGACATCGATACCTGTAATAGCGACCTCAGCACCACCAGTAAGACCAGTAACGGCAGCAATAGTGGTGTTGCTGAAAAAGGGACCACTTCTTTTGCAGGTGTCGCCCGAAATATCGAGACAGTGTTAGTCACAGAGGACGAGATGGCAGTCGCAAGGGCCATGGTGACAAGAAGCGCAAATAGAGTTTCCCTGAAACCTCCACCCGATTTTTTAAAGGACCAGCAGCTACGAACGGTGACTTACCGCACCGTAAGCAAAATCTCACATCGAGTGGAGAGAGTCACGGAGGCTCAAATCCAGAAGACCTTGGGGCGCGTCTGGGCACGCAAAACCCACATCACCCGAAGCAGAAAGTACGCCGCCACAGTAGACGTACTTTTCGCCACCCCCCAGGAAGCAAAGTCTCACGCTTTGGAAACCCTAAAAAGTGAGGAGATAGTCTTGGTGCCCTCCTACTGAGGGCAGAAAATTGTGAGGGTCAAAGTGACCCAGGTCCCACCCGACGTGCCCATACCTTAGCTGGCCGCGTCTGTTCTTGCTGGAATTGAGGACAGGGCCACCATGCTGCAAGTAGAAAAAATAGGGAGAGAGAACTGGTCAGGTATAGACATGCAAATGCTTATACAAACTGACCAGGAATGTATCGACGCTATCCCCGATATCATAGACATCGAGGAAGGACTCCAACTCCCTATAAGTGTAGTAGGAAGACGGCCAAAATGTGGGTCGAAAGGTCACCTCAGGGCCTTTTGCCCGCAGAAGACACCGAAGAGGGCCCCTCTCCTTCCAATACCTGGTCCGCTGCTACCAAGAGCAGGGCAGGCAACAAACGAAGAAGTCACTTCCACGGTGAGTAGGAGGGCAACGTCCGTAGCACCCGTACCAAGGCCACAGATAACTAAAGCAGCATCATCAGTAGCGGCAACACCAATAGCTACATTTGAAATAGCTACACCAGCAACAAAATAGCCGAAGAGGGTTCCACTACCAATCCGACATGGAGTTTGAGGCGGGAGTGACGTGGCAAACGGTCTGCCACAAAAAACAAAAAAAGGATAAACCCCTTAGATTCACCCTCCAAAAGCGAAGGCATACAAAGAGGGGTAAAGGCAGTAAGGAAACTTGCAGCAACACCACCACAAACACCAACAACGCAAACACAAGACACACACACCAAACAGAAACACGAAGAAAACAGCAACAAAATCACCCCTCCCCCCAAAAAGTACACAGCCATAAACATAGCAAAAAAAGAATTCATACAATATATAAAGCAGCACACAGACATCACAGAAAAAAACTACTCCACCCCACCAACACCAAGAACTCTCCCGACAAACATAAGCATCATCGAAATCTCAATAGAACAGTACAAACCTTTAAAACAAAAATTCCCCAACGCAGTTGGAAACTTCAGAGGGCCTGTTACCAAGAGGATATACACTGACATCCTATTGGAAACACCCATGACCAGCCGAAGGGACGGTTCTACTGCACCTTCACCACACGATCAAGGTAAGTGACCCTTTCTCACTTGCCTCGTTTCTCATCCAACATGGCCGTACTCAGAATAGGCAGTATAAATGCACGTGGCCTGGGTCATCTTGGAAGCAGGGTCACCTGCTCAACGACCTCAGGTCACTAAACATAGATGTGGTGGCCATCAGTGAGACCAGAATCTCCGAAGCACAAGCCTTCGCACCGATCTTCGACGGCTACGATGTATACGAATCTCCTAGTCGTCCGGAATCGGGAGGAGGGGTTCCGTCCTTTTTCGGAGAGGCTTGGATCTCGCCATACGGGCCATCTTCCTGGACCCAGAAGGAAAGTCGGTGGTGCTGGAAGTGACCGGCAGCGAAGGCAATGCTTTCAGGATAGTAGCCGTCTACGCCCCAACAGGTCAGGACGGCCAGATTTCTTTAGACGTCTACTTCTTGGAACGTCCCGCTCTTTAGTGTTAGTGGGCGACTGGAACTGTATCTTAGATGCACGCTGGGATTATGTGGAACTAGTAGATAGGGAGGGAGGGGTGTAAAAGCCTCAACAACCTGCTCAGACGTTTTGAAATGTCTGACTGGTATAGACTGGATTATCCGAATGTGCCAATGTGGAGATGGGCAAAGCGCATCGGCTCATCCAGATCGTATTTAGATAGGGTATTCGGTAAGGAAACAGAAAAGGCTAGTGTAGGTTGTCCACAATTTAAAGTAGTCGACTACACGGACCACAAATTTGTGATCTGTTAAGTTGACTTAGACTCCATAGGCAAGGGCCCGGTTACTGGAATATGAACGCGTTGTTTCCGGTCCGCAATGCTTAGCGAATTAGTTACGCGTGCGTTGACGAGTGCGATCGTCAACAACAGGTGGTGGTTTACCCTGAAAAGGGCTATTAGAGTAGAATCAATAAGGTTTAGCAAAGGAGGGGTGATAGAGGAAAATAGAGAAGAGGGAGAGCTAGTTAGAAAGCAAGAAGAGGCGTTTAGGACAGGCATCGCAACCGATGTGCTTGCGGCGAGATTGGCACTCGGCCAATTCTTAAACGCAAAGCATGAAGGCTGCGTTGTCAGAGCTAGAGTGCGTGCTCTGAGACAGGAGGGGACGAAAGCCGTTCAATTGGCCCGGGTGGTGGAGGCGCTACGTGGCAACAAAGCCGCAATTCGGTCTTTGCCTGATCAAAACGGGCGCATGCTGCACGAACCCGAGCAGATGTGTGCGGCTTTTCAACAGCATTTTGCTCCATTGTTCGGGGGCGGCGGCGAGCTAGATTGGAGTATGGACTTCGGTGCATACCTCAACGGTCTGCCGCGGCTCAGGACGACCGCAGCGTTGTGCTGCGAAAAGCCGATAACAGCAGGTAAAATACGGGAAGTGATGTCTGACTGCACGAGGGGTAAATCGCCAGGTTTGGATGGTCTGCCCTACGAGCTTTATGCGTACATACCAGATTTGTTCGGCGACCGCTTAGCAGATGTCTACTGCAACAGGCAGCAGGACGGGAGCATTCCCAGTTTTGTGAGCCGGGGGGCAGTGGAGATGCTGAAAAAAGACCCGAACAAGGAGGACGTTATATACAACTTCAGGCCCATAACTCTGCTAAACGAAGAGTTCAAGATTTTGGCCAAGGTGTTAGCAAAGAGATTGGCGCTTGTCGTCGGTGATCTGGTGGGAGAGGCACAGCCATGCGCCATTCCGGCCAGATCCATCCATGAAAACCTCCATCTCATGCGATACATCATAGAGAGGGTGGTTAAGGAACCTGGAACGGGTGGGGCCCTGATCAACTTGGATAAATCTAAAGCATTTGATAGGGTCAACCATCGGTACCTGGCAGCGGTCCTCGAGGCGACCGGCTTCGGGCCCATTTTTATGGGCTGGATCGCTGCAATGCACAGCGACACCTGCTTGATTGTGAGGGTGAATGGTCACCTGTCGCAGCCGTTCAGCATCATGCGCTCGGTCCGCCAGGGTTGTCACCTCTCGTCCATCTTGTACCTACTGGCCCTCGAGCGATTACTGCACAAATTGGAGACGATGAGGGGTGTCCCTCGCGAACTGGGATGCGGGAGATCCGTGTCGCCTTACGCTGACGACATCACCGTGGTGGTGTCGAGCACCAAACACGTCCAGAAGCTCGGCACCGCTCTCAAGGAATAGGAAGCGGTGACAAGAGCAAAGATAAACCAGGAAAAATCGGTTGGCTTGCAGCTCAGCGCCTGGAGAGTCAAGTCCATGCCGTCCGACAGCGTCGTGGGGACTCTGGACGGAAGGACAGGTTAAATTGCTCGGGGTCTGGTTCGGTCCAGACCTCCCGATGGGGAAAGACTGGAGCAAGGTGACGAGCAGATTGGCTTTTCTCACCCAGAAATGGGCCGAGAGGAGGCTGTCTCTAAAAGGTGGCGGATGCGTACATCGCTTTCGTCATCTGCTACCGCCTGACCATCGTACCTTGCCCCCGCCCAACTCTGTCCAAAATAGATAGCCTTCTCTTCGCGTTTTGTGGAAGAGACGTGCTCTCATGGTCAGACGATCAATCTGCTGTCAGCAACCGTTACGTGGAGGACTTGGCATGCCGTGGTTGTTGATGCGCAAACATGCGCTGACGCTGCGACATCTCTAGTGCTTCCTTGGCAGTGAACAGGTGTGGTCGCCGTTTGCCAGACACGCTTTTACCCAGCTCGTATCCTTGACGGAGCTTCAGTCCTGGATCAGGAAAAGACCGAGGGATAGCGCTTGGAAGCTGGAATGTCTCTCTCCAAGCGCTCACTGCCCTTTACCAGCTGGGCACTGATATCGGTGGAACATCCACCTCGGCGTTCTATAGAAGGCTAGTGGAGGGGGAGAGCGACGACGTTCTCGGGGAGACCCTGGGCGTCGAAGACGATCAGCTGTTCGCTCTCTTCAAGAGAACTTTCAGACCGGGTCTTATGGACAACTTCCAAAAATCCCTGGTCTGGTAGTGCTACCAGGGAGCGTTGCCGGTTCGGATTAAGCTCTAAAGGCACGGAGGTGCCGTCAGCCGAGCCTGTCCGAGATGCGTGCTGGGCGACGAAACCGTCCTGCACGCACTCGTTCAGTGCCCGAGCATTGCTGACTTGTGGAGCTATGTCGAACAGTTGCTGTCGCGTGTGGGACTGATCCGGTTATCGACTGAGTCCATTGTGCAGATAGCCCCGCCATCTTCCTTTAAGGAGGAGGAAGGGCAGGCAGTTTTCATCTGCCTGGTGGCCATGGCGAAAGAGATTGTGTGGTGGATAAGGTTGAAAGGGTTGAAGACTGATACTTTCCTCTCCGGCCAATCCCTGATTAACTTTTTCAAGTTTCACTTGAGGAGGAAAATCAGGGTGGAGAGGCAAATGCTGTCTTCTAGTAAGTTTGTTGAAAGGTGGGTGAAAGGGGCGTGTCTGGCCCGACTGAACCGGCCCCTTCTGAGTATGCGCCTGTATACTGAGGAGTGGGAACACTGAGAGAGGGCGCTTGCCCTGGTGGTCAGAGTCGCCGTGGTCTTTTGTGTGGTTTTCGCCACGTGGGACCTTCGGAGGCTTCCCCCCTATTTGGGGAATTTTTGTTGTTTTAATTTTTTTTTATTTGGTTTTACACATTTCTGTCTTGTTATAACCTTTTTTACACGGCCAACACCCACTTTGTATCGTCCTGTACCGTTCTTTTTATGCCCATCGGCTCGTTCAAATATGGATTTACGTGAAGAAAAAACCAAGACATTTGTCCGTAATTGCTGAATTTTAGTTGCTTAAATAAAGATATATGGTATTTGTAAAAGCCTAGCTCTGAATTGAAAAGCTGACCGGCAGCGCCGTCTAGCGGATTCCATCAGAAGCAGCAAAGGATAACTGCCTATGCAGTTTGAGCTCTGGTTCTCATCGCGACAAGCTTTTCCTTGCTCTCTGCTGGAACTTCAAACAAGCGAAAATATATGTGAATTCCGTGTATCTTTAGATATACGAAATTCACATACATGAATATATACACAGTAAAATTCTGTTATAACGAAATTCACGGGGTATTAAAAAATTCGTTGTAACGAATTTTTTTTTATAACGGGATCGACGTAATGCATTGAGTATGTGGCCAGGGATTGAAAAAATGTCGTTATACAATATAACGGAATTTTACCTATGAATATATATATATATACCAATAAAATTTCAGCGAGATCGTATTTCGGCGGTGACCAAAACAAAACGAAACGCAATCTTCGAGAAATGCCAGCAAGCGCTCAATGGCCTAAGAAGAAACCAGAGCAATTAACGTTATAAAGCCAGATAAAATGAAAACAGTGGTTGTGAAGTTGGCAGCCACCGTAGCCGGAAAAACGAATCAAGCTAAACAGGTTAACAAATAATTACCTGGACCATCCCGGAAAGTGGTGGTAAAATCCAATGGGAGGTTTCTGTGACTTCTAAACCAAGTATACTGACAGCTTTTGTAGTAATATTTTGGTATAACGATCGAACAAGGTAGCCATTTCGTCAACAGTTTTTCTGTTCTCAGCCGCCTACCGGATTCCAATGAAGTAGCAGTTAAATGACTACCCCACGTGTTTACCCTGCAAGGGAGGTAACAGCGGTTTTTGGCGGGTGCATTCAAAATGTGTAAAGGAATTGCAAAAAATTGCCATGAACTGCACAAATCGAAGTAAGCTCTTGACAGGGTTGTTTTTAAAATAAGCTTAAGCAATTAATCAGTCAATAGAATTGTATAATTGAATTAACTATTTAATTGCTAGGCCCGGGAGATTAATACAAATATATAAACACACATAGTTAAATCTTCTCCCTTGCTGAACATCCGAAATTTGACTACTGTGAGTTTACGGATTAATGGTGAAATATATTTCTTTAATAAAATATATACAAGGAAGATTAATTAATTTAAAAGGTATCTATATTTGAAGCTCTAGTTAAACTTTAATTAGTTACCTACCTAGCTGTGTGTGCTTACACACTTTACAAATTATACCCTGTGATTGTTTCATATGTTTATTTTAGATATATATATATGTCAATCAATTTCTAGTTGATATAAAATGCTCGGATCTATTCATTGGAATCTTTGAGCATATTCTACAGTGGATATGGCGCATGTCTCGGACATGATCCCCCTAATTTAATTTTGGATATATATACGGCCCCTTAATTGTAGATATACTCAGTTGAAAGGACTCGGCTGATATTTCTAGCTGTCGATAATCCTATTCACGCCACTTGGATGACGCTAGTACGATGTGTGTAGTTTTGAAAATGCAACACGTGCGACGGGTCATTCGCAGATTTACATTTGATGTGTAAACACATAGTTAAATCTTCTCCCTAGCTGAAGATACGGGATTTGACTACTGTGAGTTTACGGATTAATGGTGAAATATATTTCTTTAATGAAATATATACAAGGAAGATTATTCATTTTAAAAGGTAATATTTGAAGCTCTAGTTAAACATTAATTAGTTACCTACCTAGCTGTGTGTGCTTACACACTTTACAAATTATCCCCTGTGATTGTTTCATGTTTATTTTAGATATATATATATGTCAATCAATTTCTAGTTGATATTTATATATATATATATATATAACCAGTCTGTCGGGCGCCAGTCAGCGCCGCTGGTCACAGCACGTCGTGCTGTTTTAGCCATAAGATAACGCCATCCCACTGGCTGGGCGGGCAAGCCGGTACTCATTTCTACAGCTGAGTAAACTGGAGCAACGTGAAATAAAGTGTCTTGCTCAAGAAAACAACACATCACCCGGTCCGAGAATTGAACTCACAACCTTTCGATTGCAAGCCCAATGCTTTAACCACTAAGCCATGCGCATTCACATATATATATATATGTATATATATATGTATATATATGTACATATATATGTATATATATATAAACATACATATATATATATATATACACATACATATACATATATATATATATATGTGAAGGTGCATGTATATATATGTATATATATATATATATATATATATATATATACATACATATATATAAACATATATATATATATATATACATACATATACATACATATATGGTGGCTGCCAACTCGTTTTCGAGTACGGCCACTACTTTATATCCATGTAGGAGAACCCCTACCGATGGACTGAACGAGTGAACTTTTTAGTCCAGCCAGTGACTTGAAAACTCTGGTACAAACACTACACTTGTGACAATTATTGACACATAGTGCTGGGCCCATGGTACCATGTGACGACAAGTGCAGGGAGATCTCCAGATACAAAGCAATGCCTGTGCCGTGAAGCTTTTATAGTGAGCAAAGTCACTGCACAAAGCCAGTCCCACTCTCTTAACCAAGATGATATTTACCAAAAAGAAGAACAAGTCAACATCATTGGATACCATCAGTGTTGCAGGTGTTATATCAGAGTTTTCCTTCTCCTAGAATTCTGCCTTGACAAAGGCTACGGGGTCATCTCTCCCGGTGATTTTGGATGGCCATTCACTCTTAAGAGCTCCTTTGCCCTTTGATATATACATATATACATAGATACATATATATGTACATATATACATACATATATATATATATATACATACATATACATACATATATATATACATACATATATATGCATATATATATACATACATATATATACATATATATATACATACATATATATACATATATATATACATACATATATATATATACATATATATATATACATATATATACATACCTATATATATATAACAAATTCAGAAACGATATATATATATACATATATATATACATACATACACACACATACACACACACACATCCTTAATCTATTTTATTTCTCATTCTTTCTTCTGATGAAGGATTAGCGTCCGAAACGTTAAGACCCTCTTCCTGCTATATCAAGCGTTAACCTAATTTATTCCTTCCATATACTGTACCGATCGTGCTGTTATTTCTGTTTACCTTTTTACACACACACACACATATATATATATATATATTGTTATGCTTTGGGAGGGTCATGTTGCCAATAAGAAACACACGCACCAGTTGATTTCACTCCAATTCATTATAAATTTCCGGTTGGTTGGTTGGTTCCAATAAATTGGAGTGAAAGTAACTGGTGCGTGTGTTTCTTATTGGCAACATGACCCTTCCAAAGCATAACAATATCGGTTTCAACACACGTTTTCAGATAAAGAATCTTGCTAAACAAATTCAGAAACGAAATATATATGTATATATATATATATGTATATATATAGGTGTGTGTGTGTGTGTATTTATGTTCATATAATATGTTTCAAAAATATGTTTTCCGTCTTATATTTTGACATATCTTTCACTCATCATTTCAAATAGCTCATCTCCTTTTTATTTCTTTATCTTTTTCATCTATCTTTCGTTTCTTTGAATTTTTATTACAGTTTATAACTTCGGTGTTGCTTTTAACTGTTGCTATAATAGTTTTTCTAGTGGCTGTCACTACACTTTGCTAGCGCTGTGGTCCGTTGTTGTTCTTATTGTTGGTGTTTTACTTTATATTATTGTTCCTGTTACTGTTGCTGTAATTTGTGTTGTGTAAATAATCGTGATGTTGTGATGGGTTTTTATTCTTGTTGTTGTTGTTGTTGTTGTTGTTATATCAATTACCATTTATCATTGTCGTTGTTGTTATTGTTGCTATTTGTGATGTTGTGGCTTTATGCCGTTATTGGTGGTGCTGTTGTTCGCGTTACCGTCACAGCTAGTTGTTTTGATAATTGTTGCTGTTGTTATTGTTGTTATCATTGTTTCTGTTATTGCTATTGTTATTTCTATTCTACTTGTATTTATTGTTTATGTTATGGTTGTTGTTGTTGTTGTTGTTTTGAAATGTTGTTGTTATTCTTGTTATAGTTGTCTGCATTGTCATCGTTGAAGAGTTGCCGCTAGTGCAGCTGCCGTTGCTGCTGTTGCTGCTATTGTGGTTGCTGTTGTTGTTGCTCTTGCTGCTGTTGCTGTTGCCGTTGTTAACTTTGAGCTTAATATACAAATGCAATTTCATAAATTGTAAATATATTAATATTCATGATGATGATGATGATGGTAATAATTGTTTCTACTTTTTGGCACAAGGCCAGCAATTACCCAGTACATTACTGGTACTTTATTATATCGACCCCGTAAGGATGAAAGGCAAAGTTAACCTCGACGGGATATGAACTCAGAATGGCAAGAGCTGTAACTCTATGTGTCAAAGCATGGCGTCCGACCCTCTACCGATACTGCCAATTCACCGCCCTATGTTGGTAATAATAATAATGATTTCTTTATTAGCCACAAGGGCTGACATCAAGAAAAACATTACAGACAGCACAGGACGGCACAGGACGGTAAGATGTGTGTTTTGTGCGTGTAAATATTTTTATTATTTATATAAGAAAAGAAAAAAGACATAAAACATATATATATATAAACATTAAAAATGAAAATTGAAACAATGAAAAATTCCCCAATAGGGAGGAAACCTCCGAGGGTTACTCGTGGCGAAAACCACACAAAAGACCACGGCCACCCTGACTACCAGGACAAGCGCCCTCTCTCAATTTTTCCATCTCTCAAACTACAGACGTATATTCAGAGTGGTCCCGTTCACTCGGACCACTCTCGCTACATTCACCCACCTTTCAACAAACTTGCTAGAAAGCAGCACTTGCCTCTCCACTCTGATTTTCCTCTTCAAGTGTAACTTGAAAAAGTTAGTTAGGGATTCGCCGAAGAGGAAAGTGTCTGTCTTTAACCCTTTCAACCTTGTCCACCACACAATCTCTTTCGCCATGGCCACCAGGCAGATGAAAACCGCCTGCCCTTCCTCCTCGAAGGAATACTCAGTCGACAACCGGATCTGTCCCACACGCGACAGCAACTGTTCGACATAGCTCCACAAGTCAGCAATGCTCGGGCACTGAACGAGTACGTGCACGACGGTTTCGTCGCTCTGCGCGCATCTCGGACAGGCTCGGCTGACGGCACTTCCGTGCCTGTAGAGCTTATCTCGAACCGGCAACGCTCAACGGTAGCACTGCCAGGCCAGGCATTTTTGGAAGTTATTCATAGGCCCCGGGCTGAAAATTCTCCGGAAGAGAGCAAACAGCTGATATTCTTCGACGCCCAGGATCTCTCCGAGAATGTCGTCGCTCTTCCCCTCCACTAGTCCTCTATAGAACGCCGAGGTGGATGTTCCACCGATACTGGGGCCCAGCTGGCAGAGGGCAGTGAGCGCCTGGAGACATTCCAGTTTCCAAGCGCTATTCCTTGGTCTTTTTCTGACCCAGGACTGCAGCTCTGTCAAGGAGACGAGCTGTGGGAAAACGTGCCTGGCGAACGGCGACCACACCTGTTCACCTTCAAGGAAGCACACCAGAGATGTCGCAGCCTCAGTGCATGTTTGCACATCATCAGCCATGGCTTGCCCAGTCCTCCACGCAACGGATGTTGATAGCAGATGGATCGTCTGACCATGGGAGCGCGTCCCTTCCACAAAAAGCGGAAGAGGAGGCGCTCCATTTTGGTGAGAGTTGGGCTGGAGCAAGGGACGACGGTGAGGCGGTAGCAGATGACGGATTCGATGTACTTATTCGCCACCTCCACCCGGCCTTTCAGGGACAGCTTCCTCTCGGTCCATTTCTGGGTGAGGGAGCCACCCTGCTCGTCACCTCGTTCCAGTTTTTCTCCACCTGGAGGTCCGTCCAACGCCCCACGACGCTGTCGGACGGCATGGACTTGCCTCTCCAGGTGCCGAGCTGCAAGCCCGCCGACTTTTCCTGGTTTATCTTTGCTCCTGTCACCGCTTCGTATTCCTTGAGAGAGGTGCCGAGCATCTGGACGTGTCTGGTGCTGTACACCACCACGGTGATGTCGTCGGCGTAAGTCGACTCGGATTTCCCGCATCATAGTTCACGTGGGACGTCCTTCATCACCCCCAGTTTGTGCAGTAACGGCTTGAGAGCCAATACGTACAAGAGAGACGAGAGGGGACAACTCTGGCGGACCGAACGTATGATGTTGAATGGCTGCGACAGGTGACCATTCCCCTCACAACTGAGCAGATGTCGCTGTACATTGCAGCGAGCCAACCCCTGAAAATGGGCCCGAAAACGGCTGCCTCGAGGACCGCCGCCTGGTACCGATGGTCGACCCTATCGAATGCTTTGGATTGATCCAAGTTGATCAGCGCCCCGCCTGTGCCAGGTTCCTTAACCACCCTCTCTATGATGTATCCCATGAGGTGGAGGTTGTCGTGTATGGATCTGTCCGGAATGGCGCATGTCTGTTCCTCTCCCACCAGAACCTTGACCACAAGCGCCAACTCTGCGTTTAGCAGGGTTACGGGCCTGAAATTATCGATAACATCCCCCTTGTTCGGGTCTTTTCTCAGCAGCCCCACCGCTCCCCGGCTCACAAAACTAATAATAATAATAATAATTTTTTCTACTTTTGGCACAAGGCCAGCAATTACCCCAGTGTATTACTGGTACTTTACTTTATCGACCCCGTAAGGATGAAAGGCAAAGTTAACCTCGGCGGGATTTGAACTCAGACCATAAAGGGACGTAACTCTTTGCTGCAAAGCATGGCGTCCGACCCTCTACCGATACTGCAATAATAATAATAATAATAATTGTTTCTACTTTTGGCACAAGGCCAGCAAATACCCTGTGCATTACTGGTACTTTATTTGATCAACACCGTAATACCAATAATAATAATAATAAAAATTGTTTCTACTTTTGGCACAAGGCCAGCAATTACCCAGTGCATTACTGGTACTTTATTTTATCGACCCCGTAAGGATGGAAGGCAAAGTTAAATACTGTTTATCGTCCCCTTCCGAGTCGAATTTATGAAGAACTGTCGTAATAATTCCGAAAATAACAGCCATTTATTCCAGCTGTTTTAGTTTTGTCCGGAAATATCTGTCATACTGTTAATGGAGGGAGATGATAGCGACTGTGAAAGGAGGGGGGGGGGCATTGGGCAGGAACCAATTTTAATAAACTTGGTATCAATTTCTTTGTTTTATTATCACAGACTCTTTCAAAAGTGAAAAATATATACAAGTAACACTCATAATGGTTCTTAGACCCATATAATCATCATCATCATTATCCTCATCACGACCATCATAATAATTACTGACATCCTTATCTTGATCATCATAATTGTCCCCTATCATCGCCCTCTTCCATATCATCATTACCTCAGCTCCACCTTCATCATTATCATCTTCTATTATCGTCGCCGTCGTCGTCACCACCACCATCATCATCATCATCAACATAGTACCCGTACCCTCTAGACGCTCGACAGGCATTCTTGAGTGTTTAAGAAGTTTAGTTCCCAATCATGATGTTCCGCGTTCAATCCTACAGTGCGACATCTTATTTAATATAATCTCCAGTTGAACCCCTCTCTCTCTGAGTAAACAGATAACCAAAAATAAATAAATAAATATAAAATATTATAGTAACACAACAGGAGGAAACATGGAACTATGATAATAACTGAAGATGTCACAGATGTGTGTGACGAAAGAAAATTGAAAAACTATATTTATATTTATATTTTGGAAATGTTGGTCAATCAATGATAAATGCTGACTGCCAGCTAAATTTGTGTATTTTGTCTGTAGAATATTCAGCCATTTCAAAATTGAGTTCATATAGCAACTTAATTATTATCATCGACACAGTCACCGACAGTCATAAATATATGACGGATGTATTTTAATATGCATCCCTTCATTTGTTATGTGTCAATTACTTTAAATTACATTAAGCTATAGTTATAGATTTGACGAAAGTCTATATATTTTGTATATACACATACAACATACACATCTATATATCTATCTAACAATATTTTACAAGTTTTTATTGTATGTAAACTTCCCCCTTTGTATGTGTCCCTTTCTTTTGTGCCCCCGTGGCTAATAAAGAAACATATCTCTATATATATATATATGTGTGTGTGTGTGTATGTGTGTGTGTGTGTGTGTTTTATGAATGAGTGTGTATGTATGAGTGTGTATGTATCTATGGATGGATTGAAGGATATATATATGTATATATATAGGAAAAAGTATGACCCCGACGGCAGAGCTCAAGCCGTTTCGACGGCTATTTCTGGACTTTTTAGTCTATATCCCACTCTACTACCCTAAGTATTGAGTACTCTGGTGCGTTATGGTCCATCTGGTTTCTTACCACAATTCCTTTGTTATGTATATATATATATATGTATATATATGTATGTATGTATTCATGTATGTAAACATGTATGTCTGAATATATGTATGTATGTATGTATGTATGTATGTATGTATGTATGTATGTATGCATGTTTGTATGTGTGTATGTATGTGTGTATGTATATGTATATATGTATGTATGGTACTTTCGTGTTACTACATCAGAGTTACTGATACAGGAGAATGTCAGAAACACAGTACAGTCACAATCCTATATACGTCTCAGTATGAGTACACGAGTGTGATACCGGAAGTCTTCCAATCTTATATTGGCGGTTGTCTTTCAGCAATTTCGTTACGAAATATTTCTACGTAAGTCAAACTCACTTCCACAAAAAAAAACCGTCAAAGCAAGAAAAAAAAAACGAACAAAAAAAAAACATAAAAACAAAGAAAAATTTTAATAATAGAATAGTAAAAAATATAATAAAGCAAAAGGAAAATTATGTGAAAAAAAATGTTTAATAAAATACAGAAGTGAAGGAGTGAGAAAAAAAAACGATTTTGAATTCTACAGCTTCCGGCATTTTGAGAGAAAGAAAACGAGGCTAATTTTGTGAGGGAAAGAAGAAAGGATGGGAATATGAGAAGAAGAGAGAGTGAGAACAAAGAAAGAAAGAGAGAGAACGGTAGTGGAGGAAAAGGAGACACAATGTGACAGGAGAGGAGGAGGAGGAGAAAGGGGTGAAGAAGAAGAAGAAGAAGAAGAAGAAGAAGAAGAAGAAGAAGAAGAAGAAGAAGAAGAAGAAGAAGAAGAAGAAGAAGAAGAAGAAGAAGAAGAAGAAGAATCACATGTGGTACTTTACTGGAAAACATAACCTTAATTTTTCATGTATAAATACACACACACTCACACACATACTCACACACACATATATGTGTGTGTATGTGTATATACATATATATATGTGTATATAAGTGCGTGTACGTATATATATATATATATATATACATTCATACATACATACATATATATATACACACATATATATATGTATATGTGTGCGTGTGTGTGTGTGTGCGTGTTTTGGTGTATGTATATACGTGCGTATATCTCATTACAACAAGAATCCTATAAATTGAATCCCTAGTGATACTTTATTTCAAATCACTTCATTGTCAAACACGGGAAACAATAATATTTGATTTCAAACACATACATACTTACGTACATACACATCCAGACACACGTATATACATATCTCTCTAGGGCGGGTAAAATTCCCGAGATCCATGGACGAGTTCTCTCCAGCGGTCTCTGTCCCTCATTATCGCTACCATGTCCTGCGTCTCCAACAGACCAGTGTCTGTCCTTAGGGCATCAACATACGTTAACCTTGGTCTTCCTCTTCCAGTATGTCCATGTAGGGGCTCCCACAGGAGCACTGAGTGGTGTAATGTCAACTCTGGATGTCGGTGAGCATGTCCAGCTAACCTCAGTCTCCTCTGTGTCGCTTTTGAGCTGACTTTTGGGATGCTCCCATACAGCTCTGAGTTTTTCATCCTCAGTGTATATTCTTCATTGCTGTAGTGGAGTCTGTGCTGTTGTACGGGTCTGAGACTTGGATACTGACCAAGAAACTCACTCAGATGGCGGATGGGTGCTACACGAGAATGCTGAAGATGGCTCTGAACGTTAGTCAGTATATATATATATATATACATAGAAACAACAGAAAAAAGCCCCATATTCACACACGCACACACACGCACACCACAAGCACACACATGCACAGGGAAAAAAACAAAAGCAGACACACTTCAACAATATAAGACTCTGAGATACCTACATATTCATACACACAGAAAGAAACTGAAGCAATAATGCACACCTAGCAATTTCATCACTTCAGCACACACACACACACACAACCACAACCACACCAATGACACACCTGGATCCTCCTCTGCAGCCCTCACTACCGAATGCCGGACCTCTCGCCTACCACCCCAACCTATCAATCTCCCCCTAACACGCTTTTCCTCTTCCTTTCCTAACTTTCACGCCCTACTTTCATGTACATGCCTGTTCTCTCCTTGTCCGAATATTTTAGGTAAAGGACTTCTGTCCAAAACGTAGAACACCCTCCACCTCCTCTATGTGTGTACCTAATATCGAAAGTCCGGTGTTGTTTTCAATGAATACTTAACTCCGTTCCTCCACTAGTCTCAGCTTGCCACAACTACAATGGATGGTTTGCATCATGTTGAATGCTTTAATTTATTGAATCGTCGTTTACCAACCGGAACCACCAGTTTTACCTATTGGTAAATAGCCTTACATAAATGGTATCCCTTCCATATACAGTACCAATTGTGTTGTTATTTCTGTTTACCTGTGACACACACATACACACACATACACACACACACACACACACACACACATACATATATATATATACGATATTAATAAATGGAAACTATATTTATAAAACCATATTTATTTCATTATATATATTTCAAGGATACCAAGTTAAATTATGGTATGCCTTCATCAGACAAAATACAATATATAACAGATTAAAGTTTAAGCAAAGGATCGCTGCTTTCACCCTTAACAGCATCTTCTGAAACTTTAATCTGTTATTTTAATAACTATTTGCTCTACGGTTCTTATATGTCCTTATCGAGCCCTCTTTGGATTTTAGTCTTCAAATTTATTATTATTACTATATATACATATATATATATTTATTAAAATAACAGATTAAAGTTTAAGCAAAGAATCGCTGCTTTCACCCTTAACGGGATCTTCTGAAACTAACAAAGTCAATCTGTAAACGCATAAGTGAATATTTCAAAAAACGTTGCAACCGGAGGAAGACAGGAAGACGATACTTTGGTTCGTGGAAACGTTCCCTGGCAAAGAACGGGAAAAAACGAATATAATACGTCATTAATAGGAGCGGTGAAAAACAATTACACGCAAAGACAGAACCACGTTTATGGTATAAAAGAGGTCGTAGACTAATATTCTCTTAGGTGGTTTATAGAGACGTTCTCTGGCAATGAACGGAAAAAACGAAGATAATACGTCATATGTGGAGTGTGGAGAATAATTGCACGCAAAGACAAAACCATGTAAATGGTATAGCTGAAGTCGTAGATTACAATTCTAACTAGGAAACCGAATGATTCTCCGCTTCAGAGTTAAGTATAAAGTAAATAAAATACAGAGGTAATTGAAATTGAATAAATACATACAGGCATCCAAATACGTACATACACAAGCAAACGCGAAAACATTCGCCATAGCTATACAAATACACGCACATATAACTATGTGTGTGTGTGCGTGTATACACATAATTAAATAAACGTATATAAATAAATAAATACGTATATAACAAGCGCACACACATACCTACATGTAAATACACAAATGTTCGGAGACGCACGTCAACCAAAACACGAAGTACACATATACACAGACCCTACATACGTACGCACCCGCATACTCACACAGACGCAAAACTCACGTATACACATAACCAAAAGCATTTGTACCAGAAAATATAAAATATACGCCATAACATGTACAATCAAATATACGTACGAGAAAGTATACGTACCTTCACAAAACATACAGGTAATATATACTTACCCATGCAAATAAGTAATGGTATAAACATAACATATACTTAGCTACCACATCAAGACGTAAATATCCGCGTATAGATCGTACTATCCGTTAGGGTATAATGTGGGGCTGTAATACAAGAAAGTTTTGTGCAATTTATGTTTACAAGCCGAAATTGCCTCAGATTTTTTGTTTAAGATGTGGTCTGTGGCGTAGAGTATTTCCTGGGCCTAGCTAGGATCTCCCAGTGTAACTTATATTGGGTGTGGTTGTCTTTTAGACACCAGATATAAGCTGAAAGTGACGTCATATTCATTCTTAGAGGGTAACGAAAAGAATGGGTATGCATGTAAAGACGCTGCTTGAATCTATTGGCGGTTAACCCTATGTAGGCCCTACGGGACGTGGGTGTTTCAACCTTACATTTGTAGACAATGTTACTAGAGAGGCATTTCCTGGATAGGGGGCAGTCAACCCGATTCCTACAATTATAGTTAGTACTAACTACAGGGTTGCACGTGTTCCTACGGCTAGATAGTTTAGCTAAATTTGAAGCTGTGATGTTATGTGCAAGGTTAGGAGTCGTATTTATTTATATACGTTTATTTAATTATTTGTATACACGCACACACACACACACACACATATATTTATATGTGCGTGTATTTGTATACCTATGGCGAGTGTTTTCGCGTATGCTTGTGTATGTACGTATTTGGATGCCTGTATGTATTTATCCAATTTCAATTACCTCTGTATTTTATTTACTTTATTCTTAACTCTGAAGCGGAGAATCATTCGGTTTCCTAGTTAGAATTTTAGTCTACGACTTCAGCTATGCCGTTTACGTGGTTTTGTCTTTGCGTGCAATTGTTCTCCACGCTCCACATATGACGTATTATCTTCGTTTTTTCCGTTCATTGCCAGAGAACGTCTCTATGAACCACCTAAGAGAATATTAGTCTACGACTTCTTTTATACCATAAACGTGGTTCTGTCTTTGCGTGTAATTGTTTTTCACCGCTCCAAATAATGACGTATTATATTCGTTTTTCCCGGTTCTTTGCCAGGGAACGTTTCCACGAACCAAAGTATCGTCTTCCTGTCTTCCTCCGGTTGCAACGTTTTTTGAAATATTCACTTATGCGTTTACAGATTGACTTTGTCAGTTTCAGAAGATCCCGTTAAGGGTGAAAGCAGCGATTCTTTGCTTAAACTTTAATCTGTTATTTTAATAAATATTTGGTCTACGGTTCTTATATATTTGAAATATATTTATCCTCCTTTGGATTTTAGTCTTCAAATTTATTATTATTACTATATATATATATATATATATATATATATATATATATATATATATATACTAGCATTAAAGCCCGGCGTTGCTCGGGGTCATTAAGTTACCAAAGTTAGGTTGCACCACCCATTTTATGGCAGCACTTTTTTGTCTGCCAGGCACTGGGCGAATGAATTGCAGACCTGGAAGCAGGAGCTGCGCCATCAGTGACAATTGAAGTTTCGCCTATGGATATTATCTCTGTGCAAAAAAGTGTTGAAATTTATTGTTTCACAGTACTTGCGCAACACGCGCGTAGACGATGCCAGCCGAACAACAGAGCTGCGATGGAGTTGTTCTGCATGCTTGTCTGTGTGTTTTCTAAATTTAAGACAGTAGGGAGGGTTGTGATATGAGGGACAGTTAGCTGTTGTTTCTAGCAGGTTTAGTGACCTCATAGAGGATATGTGTTTTCTAAATTTAAGACAGTAGGGAGTGGTGTCATATGGAGGAGAGTTAGCTGCTGTTTCTAGCAGGTTTAGTGACCTCATAGAAGATATGTTTTCTAAATTTAAGACAGTAGGGATGGGTGTGATATGGGGGAGAGTTAGCTGCTGTTTCTAGCAGGTTTAGTAACCTCACAGAGGATATGTGTTTTCTAAATTTAAGACAGTAGGGAGTGGTGTGATATGGGGGAGAGTTAGCTGCTGTTTCTAGCAGGTTTAGTGACCTCATAGAAGATATGTTTTCTAAATTTAAGACAGTAGGGAGGGGTGTGGTATGGGGGAGAGTTAGCTACTGTTTCTAGCAGGTTTAGTGACCTCATAGAGGATATTATTGTTTATCATTATCTATAAAAGGCAGATTGTTGTTGTTGTTGTTGAAGTGAGTGTGTGTTTGTATGCGTTTGGAAAAGAGGTTTTACAAAAGATTTATCGCTTGTTGTTGAATAAATGTATCTGTTGCTTTTGAATAATTGTCGTTTCGTATGAAATGTAATAATTTGAAGTATAAAAGAGAAAGTAGCAAAATGTGTGGGTTGTAGATAGAGGTAAAGCAGATGATATGAGAGAGTAAAACGGACAGTATCACCATCAAGCTTGGAAAGAGAAAGTAGCAGAAAGTATGAAGTTGTATATATTTTGAATGGTAGTGGAAAGAGTTTAGCAGTTTAAATGACAGAGAAAAATCGTAAAATATTGAGTTTTATCTATTTTTTGCGTAATTGTGGGTGAAATTGAAAAAATGAGATGTGCCAAGACGCAATCAAAACTATTTCGAATACTGAATTGTAAATTTCAATTGAAGAAATTCTATATCGTAGATTTCTATAAGAAAGGAGCATGACCACACACTGAGCTTTATAGATTATGATATATAAATCGACATTCGATCGACTTTCCTCAAAAGTTTAAATTTTCGAGGCTTGGGCGGCCCCAAGCCTTGAACATTTAAACTTCCTACTCTTACTATAGAAAGGAAGGGGAGCTGATAGCTAAATTAGACGAGGCCATTTGTAGTGGCATTACAACTGACGTGCTAGCGGCGAGAATGGCATTAGACCAATTCTTTAATGCGAAACACGAAAGTTGCATTGTCAGGCTAAGGCGCGTGCTCTGAGAAACGAGGGAACTAAAGTTGTTCGATGGGCCTGCGTGGCAGAGGTGGATGTGCGAGGCCTTTCACCAGCACCTTGCTCGGTTGTTCGGGGAGAGTGGTGGGTCAGGGACAGTAGCGGATTTCAGTCCCTACCACGACGGTGGCCGCACCTCTCGAGAGCCGACGCTGAGCGCTACGAAAGGCCGATTATTTCCGCCGAAATTCAGGATGCTTTTGTCGGCTGCACGAGGCGCAAGTCATCCGGTTTGGATGGTCTGCCCTACGAGCTTTACATAAATATGTCCGACTTGAAGCGCTCTACTGCAACTGGTAGCAGAACGGGAGTATTCCCAGTTCTGTGAGCTGGGGCGTAGTGACGCTGATGAGGAAAGACGAGAGCAAGAGGGACACACTAGATAACTTCAGGTCCAAAACTCAACTCAACACAGAGTTTAAGATTGTGGCCATGGTATTAGCGAAGAGGTTGGCGCTTGTCGTTGAAGATTTTGTTGAGGAGGCGCAAACTTGTGCAATCCCGGCGAGGTCCATACACGACAACCTCCACCTCATGCGATACATCATAGAGAGGGTAGGGTGTAAACCTGGCTTCGGTTGGGCTTTGATCAATTTAGATCAATCGAAAGCATTCGATAGGGTCACCATTCCACACAAAGTTTCGCTTTCAAGAGCTTCTATCTTCCAGCCACCATCAAACCAGTTTCTTTTCAATGAGCCCTTTAAACAATCTTTGAATCGGAGCTTTGGTTTGTGAGGTGGTCTCTTTCCTTTACAAAGCTCACATACAATAGTTTCTGGATTTGATCATCCTCCATTCTGCAGAGGTGTCCGGTCCACCGCAACCGTCGTTGGTGGAAGGTACTCTCAATGCTCCGACACTCATATCTCTCGGACCTCAACATCACTCACAGGCATCTGCCACTTGATCCTGATCATCTTCCTGAGACAAAACCTGTGTCATTGTCGTATCGTCGGTGACTAAACCGGCAATCCCACCAAGCATGCTTGGTGAGGAGGGTGATATTTGGACACAACGCGGGATGAAATCCAAGACCCGTCAAAAAGGGCGGAGGAACTCAGCAGAGTCAACGGCCATCCATATGTACATTTTATTATTATTACTATTTTTTTATTTTTATTTTATTATTTATATTTTTTTTTTTCCTCTTCTCACATGGGAGTGAAAGGCCCCTAGTTGTTGTCACAACATCTTTCTAGGAGAGGGAAACTCTGAAAAACAAACCTGCGACTTAAGAAGCATCCGATGATGTTGACATACATACAATATGATGATGGCTGCCGCCTCGTTATCGAATATGCACGTGTTAACATTATTAATAATTATTAATCAATTCTATCGTGCAATGCCTGTGCGTGAAGATTTTTTAAAGTGTGGAAAGACTGTGCACTGAGCCAATTCCACTCTCTGAGCGACAGTAGCTATAACTCGAAAAGAAGAAAAGATCAACATCATCAGTAACTACATGATGATGGCTGCAACCTCGTTATGGCCATTGCATTATTAATAATTATCAATTAATGCTTTAGTGCAATGCCAGTATCTAAATATTTTTTAAAGTGAGGAAAGACTGTGCACTGAGCCAATCCCACTCTCTGAGCGACAGTAGCTATAACCCGAAAAGAAGAAAAGATCAACATCATCGGTAACTACTGAGCTGCAGGTTTTATGTCGGAGTTATCCCAGATTCCTGAGTTGCCTTCACCTAGAAGAATGCCCCGACAAAGGCTAGGGGTCCTTCACTCCCAGTGGTTTAACCGCGCGGTACATGTGTATACACACATTTACACACTTTCGGATGGCCGTTCACTCTTATGATTTCTTCCGCCCTTTGTCAGGTTTTGTTTTTTGTCCTGCAGGGTGTCCAAAATCACCCCGTCACCAAGTAAATTTGGTGGGGTTGCCGGTTTAATCGCCGACGACCCGACCATGCGACAGGTTGTACTGGGTTACATGTTACCAGTAGCACTCAAGAGTGATCTGACATACATGGTGGCTGCCAACTCGTTTTCGAGTACGGCCACTACTTTATATCCATGTAGAAGAAACCCTACCGATGCGGTGAACGATTGTGGCTTTTAGTCCAGCCTTGAAAACTCTGGTACAAACACTACACTTGTGACAATTATTGACACCTAGTGCTGGGCCATGGCACCATGTGAACCGAGGTATCGTATGAGATCACTACTCGACCTGCATACCCTTCCACAAACATCACATGTCGTCGTCTGATGAACACTTATAGCCCCACAGGTGCCAGCTTCCCTGTTCTTGTACACTCTGAGGTGACTCTTTAGACCTGCCATGCTCAGACAAACCCTATTACAGGTCTCACATGTCAGGTCAGGCCGTCTGTCAGTGCCTTCGGGAAGACCAACATGGATTCGTTTCCGGACATATCCTTTTAGTGTCGCGTGCCTTCTTCTTGTTTCCTCAAATAGACTCTTGCCACCAGCCACTGCTTTCCTCCAATGCGATCGGCCGCTAGCGCATGCTTCCCAATGCTCACAAGGGATGTTACTTTTCTTGAGCGCCCCCTTGATGCAGTCCTTAAAACGCATCTTGAGTTTGCTCGCGTTCCTTTTTCCCATTTGGAGCTCGCCATAAAGCAGCTGCTTCGGCATTCGCTTGTCATTCATCCTTACAAGATGGCCTGTCCAGCGCAGCTGATGTTTCAACATCAAGGACTCGACACTATCACAGCCACTTCTGTCCAGAACCTCGACGTCACTGACAAACATTTGCCAAGTTATGCCAAGGATCCGACGTAAGCAGTACTGGTGGAACCTCTCAAATCGCTTCATCTGTCTACGGTAGACAACCCACGTCTCACAAGCATAAAGAAGTGCCGTGAGCACACACGCATCATACACTTTAAGCTTTGTCTTTACCGAAATTCCGTGTTGAGACCAGAGACGCTTGTTCAGTTTTCCAAAAGCATCACTGGCTTTCTGTATCCTGTTTGATATTTCCCCATCAAGATCGCAGGACATACTCAGAGTGCTTCCAAGATATACAAAACTGCCAACGACCCTTAGCCGTTCACCATAAACCAAGATGTTGGGCTCACAAAATGGCTTCCCAGGGGCTGTTTTTTTCAGGCTTGTGGTAAGTCCCAATGCAGTACACGCATTAGAAAATGCATCCATGAGATACTGCATATCAATCTCAGTGTGCGCTACCAGGTCACAGTCATCTGTATAAAGCAAATCCCTGATTAGTGACAAGTGAACCTTTGACTTAGCATTGAACCTCCTGATATTAAACAGCTTTCCAGTTGATCGATAGCGAACATATATACCATGATACATACATACATACATACTAACATACATACATATATACATACATATATACATGCATGTCGCATCATATACCTCCTACAACATTTACGAACCTCCAAACGAAGGAGCTCATCTACTGAGCAAGTCTGTCTGCATGAGACAGATAAGATCATGACAATTGTGAATAATCACCTTGAAAGATAGTTCCTGCATGATAATCAAAAGCTCATACCCAGGGGAAATTGCCCAGCAGTGCCGCAGTGAATCCATGGTTGAAAAACTGAATGCTTATCAGCAAAAGTCATGCATACATATGTTGCCAGGAAGCTTCAGAGTGAGAGTAATATAGATAAAGAAAGTAGTCTATTTTGGACCAACAACCGCTATATTGACTCCCACTTTGAAGGATACGCTTTTGTATTCCAAAAACAAGAAATCAACACAAAATACCTGATTCATAAAAGAGATAGGGATGCAGGCAAAACACCTAGATGTGATAACAAAAGCAGACTCTGTAGAATTAACATCGAAGATGTCACCCATGTCATAAGCAGCTGTCCAAAGATGTCATCACAGTACTAATTACCTGTGAGGCATGATGTAGTGGCCAAAACACTGTACATTTCAATCCGTACAAAAGATAGCTC
>OZ024744.1:33333719-33343719 GCA_964016885.1 Eledone cirrhosa
CTCAAAGATCACAAACCTGATTTTATTAATCGTCCTAGTTGTAGATTAATCAACCCGGCTAAGACTGAAATCGGTCTTGCAAGCAAAAAAAAATATTAAATAATATAAACAAACAGATTAGAAGTAAGTCTGAATTACTCCAATGGATAAATAGCTCTTCCGTAGTACATTGGTTTAATAATATTAAAGATCAAAATAGTTCTAGATTCACCCAATTTGACATTGTAGACTTCTACCCGTCTATTACTCATCCTCTTTTAACGAAAGCATTAAATTTCGCTAGAAAGTTTATCAATATTCCTGATATTGAAGAGAATATCATTTTGCGTGCTAGAAACACTTTACTATTTACTGATAATGACACTTGGGTAAAAAATCTAACCCAGAGAACCCATTCGATGTCTCAATGGGTTCTTTTGATAGTGCTGACGTGTGTGATTTAGTCGGCCTATTCGTCCTACACACGCTTAAAGAGAAATTCCCTAACCATACCTTTGGGCTTTATCGCGACGATGGTCTAATACTTTCCCATACCACTATAGGCCATAACTTAGATAGATTCAGGAAAGACTTAATAAAAACCTTCGCTAGTTTTAATCTTAAAATTACCATTGACACTAACCTTTCTAATGTTAATTTTCTAGATATAAACCTAGATATGCCTACTGCTTCTTATAAACCGTACCATAAACCTAATGAAAATTTAAAATATATAAATAAAGGCTCTTGCCATCCTCCTTTAGTTTTTAAAAATCTTATCCTTAATATTAGCCGTAGGATCTCAACCCTCTCTTCCTCAGAAGCTATTTTCAATAAGGCATACCCCTACTATAATAAAGCCCTTCAAAATAGCGGATTTAGCGCACCGATTAAGTACATACAGAAAAATAATCTGGTTTACCCCCACCCACCCCCTACTCTTTAGCAGTTAAAACTAATGTAGGCAAAAAATTCCTAGAGCTCTTAGATAAAAATTTCCCTAGAACACATAGATGCTATAAGATCTTCAATAGAAACTGTGTCAAAATCAGCTACTCCTGCGGTCCCCCTATTAAATCCTCAATAAGAAAATACCCAAAATTCCTCCCGTAGAGTCAAAAGTGAATACCCATTACAAGGTAAATGCAACACCAAAGCCATTGTGTATGCGGCTAAAGAGACAACCACCAGCAACAACCTACCAGCCACCAGCAAACGATATGTGGGTATGACGCAAGACAAATTCAAAACGCGTTATTACTCACATGTCGCATCTTTCCGACATCCTGGAAAAAGATTTACAACAGCTCTGGCTAGCAGAATATGGGATTTGAAAGACCAAGGTATCCAATATAAATTAGATTGGTCAATTTTGAACCAATCTAAAGAATATGCAAGAGGAACAAAAGATGCGCACTCTGCATAAGGGAAAAATATTGGATTTTACGGAACCTTAAATCAACAAAAACCTGCCTAAATGCAAAAACAGAAATGTTCACCAGTTGCCCACACATGAAATAACACTTGCTTTCCAACTCATAGAAACTTAACTCACTTTCAGATACTTATCCTCCATAAACTCTTGTTCTTCACTTTCCTTAACTTACCTTCTTTAAAAACTTCTCTTTCTGATTTACTTTTATTTTTATTTTGAACTTTATTTTTACTTCACATCCACCAGTGACCCTCCTTCCCCCATGCTTTTTGATTCACTTACTTTATATCTTCACAATTTTACATATTTTACTTCCCCCTTTTCTTTTCACTTGCGTTTTCAACTCCAGATATATTCTGTTGTCCCTCAGCCGCTTTTATGTATGTTTAATTGCGTATAATTTGTACTCTTTTCTTCATACGGCTGATTTTTATATTGTATGTATGCGTGTAAGTGTGCAGATGTGTGTATATGTGTTTGTATATGTATACGAATGCATTCGTATGTGCGCGTGTATGTGTATATGTGTGTTTTTATATCTATGTTTTGACATACTTATATATATATGTGTGTGTGTGTATATATATATATATATATATATATATATATATATATATATGTGTATATATATATATATATATATATATATATATATATATATATATATATATATATATATATATATATATATATATATATATATATATATATGTATATATATATGGTCGCGTGCGTGCGTATGATTAGATGTACATGTATGTATATATATGTGCTTCGTGTGTATTTATGCGCGCTTTTGTATGTACGCATGTATGTGCTTTTGTCTGTACGTATTTATATATATATTTATATATATATATATATGTGTGTGAACGAACCTCTGTATGTTTTCTATTTTTTCTAATGTTACTTTATAATTGATAACCCCTCGCTCTTACTTTCTCTTTGATTTAATTTTTTTATTCTCATTTTTTTTTCATTTTTTCATTTTCACATTTTATATTTTAATATATCTATCGACCTTCAGCCTGACACTGCTTTGACTGATACACTCCCTTCCCTGTATATATCACATGCATGTATGTGGTTGCGCGTGTGTGTGTGTTTATACGCGTGCTTTCATACTTGTATGTGTATATATTTCAATCCTTAGTCCCTGAGTCTGTATGTACGCTAACTCTATTATCTTACAATTTCTTTTTTCAACATATATTATATACGTATTTATGGTCACACATACACTGATATGCTTGCGCTCATGTATGTACTTACGCACACATTTTTTCACTATACACATGCATTTGTACATACACACATATGTACATTTGTAGGTGCATGTACACACATTTATACACATATACTTATTTTATTTTTATATATCTCTTGCATTACTTTTATTTATATTTATTTTTTGCCCGTTCAACTTTTGCCTTTCTTGAGGAGATTTTTCAGATATTTCACTATGTTTTAAATTGCCTTGTCTGACGAACGAATGAGGGCGTTTCTTGTATTCGTCGTATTCGGGAAACCTCTGGTAATAAGGTAATTATATTGTATTGTTTATTATACATTATATATATATATATATATATATATATATATAAATATATATATATATATAAAGGTGTGGTAATATACCATCAGGATCATAACGCACCAGACTACTCAATACTTAGGGTAGTAGTAGAGTGGGTAATAGTAAAAGAGCCAGGACCGACCCCGACGGCTGAGCTCTGGCCGTTTCGACAGTTAGATCTGAACTCGGTCGGATCAACCTGTAGGCGTCTGACTCTTTTCCTATTACCCACTATACTACCATAAATATCGAGTACTCTGGTGTGTTATGGTCTACCTCGTATCTTACCACACCTTCTTTGTTATATATATATATATATAAATTACACAATAATCAAAGCTATGTTCAAATCATTTTATTGCTGGCAATCGTTTCTTTCAAACTTTCCTTTGTAATCATCGGAGCACTAGCAATGTTTGTACATATAATTAACCTCCTATTCAACTGAACCATCATACAGATACATGGTTATTAATGTTGTCAACAATAGTTTCGTATTTACAGAGTGGAGTGGATGCGACATAGATTACAAGAGAATTGTAGAATAATTAAAATTAAAAATTAAAAATTATAAATTAAAAAGTGGAATGCATGCGACAGAGATTACAAGGGAATAGTATAATAATTAAAGAGTCATTAAGGTAGTAAGTTACTTGTAAAACAAGGACACTAGCGGTACATATCCACTCTGTGCCTTTTTAATTTATAATTTATAATTTTTAATTTTAATTGTTGTACAATTCTCTTGTAATCTATGTCGCATCCACTCCACTCTGTAAATAGGAAACTATTGTTTGCAACATTAATAACCATGTATATCTATGATGGTTCAGTTGAATAAGAGGTTAATTATATGTACAAACATTGCTAGTTCTCTGATGATTCCAAACGAAAGTTTGGAAGAAACGATTGTCAGCAATAAAATGATTTGAACATAGCTTTGATTATTGTGTAATTTATATTCCTGCTCTGTAAAACATCTGATGTATTTACATTGAACTATTTTTATCACTGGTAATAAGGTAGTAATTAATTACTGACCTTTCCTGTTTATAGTTGTATAAAGTCTATACATAACTATAAATAATATTATTATAATTATATATATTTGTTTCATATATATATATATATATAGTTCCGTTGACAAATATACCAACGTGCCCAGACACGCAGATATATTGCCCTTGGTATGACAGTGTGGTTTTAGCTCAATGAAGGATAACTGGTATACTACAGAGCCGTTATAAGTTTAGGAATAACCAACGAGTGCTTAGAAATACATTGTTTTATTATCTAAAAGTGTTTCATCCGTACCCTAAGGCAGGAATCATCAGAGCCTATAAACAAGAGTATATCAATAGTTGCATGCCCATCAAGCTGCGTCACCAGAACAATGTTAAGGGGCCAGCAGGGGGGTCCCGAGGCCAGCGCTATATAGCAACAGACACAATTCATGACGCATATACTGTCATAAAATGTCATATAAATGTCATAAAAAAGTCATAAAAAATTACATCAAAGATCACATCAAAATGTTATCATTTACATGGTGCAATAGAAGACAAGTAGGGTGGGAGAGGGTAGCAGGGAATGAGTGAAGGTGTTACTCAGCATGATCAAAAACAATAAACACATAAAAAAAACCCATAAAAAACGCAGAAACAAAAAACCAAAAGAAACAAACAAATCAAGGCATAGATACATCAAAGCACAAGCAGTGTAGATACAAGATATACAGGCAGATTAAGAGATCTTGCAAGTATGAGTCTGTGATAAGGATAGTTGGTTAGCGGTGGTGCAGCTTTATATGTAGGTTTGTCTATAGGAAGGTGATATCGCCTTGTAACATGTCGATCCTCCGTATCTTATCAGCACCCTGCGGACCACATCCATTGGTTCGAGTTCCGAGCATTAGGCGAAGTAGTGCTATGTTTCCAACACATATACTCAGGGGATTTATCCGGATAGGCAGTCAGCGATAAACCCCTAAAATCTAAAATAAAATAAAGTACGATGAGTTGAAGAAAGGCAGGGTATATGTACAGCCGGCACTCCAGTGAGGAAATTGAAAATGCGACAGGTCCGCAATAACTGCAATCTCCCAAAGTCCTCACGTTCGGTCAGTCAACCCAACGTCCCAAATGAAATTCACTGTAAGGCTGAATCGGTATCGAAACAAATTGTCATACCGTATACAATTATACCACTGTAAATGAAAATTGTGATGGCTATTCCGTCACATAAACAGAAGGTGTGTAAAGAGAACTCCGCTTCCAGAATTACCAATGGCAGAGTGAAAGAAAAGCAGATGTGGTTATAATAATAAGCGGGTTTATTAGAGTGGGTGGAAATTTCTGTAGAAAATATAGAAAACTCACGGCTAAAACTGTCAATGACAACTAAGTTATTTACATGTCCGCCACGGGGTTTTCGTGTAGATTACTAAATCCGGAGGTTGTAATCTATTCACAGTCGGGTGTGACCCCTCCTGGATACATATATATATATATATATATATATATATATATATATATATATATATATATATATATATATATATATATATATATATATAGTAATAATAATAAATTTGAAGACTAAAATCCAAAGAAGGCTCGATAAGGGTAAATATATATTAAATATATAAGAACCGTAGAGCAAATATTTATTAAAATAAAAGATTAAAGTTTAAGCAAAGAATCTCTGATTTCACCCTTAACGGGATCTTCTGAAACTAACAAAGTCAATCTGTGAACGCAGAAGTGAATATTTCAAAAGTATCGTCTTCCTGTCTTCCTCCGGTTGCAACGTTTTTTGAAATATTTACTTCTGCGTTTACAGATTGACTTTGTTAGTTTCAGAAGATCCTGTTAAGGGTGAAAGCAGCGATTCTTTGCTTAAACTTTAATCTGTTATTTTAATAAAAAAAATATATATATATATATATATATATATATATTGTTATGCTTTGAGAGGGTCATGTTGCCAATAAGAAACACACGCACCAGTTGCATCCCTATCTCTTTTGTGAATCAGGTATTTCGTGTTAATCTCCTGTTCTTGGATTGCAAAAGCGTATCCTTCAAAGTGGGAGCCAACATAGCGGTTGTTGGTCCAAGATAGACTACTTTCCTTATTATTTTAATATATTAAGGAATCTAACACTTAAAAAAAACCTACATAGAGGCCAAGAAAACTTAGAGGTTTAAGGGAAAAAATTAATGACATAAAAATGTAAATAAAATATTAGTGAAATCAGACAAGACCAACAACCTATATGGGATTGAAAGAACAAAATATAATGACTTAATTTTAAAAGAATTGAGAAAAAATTACAGAAAGACCCCAAGTGAAGATTTATTGAATATTAATAAATTATTAATAAAATTGAAATTATCACCAATCTTGGAATAGAGCGGAAGACCGAACATTTCATACCAAGGCAACCGCGGATAAATTTTAAAGACCATAAAAGAAATTTTGAAGAGGACTTACCTGTTAGACTTATTGCACCTTCGAAATCAGACCTTGGAATAATTAGTAAAAACATAATATATAGGATTTTGCCAACGTTAAAATTGAGGTCAAGGCTTAACCTATGGAAGAGCACTAATGAAGTCATAGATTGGTTCAATAACATTGAAAATAAGAAAAATCATAAATTCATTCAAATGGACATAGCGAGTTATTATTCCTCAATAACTCCTAACCTACTAAATAAGGCGCTTTCATATGCATATAAACTCACGGATCTATCTATTGACGAGATAAATATTATTTTAACGGCAAGGCGAACCTTGATTGATTTTAATAATGATTTTTGGACTAGATCTGACAGGCAGAAGAACTTTGACATTATTATGGGCTCGTCTGATTCGGCGCAAGTTACCGATCTTGTGGGAATTTTCATCCTTAATATGATAGATAGAAAACTGCCGGAGATTACCGGTGGTTTACATAGGAACGACATATTATTTACTGTAGTTAGACATAATAATAGCGAATTAAATAGAGTAAAGAAAGTAATTATAGAATTCTTAAAAAATTATGACCTGAAATTAGAAGTAGAAAATAACAATAAAATAGTTAACTTCTTAGACGTAA
This sequence comes from Eledone cirrhosa, assembly GCA_964016885.1. Classification (NCBI taxonomy): domain Eukaryota; kingdom Metazoa; phylum Mollusca; class Cephalopoda; order Octopoda; family Eledonidae; genus Eledone; species Eledone cirrhosa. The sequence continues at coordinate 33,340,814 of OZ024744.1, forward strand.
CCCTTAATTTAAACGCAGGCCTATATTACCCCTTCCATAAACTCAATGAAAACTTAAATTATGTTAGTTTTTACTCTAATCATCCTAAAAGTGTTAAAAATGTAATAGTCAACAGTGTCCAACAAAGAATATCCAGACTATCTGGTAATAGATCCATATTTAATAGTAAAGCTGTATATTATAATGAAGCGTTACATAAAGCAGGAAATAAAAATAATATTGAGTATGTAGGAAAAATAATATTAATTATAATCGCAGTATTCATAATAATAATAATAGAACTGACTGTAAAAACAACACCTCGAGGAATAAATCGGGGGGAAAAATAAGGACTAGATCTATAATTTGGTATGCTCCGCCAGCATCTTTAGCTATTAAAACAGCTTTAGCACATTTATTTTTTAAAGCCTTGGATAAATGTTTCCCTAGATCACATAAGTATTACTGTATTTTCAATAGACACACAGTTAAACTCTCTTATTCAACAACTATGAATATTGCTCAAAATATTGCAAAAATTAATAGTAAAATTCTTAATTTGAACCAGCATATAATTAACATATAATAACAGTAATAATAATAATACATTAGTTAATTGGAATAACAATAACAATAGTTTAAATACGAATAATAGTAGAACACCTCCAAATAATAATGATAATACGAATAGTTTAGGTTACAAAAATAACATCGAAATGAATTGTAACTGTAGAAGGAAATCTGAACGCCCCTTACAAAATAATTGCCTTGACAAGAATCTAGTGTATAAATGTACCATTAAGACAGATAATAATAATACATATAACTACATTGGTACCACTTCATCTAAGTTTAAGTTTCGCTTTTACAATCATAAACATTCTTTTTCTAAAAAATGTTCTACATTACTCTCACAATTAATATGGTCTTTGAAGGAAAGAAATATTAAATACTCAATTTCTTGGAATAAATTAAAGATTTGTGATTCCTACCGAAACGCATCCATTTTACCAAATTACAATCTTTGCAATTTAGAGACTCTATTGATAATTACAAATTATGGCAATTTAATTAATAAGAAGAATGAATTATTTGGAAGCTGTCAACATAAGTCTGGAAGAACTTTTCAAGCATTATACAAATTTCGAAAAAAATATTGACTATTAATAATTCTTAAAATATTATATATAGAACGTTTTGCCTTACCGGTAAAAATTGTTTATCGTTTTTATCTAGTAAATTAATCTCATGATGAGTCTCAGTATCCTAAGTTTGGATTTAGAAAGGTCATTGTTTAACTTGAAATTTCTTGATTTGTGGTTTGAAATATCTTTTGGTTTTCAAAATACTTAAATATCTTAAATGTTCACATATGTTGAACGAGTTATATTCCTTTATTTACATTCTTCGTAAATAATTTTGTTCTGTCCAAATAGCTTGCTAAAGTATATTTAACATGATTTATACAGTTTAATAATATATGAAAATCCTTAAAGGGAAACTATATATAATAAGTAATTACGAAAGTAAAATCGAAATAATAAAACTTTTAAGAGTAAATATAACTACAAATTAATCCTGTAATGAAATGACAACCAATGAATTGAAATGATTTTATAAAGAAAATAGAATAATTCAGATAATAAATGATCTTAACATAATATAAAATATATATACTGATGATGATATATGCATGTGTTTTAATAAATATCCTTATACATATTTAATAATTATTTAAATATGCTTTAAAGATAAAAATGTTTTTAAATATTGTAACAAAATATTTAATAAATGTATTACTTAATTAAACTATGTTTCTGATAGCTATATTTTTATATTGTTTAATTTTGATATAATATATAAGTATAATTAGCTTAAACACAACCAAATACAAAAGATATAAAAAATTTCATGGTATTTAATTGGTTGCTTCTATTTGACTTAATATTTGAAAGCAACGCTCACACATCATTTCTTTCTTTCTTTTTTGTCATTATTTCTTCTTTCCTCTTCTCTCTTCTCTCTCTTCCTTTTTCCTTTTATATATTTGCTCCCTAATACGTCTATTTACGTATTTAAATATTTATGTATGTATGTATTTATTTATTTCTTCTTGCATTTCTTCATACTCACCTCCTCCATATACCCATATCTCACTCCCCATCCATTTCTTCTTTAAATTTAAGTTTATCATGTTATTATTTGTGGTATATAAATGTTGAGATTTGTTGTAATAAATCACTTCCAATACTGGAATTGAACCATCAAGACAGTTGAAGTATGTCATACATCAATTCATGTATTTTATCTGACGAGAACGTACTGAAAAAACAGCACAGTACCTTCGAAATATATATAATAAAACATATATTTTGATTATGTGAATGTCTTCATTTATTAATATACTGAATAATATATATATATATCTATGTATTTATATATGTATGCTTATATGTATGCATATGATGTATGTATGTGTGTATATATGTATGTATATGATGCATCTATGTGTGTATGTATGTATGTATTTATGCATGTATGTATATATGAATGTATGTATGTATGTCGGGTCACTCTTGAGTGCTACTGGTAACATGTAACCCAGTACAACCTGTCGCATGGTCGGGTCGTCGGCGACTAAACCGGCAACCCCACCAAGTTTACTTGGTGAGGAGGGTGATTTTGGACACCCTGCAGGACAAAAAACAAAACCTGACAAAGGGCGGAAGATCTCATAAGAGTCAATGGCCATCCAAAAGTGTGTAAATATGTATATACACATGTACATATGTATGTATATGTATATGTGTATATACATGGGTGCATGCCTATGTACATGCGCGGGGACATGGAAATAATCAGGCTGGACACCCGATCGCGCGGTTAAACCACTGGGAGTGAAGGACCCCTAGCCTTTGTCAGGGCAT
>OZ024744.1:33348719-33368719 GCA_964016885.1 Eledone cirrhosa
TGTGTGTGTGTGTGTGTGTGTGTGTGTGTGTGTGTGTGTGTGTGTGTGTGTGTGTGTGTGTGTGTGTGTGTGTGTGTGTGTGTGTGTGTGTGTGTGTGTGTGTGTGTGTGTGTGTGTGTGTGTGTGTGTGTGTGTGTGTGTGTGTGTGTGTGTGTGTGTGTGTGTGTGTATTTATAGTACACAATGACACACACAAACAACTATACAACAAATAAATATACTATCCATTTTATCATTATTATTATTATTGAGTTTTTTGTTTTGTTTTTTTCATGTTAAGGAAGCAACTGAGCAGTGGTTTCCCAGGATGAAGAATCATCATTGTAATTAAATGGACTGTTCTCTTGCAGGCGGGTGGCGGGTACTCTAGCAGGCGGGTGGTGTGTACTAGAGAGAGAGAGAGAGAGAGAGAGAGAGAGAGAGAGAGAGAGAGAGAAACATCTTGACTTCAGATTTGCACTGTATTCACATTTTCAGTTCCATTCAGTATAAAACAAAAATTATCAATCTTTGTTTCATTGTTTCAATCTTCTGCTTTCTTTTTTTGTGTCTTCTATCATATTCTTTCTTTTATTATATCATTATTTTCATGATGAATTCATCGGTGAATTGGCAGTATCGGTAGAGGGTTGGACGCCATGCTTTCCAGCATAGTTACGTCCCTTTACAGTCTGAGTTCAATTCCCGCCGAGGTTAACTTTGCCTTTCATCCTTACGGGGTCGATAAAATAAAGTACCAGTAATGTACTGGGTAATTGCTGGCCTTGTGCCTAATGTAGAAACAATTATTTTCATTATCATTGAAAGCGAATAAGGGCGGTGGATTGACAGTATCGGTAGAGGGTCGGGCATCGGTAGAGCTTCATGGCATAGATTTACGTTCTGAGTTCGAACCCATTACTTATGGTCACGAATCTTGTGTAATGAATGGAAGAATACGGTTGAGAATACTAGGGGCCGAAATGGGGTTCCTCTTAAGGGTCTTTGGAGTAACGTTACTCGATAAAGTGCGTAGCTCGGAGATGAGAGACTCACTCCAGGTAGAGTTGTTACTTCACCCAATTGAGAGATCACAGATCTGATACTATGTACATGTGGTTAGAATGACGTTGGAAGATTTTACGGGCAAAAACCAGCCAGCAGGTGACCCAGAGGTAGAACCCGAGCAAGATGGCTAGATAACATCTATGAACTTCGATTTGGAGGGTCACGCTTGGGGATCCAGCCGGATCAGTAAGAAGAAGAAAAAGAAGAAGAAGAAGATGAAGAAGAAGAAGAAGAAGAAGAAGAAGAAGAAGAAGAAGAAGAAGAAGAAGAAGAAGAAGAAGAAGAAGACTGATAAAAATGAAAACAATACAAAAATGGGAAAGGAAAAGAAAGTAAATGAGAAGAAAATGTAGAGATGTAGAAAGAAAGATCGAAAGAAAGAAAGAGGAACAAACAAGGAAAAGAAAGTAGAGGAAAGCGGAAAAAATGAAACAGATAGAATAGAGAAAGAGAGAATAAATAAATAATTTGATTGATGAATGAAAATGAAAAAAATGTCCGTCACACAATGTGTGTGTGTGTTTGCGAGAATGTATGTGTGTTTAAAAGGAAGGAAGAGGATAGAGAAAAGCTATAGCAAAACAGTGGCTGGCGTTTCATTTTCTACGCTGTGTGTGAGTGTATGTGTATGTGTGTGTTTGTGTAAATGTATGTGTGTGTATGTTTGTATGAATGTATGTGTGTGTGTGTGTGTGTGTATTTGTGTTTACGTCTGTGAGTGTGTATGTCTGTGTGTGGGCCTGTGTTTGCGCATTATATTTATATACTCATACATATAAATGTATGCATATGCTCATACACACACACGCACAGACATATCACACATATACTCATACGCGTCAGCGTGTTTAAAAAAGTCCTAGTGGAACGAAAAGGGAGGATAAATAAAGAAAAAAATAGAAGAAAAAAGAATAAATGAGTGAAAGGAGAAAGTGAAGAACAAAGTAAGAAAAGAGAAGGAATGAGAAGGAGATAGAAGAAAAAAGAAAAAGAAAAAAGTAGGAGAGTTGTCTTCTCCCACTTATTCCTGAGAGGGTCGTGGGGGAAGAGTCCTCAAACACTCCTTCCAGTGGGTCCTGTCAGAAGCAGCAGTCTCCAACCGATCCAGATGGATCTCCAAACGTGACCAGCCAAGCTCATGGATGTTATCCAACCATCTTGCTCGGGTCTACCCCTGGGTCTCTTGTCGGTTGGTTTTGCCTGTAAAATCTGTCCAGCGATTCTTTCCTGAGACATTCTAACTACATACCCATAGTATCGTAGCTGTGATCTCTCAGATCAGAGAACTAGTGACTCTGATCACCGAGCTACGCATCTTATCGGGTAACGTTACTCCAAAGACACTTCGGAGGAATCCCATTTTGGCCTCTTCTATTCGCGATCGTATTTGTTCGGCCATTACCCAAGATTCATGACCTTAGATAAGGGATGACACGAATACCAAACTTAAGATAGCGAGTTTGGCTTTTACACCCACCTCCATTCTTCTGATTACCAAATGCTGAAGCTGCCGCTTTACTGCTACAGCTTTGGCAATTATTGTACTTAATTCAGCCTCCTGCCTTCCATCACTCGTGAACACGACCGCGAAGTACTTGAACTTTTCCAACTGCTTCACTGCAACTCCATTCACACGTAGGAGACTAAAAAATCAATTACTATGGAAAGACGGAAAACCCGGCGCGTGTGTATGACGTGATGGCCTATAAACATTCCTCCTGTGTGGCCCAAACACACACACACACACATACATATAAATAGAAACATACATACATACATACATACATACATATATGATGCCTGCCCCCTCGTTATTGAGTATGGCCATTGCATGATATAACATTATAATAATTATTAATAATTATCAAAGTTAATCCCGTCGAGGTTAACTTTGCCTTTCATCCATACGGGGTCGATAAAATAAAGTACCAGTAATGTACTGGTTAATTGCTGGCCTTGTGCCAAATGTAGAAATAATTATTAATAATTATCAATTAATGCTATCGTGCAATGTCTGTGCGTAAAGATTTTTTTAAAGTGAGAAAAGACTGTGCACTGAGCCAATCCCACTCTTTGAGCGACAGTAGTTATAAACCGAAAAGAAGAAAAGATCAACATCATCGGTAACTACTGAACCGCAGGATTTATATCCGAGTTATCGCAGTTTTCTGAGTTGCCTTCTCCTAGAAGAATGCCCTGACAAAGGCTAGGGGTCCTTCATTCCCAGTGGTTTAACCACGCGATCGGGTATCCAGCCCGATTATTTCTATGTCCCCGCGCATATACATACACATGCATACATGTATATATATGTATATATATATATATATATATATATACATATATACACACACACACACACACACACACACATATATATATATATATATATATATATATATAGAATGGAAAACGAAAAATCAGTGATACATCGGAATTCAATTTATTGTGTGTTACATTTGTTTCCCCGGCGAACAGCTCGAGGTGTGATCTGTGTGTGGATCGACCTGACTCTGGACTCGCAGGTTCCTCGGACACGTCTATTGATTTCGGAGCATATCCTCTTTCTGGGGTTTACTGACCCTACAGGTCTATATTGTCCAACTTCATCCGCTTTGCGCGTCCTTGGGTTGGTCACTGGTTAGTGACGTCATCATTATTCTGACCACTGATAGTAGCCCGCTGACCATCAGGGCGTGACCTGTCAATCACCCACTGCCCCGTCGGCAAAATTACTGCTGTTTGTCAGCTCCCACTCCCCCCACCCACCCAGAAGCACAGAGATACGGACAGATACATACAGAGTAGCTTGTGTGCTTACATTCACACATGTACGCCCAGAAGCATACACACATATCCATGCATACACACATAAATAGTCACACAAGTATACGCATACATGCACCCAGAGAGGCACACACACACACACGCGCGCGCCTGTATATACGCACGCATACACACACACACACACACACACACACACACATACACGCACCGTATATATACATGCATAAACACACATACACATTCGTACAAATACATACATATACACGCACAGATATATATATACATACATACACACGCACACACACACACACATACGCACATCTGCACAGATATATGTATACACACACACACACACACACATACACACAAATACATACAGCGTAGCTTGTGTGCTTACGTTCACACATGTACGCCCAGAAGCATACACACACATACATACACATATATATATATACACACCTACCCACACGCCCACACACACGTATGCACACATACATCTACACACATGTATATATATACACAAACACACATATATATACATACATGCCTCTATATATTTTTTCCTCTACACGTGTGCATACACACATACAGACTCGCACATATATTCTTACACATATGTATATATGTATATACACACATCTACACACACATAAAAAAATATGCAAAAAATACATATAAGAAAAGCATATAAAGATGCACCTTGGTGTACGTGCTGACAGAGTTGATATTATGTTGCCAACGTGGGTTAATCCACGTATAAACACCTCAAGCAAGGCTACATATGGGGAGTTCGTGGTATTAATGTAAAGGGTATGCCCAGGCCGTATATAGAAAATGCATGCAGGATATATTAAAAAAATGTATGCAGAATATATAAAAAATACATATACCTGAATTATGTAAGAAAAGTATACAAATATACATTGGTTTGTACATGGAAAAATACATGGAGTGTTACATAATGGATAGCGTTGAGAATATGCACATACCACTTAAAAGATACACATACAAGGAGTTCGTGAACAGACCATAATGGAGCATGTCAGTGTGGGTGAGATAGAGTGCCTTATTGATGTATGGTACGGGACTGAATATCCGTGGAAGTTGAGCCACCGTGTCCCGGCTCATGCGATGTCGTTGCCTAGGATGACCTGCCGAGTCCGATAGGCAGCATAGGTTGTGTCGACTCACCCCACAGGGCATACATAGTCAACAAGGTATGGTGTCTGATCCCTTGGACTCGAGCCGTCGCTCGGACCGGCGTCCGCTTCCCCGCATGTCTTTAGCTTGGGCTGTCAGGTTGTGTCCATGTGGAGAATGTGCACCTTCTCTGGTGTCTGCTCGTTATGATAATCTCCGATTTCAGGTTGACTGCATCATCGTTCAATCTGACTATCTCCATGGCCTCGGATAGGCATAGCCTACACTTCCTATTTCCAGCTGAATATGCATTTGCATGTTGAACGATACTCCAGTTGAGATCATACGGGGTGCCGTTGTCTTTCAAGTCCCATATTAGGTCCGCCAGCCTAGTGAAGTGTCTCTTCCTCCGGTCCTTGAAAGAGTTTGTGTGATTATACATCCTCTATTTAAAGGTCGTGCATCTTGCGCCGATGTTGGTGCGCTTGGTGTTATGCGTGTTAACCACACATTTATATACTAGGCCCTTCGTTAGGCATCTTCTCTGCAGGGGGCATTGTATGCCCGCTCTGCAGTTGCATGTTCGGTAGTTATGTTGCTCTTTTCCAACCTTGGCCCCACGGTCTACTACGGCACTCCCCCGATTCTCTGGGTGTTGTTCTGTCGGTGCGGTGGCCTCCCCTCCGTCACTCAGTTTCCTCCAGCATTCGATTACAGCATCTTCCGCGGGCATGGCGGCCGCTGCGGGGACCGGAGTATAGTTGGAAACCTTGTTTGCAAGGGGCCCTCCGTGCCCCGCAGGACCGTCAGTCGCCCGCCGCTGTTGACGGTCGATTTTCCCCAACTTCACCGCGTTGGTTTTGACCATGTTAGGTACGGTGGAGAAGGAGAACTTCACCGTGTGGCAGTTGAATATCCTGTGGTACCTGCTAGACGGCGGGAAGCACTCGTCCAACGCTCGGAAGATGAGGCCTGGTACATTGCTGCATACATGCTTCGAATACAGCGCGTTAAACCATGTAATGGTCTTAGACCTTGTCCTATTTCGTCGTGTGTGTAGTAGTGGTAATGTGTGTTGGGGCAGGTGTCCGTCCTGGGTTGTGTCTGCCCGTTACTTCGTCCCCTATGTTGCCGCTCTCTATATATCTATCGTGTGCGTCGGGGTTTCGCCGTTCGCTTACTGAAGTATTCCGTTCTATATTGTCGGCTCTACTGATAGTCTCGTTAATGCTATCTGGTGCTGTTGCCGAGGCTATTTCAATGCTATTGATCCTGGTGTTTCTTCTACTTGGTTTCACGTCCGTATCTGTCATTACCCTGTCCCTAGTTCTAGTGTCCGCGTCGCGTATTGTGTCCGTGCCGGGATTCCGTTTGCGTGTACTGCGTGGTTTGTCATCCACGTGTGCCTTCGTTTGTCTTGGTGTCAGTCTTGCGTCCTTGCGGTAATCTATTCTGCTACTCCTATTCCTAGATGCTAGTTCCGGGTTGTACTGTCTACCTATGGAAGTACTATTGCTATCCTCATATCCGGGTGTCTCGCCGCTAGGCCCTTCCCTGTCCAGAGTGTACACTATGGCTTCTGTGTAACCGGCCCTGCGCAGTGCCTCGTGGTTAAACACGTCTGCGTTAGCCGACAGGGTGGATATGCGTTTGGATACCCCTATTACTATGGCGTCTATGACGGACTTCGGGTGGTTCGAGTGCCTGTTCACATATTGCAGGTTCTCGTTGGGCTTGTGGTATGGTCGGTGTATGCCCGTATTCAGTTCCTGAAATTCAAGGAAATTCAAGGAAATTCACCGTCTTAGTGCTAGGATCTATCAGCACGGAAAAGCCGTGTTGCTTAAAAAAATGTGATATGCGCTTCCTCATACGCTCCAGCTGGCTGGGGTTTAGGGTGCGGAAGGTAAATAGTGCGTCGTCTCTATATATTCCTCCGCCGATCCCTGGGATCACCTCCGCAAGCCTTTGGAGGAGATATAGTCCCACCAGGTCCGTCACCTGCGCAGAGTCACACAACCCCATAGTAATATCGAAACTGTCGGGTCTGTCCCTCCTCTCCCATAGTTTATTGTCGAAGCTAATTAGCTATTATCTCGCTGCTATTATGATGGATTTAGCCATGGCGCTCATGAGGGCCTTGCTCACGATTACTGGTGATACGGACGCGTAGTAATACGCTATGTCCAATTGAATGAAATCTACCTGTTGCTTGCTATCTAATAGCGAGAACCAATCAATTACCTCCTTAGTGGAGGTCCATAAGCTAAGCCTAATTTTATTCCTAAGTACCGGTAGTATTCTGTCTATGATATTCTTGCTGGCCCTACCTAGGTCCGATTTGGAGGGTGCTATTAACCTAACGGGGAGATTTGTCCTAAAGTCTAATTTATGATCCTTAATGGATATCAGCGGTTTTCTGGATACATAGGGTTCTGTCCTATCATCTATTTCTAGTCCTGTCATTATTTTTTTGGTCGCGGCGTTGCTGTTATCTAGGTTGTCCTGTCCTGTGGTCCTATAGTTTTTCCTAACCTCTTCCCCGATGCAGTCGTTGTATGTAAATTGGTCAAGCATGTATACATTACCAGTTTTGTCCGAGGGCACAAGTAAATCCGGGCATCCTTCCAAGCTTTTGATTATGGAGCTGAGTTTCCTGAGGTATTTATTTTTGCGTGTATTATTCCTTCGGAATTTGATGTTTCGGACGATATCTGAGGATACGGTTTTCAAATTCTTCCAGCAGTGCGTTTTGTGGTGGGTGTCGTCTTGATTTGAAAATCCGTTTCAGGCGGTCGTGAGGATTATCGTGTGCGTGCTGCTGGGTCCTTCTGTCGTGATGGAATGCGCGCCATCTCATGCGTCTAACGAAGGAGTTGGTGTGGTGGATCAATAGGCTCATGTAGGTGTTATCAGAAAGGATCGGAGTGTCCTTTAAAGAGGAAGGGTACTGGAATTTCTCCATGGCGATTCGTTGCAAGCGCTTTGCTTGTAGAAGAACGTAATATATGTCTAATGATAGCTAAGATGCTTCCATAGGCGGTATGCCGGTTGAGCACTCTATGCTCTTACAGAGCAGAGTATGATAGAATGGAAATCGAAAAATCAGTGATGCATCGGAACTCAGTTTATTGGGTGTTACAATTATTTCCCCAACGAACAGCTCGAGGTGTGATCTGTGTGTGGATCGACCTGACTCGACTCGCAGGTTTCTCGGACACATCTATTGATTTCGGAGCATATCCTCTTTCTGGGGTTTTCTGAGCCTACAGGTCTACATTGTCCACCTTCATCCGCTTTGCGTGTCCTTGGGTTGTTCATTGGTTAGTGACGTCATCATTATTCTGACCACTGGTAGCAACCCGCTGACCATCAGGGCATGAGCTGTCACTCTCCCACATTCCCGTCGGCAAAATTACTGCAGTTTCTCAGCTAACACCCCCACCCACACACACAAGCACAGAGATACGGACAGTTACATACAGAGTAGCTTGTGTGCTTACGTTCACACATGTACGCCCAGAAGCATACATACATATCCATGTATACATACATAAATAGTCACACAAGTTTATTCTGCATGCATTTTCTATATACGGCCTGAGCATAACCTTTACATTAATACCACGTACTCCCCATATGTAGCCTTGCTTGAGGTGTCTATCCGTGGATTAACCCACGTTGGCAACATAATATCAACTCTGTCAGCACGTACATCAAGGTGCATTTTTGTATGTACAGCCCAATGTGTATCTTTATATGCTTTTCTTATATGTATTTTTTGCATATTTGTTTATGTGTGTGTAGATGTGTGTATATACATATATACATATATGTAAGAATATATGTGCGAGTCGGTATGTGTGTATGCACACGTGTAGAGGAAAAAATATATAGAGGTATGTATGTATATGTATATATATATAAATTAGTGTGTGTGTATATATATACATGTGTGTAGATGTATGTGTGTATACGTGTGTGTGGGCGCGTGGGTAGGTGTGTATATATATGTGTGTATGTATGTGTGTGTGTGTATGCTTCTAGGCGTACATGTGTGAACGTAAGCACACAAGCTACGCTGTATGTATTTGTGTGTGTGTGTGGGGGAGTGGGAGCTGACAAACAGCAGTAATTTTGCCGACGGGACAGTGGGTGAGTGACAGCTCACGCCCTGATGGTCAGCGGACTGCTACCAGTGGTCAGGGTAATGAGGACGTCACTAACCAGTGACCAATCCAAGGACGCGCAAAGCGGATGAAGTTGGACCAAATAGACCCGTAGGGTCTCATATCTATATGAGCAGGCTGAAGCTATATACAGATGAGAGTATACATCTACATACATACACATATATACATATACAAACTTACATTCACACACATACACACACATACACATGTATTTATGTAATATATCTATCTATCTATCTAGGGCGGGTAAAATTCCCGAGATCCATGGACGAGTTCTCTCCAGCGGTCTCTGTCCCTCATTATCGCTGCCATGTCCTGCGTCTCCAATAGACCGGTGTCTGTTCTTAGGGTATCAACATACGTTAACTTTGGTCTTCCCCTTACAGTGTGTCCATGTAGCGACTCCGAAAGGAGCACTGAGTGCAATGTCAACTCTGGATGTCGGTGAGCATGTCCAGCTAACCTCAATCTCCTCTGTGGCACTTTTGAGCTTACTTTTGGGAGGCTCCCATATAGCTCTGAGTTTTTCATCCTCAGTGTATATTGATTAATGTTCAGAGCCATCCTCAGCATTCTCGTGTAGCACCCATCCACCATCTGAGTGAGTTTCTTGGTCAGTGTCCAAGTCTCAGACCCGTACAGCAGCACAGACTCCACTACAGCAATGAAGAGGCGGATTTTCAGGTCTTTATGTAATATATGTACATATATATATTTGTTTGTATCTATATATAAGCGTATATAATTATCAATTTGAACAGGCTTGTATACAGAATCTTTATATACAGACTTATATACGCACATACATACATATATGATGGCTGCCCCCTTGTTATCGAGTATGGCCATTGCACGATATAACATTATTAATAATTATTAATTTATTCTATCGTGCAATGCCTGTGGATGAAGATATTTTTTTAAAGTGAGGAAAGACTGTGCACTGAGCCAATCCCGCTCTCTGAGCGACAGTAGCTATAACCCGGAAAGAAGAAAAGATCAACATACATACATACATACATACATACATACATACATACATACATACATACATACATACATACATAGTGGCTGCCAACTCGTTTTCGAGTACGGCCACTACTTTATATCCATGTAGGAGAACCTCTACCGAAACCCTACGAGTGTGACTTTTTAGTCCAGCCATTGACTTGAAAACTCTGGTACAAACACTACGCTTGTGACAATTATTGACACATATTGCTGGGCCCATGGTACCATGTGACGACAGATATAAAGCAATGCCTGTGCCGTGAAGCTTTTATAGTGAGCAAAGGCACTGCACAAAGCCAGTCCCACTCTTTTAACCAAGATGATATTTACCAAAAAGAAGAACAAGTCAACATCATTGGATACCATCAGGGTTGCAGGTGTTATATCAGAGTTTTCCTTCTCCTAGAATTCTGCCTTGACAAAGGCTAAGGGGTCATCTCTCCCGGTGACTTTGGATGGCCATTGACTCTTAAGAGCTCCTTTGCCTTTTGACAGGTTTGTTTTTAGTCCTGCAGGATGTCCAAAGTCACCCTCCTCACCAAGAAAACTTGGTGGGGTTGCCAGTTTAGTCGCCAACGACCCGACCAAGGGACAGGTTGTACTGGAATACATGTTACCAGTAACACCAACTGGTGACCTGACATACATACATACATACAAAAGAAATTCCACCCAAAAATTAAAAGAAAAAATCAAGACAATAACCTAAAGTTTGACTCCAAACTTCAGGTTCATGTCTTGATGTGAATTAAATTCAACATTATTGGATCGTCTATGATTACATCACACACATAGACACACACTCACACATGCAGATGTACAAGCACGCATACGCGCGTACACAAATACACACATATTCGCACCTAATCACGCACATACACACACTTGGTTTCACGAGCGCACACATTCTCATGCGTACAGACACACACACACACACACTGTATGTACCGCTCATATGTATGTATGTTCTGATTTTACTATTTTATTAATTTTCAGGGCAGTGGATTGGCAGTATTGTTAGAGAGTCGGACACCATGCTTTGCAGCATAGAGTTACGGCCCTTTACTCTCTGAGTCCAAATCCAGCCGAGGTTAACTGCCTTTCATCCTTACGTGGTCGATAAAATAAAGTACCAGCAACGTACTGGTGTCGGTTTAATCGACTTTCCCCTCCCCCCAAATTGTTGGACTTGTACCTATACTAGAAATCATTATTTTATGTGGATAAAATAAAGTACCAGTAATGTACTGGGTAATTGCTGGCCTTGTGCCTAAAGTAGAAACAATTATTTTATGTGGATTGGCAGTATCGGTAGAGTCGGACGCCATGCTTTCCAGCGTAGTTACGTCCCTTTACGATCTGAGTTCAAATCCCGCCGAGGTTAACTTTGCCTTTCATCCTTACGGGGTCGCTAAAATAAAGTACCAGTAAGGCACTGGGTAATTGCTGGCCTTGTGCCAAAAGTAGAAACAATTATTTTATAAATTTTCAGGGCCGTGGATTGGCAGAATTGGTAGAACATCGGACAACATGCTTAGCGACATACAGTTATGGCTCTTTACGTTCCGAGTTCAAATCTCACCGAGATTAGATTTACCTTTCATCCTTACGGGGTCGAGAAATAAAGTAGCAGTAATGCCCTGCGGTCGATTTAATCGACTTTTCCTTTCCCCCAAAATTGTTGGCCTTGTGCCTAAATCAGAAATCATTATCTTATAAATGTTCAATGGAGAGACAGAGCCGGTTTCTAACATAGTCCCACAAGACTCGTTCATTGGAATTTAGACATCAACTAAGTAATACGCATGTATGGGTGTGTGTATGTGTATGTGTATGTGTGTATATTTGAGTGTGTGTGTCTGTGATTGTGTGTGCGTTTGAGTGCGTATGTATGTCTGTGTTTGTGTGTGTGTGTGTGTGTGTGTGTGTGTGTGTATCAGGTCGCTCTCCAGTGCTACTGGTAACATGTAACCCAGTAATACCTGTCTCATGGTCGGGTCGTCGGCTACTAAACCGGCAACCCCACTAAGCTTGCTTGGTGAGGAGGGTGATATTTAGACACCCTGCGGGATGAAATACAAGACCCAGCAAAGGGCGGAGGAACTCAGCAGAGTCAACGGCCATCCAAATAGTAGTTTTTTTTTCCACCTGGGAGTGAAAGGCCCCCAGTTGTTGTTATTACAAAACCTTTCTAAGAGAGGGAAAGTCTGAAAAAGAAACTTGCGGCTTCGGAAGCATCCGATGATGTTAACAAGTTCTCCTTTTCGGGTAGTGTTTTCGATGCCCAGAGAGTGGGATTGGTCAAGTGAAAGGCCTTTCCTCACTAAAAAAATCTTCAAAGCACAGGCATTGCTTGTTCAGGGTCTGTTACAAGCGATTGCAATACTCTTAGCAGATTCTGCAGCCATGATGTGAGTCTATGTATGTCTGTGTTTGAGTGCGTATTTGAGTGCATGTATGTCTGTGTTTGTTTGTGTGTATATGTGTGTGTGTTTGCATGAGTGGGTCTGCATGTTTTGCATGTTTGCGTTATATGTGTACATGCACATATGTTTCCGTGTCTACATGCAGAATTTTTGGAATGTTTTACATATTTTTACTGTTCCATTAATGGATTGTACTTGCAGCTTACTAACTAGCGTGCTCTTTCTGGTTCTGTGAAGCCCAGCTTCTCAGATTTTATACTGAGGTAGTTACTAACATATCCCAGGGTCGTAGTTATCACAGGTATAAATCTGAAAGTATAGTAAGGGTGGAGTATTTCAGATTTCTCATTAGTTCTGCATAGATATTCTCCTTTATGTGTTTATTGACAGGGTTATCTTTTCTATGGATTGCATTGTACAGTGTTTTGGCCACTACCACATGCCTCACAGGTAGATAGTTGCCGCGATGACATTCTAAGAAATTCTAAGGAGTGTGGATGAAATTAGGCTAGGTAGAAAGTAGGCGAAAATAGAATTCTGGAGGAATCTGAGAGTGGTAAATTATAAAATTAAAAGGTTAATAAATTGAGTTTAAAAAATAAAAAAATAATAAATAAAAATAATAATAGTATTAAAATATTAAATAATAAAAAAAAAATAATAATAATTTTAAAAAACTAGAGTCTAAAGCAGATGCTATATTTTTAGCTGGTATTGCGTTTTCGGCCAGTGCTATATAGAATTGAATGGGGTGGGGGTACTGAGGCTACAAAAGCCCAATGGGCTGCCTCGGGGTAGGCGAAAGAGGAAAAAGGAAAAGGAAGAGGAGAGGGAGTGAAAGTAAGTGAGAAGAAGAGATAAAGGGAAAAAAGAAAAGAAGTACATCTACCTATGTAAGCTGGGTTTCCCCTATCTTGTTCGGCAAGTGGAGAAAATAATGATGTTGCAGCCATTGTCTACCCACCATGAGGGGGTTTGAGGACCAGGTAAGTCCTACGTAATCGGTGTTTACATGCAGTTACAAGTTCGTCTTTTTTGTTTAGGAGTTGGTCCTTCGTAAACAGCATTTGTATTGTTTCCTCCGAGCATAAGTTACACGGATGGCGTCCTCCCGTGTAAGAGTTAGCCCTGGACAGTAAGCTCCAAGTAAGATGGTATGTTATATTATCTTGGAGGTCCCAAATGTGGCCCGAAAGTGTAGTGGCATGTCGCCGGGCCGGGTTTCTGAACGTATGTCGGTGTTGGTAGAGCCGGGTCTTAACGTCACAAGCGGTTAATCCTATATAGGTTCTGTTGGAGTGGCTGCAACATCATTCGTTTCCCCACTTGCCGAACAAGATAGGGGAAACTCCAGCTTACATAGGTAGATGTACTTCTTTTCATTTTTGTTATGCCTTAGGTAAAGTCTATGCTGTCTGGCAAAGAGATGTAGGAAGATTGTCGAGTCGAAGTTAGCTGATAAACAGTGTGGTTTTCGCCCCGGACACAGCACAGTCAACAAAATATTCACTCCGGCAGGTATTCAAGAAATCGTGGGAGTATTGCCAAGAAGCATATTCTTGTTTTGTCCAGAAGGCACACCACCGCGTTCCTCAGAGCCTGCTGTCGAAGTCTGTGCACGTGTATGGCTCGATGTTCAGCCTCTTGCTGATTTGATGTCTTTATACGAATGCCCGAGTGTTTCTGTTCAGCAAAATGGTGCTAAATCGAAACTATTCAATGTGGGAATCGAACTCCGCCAAGGGTCCACCTCCCCTGTTCATGATTTACATGAACAGAATTGACATGGTGGGTATAAAATCAGTCGGCTGGAATTTGCAGACAACATGGTGTTACTCAACCAGAAGATGATCTTCGACTTGCATTTGATAGGTTTGATGCTGAGTTCTGCATGGCTGGAATGAAAATCATTGCTGTGAAAACTGAGACGTTCGTCTTCTCAAGGAAACCTGCGTGGTGCAGGCTATATGTGAATGATGCAGTTCTACTGAAGCAGGTAGAGAATTTCAAGTATCTCGGGGCAGTGTTCACGAGTGATGGAAGACAGGAGGTTGAATTAAGGCAAGAATTACAAATGCTGGTGCAGTAATGCACTAGCTTCCGCATTCAGTAATCAGAAGACGGGAGGTGGGCGTAAAAGCCAAACTCGCTATCTTCAATTTGGTTTTCGTGCCATGCCTTACCTAAGGTCATAAATCTTGGGTAATGACGGAAAGAATACGATCGCGAATACAACCACCGACCAAAATGTGATTCCTCTTTGGAGTAACGTTACTCGTTAAAGTGTGTAGCTCGGAGATCAGACAGTTACTCCAGGTAGAGCCGCTACTTCTCTGAATTAAGAGATCACAGCTCTGATTCTGTGGACATGTGGTTAGAACCGCTGGAGAGATTTTGCAGGTAAACCCAACAGGCAAGAGAACCAAGGGTATACCCCAAGAAAGATGGTTTGATAACGTCCATGAGCTTGGATGGTCACGCTTGGGGATCCAGCCGGATCAGTTGAAGATGGTTGCTTCTGACATGACCCGCTAGAGGGAGTATTTGAGGACTCTGCCCCCATGACGCTCTCAGGTATAAGTGGGAGAATAAAAGACGGAGATGCCTCAATGAAATTCTGCCAAAGTTCATGCATAAGAGCCAACTTTCCCTGTTCAACACCCCCTGTATTTGAACCTATTACGACTCATACAAGCTCGATAAATTGGTGGCCCTGTCTTTGTGCTAAATAGTTAATCAACTAGCCTAAAGGCATCCTTACCCAATCCAGCTCTGAGATAAAGACCTATCCATGCCATCAATTAGATATAATCTGTTTCTGTCCACTTTACACCGCAGACATCTCCTCCTTTTTGATTTGTTGCTCCCATAATAAGTTCCACCATTTCATCCGTAAAAAAGAAACTAAATGTAGCAGAAACAGTATGTTTAGGTATAGCTACATGAACGCTTGCTCTTTCACGAAGCACATTTTGTCTAATATTCCGTCTGTGTCTAGGAGGTTCATTGCACCATGCAGTGCATTTGTCTCTACCTACCACAGTATTTAGTTGATCAGTTCCACTACAATCCTCACTACTATCAGTTATGCCAACATTGGATTCTTCAATTAAATTATTTTCCCCAGTGTCAGATATGTCAGTGTATGAATCACAAGCTGGTTCAAAATAAACTTCATTTGGTTCATCTATAACTGCTCTATTACAATAAAACATTCATAGTGGGATGGACATTTTCAATAAAATGAATTTTATCAGAATATTTTAAAAAAGAAGAAAGCAATTAGTGTTACGAAAGGTCGATATGGTCCAATCGGACCATAAACAAACAGTTTTATGCTATAACATCCATATGACAGGGACATTTTAGCTCAGAATGTGTACCTACATATATAAATTATCAACAATAAAAGTCAGGAGATATAAAGTCTTTAAAATATAACATTTAAAAATGATATAATTTAAACATTTGCCGGGGTCCAGGGGGATATTACCTCTCACTACATATCTTAATTAACAACATGAGCGAATTAACAATAATCACACTCGCTCCGATCGATCGACGAGATTCCAGACTTCATTCACTTGCAAGTGGGGTGGACCTCGTCAAATCAGACTAAGGGAACAATGTTTCCATTGGTCTTTCCATTGCTGCAACTCTCTGCCGGTTGCAACTCCTGGCAGAAAGAGCAACATGAAATAGAGTGTCTTGCTCAAGGACATAACGCATCACCCCGTCCAAGAATTGAACATGCAACCTCACGATTGCGAATCAAACTTTCTAACCACTAAATTACGCACCTTCAGAACAATACTAAGAGCAAATGGGAATATATATACCCATCAAATAAATCTTTCCTTGTTAATAAACGCATTTTCTGGTGATGGTCCAATAAAATCCAAAAGGAGATACACAAAATAAAAACCTAGTCACTGAGGAGGTCACAGAATGTGTGACGAAAGAGCTTTGACAATATATAAATAACTATCCGGTTATTGATCAAACCGACCGGAAGTTTATAATAAATTGAAGTGAAAACCAACAGATCCGTGCGTTTTTATTGGCAGCATGACCCTTCCAAAGTACAACAATATATATATATATATATTTATAAGTCGTTTGGAAGCCTCGACAATGCAAATGGGTAAATCTCCGGGTAACAAGGTCCGGTGGTGGAGAGAGAGATATGTAAGTGGGTGTACGTTGAGATGCGTGGTGTGTATAAGATGTGTGAGATGTGTAGAATGAAGGGAAGAGTAAAAGAATAAAAATAATAATGACAACACAAGAGAGAGAGAGTTACCTTGGGAGAGATTTAATAGTACCTATATATTTCGGATTCACATCCATCAACTGGGTTTTTCCGGGGTGGGGGAAAAGGTTGTCTGTCGGACAACTCGGAACGCGTCTTTCGCTGTTTGTTGATTTGAATATCTGAGGTATTCGGCCGAGCGCGCGTGCGCGTGAAATGGGGTCGGTCGTACAGAGGTCAGCGGCCGAATGAGGGAGTGGGATGGCGCTAGCTGTCAGTCCATTCTCTGCCTGTTTGTTAAATGTTACTGTGTGTGTGTGTGCGTGTGTTGTTGTCTCGCTTGAGTGTGTGTGTGTGTGTGTGTGTGTGTTGTTGCCTTGTTCATCTGTATTGGCAGTGTAGTATGTTCGTATGGTGGAATGCTACTGTGTGTGTGTGTGCGCGTGTGTGTGTAGTTGTCTCGTTTGCGTGTGTGTGTGTGTGTGCGTGTGTTGTGTGTTGTTGCATCGCTTGTTAACTTAAACCAGCCATTTCATTTCGCTTCTCTCTAATCGGTTGTTTATTTGCGGTTGCAGTTGTTTGATAAGAAGCGCTTCCTTAATACGTAACGTGCCGACGTTTCTTTCAGTCGCTAGAATTGTGACAATGGGCCTTCCGTCTTTGTTTCCGCATTTGTCTATGTGTTTCCGGAAAGACGAGGCCCTGGTTTTAATGTGTTCCTTGATCCGGATGTGCAAAGGTCGAATTGTGCTACCTATGTAGTATTGGTTGCACCTGTCACATTCTATCTTATACACGACGTGTGTGCGTAGGCAACAGTTAGCATGGCGTATCGGGCAGTCTCTGAGGGAGCATGCGTCAGTAGATTTTTCGGGTTTCCTGGAGAGGGATCTTCGCAGGGAGGGGCCCGAGTGGGCCAGGTGGATGTCGAGGCCCTCCCTCCGTATAGCCTTGCGGATAGCGTTGGTGGTTTTCTCGCCCAGGTGTGGCATTTTAAGAAAGCACTTACCTTGGGTGCTTCTCTGTCTCTTGCGTCTGGTGTCTCCTATTCTGTCTGTGATCGAGGTAGGGTACCCGTTCGTCTCCAGCACCTCGAGGAATCGCTTGGTATGAGTGACACCACTGGCGGGATCGCTGCATCTGTTTTTGATTCGCGCGATCTCGTTCGTGATGTATCCTCTTTTGGCACTGTTAGGGAGCGCGGACTTGTAGTGAACGAATAGGTCCCTGCAGGCTGCCTTTCTGTAGAAGTTGCAGTGGATCCCTCCTTGTTCCGTGATGTTGATTCGGAAGTCGAGGAGGGCAAGTGACCCGTCTTCGTTGGGGTGTTCAACACTGAAGTCAATGTTCTCGTCCGTGTTGTTGAACGTCTCATAGATTCTGTTCGCCGTGTCTTGGGCAGATGTGAGGATGAGGATATCGTCCACGTATCTTGAGAAAAAGGCTACGGCGTTGGGGTGGCAGGCGTTGAGTGCCTTGCGTTCGAGGTTGTCCATGTAGGAGATCGCTAGCACACCTGATAGACTTGATCCCATGGGCAATCCCGAGGTTTGTTGGTATATTTGGTCAAGGAATCCGAAGTAGGTGTTGTCGACGACGATGGATAGGAGTTGGTGGATGTCAGTGGTGGTGAGCCCGAAGCAGTGTAGGTCGGTGGATTGGACGCGTTCCATTAGTATATTGACGGCCGGGAGTGCCGGGACCGAGGTGTAGAGAGCGACTACATCAAGGCTGAAGGCATATCTGTTATTCCTTCTGGTGTCGGGATCCATTTGATGCAGGCGCTTCAACACCTCCTCGGGGCTGTTAACGTGTCCCGGCAAGGTGTCTAAGATGGGTTTGAGTATTCTGGCTAGGAGCCATGAAATTTTGTAGAGTGGTCCCAAGGCTCTGATACCATCAACACTCTAAACACAGAGCTGGCATATCTAAGAACTGACTAACTGCCTGATGAGGTCATAGCCATTCAATGGCTATCATCGAAATATATATAGCAGTAAATAAAGGATTATGAGTTCATGCAATTGACTTATGTTTCGTCACTATATATATATATATATATGGATTATTGACGTAATCCATATATATATATATATATATATATAACGAAGGAATTGTGGTAAGGAACCAGATGGACCATAACGCACCAGAGTACTCAATACTTAGGGTAGTAGAGTGGGAAATAGGCTATTCGACGGCTATTTCTGAACTGAGTCCAGAAATAGCCGTCGAAACGGCTTGAACTCTGCCGTCGGGGCCATACTTTTTCCTATATATATATACATATTTATATATATATGGATTATGTCAATCCATCGTTACTTACAGGCACAACAAGCTTCTTTGAATTACAATGTCTTGTCCTTCTCTTTTAATCCTCAGATTGATAAGTCGTATGGTATGTGTGTCATGTTTTTGTAGTCTCTCCCATCAGTGACATGTATTTTTGAATTTTTTGTTTATTTTCCTTTTGGTTCTGAAGATGAGATCAAATCATAGTTCGGTTTTTATATCATCCGTACTTATCGATTCTAAAATTGATAGATTTTATTTTTACGGGCCGAATTATGGTCCAGCTTCTGAAACAATTGTAAACCAATAAATATTTTTTCAAGAATTTGATTGTGTATCCTCTGACAATAATTTTTATATTAACGCTCTGCCTATACACCTTTTGCAAGACGTATGGTTCTCTTGCTTACTTTCATTGTTCGCTTATCTTGCACTTAATACGTATTGAGCACACTGTCCTCTTCACTATTGGTTTTTAATTCTCACAAGTAATCTCTTATCTCTCCATCTTGATTGGTTTGTACATTACAACGTCATACATAGTGTATATATACATAGCATGTATATATATATATATATATATATATATACATGCTATGTATATATACACTATGTATGACGTTGTAATGTACAAACAAATCAAGATGGAGAGATAAGAGATTACTTGTGAGAATTATAAACCAATTATAAACCAATATGTTGATTTAAAACTGCACTATCCACAAGTGTTTTTTAGCCTTCATATCATGTTCTCCTGTTTTATCTGATGAAAACACAAATATTATTGCATGATGATGTTTGTTTTTGAAATGCGCATAATAAAATACATGGAACTCCTTTAACCATCTTTTG
>OZ024744.1:33378719-33381219 GCA_964016885.1 Eledone cirrhosa
GAAGAGAGAAATACTCCCTGCATAATAACCAAAAAATTCACACTCAGGTAAATTGCCCAGCAATACCGGAATAAAATCATGGTTGAAAAACTGCATGATTATAAGCAAAAAATCATGCATGGGTATGTTGCCAGGAAGCTCCAGAGTGAGAGTAATATAGATAAACAAATTAGTCTATCTTGGACCAAAAACACTATATTTGCTCCCACTTTGAAGGATATGCTTTTGCAATCCAAAAACAGGAAATCAACACAAAATACCTCATTCACAAAAGAGATAGGGATGCAGGCAAAACACCTAAAAGTGACAACAAATGCAGAGTCTGCAGAATTAACATCGAAGAAGTCACCCATGTCATAAGCAGCTGTTCAAAGATGTCATCACAGTACTATCTACCTATGAGGCATGATGTAGTGTACAATTCAATCCGTAGAAAAGATAGCCCCGATAATAAACACGTTAAAAGCTACAACAATGTGGAAGACATAATATGAAAGAATATTGGTAGAATGTTCCAGTAAAAACCCCAATAAAATGCAGGCATAACAGACCAGATATTATGATATGGGACAGGGAGAAGAAAGCATGCACAGTAGTAGAAGTTAGCTGCCCAGCAGATGCCAATATAATATCAAAGATTAGCGGAAAGGAGAATATTTATGCAGAACTGATGAGAAATCTGCAGATACTCCACCCTGATTCCACCTTCAGATTTATACTTGTGATTATTGGGGCACTGGGGTATGTTAGTAACTGCCTCAATACAGTTCTTGAGAAGCTGGGCTTCACAGGACCAGAAAGAACATAACTAGTTAGGAAGCTGCAAGTACAGCTGGAACTGTAAATATACGTAAAACATTTAAGAAATTCTGCATGTAATAACTGCATATACACATGAATAGATACGGAAACGTACGCACGTGTACACATATAACCCAGACCATACAGATCTACACATGCAATAACACTAAATCATTCTGCCATAATTTGCATAACAGTAAAGCAGGCATTGGCAACGTTTAATTAAAACGAGGCAACCAGAGGCTACAGTACGAAACATTTGGCCAACGCAGCGCCTCTATAATTAATTTTATGATTTTTTTCTCTAATAAATAACTGCTTTACAATTTACATTATAGTTTATTACTGAAATAATTACAACTTTCTCACACAATTCTTTACATAGTTTTATTTAAAAAGAGAAGTAACTTATAATTTTAATCATTCTTTTATATTTTATAACATTATTCCTTAATCTTAAGCTATATTTTTTTAATGTCAATAGGTATGGCTGTGTGGTTAAGAAGTTCACTGTATAACCAAGTACATCTGCATTCGATCCTGTTGCTCCCTGTACAATTTTTATTTTGTTTTGTGTGTGTTTTCATTTATTTTTTAAAACAGTCACAAGTTGACTAATGGCACACGTGTGGGACTTGTTAGCCGCAAAGCCGGAAACCGATCATATATATATATATATATATATATATATATATATATATATATATATATATATATATATATATACACACACACACAATACAATGTATATAATAATTAAAGAGTTTTTAATCTTTCAAACATTTAATAACTAACAATCGTTTCATCCTAGCACAAGGCAGAAATTTTCAGGGTTATTATAAAATTTAAACACACATATAAGATCAAAACTTTGTCACAAGAACATTTGGGGGATACATATTATGAGAGGTGAGATAAGCGCAAGAATTAATATTTATGTAAGGTAACTGAGGCGGAAAAGTAGGAGCAGATACAATGCAATAAAATAAAATAAAGTAAAAAAAACATACGGTTACAGATAAATGAAATACAGTAAAATCATGTATCATATGTAGTTGTGGACAAAATTGATGCTAAGAAAGTTAGTAATAGGAGACGGAGGAAAACATGCATTTCGAAATAAAGCTTAAGGATTTAAGAATTTAAAAAATATCAAAAAGGTTAGATGCACGTCTAGTACAGCAATGGATTACAGAGAAGTGCAAGACTATAAGTTCGATCACACAATTCAGCCATAATAAGATTTTTTTTCAATACGTCCAAAGGAGTTATGTTGTGTTGAATAAACAAATAAAACAATCAAGCCTTCAAAATGAAGAAAAACTTAATATACATAGAAGTATTTTTTTTTACAACTACAACGGTACGCGATGGGGCCCACCCACAGCCCCGCCCCGGCGGACAGAATGGCGAAGGCGTTTCCCCGGAGGACGGCGAGGAGGAAGATGCGCTGGAAGAGCCACTCTAACTCGTGGGGCTCACACCTGCAGCTGGCCAGCTCAGCGCCTATGGCGGTGAGTAAGCAAGTAGCCCTGGGTAGCCGAGGACACACCAGAAGTCTCCACTGCCAGGGGTACGACCGCAAACCTGTCGGAAAGCGAGCGGTATTTGAGGAGTATGGCCCCCTCAGCCCGACGTGCAGCAGAACCTGGGTTAGTTGCAGACTGCACCAGGTTGCGGCTGCAGAAAGTGTCGGTGC
>OZ024744.1:33383719-33403719 GCA_964016885.1 Eledone cirrhosa
AGCCATGGCAAGGAATCACTTTTAATGGATTAGATGACCATACTTATTAACTCTGGTACTTATATCATCGAACTCTATTTGTCGAACTATAACGTTATAAAACACATATAGATACATGCATATATATATTGTTATACTTTGGGAGGGTCATGCTGCCAATAAAATCACACACACACCTGTTGGTTTTTATTGGCAACATGACCCTCCCAAAGTATAACAATATCTGTTTCAACACACGTTTTCAGATAAGAATATTGCAAAACAAATTAAAAAACGAAGTATATATATATATGTGTGTGTGTGTGTGTGTGTGTGTGTGTGTGTGTGTGTGTGTGTGTGTGTGTGTGTGTGTGTGTGTGTGTGTGTGTGTGTGTGTGTGTGTGTGTGTGTGTGTGTGTGTGTGTGTGTGTGTGTGTGTGTGTGTGTGTGTGTGTGTGTGTGTGAGAGGGGAGGGGGGGGGGGTAAATTCCGATTATTGAAACTAAATTTGGAATCAAACGGTCTGAGAGTAAACTTAGCCAAAACTAAAGTGCTCGTGAGTAGGAAAGAAGACAGGACCCAGATTTCCCCAGGAAAGTGGCCATGCTCATTATGTAGAAAGTGGGTTGGCATAAATTCCATACAATTTACACATTGTAAATCTTGGGTACACAAAAGATTTAGTGGAATAACGAGTAGACTAACAGGAAGGGACAACTTTGCATGTAGAAGATGCACAGGAGAAATCGAGAAGACGAGTGCTAATGATATAAATATTTTCCAGTCAAAGAAAGGACCCATAGGCGTGTTTGATAGCTTTTGCTATCTAAGTCACCTAATTAGAAGTGGGGGAAGGTTCTCTGAGAGTATTATAGCTAGAACAAGGATAGGATGGAAGAAGTTCAAAGCGCTACTCCCACTGTTGACAAAAATAAGGTTTTTCCTGATGTACAAAAGGAAGGATGTATGATACCACTGTGCTGTGGGGTGATGTAGCATGGTAGTGAAACATGGGCAATGACTGCAGAGGACGTGTGAAGACTGGAGAGAAATGAAACAACTCATATGTAAATATGAGAAAAAGGCAGAACTTGAACGAACTGAGGGAGAAGCTGGGTTTAAGGGGAATCGTGATGGTGTGCAGCAGAGAAGACTGCATTGGTATGGCCATGTGATGTTCATGGATAATGACCGATGAGTGAAGAAATGTCAGGAAATCAGAGTGGAAGGAAACCTAAGGAGAGGACGACCAAGAAAGACCTAGGCAGAGGTTGTGAGAACTGACCGTAAATCGCTAAGACTGGAAGAGATGCAGTGCTGAGAAAGACCCGTCCAACCGAAGCAAGCATGGAAACGCGGAGGTAAAAAGGATGATGATGATGATGATGATGATGATGATGATGATGATATGTATATATATGTATATATATATCATAAGCTTATTGTATAGCATTTCTACGCTTCAGCAGATCGTCCTTCATACTTATATATATATATATATATATTAGAAAGTGAGGGTTTTTTTTTTGTTTTTTTGTTTTTTTTTTACAAAATGAAAAATAAGCGAGGTGTCCTACACAAGTGAAAGTATAAAGAAAAGAAGATGAAATCGAAAATGCAACTGGAGTCTTATTTTTAAAAAAATTATATATTTATTTAGTTCCTTTACCGGTTTCGCAGTTCTTCTGCTTTTCAAAAGTAGAGTTGAGATGGAGGGTCTGTGGTTTTTCTCACATCTGGTTGGTCTTTGAATGTTACTTGTTTTATTTGGAAAAAAGTGGCTCGAAACGCCAGGTTTTTAGAGAAGTAATTTGATTGGTTGGTCAATAAGTATAATAAATTTCGCGCCAGTTCGCGTTACAAAGTTCTTCAAACAAGGGGGGTTCAGGTTGTTTTTTTCATATATAAGTGCTTGAATTTCTTTTTACTTAAAAAAAGAGGCTCACGAAGGCTTTTTTTTCTTATAAATGTAATTTGACTGGTTATAAATGAAATTATGGCTGTCACGTGAACAAGTTCATTAAATATCGCGCCCGTATTTGTGAATTTATTTTGTAGCCTTTTAGAGAATTTTATGACAAACATGAGATAATGGTCAAGAGAAATAGGATGGGAGAATTGTTCTGGTTCAGTGAATATAGCAGGTTGTTTTTTCATATATGAGTGAAGTTTGGTTGGTTGATGTAGTCACGTGACTAATTATATCAGCTTTCGCGTAAGTTTGTTTGAATTTCTTTTTACTTTAAAAAAAAGTGGCTCACGAAGGCTTTTTTTAATAAATATAATTTGATTGGTTATAAATGAAATTATGACTGTCACGTCAACAAATTCATTAAAATTCGCACCCGTATTTGGGAATTTATTTTGTAGGATTTTAGAGAATGTTATGACAAGCAAAAGATAATGGTCAAGAGAAATGGGATGGGAGAATTGTTCTGGTTCAGTGAATATGGTTAGTTCACTGGGGTGTCAGAATTCAGATTTTCTATTGAAATAAAGAAAGTAAAGATATGTATGTTTATTTGTGTGCTTGTGTGTGTGTGTATAGGAAGATGATTCTATTAGTAGAAATGCGGGAGGGAGTTGTATGTGGGTGTTATGTGTGTGTGTGTATGTTTGGGAGTATGCTAAGATGGAGAGAATATATATATTTTGTGTGTGTGTATATGTGTGTAAGAAAGTGATTCTATTAGTAGAAATGGGGGAGGGAGTTGTGTGTGCGGGGGGGGGGTTATGTGTGTGTATGGGTGTTATGTGTGTGTGTGGGGGGGGGGGGGGTTATGTGTGTGTATGGGTGTTATATGTGTGTGGGAGTATGGTTAGCATGTTAAGATGAAGAGAATATATATTGTGTGTGTGTGTGTGTAGGAAAATGATTCCTTTAGTAGGAATATTTTTGAATGAACATATTTTCCTTACTTATTCGTATTTGTTCTGTTGTATTGTCAGCTCAAACGTATGTTAAGGTTTATTTAGTTCGGGTTTTTATTTTCTAAAGTAGAAGGTGTTGTGTGTGTGTATGTGTTTGTTTGGATGGTTAGCATGTTACGGTGTTGACATAGTGTATATTAAACCATATTTAATGCTGGTCTATATTTTTGAATAAACATATTTTCCTTATTTATTCGTATTTGTTCTGTTGTATTGTCAGCGCAAAGATAAAGTGGGAAGACTTGGAATTTGGGTGTCTTATTACTTGCGCATATGTCTAGATGTGTACTTAGTGGTATCTGTCTCGTGATTGGAACTCGTAATTGTTGGCGATAAACTGTCATTCTGTTTCTGAGTGTGAGTTTAGTTTGTCCTATATAATCTTCATTGCATCCCTTACATTTAATGGCATAAAGTAGATTTTTTGATGAGCAAGTGAAGTGATTTTTTACAGCAAAATTTTGTCCTGATTTAAATGTATACGTGTTGCCTTCAATGAGGTGAGTGCAGGTTCCACAATTAGAGCAACCACATTTTTTGACAGTTGGTTGTGGATTTGTGGTAGGTAATTTGGCATTGGTGAGTAATGTTTTCAGTGATTTCGGTTGTCTTTTGCTTTTGATTATTTTGTGTGTTTCAAGGGCTTTTTTCATTCTTGGGTCTTGTTTCAGTAGTGGGATGTTATTGTGAATAGTGTTGTAAGCTTCCGCATTTCTTGGGTTGTGTGTTGAGATATATAATAGAATATTGGACGTACCTTGAATTTGTTTCTGTTTTGGTAATTATATACATATATATATATATATAATTATTGAGTAAAATGACAGGTGGCTGGACTGGTGAAAATCCTTAAAGGTTTATTATAAACACTATTCACATTTCAATAAACGGGCTCTGCAGGAACCCGGTGACATCATCAGGTGTTACGAAATTTATCTAATAAAGAACTATAATAATGGTAGACACAATCCAAGGGGCTGAAAAGTAGAGAGATATGTTTAAGACCTGAAGTCGACCAGAGTCAGCAGTTGCCAGCCTGGGTGATTACCTTCAAGTCCTTGGATTGTGTCTACCATTATTATATTCCTATATTAGATAAATTTCGTAACACCTGATGATGTCACCGGGTTCCTACAGAGTCCGGTCATTGAAATATGAATAGTGTTTATAATAAATCTTTAAGAATTTTCCCCAGTCCAGCCTCCTGGCATTTTAATCAATAATAATTAACTCCGTTCTCGCACCACCAACAAGATTCAACATAAACGAAGATGGATGTGTTGCATCACGTCGAGTGCTTTTCCTAATATTACATCATGGTTGACTATACGGAATGACCAATTCTATACAGTGGTGAACTAACAAACCTAAATATATATATATATATATATATACAGAGAGAGAGAGTGAGAGAGAGAGAGAGGGAGAGGGAGAGAGAGGGAGAGAGAGAGAGAGAGAGAGAGAGAGAGAGAGAGAGAGAGAGAGAGAGAGAGAGCGAGAGATCCAGGAGTAATAAACTGCGGTACAAAAAGTCTTATTAGTTTCACGCTTTATAGGGAAAATGAAAAAGAAAGTTTGAGATGTCGGGCTTTGGCCCTTCTTCAGGAGTACAAAATAGAGACAGGATCACAATGGAAATAGAGGAATGAAGGAGTCCAAGTAAGGAATGCAAAGTGAAGTGTGTGTGTATATTAGTGTAGATAGTATGTGTGAGAGTATGTGTATGTTTAAACGTGTGTGTTTTTAAGGTATATTTTGGAAAGTAACAAAGTTATTGTTTGATATGTGTATACATGTGGTATGTCATAGTGGACTATTGTGGGAGTAAATAAATATATTCAATGTATGAAGGCTACTTCGTTACTCTGGAGTTTCGCCTGTTTATAACAGGGTCATCCGACAAGAATGCCGATATAATATATATATATATATGTAATGGAAAAATTTGAACAGGGACAAAACAGAGAGGCAGTACAACGAATGTTTATTAATTTCACGCTCTGGAGAGTGGGTGTTGGTGGGGGACGACGTTTCGGGCATAAGCCCTTCCTCAGGTGAGAAGTGTGTGGGAACAGAGTTCAAAGGGTGTGTAGGGGAGTGGTGGAGAGACATATAGCGAAAGGAAACGGTGCAAATGAGAAAAATAAAAATAAAATTAAAAATAAAGCATGATCAAAATACAAGGAATGAAATAAATTTAAATATAAAAGCATGATCAAAATAAACTGAAATTAAAAGGGGGGTAAAACAGGTGGTGGAAGGGTGTGGGGTGTGTAGGGTCGGTGGCGGGTGGAGTGGGGAAAGGGAGACGGGTGTCCGAGCGGGGAGGGCTGAAGGTGGTGTGTGTGTGTAGGTGTACGTGTGTGTGTGTATGTGAAAGTAAGGGTTGGGGGAAGAACGGGGTTGCATGTTCAGGAAGAGGTGGGGGGGGGGGGGTCGGAGTGTCTGTGCGTGTGTGGATAGAGGGAGGAGAGGAATCAGGAGGCTGAGGGTGTAAATATGTGGTGGAAAGCACGTGTGTGTGTGGTTTAAGCGTGTTGTGGGTGTAGGTGCCGTGTGGAGAAAAAAATTTGTTTGGGGTGTGTGTGTGGCTGAGTTATATAGGTGATTACGTAAGAGGATGGTTGAAAAGTTGGTAAAATCCGAAGGTGTTTAGTGGATTCTGTGGTGGTCAATTTCTGCGTGCGAGTATTCCATGAAGCGATGGTCGGAAGAGGAGAGATGTGGGGTACGCGCGCAACAGGAAGTGGTCAAGCAGTGGGAGTGCTGTGTGTCTGTTTGTGCTGGGAGGTGGTCAGAGGGCATAGCAGCAGTCGGTGGAATGGTAAGGGGGCGAGGATGGGTAGGTGTGAAAGTTGGAGTGAGGAGGGTGTGTGTGTGTGCATTAGTAGAGGTGTTAGTGGGATGAGTGAGTGTGGAGCGAGGGTGTGGGTGGAGCGGGGAGAGAAGGGTGTGTGTGGTTCTATGGAGGGAGTGTGGTGTACTGGTGTGTGTGTAGTTTGATGAAGGGGTGTTAGTGGGTGTTAGTATACGGGAGGTGGGGAGGGGTTGAATGCAGGTGTGAGTGGAGGTTAGTGGTGGTAGGGTGTGTAGAGTTGGTGGTGTACGAGGGTGTGTGGGTACGTGTGCGTGGGGTTGGGGGGTGTTAGTGATGTTAGTTGCGTGTGGGGTGGGTGGTGTAAGTGGGTGTGTGTGTTCGTGTGCTTGCGGTTAGGGGGGTGTTAGTGAGGTTAGTTGAGGGGTGGTGGGATGGAGGTGTGGGGGTGAGAGGTGTGGGGGTGAGGGTTAGTGGTGGTAGTAGGGTGTGTGTTTAATGTGAGCGCGTGTATATATGTGCCGGTGGGTGTGTGCGTGTGATAAGGAAGGGGGAGGAGGAGAAGAAGTGAGGGATGTTAGTATGTTAGTTGGGGAAGGGTGGTCAGATGAGGGGTGGAGTGGAGGTGTTAGTATTGTTAGTTGTGGGGTGGGCGGTGAAAAGGAGGGGTGTGTTAGTGGTGTTAGTGGGGGATAAGTGTGGGGGGAGGGGGCGGTCGAAGGCTAAAGGAATAAGGGTGGGGAGTTCAGGCTGGGGGGAGTGTGTGTCTGTAAGATGAAGATAGTTCGTTGTTCGACCCTAAGGCGATTGGCGGGTGTTCCGTGGCACTGGAGTAGGCCACAGACTGTGACTTGACAACTCTGGTACAAACACTACACTTGTGACAATTATTGACACATAGTGCTGGGTCCATGGTACCATGTGACGACAAGTGCAGAGAGATCTCCAGATATAAAGCAATGCCTGTGCCGTGAAGCTTTTATAGTGAGCAAAGGCACTGCACAAAGCCAGTCCCACTCTCTTAACCAAGATGATATTTACCAAAAAGAAGAACAAGTCAACATCATTGGATACCATCAGGGTTGCAGGTGTTATATCAGAGTTTTCCTTCTCCTAGAATTCTGCCTTGACAAAGGCTAAGGGGTCATCTCTCCCGGTGATATGTTAACACATACCTACATATTTTGATTCAATTTGCCAATGCCTTATGTGTTCAGGTATCTATATTGTTACAATTTGCAGATTTATTTATTTATCAGGGGGGGGGGGGGGGGCATGTGTGTGTGTATGTGTGTGTGTATGTATGTGTGTGTATGTATGTGTGTGTATGTGTATGTGTATGCGTGTGTGTATGTCTGTGTATATGTGTGTGTGTATGTGTGTGTATGTGTGTATGTGTGTGTATGTGTGTCTGTGTATATGTGTGTGTGTATGTGTGTGTATGTGTGTGTGTGTATGTGTATGTGTATGCGTGTGTGTATGTTTGTGTATATGTGTGTGTGTATGTGTGTGTATGTGTGTATGTGTGTGTATGTGTGTCTGTGTATATGTGTGTGTGTGTGTGTGTGTATGTGTGTGTGTGTATGTGTGTCTATGTGTGTGTGTATGTGTGTGTGTATATGTGTTTGGGTGTATGTCTTTGTATGTGTGTGTATGTGTGTGTATGTGCATGTGTATGTGTGCGTTTGTGTGTGTCTGTGTGTGTGTGTGTGTGTGTGTCTGTGTGTGTATATATGTGTGTGTGTGTGTATTTATGTGTGTGTGTATGTGTGTGTGTGTGTGTGTATGTGTGTGTGTGTGTGTGTTTGTAAAAAAAGATAGGTAAGACAGACAGTCAGATAGATAGATAGATAAATTTCTATTTATTTGCCACGAGGGCACAAAAGAAGGGGACATTTACACAGTGGGGGAGTTTACATAAATCGAGTAAAGAAAAAAGGAATAACAATAATAATATAACAATAAAAAGTCCTCAAAAGGGAGGGGGCGTGTTGGGGATTGCACATACCCCCGAAAAGTGTGCAACTCTTTTCGCGGGGGAAGCCCAGAGAGGAGGCGCTCCCCCTTTCCTCTTCACTTCTTCACCTACAGAACAATGTAGAGAGAAGGCCCATTTACACGGGCCATTCTCGCTTCTTTCACCCACCTTTCATAAAACTGTCTGGGACCAAGCACTTCTCTCTCCATCCTGATTCTTCTTCCGAAGTGGTATCGGAAGAAGTAAACCAGGTGATGGCCGGAGAGAAAGTCACCCGACCTCAGACCTTTCAGGCGCGTCCACCACACAACCTCTTTCATCATGGCTATTACGCACAGAAAGACCGCTTCTGCTTCGTTTCTGAAGGGAGGAGGCGGCTTGATGTTCACCACAGACTCGGCGGTTAATCGAATCGGCGCCACACGCGACAGCAGTCGTTCGACGTAGCCCCACAGATCGGCAACGCCCGGGCAGTGTACCAGTGCATGCGCAACGGTTTCCTCGTCGCGCACGCATCTGGGACAGATCTTTTTCGCGGGATCCCTGCCCGGGCGCCCGTGTCTGTAGAGCTTTTCTCGAACGGGCAGAGCCCCCCGGTAACACTGCCAGGCTAGGGACCTCTGGAAGTTGTCCATGGGTCCCGGGCCGAAAGTTCTACCGAACAGGCTGGCCAGTTCGTCCTCCTCCATGCCTAGCGACTCTCCAAGGGTGTCGTCGCCCCTGCTAGCCACCAACCCTCTATAGAATGTCGAGGTGGATTCTCCACTGACAGTCGGGTCCGCTTGCCAGATAGCCGTGAGCGCCTGGGCACACTCAGTGTGCCAGTTGCCCAGTTTTCTCGGTCTTTGCTTCACCCAGGATTGCAGTTCGGTGAGCGAGACGAGCTGTGGGAAGGCTCGCCTCACAAACGGGGCCCACACCGGCTGACCGTTGAGGAATACCTGTAGATGCCGTAGCCTCAATGCGTGCCTACGCATCAACAGCCACGGCATACCCAGCCCTCCTTTCGAAGGGTGCTGGCAGCAGATGGATCTCCTCACCATGGGAGGCCGCTTCTTCCAGAGGAACTGGAAGAGCATGCGTTCCATGATGGTGAGCTTTTCCTTGGGGCAAGGCACGACGGTCAGGCGGTAGTAGATGACGGACGCTATGTAAGCGTTCGTCACCTCCGCCCGACCTTTCAGTGATAGTTTGCACTTGGCCCACTTCTGGGTCAGCGCAAACACCCTGCTCGTCACCTCGCCCCAATTCTTCTCCACCTGGAGGTCCGGTCCGAACCAGACCCCGAGCAGCTTCACCGGGCCCTCCGTCCACCGCCCGACGACACCGTCTAACGGCATCGGTTTGCCCCTCCACGTTCCGAGTTGCAAACCGACTGACTTGTCCTGGTTCAGCTTAGCCCCCGTCAGCCTTTCGTATTCCTCCAGTAGGGTGGCGATCGCCCCGATTTCCGAGGCGTCCGCCACCATTACTGTTACGTCGTCGGCATAGGCCGAGACCGCTTTGTGCAATCCCGGTTCCAGGGGTATGCCCCGCAGCAACTCCAACTTCCGCAGCAGTGGCTCGAGAGTCAATACGTACAGAAGGGAGGAGAGGGGGCACCCCTGTCTGATGGATCGGGTGATTTGAAACGGCTCCGAGAGGTAGCCGTTTACTTTAATCCTAGAGTAGATGTTGCCACTGTGCATGGCAGAAATCCAGCCCCTGAAAACGGGTCCGAAGCCCGCCGCCGCTAGCACCGCATCCAGGTAACCATGGTCGACCCTATCGAACGCCTTAGATTGATCCAAGTTGATCAGGGCCCCACCAAAGCCGGGTTCGTAGCCAACCCTCTCTATGATGTATCGCATGAGGTGGAGGTTGTCGTGAATGGACCTGGACGGGATAGCGCATGTCTGCGCGTCTCCCACCAAACCACCCACCACAAGCGCCAACCTCTTCGCCAACACCTTGGCCAAAATCTGTAACTCTGCATTCAGCAGAGTTATGGGCCTAAAGTTACTTAAGTCGTCCCCCTTGCTCTCGTCCTTCCTCACTAGCGTGACCACGCCCTTGGTCACAGAACAGGGAATTCTCCCGTTCTGTTGCCAGTTGCAATAGACAGCCTCGAGGAGTTCGGAGAACAAGACCGGCATAGCTAAATAAAATTCGTATGGTAGACCATCGAGACCCGGGGATTTGCGTCTGCTGCATTGGCTGAGCGCTTCCCCGATTTCAGTGGCTGTGATTGGCCCTTCGCAGCACTCCGCTTCGCCGCTCGAAAGACGCGGTAGACCGTCGAGGTATGGACCGAAGTCCACATCCCCGTCCGGCCCCCCGCCACCTCCGAACAGTCGAGCAAAGTGCCTTTGAAAGGTCTCGCACATTCGCTCAGGTTCAAGGATCACCCGTCCATCCTGGTCTCGCAAAGACCGAATGGTGGATTTAATCCCACTCTTGGCTTCTGTCACGCGGGCCCAGCTAACAGCTTTGGTCCCCTCGTTTCCTAAAGCACGTATTTTACTTCGGACAACGCAGCCTTCGTGCTTCGCGTCAAAGAACTGGCTCAATGCCGTTCTCGTCGCTAACACTCTGGCTACGTCTCCGCTCCTAATCGCCTCTTCTAGTTTATCTGTTAACTCCCTTTCCCTCCTATTTCTATTCGCCGCTAGTTCCTTACTGTAACCTATCGAACTTACTCTAATCTCTCTCTTTAGAGATATCCACCACCTACTGTTGACGATCGCTCCCGTCAACCGCATCTTAACTAAGCTACTAATCCGGTTTCTGTAATCTTTCTTTGTCGGTAAGGACAAGTTCATCTTCCAGTAACCGGGACCCTGTCTATGCGTTCTATCAAGGTTGACCACGCAGGTCACTAATTTGTGATCTGAATAGCCAACCATGATCAGTTCTGGACAACTAAATACGTCCCTATCCTTACTCCTAACCAAAAACCTATCTAGGTACGATCTAGATTGTCCACTGCGGTTTGCCCAGGTCCAGGTTGGCGCAGTTGGACAATCTAGTC
Source organism: Eledone cirrhosa (assembly GCA_964016885.1). Lineage (NCBI taxonomy): Eukaryota > Metazoa > Mollusca > Cephalopoda > Octopoda > Eledonidae > Eledone > Eledone cirrhosa. The sequence continues at coordinate 33,394,433 of OZ024744.1, forward strand.
GAAATCTATCGACCAGGTCGAATCGATCGAGTAACCCCTTGAGGCTGCTACACCCCCCTCTATCGGGACATGCCCCTGCATAGTCCCAACGCGCATCTAGGATTCCATTCCAGTCCCCCACTAAAAGCAGGGAACGCGACGTTCCTAGAAAAGTCTCCAGACGTTGGAAGAAGTCGGCTCTCTCCGCCCCGAAGGGAGCATAAAGACCGACCAGTCTGAAAGCCCCGCCTTCACCACCTCCGACGTCCAGCACCAGTAATCGACCCCCCGGGTCCGAGTGAACAATCTGTACGTCGAGAGTTAGACGTTTATCCAGCAGTACGGCAACTCCCCCCCCCCCCGCCTCCGGGTTGACAGAGAGATGCGTGCATCTCAAAGTCATCGAAGGCGGGCGCCAGCTGTCTCACGCTGCTGATCCGACTCTCGCAAACAACCATCACATCTATACTTTGTGACCTGAGGTCACTTAGAAGCTTTGCTTGCTTCCAAGCTGAGCTCAGGCCACGCGCGTTCAAACAGCCAACTCTCAATTGATCTATTTTGGTGTTGAAAGTGAAGAAAGAAAAGCACTTACCTCTCCGGGTTGCGTAATTTCCATGGCATCAGGTGTGTTGGGTGGAGGGATGTTTTGTGGTGGTGTGGGGGTACACGTGTGTGGTGGGGTTGGGGTATTTGGAGTTGTGTCAGGGAGAGGGGCGGTTATGGGGAAATCTTTCAAGAGGACGCGATTCAACGGTTTTAAACAGGGGGGGCTCACGTCCCGTCTAAATTGTTCTTTTAAGGAACGATAAAGGTCCAGAGGGACCTTTATCATTTTTAAATGGGTGAAGTTCTCTGTTGAGATAAAGTTTGGCCCTTCGGTCTGCACCATAGGGTTATTGTTTATTAATTTAACCAGTTTTTTGTTTTCTTTATTTATATATGTGTATTGCAACGTCTTTTTTTGTGATGCTGTCAATGTTTCGGAGAGGGGAGGCGCAGATTTATTTTTGTTTGTTGAGGGTGGGGTGTTTTTGATTGGAGTTGGTGTTTGTGTGTGGGTTATTTGTGGTGTGCTGGGTGTGTGTTTTCTTTTTTTTCTTTTAACTTGTCTGAAGGCTTCTCCTCCTTCTTCTTCAGAAGTTGGGGGAAACTCTTCAGCGCTAGGTGGGAGGGACGTGTTGTGTGGTTGTTTTTTTTTTGCGGGAGGGGTAGATTTGTTACTGTTTTTTTTATTATTTGTTTGGAATGGGTTTTGTGGTGGTGGTGGTGGTAATGTTTGTGTCGTGCTTGTGGTTGGTAATGGTGGTGGTGATGTTTGTGTTGTGGTTGGTGGTGGTGATTTTTGTGTCGTGCTTGTGTTTGGTGCTGGTGGTGGTGATGTTTGTGCTGTGTTTGTGGTTGGTGGTGTCTGTATTTTGTTTGCTGTGTGTGGTATTAGTGTATTTTTGGAGGTGGGTGGTGCTGGTGTACTGTTTGTGGTGGGTGTGGGCAATAGTCCTTTTTGGGGGATACGTTTCGGGCAGTTAGCCTTAACGTGTCCCCTTTCCATGCATAAATAGCATGCTGGTCTTCTCCCCTCTACAATTATGTCTATTGGGGTAAGGTCATCCAGCCAGATGCGATCCGGGATTTGTGCTATTCTTTCGGGCCTCATTTGGACTAGTATGTCGAGGCCCATTCCCAGGAACGCATCTCCAGTTGCCTTCCCCATTGACAGCATAGTGTCTTCGCCCATATCAATGAAGCCAGCAATAGCCCACCAGAAGTCCATTGTGGGCAGCATTGTTTTTACTTTTATTCTTTGTGTTCTTCTACCCATGTAGGAGGGATAGAAGCTATATGTTGTCGACGAGAGTGGGCTTAGGGAAAGCTGAACCGCTGTTTCTTTGTCTCTTGTTAGGACCGAAATGCTGCCATAGAGTCGGTCCTTTCGTATGAAGAGAATATTCTTCATATAATCTTTTAGGACTAACTCTATTTCCATTTGGCTGGGCTGTGCTGGCTTTCTTGACTGGTTTAGTATAGTTCTGTATATAACTGTGTTTTCTGCTCTGGCTTTCTTGAATTCTGGGGGGGAGTTAATGGAAAACATTCCGTTCTCCCCCAAAACAATATGTTTCTTTGCTTCGGCCAGTTTTTCTCTGGCGGCAGTTAGGTCAATTGGTGTGTATGTAATGGATTGCTTTGTTTTCTGGGCGAAAGTTGCCCTGTCGTTATTTGTATTATTTTCTGTTTGTTTGTTTTCTGTTTGCTCATTTTCCTTAACATTTGTTTTTTCATTTTGTTTGTTTGTTTCAATGTCTAATTTTGTTGTAATTATTTTTTGTTCTTCAGACTTGGGGGGCGTGGCAGAGCTAATGGCAGACATGTCTGCCATCTTTTCCGCCATGCTGCCAAGAAAGAAATTTTTCGGCAAAAATAGATATTTATTTTACCCCCTAAAAAGGGGGTAAATGCAAAAATGTTTCCCTAAATAACAGGGTTAGTGTTCCAAATGTGTTGCACTAAAAAATTTATCCGGTACTTACAATAGTAAGGGTAAATCCCGATGGAATAGCGGAGCCGATGCGAAGCGTGTCTTACTCTATCAAGATAGATAGATAGATAGATAGATAGATAGGTAGATAGATAGATAGGTAGATAGATAGATAGATAGATAGATAGATAGATGTGATGTTACTTGTTGAGACTGGTAAGACTTATTCAACATAGTACTGCATACTTAAGGAATGTAGAGAGCATATATATATATATATATATATATATATATATATATATATATATATATATATATATATATATATATATATATATATATATATATATCGTCTATTTAGTTCTATTTATTCATTCGACGGAGTTCACTTTGACATAGAGCTTTATTGTATCACAGTCACGGACATATTTTACAGGAAATACTACGTCTCTTATTCATGATTGTTTAGGTGTGTGTGTATATATATATATATATATATATATTCACACACACAAACAACACACACTCTCTCATGCACATACATCAGTTCATGTGGTGTATATTTATGCAAATGAAACACATGTGGAGGTGTTTTTAAGGTAGACTTTGAGATATTTTAAACGTATGTCAGCACTGATCGATCATACAACTCCACATTTTACCTCCAACCTTTAATCGCAACCTTTTTTTTATTGTTCATACATATAAGGAAATTGTTTTCCAATATATGTTGTTCAACTTAAACTCGTATGTGGTTCGGAATTGAGGAAGATTTTGTTGTTCTTTTCAATAGATATTGTGAAATAAGTGTTTGTATTTAGTAGTTGTAGAAGTATATCGTATAATAATTGTTTCTATTTCTGGCACAAGCGCCAGCAATTATCCCAGTGTATTACTGGTACTTTATTTTATCGACCTCCATGAGGATGAAAGGCAAAGTTAACCTCGGCAGGATTTGGATTCAGACAGCAAATGGACGTAACTCTATACCTTTATAATAACTAGCAGAATGAAGAGCAATAGTGACGAAGCTCATTCTACTGACATGGCTTTAAAATTGAGGCTTGTTTGCATTATTGCAAACGAATCGAATGTTATTATTAATATTAGAAAAGCGGTTGATTGGCAGTGTCGGTAGAAGGTCGGACGCCATGCTTTGACGCATAGAATTACGGACCCTGCCATTCTGAGTTCAAATCTCGCCGAGGTTAACTTTGCCTTTCTTCCTTACGGGGTCGATAAAATAAAGTACCAGTAATGCACTGGGTAATTGCTGGCCTTGTGCCAAAAGTAGAATCAATTATTAATATCAGAAAAGCTCAGATTACATTTATTGTATTCAAACATGTAGAACGAAATTTTCTCTGTCGTTGAGGTCATTCATTTTCCTATTACCCACTCTACTACCCTAAGTATTGAGTACTCCGGTGCGTTATGATCCATCTGGTTCCTTACCACAACTCCTTCGTTATATATATATATACATATATACCACGATAATATATATATATTGGAAGGGTCATATTGTCAATATAAATACACGTTCCAGTTCAGTTTCAATTCAGTATATTATTAGTTGAGTAACGAATCTACCATCGGTAATTTAGTAAGCGGGCGGTTGTATAATTGTCAATACGCTTTCGTCATACATACTGTGACCTTAGTATTGACGGTCAAAAGAGCAAGGATAATTAGGAAAATGGCCACAGGAAATGTGTGTGTGAGCACGCGTGTGATTTTATTAGCAGCATGACCCACCCAAAGTATAACAATGTAAGTATATTATTATTATAATAAAGGGGGAATGCGGGACTGCGTCTTGAATAGATTTTTTTATTCCGTTTGTAAAATACGTTGGATTACTTTAAATAAATAACTGTTTCTACTTTAGGCACAAGACCAGCAATTTTACCAGTACATTACGGGTACTTTATTTTTTATCGACCCCGTAAATGAATAATGAGTGAATATTACATAATTTATGTACTAAATTTGGTAGCTATTGATTAAATATGAATGATTTTATTGTTATTTCAAGATTCACATCTTTAAAATGTTCTAATGTCAACACTTCCGGTTAGCGTCCATTATATTATATGGATTGGCAGTATCGGTAGAGAGTCGGGCACCATGCTTTGAAGCATAAAGTTACGTCATTTATGATCTGAGTTCAAATCCCGCCGAGGTTAACTTTGCCTTTCATCCTTACGGGGTCGATAAAATAAACTACCAGTAATGTACTGGGTAATTGCTGGCCTTGTGCCTAAAATAGAAACAATTATATTATAATACTTACCAGCAGAATGGCCCGGCGTTGTTCGGGATTTGCTCTAGGGTTCTTATATATTTGATATATATTTATCCTTATCGAGCTTCGTGAAATAAATATGTTTGTTTATATTTTGTTATTGTGTATGCAAAAATATCTGTACACGAATATATATATATATATATATATATATATATATATATATATATAGAAGTGGTTACCCAACAGTTAGTTCACCATACCGAGAACAATTGTTTCACCTTAGCGTATCTTCAGCTCGGAATGGGCATGGTTATAGGACCATTCCGAGCTGAACATCCGCTAAGGTGAAACATTTGTTCTCGGTATGGTGAACTAACTGTTGTGTAACCACTTCTACCTAACTCGTCCCTTGGACTGAGTGCTCTACCACTAAGGATATTACCTTCCAGTGTTCCACCACTATATATATATATATATATATATATATATATATATATATATTAAAATAACAGATTAAATTTTAAGCAAAGAATCGCTGCTTTCAGCCTTAACAGGATCTTCTGAAACTTAATAAATCAATCTGTGAACGCAGAAGTAAATATTTCGAAAAAGTTACACACTATATATATATATACACACTATATATACATACACACACACAGAGATAGTGTCATAATGTCGTAATGCAGACAGCCAGACATACAGACAGATATTATAAGGGCGCGACGTTGTAGCTATGTATCTATATAAAAAGAAAGACTAAGAATTATAGAGAGATCGCTAAATCACCTAATGCGGTCCCTAGGGCATTGGAAATTTGAAATATGTTTTGCTCAAAATACTCACACGACCATAAGCATTACATGTGTAAAGTTTGAAAACAATCGGTTGGGTGGTTCTCGAGTTTTAGGGAGTCAGACAGACAGACAGACATTTTCCGTTTTAGATATATACTAGCAGAATGGCTCGGCGCTGCTCGGGATTCTAAACATAGATTGGCATGTATATCCCTCCTTTCTGAAACAGTACAGAGAAGTACGGAATACCTCACCCTCGGGATGGTGTCTACATTTTGTGCTTATAAAAAAAATTCGTCGTAGATTACCAGGGTTTTTTCCGTGCGAAGAAAATCAATACTTTATCGCGAAATAAATACTTTTGTTTATATTTTGTTATTGTGTATGCAAAAGCATCTGTACACGAATATATAATTATATATATATATATTGAAATAACAGATTAAAGTTTAAGCAAAGCATCGCTGCTTTCACTCTTAAAGGGATCTTCTGAAACTAAAAAAATCAATCTGTGAACGCAAAAGTAAATATTTCGAAAAACGTTACACACTATATACATATATACACACACTACATATACATATATACACACATACACGGATAGCGACGTCATAATGTCGTAATTCAGACAGCCAGACCTACAGACAGATATTATAAGGGCGCAACGTTATATCTATGTATCTATCTAAAAAGAAAGACTAAGAATTATAGAGAGAGATCGCTAAATCGCCTAATGCGGTCCCCAGGGAATTGAAAATTTGAAATATATTTTGGTCAAAACACTGACAGGACCATAAGTATTACATGTGTAAAGTTTGAAAACAATCGGGTGCGTGGTTCTCGAGTTTTAGGGAGTCAGACAGACAGACATTCTCTGTTTTATAAATATACTAGCAGAATGGCCCGGCGTTGCTCGGGATTTGCTATAGGGTTCTTAAATATTTGATATATATTTATCCTTATCGAACCTCGTGAAATAAATACGTTTGTTTATATTTTGTTATTCTGTATGCAAAAATATCTGTCCATAAATATATAATTATATATATATATATATTAAAATAACAGACTAAAGTTTAAGCAAAGAATCACTGCTTTCACCCTTAACGGGATATTCTACCTAAAAGCAGTATGAAGTACATACACTAAGACTAATTGATGTAATCTTTGGCCTTGTTTGTTTATATTTTGTTTTTGTGTATGCAAAAATATCTGTACACGAATATCTATATTAAAATAACATATTAATGTTTAAGCAAAGAATCGCTGCTTTCAACCTTAACGGGATCTTCTTAAACTAAAAAAAATCAATCTGGAAAAGAGGAAGACGATACTTTGGTTCGTGAAGACGTTCCCTGGCATAAGAATATATATACACACACACACTGATCGCGTCATAATGACGTAATGCAGACAGTCAGGCATACAAACAGATATTATGAAGGCGCGACGTCATATATATGTATCTATCTCAAAAGAGAAAGACTAAGAGAAAGAGAAAGAGATCGCTAAATCGCCTAATACGGTCCCTAGGGCATTGAAAATTTGAAATTTTTTTAGCTCAAAACACTTCCAGGGTCATACGAGTTACATGTATAAAGTTTGAAAAAAACCGGTTGGGTACTTCTCGAGTTTTAGGGAAACAGACACACAGACATCCTCTGTTTTATATATATATATATGCAAAAGTTTTATTTAAAATTGTTGGGTTACAACAAGTAAATATTTTATAACTGATATAAAGCACTCGACAAGTTTTTGGAGTAGATATACGATATTAAACAAATGGAAACTATATTTATAAAACCATATTTATTTCATTATACATATTTCAGGGATACCATATTAAAAATATGGCATGCCTTCGTCAGATAAAATAAAATATATAACCAGTTTTATAAATAATTTTGACGTACCATAAATATAGCGACCATTAAGGTAGGAGGCTGGCTTGGTACGTCAAAATTATTTATAAAACTGGTTATATATTTTATTTTATCTGACGAAGGCATGCCATATTTTTAATATGGTATCCCTGAAATATGTATAATGAAATAAATATGGTTTTATAAATATAGTTTCCATTTGTTTAATATCGTATATATATATATATATAGTAATAATAATAAAATTGAAGACTAAAATCCAAAGAGGGCTCGATAAGGAAAATATATATCAAATATATAAGAACCGTAGAGCAAATATTTATTAAAATAACAGATTAAAGTTTAAGCAAAGAATCGCTGCTTTCACCCTTAACGGGATCTTCTGAAACTAACATTGCCAGAGAACGTCTCTATGCACCACCTAAGAGAACATTAGTCTACGACCTCTTTTATACCATAAACGTGGTTTTATCTTTGCGCGTAATTGTTTTTCACCGCTCCTATTAATGAGGTATTATTCGTTTTTCCCCGTTCTTTGCCAGCGAACGTTACCACGAACCAAAGTATCGTCTTCCTGTCTTCCTCCGGTTGCAACGTTTTTTGAAATATCCAGTTCTGCGTTTACAGATTGACTTTGTTAGTTTCTGAAGATCCCGTTAAGGGTGAAAGCAGCGATTCTTTGCTTAAACTTTAATCTGTTATTTTAATAAATATTTGCTCTACGGTTCTTATATATTTGATATATATTTTCCTTTTCGAGCCCTCTTTGGATTTTAGTCTTCAATTTTATTATTATTACTATTTGTCTCCTTCGGTTGAGCACTCTACTGACTTATATTCATCATGCAGAAACAACATCTGAATATTTTTACAAAGAACATACCCGTACCAAGCAGGAAAACATACCTAAAACTCCTGATACAGAAAACAGACACGTTCATTAAAAGGTTGCGTTGGCGTGCCTTTTATTTCGATAATCCGCGAAAAGCAGACAACAAACAGGATAAATTTGGATTTAAAACTTATAATAACCCTCCGTGGAACCCAGCATTGCTACCCTTCGAAAATGATGTCTTGGAACTCATTTGGAATATCAAATTTCGGAATAGGAGCAATTCCTTCCAGCAAGACCTGAAGAATAGAATTCGTTCTATTAAGGATTCTAACGCCGTGCACGTCCATTCCGACAAAGCTGGCAACCTATATCAAGTGGAGCGCAGTACTTACCATCAACTACTACATAATTCTGTAACTAAGGATCACCGTAAAACTAATCGGTGCGTCATCAATGAAATCAACGATGCTGGGTTTAAAATCACATCTGATCTCAACATCCTGGACCGGACCGAACCTCTGAACCCTATTTCTACCCACTTTACCCTGAAGGATGACAAATCCAATTTTCCGAACAACCCCTCTATTCGGCTTATTAACCCTACGAAGTCCGATTTAGGTAGACTTAGTAAAACGATTCTTGATAGAATTATACCTGAAATTAGAAGTTTGGCCCCTCTCGCACTGTGGAACAATTCTTTCGCGGTGATTGATTGGTTCAACGGCATATGTAACAAGGAACATTGCCGTTTTATCCAATTCGACATCAACAATTACTACTCCTCCATCACTTTACCACTTCTCCTTAGAGCTATCAATTTCGCTAAAACACTCACAGTGGTTAAGGATTTTGAAGTTGATGTCATCCTTAATGCCCGAAAGTCGGTGATTAATTTCGACGACTCTATTTGGATTAAAAAATCCAATAGTACCCCATTCGACGTGAGTATGGGCGCCAGTGACTCTGCGGAGGTTACTGATCTTATTGGCCTTTTCCTTCATTTCTCTATCAAGGACGAATTCCCCAACGTGGGCGGTGGTTTGTACCGTGACGATGGTCT
>OZ024744.1:33408719-33413719 GCA_964016885.1 Eledone cirrhosa
GTTGATGCCATAAGGACAGACACTGGTCTGTTGGAGATGCAGGATATGGCAGCGATAATGAGGGACAGAGACCGCTGGAGAGAACTCGTCCATGGATCTCGGGAATTTTACCCGCCTTAGATAGATAGATAGATATAATATTTATGTATTTTCTTATATATATATGTGTGTGTGTGTATATGTATGTATATATATATGTATATATATGTATGTATATAAATATATTTAAGAGTGAAACAAGGTTCAATGAATACATCTAAGAATGAGTTTTACACACATACATATGTGTGTGTAAGTATTTATATGTATGTATATATATATATATATGTGTGTGTATGTATGTGTATGTGTTTGTATGTGTATTTGTATATGTATGTGTATGTATGTGTGTGTGTATGTATTTATTTATATGTATGTATGTGTATGTGCAATTGTGTGTTTTGCTTACCACGTGTGTTTGTTCAATTATTTGTTGCCTGTATCGCTGTCAACTTTATAATAATTTTTACATTTATTTTTATTCTTATGTGACGGTATTTTTATTATTATATTTGTTCTTATAATTATTTGTGTGTGTGCGTATGTAGGTGTGTGTACATATATCTATATTTGTGCATGCGTATGTATGCGTGTATATATGTGTATGTATGTGTATGTATGTACGTGTGTATATATGTATGATTGTGTGTATGTATGTATATATATAGAGAGAGAGAGATGTATATATATATATATATATATATATATATATATATATATACATGTTTGTGTGTGTTTGTGTATTTGTGTGTATGTGTGTGTATGGATATGTTGATATATATGCGTGTATGTATATGTATATGTATGTGTATTTGTACGTGTATGTATATGTGTATGTATGTATATATATATATATGTGTGTATATGTATGTATATATATGTGTGTGTGTGCATGTGTGTTTATTTTTCCTTTCCTTCTTCCTTTTCCAGCCTCATATTCATATAGGTTATATTTTTGTTTTTACAATCCAATGTCAATAAATACACCAGGATTTTTTCATTCTGATGATTGAAAGCGAAAATGTGTTTGTTTTCAAGAAACCACTGGTAAATGAAATAATTATCTTATGTTGTTTATTACATAACTATATATATAGTAGTAATAATATTTATACGTATATATGTTTAATATGCAATTATAAATAGGAACTAGCCGGTTACCGGTATGAAAATAGGCTGAATGCAAATTATCAAGTGTTTTACAGAGCCGATATACAAAGTCTTAAAACAATCAAATCTTAGTTTAATACATTTATTTGCTGACAATTGTTTCTTCCAGAGTGAAGTCTGGATTCATCGGAGCATAGGGAATGTCTGAACAGGTGATTAAAATCCTAGTCATTTAGAAAATTTAGGTAGATACATAAGAGTTGTTAGTGTGCTAGACATCATGTATAGTATCAGGAGTTAAAAAGATGTTATTGAGAGAACACAATTACAAGGAGCAATGGTTGAAAGTGTAAGAGGTACAAGCAAAAAAATACAGGCAAAAAAAAGTAGCAAGCAAGGAAAAATGAAAGATAGGATAGACATAAGATATAAGATTTAAAGTATCCTAGCTTTGGAGATAAGGTAATGTTAGGGGTATACAATGCAGGAGTCAATAAAATCAATAAGGCATGTATGAGGAAAGAGTTTTATTACAGCTGAAATAAGCATATTTCGTGTAGAATATTAAAGATGTTTAAAATGGCGTGCTATGTGGTAGTGAGAGATGTGGTGATTCTCGACTGTTTTCAAGTCCAGCAGTAGCAAGCGGTGGGAGGGACCGTCCTGAAGAAGACCAGTTAAGCCTGAAATGCATAGACGGTTGACCCCCCTGCTTCTGCTGGACACCACCAGAGGGCGTTAGTCCCCGGTGATTGCATAGCTACGGCTTCCTAAAACGGTGTTTCTTCAGAAATACGAAATTTCTATACATTTTTGTATAAAGGTATGCTTGAAGCGAAATCTTATTTCTTATATATATATATATATATATATATATATATATATATATATATATATATATATATATATATATATATATATAAGACAAAAGATGGTTAAAAGAGTTCCATGTATTTTATTATGCGCATTTCAAAAACAAATATCATCATGCAATAATATTTGTGTTTTCATCAGATAAAATAGGAAGACATGATATGAAGGTTAAAAAACACTTGAGAGTAAAAAGTGGAGAGGGAGGAGAATAATGAGGAAGGATGAGATAGGAGGAGAGATGGGTGATAGAGAGAGAGATAGCTTTTATAACTGAGAAAAATATATTGTTTTACATAGAGAGGTTGAAAAACCGTTGGAATATAATGTATAAATTAAAAGAATTTGAAAATTAAGGAAGAGAAAAATAATGTAAAGTTAAGGTTTGTATATAATATGTACGATGAAAAGAAAATGTTAATATGTATTAAGAATAATATTTAAGGGTTTAATAATATGTGCGATGGAAAGATACTGTTAATATGTATTAAGAATAATATTTAAGGGTTTAATAATATGTGCGATGGAAAGAAAATGTTGATATGTATTATTAAAAAGAACAACAAGTAATGTACGTAAGGATATATTGTGAGATGAGCATGAGTAAGTTAGATGAAAGGGAGAATAAAATAATGAATTGAGGATGAATAATCTAACGTCAAAAAATGTTTATGTTTACGAAGGATTTTTGCAAGGTAATATGAAGTAAGAATGTATTGTATTGTGTCATAATTGTTTCTATGTTAGGCAACAGTGAGAAAAGGTACAGATTAGGAGTTAGACATTAAAAGAAAAAGAGAAGAAAGGGAAAATGAAGAAAGGGAAGTGATAAATAGGAGTGATATAGAATGAGTAACAAGTATTATATAATGTATAATAAATAACTTTGAAATAAGGTAGAAAGATGGGTATATTTTTAAAGAAGTATATATATATATATATATATGTGCCTTTAAGAAAAAGATTCTAAATTGATAAAGTTTTGGATATTAGCTGTATACTTTGTGGAATGTTTTGTGGAATTTATGCAAGCAGAGAGAAAACAAGTCAGTGCGTCTATTTATTATAGAATCTAAATTAGATATAATGGTAAATTTTTCATTTAGCCTCTGAGATTATGTCAAAACTTGGCATCGAAAAAAAGACCGAACCATTCCTCCCAAGAACTCCGAGGATAAATCTCAAGGATGACAAAAACAATTTTCGCACTGAACTACCTGTTAGATTAATCGCCCCCTCTAAATCAGATCTGGGGGTTGTTAGTAAAGCCATCTTGGATAGAATTATCCCACAGGTTCGTTCTAATTGCTCTTCTTTGAACTTAAATTTATGGTTTGGTACTTCTGAAGTGATTGGCTGGTTCAACAAATTGAATAATAAAAACAAACTAAAATTTGTTCAATATTGCCAGCTACTATTCTTCTATTTCGCCTTCACTTCTCAATAATGCTCTATCTTTCGCACTTAAATATTCTGACATCACCACAGATGAACTTCACATCATTCTCACCGCACGTAAAACCATCCTAGAGTTCAACAATGAATATTGGACCAGAGCCGATACCTCTAACAACTTCGACACCCGATTCATCCCAATTGACAGATTTAATTGGTATCTTTATTTTGAACTCTTTGAGTCGGAAAATTCCTCAACTTCGCGGTGGAATTTATCGTGACGATGGACTCTTTACTATCTTAAATTGCAACATAGTTAACCTTAATATTATTAAGAACAATATACGTAATCTCTTTAACCAACATAACCTAAAAATTGAATTTGATAACAGCATCAAACTAGCTAATTTCTTGGATGTATCTCTTAATCTTGACACTGGCCTATATTACCCTTACCATAAAAACAATGAGAACCTAAATTATGTTAATTTTAAATCTAACCATCCTACTAATATCAAGAATGCTATAGTTAGTAATATTGGAAAAAGAATATCTAACCTATCTTCTAATAAAAACATCTTTGATGCTAACGCCAATTACTATAATAACGCGCTTTCTAAAGCCGGTTATCCTGATAAAATCAAATATAGTAAAGAAACAAATTCTAGAAGATCTTACAGTAGAATAATTAATCATGATCATTCCAATAACTTTAATAAAAGACCTAGATACAAAAACATAATCTGGTATAATGCTCCTTTCTCCATCTCTATTAATAATAATATTCCTAAATTATTCTTTAGTGCCTTAAATAAATGCTTCCCTCCCTCACATATCTATAGTAAAATATTTAACAAACACACTATAAAATGTTCCTATTCGACATCCTCCAACATTTCCAACATTATCTCTAAACACAACAATAAAATACTAAATACTAAATCTCTTCCTTCCAACACTGAATATCATAATAATAGTAATAGTACTCCCGACGTCATTGTAAACCCTAGGCTAATTTCTGCAAACCCAAATACAACGTCAAACAACTTCGCTAAATGTTCTTAATCCCATTCTAAATCAAGAAACTATTATTCCTATCGCAAATAACTTCTCCAATCCAATTCCTTCTATAGATAACACTAGGTCACTCGTTAATAATCTATTTAATCGCAATTGCAATTGCCCTGTTAAAAATAAATGTCCTCTCAACAACCATTGTCTTGATAAAAACTTAATTTACGAATGTAAAGTTATAACTGACACCAATTCCTTCACCTATTTTGGCTCCACTTCCACCTCCTTTAAAGCACGTCTTTGTAACCATCATTCGTCTTTTAAATACAAACTTAAAAGAACCAACACGGCTCTCTCAGAACTCATATGGTCCTTGAAAGACAAAAATATTAAATATAGCATCTTTTGGAAAAAGGTTTCTTCTGCGTATGTGTGTGTGTGTGTATATATGTGTGTGTGTGTGTTCGTGGGTATGTGTGTGTTTATGTATATATGCGTGTGTGTGTATGAATGTATGTATATGTGTGTATATATGTGTGTATATATGTATGTATATGTATGTATATGTATGT
>OZ024744.1:33418719-33471219 GCA_964016885.1 Eledone cirrhosa
ATGTCTGTTCTGTATTCGATGTATTTGATGGGTAGTACATGGCAGTGTAGAAAGCCTCAAGGACTTCTTTATTATCTTCCCTTGACCATTTTTCTCTCTTTTTCTTTGGATTTCTTGGTGGTGAGCATGGAGGGCCAACAGTAGGTGTATTCCGCTTATGGGAGGTCTCCAGCTCCGAAGTGATGGGAAGGTTTGAACCATTAGCTGATTTTTCGACCCCAGTCTGGTTCCTCTCTGAGGGACGCGGCCCGTTTTTACCCGGGTGACGGCCGATCCGGTATGAGATTTCATCATTAGACATTTACTTTATTTTGTCGCGTTTTATCCTTATCCGCCAAGGGGTAATCATTTCGTGTTACCACTTCTAGAACGAGTGTCAACCAAGACTAGAGGGGTCGTTCTCCCCTAGAGACACGGCTATTCCCCGCCGGCCGCCATCCCGGTATTTCTTGGTCACGGCGTTTTCTTTTTTGTTGTTTTTTTAAATTGTTATTATCCTGAGTGGTTCCTTAATGTGAGCATTGCGTGGCTTAAGAATGAAATTATTAATAATAATAATTGTCTCCACTCCAGGCACAAGGCCAGCAATCACCCAGTGCATTACAATAATATAATATACTTTTTGTGAAGTTGTCTGTTATTGTTGTTGGCTATGTCGGTGGTGGTGCTGGGGCTTTTTATATTGTTGGTGAGGAAGGGGGGAGCCAGCAGTGCCATAGTTGTTGACGTTTGGCCGGTGGCCAGGTCACTAAGTCAATCTATTTATATCTTTTGCTAGCCTCTCCCTTGTCTAGTGATACCGCCACCTTCCCCTTTCTTAAGTTAACAGGGGAATAGTGGTGGTAGCAATAAAGGAGTGGTAGCGGCGGTGATAGGGTAGTGGTAGCAATGATGGATGGAGTGGTTGCGGCGGTGGCGTTGTCGTTACTGAGTTTTGTTGAATGGACTAGTTTTTTTTTTTTATATGTAGTATCTATGCGTTTGTGTCGCGTATGTTTAATATCTGTGTTGAATAGACTAGTTTTGTTTGATTTGTAGTATATATGCGTTTGTGTCGCGTATGTTTAATATATGTGTTGTGATATTCCCGTAAAATTGGAATTAAACATTTTGTTAATACTTGAGACAATAATAATAGTAATTATTATTATGATGCTGGGATTGGTGGTGGTGGTGGTGAAATTGCCGTTATCTGGCTGTTATATTTAGTGTACACAGCGGGGTGATGGGGTAGGTGGTGTATCAAGTCTCTGGTGTTGGTGAAATTGCTGTTATTTGGCTGTTCTATATAGTGTAGACAGAGAGAGTTTTCTTCCATTTATAACCATTTTCTTTTTTTAATATAAAATATATAATACAAAATTGAATATTTGAGCGATATAACAATATATTATGGATCCGAAATTTTATGAGACTTGATTCGGTGGTTTATGCATTATTTGTACTAAGAATTGTTATTTCACAATTGATTTAAATATGTTAAAAATCAAAAACTTTACGGGACCGATTTCATGACCTTCTACCACCTCGTGCGTCTTCTTCCCTTATCTCATTATTATTATTATTATTATTATTATTATTATTATTATTATTATTATTATTATTATTATTATTATTGTTGTTATTCCTTGAATCTCAGTCATTGTTGTTGGTTAACTGGAAAGTCCGTTGGAATGAATATCAAGCCACTACCTGCAGCCTCAGATATTCAGGACGTATCGGAGGGTTCTTGCTGTTCCAAGCAAGCATGCCTTTTGAAGCGTTCCAAAAAGCGTGAAGGGGCCGATTTTCTTTAACCATCCCTGGAAACTTTTGGAGATAGTCCCTAGTGCGCCTATGACAATCGGGATCACTTTGACTTCATGGCAGTTCCAAATCCTTTTCACCTCCCACTTTAGGTCCTGGTATCGGTTAATTTTCTCCCTCTCCTTCTCTTGCACTCTCGTGTCGAAAGGGCAGGCCACATCCACAATCAGACACATTATTATTATTATTATTATTATTATTATTTTTATTATTATTATTATTATTATTATTATTATTATTATTATTATTATTATTATTATTATTATTATTATTATTATTATTATTATTATTATTGTTATTGTTATTCCTTGAATCTCAGTCATTGATGTTGGTTAACTGGAAAGTCCGTTGGATTGAATATCAAGCCACTACCTGCAGCCTCAGATATTCAGGACGTATCGGAGGGTTCTTGCTGTTCCAAGCAAGCATGCCTTTTGAAGCGTTCCAAAAAGCGTGAAGGGGCCGATTTTCTTTAACCATCCCTGGAAACCTTTGGAGATAGTCCCCAGTGCGCCTATGACAATCGGAATCACTTTGACTTCATGGCAGTTCCAAATCCTTTTCACCTCCCACTTTAGGTCCTGGTATCGGTTAATTTTCTCCCTCTCCTTCTCTTGCACTCTCGTGTCGAACGGGCAGGCCACATCCACAATCAGGCACGATCTTTTTTCTTTGTCCACAACCACCAGGTCAGGTCTATTGTGTTCCAGTTTTTTGTCCGTCTGTATCCTAAAATCCCACAGCACCTTCACCTGACTGTTCTCCATCACCGCCTCTGGCCTATGCTCATACCATTTCTCAGAATGTGGTAGATTGTTTACTTTGCACAGGTGCCAGTGGATCACCCTGCCCATCACATCGTGTCTCCAGCCCTTATAGTGGGTCTGGGCTAGGTGTTTACACTCGGACACAATGTGAGCCACAGTCTCCTCTCTCTCTCCACAGATCCTGCACAGTGGGCTAGCCTCCTCCTTGTAGATATGGTGCTTCAACCACTTCGTTTTGAGGGCCTGCTCCTGCGCAGCCATTAGCATTCCTTCTGTAGCCTTTTTGAGGTCTCCTCTTCTCAACCAGTTCCATGTCTGTGGATCTCTAAATTCAGTTTTCTCAAAGAAGGTACTATGAAGGGATTTTCCCTTAAGGCTGCTCTTCCTCCTTGATGTTATTTCCTCCTTGGATATCCCCTGGCCTACTGTCCCCTCCTTCAGTACAGCTCTGAGTATTGGCTCCTTACTATAGGTCACGTATTTGTATAGGTTGTTTTTCTCCATCTGAACACAGTCCTCTATGCTGATAAGACCTCTTCCACCCTCAGATCTCCTTAGGTAGAGTCTATCGACATCACTCCTCTTGTGGAACATGTTGTAGATAGTCAATAGCTTCCTAGTCTTCCTATCCATTTCTTTTTGTTCAGCAACATTCCATCTCAGAATTCCCGCACTGTACCTAATAATAGACACAGCTCGGGAATTTACTGCGCTTATGGCATTTCTGCTGTTCAGATGTGACTTCAATACGGTCCTTACTCTCCGAATGTATTCAGTTCTTTACAATTCATTCATTTTTTTGTTCTTTATGCCATCAGCCTCCAGAACGCCCAAATACTTGTATCCTTCCTCAGAGTCAATTTCCTTTATCATCTCACCTGTTGGTATCTGGATCCCGTTACTTCTGCTCAACCTACCCCTCTTCATCACAATGACTCTACATTTACCAATACCAAACTGCATACATATATCACTGCTGAAAATACGGACAGTGTCAACAAGCACATCCAACTCCTTCTCACTTTTCCCGAAGAGCTTAAGATCGTCCATGAAGAGGAGGTGATTGATGGTAAGCTCTCCCCTTCCCAACTTGTATCCTGCTCTCACTTTTCGCAGCATAATGGTCAAGGGCATCAGGGCAAGGACAAACAACAGAGGGGACAGGCTATCTCCCTGGAAGATACCTCTCTTGATCTTCACGCTTCCCAAGGATACTCCAGTTGATGTCAACTCTGTCTCCCAGGACCCCATACTCCTGCCCAGCAACTGTCTGATGTTATCTGCCACCCTGAAGATCTCCAGGCTTTTGGTGATCCAGGAATGAGGCACCATGTCAAATGCCTTTCTGTAGTCTATCCATCCCATGGCAAGATCAGTGTGTCTCCTCCTGCAATTCCCCATTACCATCTTATCAATAAGCAACTGGTCCTTTGTACCACGTGACTTCTTTCGGCATCCTTTCTGTTCGTCCGGTAACAAGTTCTTTGTGTGGAGGTGATGGTAGATTTCCTCAGACACAATGCTCGTCAACAGTTTCCACATTACGGGCAGACATGTGATAGGTCTATAGTTGGTAACATCATTACCCTTGATTCGGTCTTTCATTATCAGAACTGTGGTACCTTTTGTCAACCACTCTGGCACCTCACCCGACACCAAGCAGTCATTGAACATGGCCGTCAGCTTCGGGTGGAGGGATGTTAAATGTTTAATCCAATACCCCTGCACACCATCTGGGCCTGGTGATTTCCAGTTGGTTAGTTTTTTGGCTTGCCCCTTAAGAGTTTCAACTGTGATACTCAAATCAGTCTGTTGTTTTGCCTGCTCACCGATCTCCCTCTGTACTGTCTCAATCCACCCTGCCTGGGCATTGTGTCTAACATCCTGCTCCCATATTCCTCTCCAGAATGTTTTAGCTTGTTCCGCCCCAGGGATCAAGTCGTTGCCTCTTTCTTTCCCCTCAAGCTGTCCAAACAGCATCTTCTGGTTGTTGTCGAACATGCGGTTCTGTTTATACTGACTGACTCTGTTCTCGTATCGCCTGATTTTGGTACTCTTTGCTACAATGCGTTGCTTCAATTCCTCTATGATAATATTTAGCTTTTTACTCCTAGTTTTGTATTTTATTTCCAGTCTATTTTTAGTGCCTATGTTTTTTAGTGTCCCATTCAGTAGTGACTCAAGCTTTCCTATGTCATTTCTCATTTCCCCCATTTGCCCACTCAGTCGCTTCTTCCACCACGGCTCTGCTCTTTCTTGTCTGTTGTTTCCTCTCGCTTTTATACCAAGTAGTTTCCTCACCGTATTTGCTGTTGCTTTGAGGATATTGTTGCACTGGTGAAGACTCCTCGCCTCAAGGTATGGGATGACTTTGTTTACCTTAGCTGTTGTTTCTTTTAACTTTTTCCTGTCTACAAATCTTAGGTTCATAGGTCTCCCACTATCATTGTTCAACTCATCTACCACTAAATTTAGGATGTCAACCGAATCTTGTCCTAGCCCGTCAGCATTCATCTCCTCAGTGGCCGTATCTCTGTTCCAGGTATTATTTATCTCAGTATTCAGATCATTGTCTGCTTCGGGTGGTTCCTCCGTTCTCAGGACCTCCTCACCTTCATTTCCCGCCGGCTCGCTTGTCTGGCATACTACACCCGCCATCTCCAAGCCATTCTCTCTGCTCAGTTCCTCCAGTTCCAGCTCGCCTATCCACCCATTAGTTCTTATTACCCGAGCCTGCCCGGCCAATTTTTGTTCATCTAATTTAAATAAACCAATCTCGTTCCAGATGTTATGCATCCGTCTCCTGTAGCCCCTCTCCTTGGGGTTACTTTTCAGGTAGCATTGCATAACAGTTCTATTCAATTCTTTCGTCCAGTTGGTTCTGGCCCCTTTCCTTCTTCTTCTTCCTCCAACATCAGCAGTATTTGGTTGACAGTCAGGTTCCTGCTGCTGAGCCAGGGGGCACCTGTTGGGTGAGAGTCTGTCACATGACGTTCTAGTCTCCATTTCACCGTTATTCGAACTGTTTATGTTCGATATTTAAACACTCTTATCGAGGATTGGCGAATGTATGTTTACATAGCCATCTGTGGATCCGCCATCCCACTTGGCCCTTGTGTGGCATTATCACCGCGCTGTATACGAACACACATAAACAAACAAACACACGGGCAGAAAGGGCCCCAAAAATGAATAAGCATAAGTTTCATTGTAATGTAGTATTCGAATGTCTGACTTAGTTTTTGTTTTTTAAGTTTTACTTTTTCCCCCCTCTTCTCTGTCCGTCCTCCTGCTTCTCTCTTCATTCTTATTTTCTTTACGTTTTTGGGGTTTCTTTTTTTGTTTTTGTTTTTCTCTGTTTGTTTTTCTCGTTTTTTGCTGTTGTTGCTGTGCTGCTTTGGTTTTGTTGTTTGTTTTTTCTTTTTTCTTTTGAGTCTATCTATATATTTTGATGCCTTCCTCTTTGTTAGTAGTAGGAATTCTATAATGTGGAAGTGGCAGCCAGCAGAGACTGGCGGCGTTGGCGATACTGAGACAGTGGTGGTGGTGATGTCGATACCGAGGCAGTGGTGGCGGTGATGCGACCGTATTACTGTAGTGATGGTGCTGTAGCGGTGGCAGCAGCAGTGAAGGAGTCAAGGGGTGGTGGCGGCGGTGATGGGATAATGGTGGTAATGATGGCCGTAGTGAGCGGTGGCGGTGAAGGTGAAAATGCTGTTGTGTTTAGTGTACACAGATGATGGGGTGGGTGGTGTATCTAGTTTCTGGTGTTGGTGAGTTTAGCTGTCCTATATAGTGTAGCCAGAGGAGAGGAGGGGGGGGGTCTTCTTCTTCCATTTATAGCCATTTTTTTTTTTGGATATACAGTGTACAGTACAAAGTTGAATATTTGAATATTTGAGCCTTATAACAATATATTTTGGGTCCGAATTTTTTGGGGCTCAAGCCGGGTGCTTTACGTAGCATTTGTACTAAGAGTTGTTATTTCACAAATGATTTAAATATGTTAAAAATTCAAAACTTACGGGAGCGATTTCATGACCTCCGTCACCTCGTGCGTCTTCTTCCCTCGTTTATTATTATTATTATTATTATTATTATTATTATTATTATTATTATTATTATTATTATTATTATTATTATTATTTTTATTATTATTATTATTATTCTGAGACATTCTAACCACATGTCCACAGTATCAGAGCTGTGATCTCTCAATTCGGAGACGTAGCAGCTCTACCTGGAGTGACTCTCTGATCTCCGAGCTACACACTTTATCGACTAACGTTACTCCAAAGACCCTTCGTAGGAACCCTATTTTGGCCGTTTGTATTCTTAATCGTATTCTTTCAGTCATTATCCAAGATTCATGACCATAGGTAACGGTCGACACAATACCGAATTCTCCCATCTTCTGATTACCTAAAGAAAT
The DNA here is from genome assembly GCA_964016885.1 of Eledone cirrhosa. NCBI lineage: Eukaryota > Metazoa > Mollusca > Cephalopoda > Octopoda > Eledonidae > Eledone > Eledone cirrhosa. The sequence goes on from OZ024744.1 coordinate 33,425,725, forward strand.
AACAACTAAATCTCCCTGAAATCATACACCCACACTTTTAACAAGGACACCATTGGCAATACGAAACGGTTAGACATATTAGACAATGGCCTCCTAGATACATAATGAACAGATGGAGAAAGAGGGGTGAGAAAGGAAGGAAAGATGGTATTTTGAACTGGCGCCCTTGTAGAATGCTTGCAATAGAATCGACTCAACTACAGGACACCCCCCCCCCCAAAAAAAAAAATGAAAAGGTGGAGGAGTGTTAAAAATGGTGATCAATTAAGATTATCACCAAAGTAGATGATAGCGGGATTTGAACTTACAATGAAAGAGTCTGAAGAAATACTGTAAGGCGTTCTATTCGCTATTTTAATGACTCCACCACTGAACTGAACTCGGCATTTATTTTTCGTCCCTGAAATGATGAAATGTGAAGTTCACAAATGTATGATCTGAACTCAGAACAGAGAGAGGGAACCGTCATAAATATTGCAATCTTAAGCTTTCTCTACCACTCCAACTCCTCAAGTGGTACTTTATTTATCGACCCCGAAATACAAAGCTGATCACGGTGGAATTTGAACTCAGAACAAAAGGAGGTGGAATATATACCACAAAACATTTCATTCGCTGGTAAAGGTCTGCATCAATAAAATTTGATGAATAAACATTAGTTGATAAACTACAATATTTTGACATGTGGAGTGACAAATCTGCAGCAATGTTTTCACCATCTAGTCCGCAGCGACTTTGTAGTTTCTCCCTGCTCTTGGGTTATATTAATCCATAGCCGGGACTCAAGGCTTTAAGGTATTGCGGGCTATATCTGGCACTTGAAGCTTTGATCCTGTCAAAGAACAAGACAAGAAAAAAAAAAGAAAAACGGAAATGACGTGACCCTAGTGTCTGCGTGTGCCGTAGGCTTTAGCCTATTTGGTCTTATAAATAATAGGGACGATGCCAATCACCATTTTGTAAATTGTTACTATCTCTTTCCTTTTTTCCATTCAGAAAATCTTCCACGATAGACTGAGAAAGGCTGGTAAGATGTAACATTAGTTATGGCTGTTATTTCTAGGAATCCCAGCCTCCATGTAGAGATTACATCATGTCTGTGTGTGCATGTGAATATGTGCGTGAGTGTGTAAGAAAACGAGTGTGTAAGAAAACGAGAGCGTATATGTTTACATACATTTCTGTTTGCATACGTACGTTAATAAGTGTGAATTTGTCTATGCGTGTGTTAATGTGTGTGTACATGCGGGTGTGTGTGTGCATGTGTGTATATGTGTCTGTGGGTATGCATCAATGTTTGTGGATATGCTATCATTCCTTTCGTATCTAATATTTCATCTACAATCTCATTTATAAAAGTTCATTTCTGCACTCATTCACGCCAACGTCAACAATTTACTTCCATTTTTCGTCGTCCTCTCGGCATATCTTTACACACACACACACACACACACACACACACACACACACACACACACACACACACACACACACACACACACACACACATATATATATATATATATATATATATATATATATATATATATATATATATAAGTATTGAAATTTCAGTTGGAAACAGAAAAGGTCATGGAAATGAAGAGTGCTCTATGTCAGTATCAGAGCAAAATTTAATGTATAAAATCAATACAATATAATTACCTCATTACCAGAGGTTTCCCGAATGAGGCGAATACGAAATAAACGACTTCATTCGTTCGTCAGACGAGGCAATATAAAACATGGGCAAATACTTAGAAAAACACATCAAGAAAATCAAAAAAAACTCAAAAAAATATATAGATAAATGAAATAGAAATTGAAATATATAAAAATCTATCAAGAAAAATAGTTAGGTGTGTGTATGTGTATGTATATACGCTCATAGATGTGCATATATGTATATGTGCACGTGTAAATGTATGGTTAGAAAGTGTGCGTAATTATAAAAGTTTAGGGCAAATGTATCTATATGTCTGTATTATACAGACGGAAATGGTTACTTCGTAAATATAAGAATATAAAGTCGCGCGCATAAAAACGCCTGGACACTCGTACACTTAGATGCGGAAAGAAAGGAGGTAAAGAGAGTATAATAAATAAAAGAAAAGTATCTGTCTCGATATATTTATAAAAATATAGTAACGATAAATTAGAAAGACAAGATAGAAAGAAAAAATTATAGAAAACAAAAAAAGGGGGGGTACATACATACACAGACACGCGTGTCTCACAAAAGAAATGTAAAAATAATTATGCTTATATACACACGCGCGCTTACACTTCCATACGTTCGATACGTACATACACACACACACACACACACACACACACACACACATACTTATACTCGCGCATATAAACCTGTTTGCATGCCCATGTATGAAACTGAGTAAGTAACAAAAGAGGGAAGGGGGGGGGGGGGAGAAGAAAAAAGAAACAAAAAAATATAAAACCGAAATGTCAAAAACACGGATATAAAGACACTTACACATACGCATAATATATACATACACACACACACAAACACCAGTACACACACGCATACATACACGTACATATATATATATATATATATATACACATACATACACGCACGCGCGCGCACATACGTAGTCACTCATGTACATATATAAAAAGTATACACACATTAAGGCGTTCAGCAATATTGAAATGTGGATAAATAAATACAAATATAAAATTGTAAGATAGGCTGCACAAAAATAAAATAAAAATAAAAATGAAAAATATATCTGGATTGAAAAACACAAAAGACATGTGTAATCAGTTAGTAGAGGAAAAAGGGAAGTAAAAGAAGGGGAAGTAAAAAATAGAAAATAGGAAGTGGATCGGAGAATAAAGGGGGGGGGGGGGGGTGAAGTAAAAATAAATAAAAAAATAAATAAAAGTGAAAATAAATGAAATTATTGACAAGGATAAAAATGAAAGTAAGTCAGAAAGGGTAATTAAAAAGAGAATAATAAGAGTTTATGGAGGATAAGTGTCTGAAAGTGTGTTAAGTTTATATGAGCTGGAAAGCAGGTGTGATTTCATGTGTGGGCAACTGGTAAAAATTTCCGTCTTTGTGTTCAGGCAGGTCTTTGGTGATTTGAGATTTTGCAATATCCAAAATTTTTCATTTATGCAGAGCGTGCATTTTCTTGTTCCTCTAGCATATATTTTAGATTGGTTCAAAATTGACCAATCTAGTTTATATTGGATGCCTTGGTCTTTCAAATCCCAAATTCTGCTAGCCAGAGCTGTTGTAAATCTTTTTTCTGGATGTCGAAAGGATGCGACATGTGAGTAATAACGCGTTTTGAATTTGTCTTGCGTCATACCCACATATCGTTCACTGGTGACTGGATGGTTGTTGCTGATAGTTGTCACATTAGCCGCATATACAATGGCTTTGGTGTTGCATTTACCTTGTAATGGGCATTCACTTTTGATTCTACAGGAGCAAGTTTGATTTTCTCTAGGTGATGTTTTGTTGAGGATATAGGACTTAATAGGGGGACCGCAGGAATAGCTAATTTTAACACAGTTTCTGTTAAAGATCTTATAGTATCTATGTGTTCTAGGGAAATGTTTGTCTAGGAGTTCTAGGAATTTTTTGCCTACATTAGTTTTAACTGCTAGAGAGTAGGGGTGTGAACCAGATTATTTTTCTTTTCCTATTTTTATGTTTAATAGAGTTAGTGTAGTTAGGTATGTATTTAATCGGTTCGCTAAAGCCGCTATTTTGGAGGGCTTTATTATAGTAGGGGGATGCTTTATTGAAAATAGCTTCTGATGAAGAGAGGGTGGAGATCCTACGGCTAATATTAGGGATAAGGTTTTTAAAAACTATAGGTGGATGGCAAGATCCTTTATTTATATATTTTAAGTTTTCATTAGGTTTATGGTATGGTTTATAAGAAGCAGTAGGCAAATCTAAGTTTATATCTAGGAAATCTACGTTGGAAAGTTTAGAATCAATAGTAATTTTAAGATTAAAACTAGCAAAGATTTTTATTAAGTCTTTCCTTAATCTATCTAAGTATGGGAAAGTATTAGACCATCATCGCGATAAAGCCCAAAAATATGGTTAGGAAATTTTATCCTTGTCAATAATTTCATTTATTTTCACTTTTATTTATTTTTTTATTTATTTTTACTTCCCTCCCCCCTTTATTCTCCGATCCACTTCCTATTTTCTATTTTTTACTTCCCCTTCTTTTACTTCCCTTTTTCCTCTACTAACTGATTATACTTGTCTTTTGTGTTTTTCAATCCAGATATATTTTTCATTTTTATTTTTATTTTATTTTTGCGCAGCCTATCCTACAATTTTATATTTGTATTTATTTATCCACATTTCAATATTGCTGAACGCCTTAATGTGTGTATACTTTTTATATATGTACATGAGTGACTACGTATGTGCGCGCGCGTGCGTGTATGTATGTGTATATATATATATATATATATGTGTACGTGTATGTATGCGTGTGTGTACTGGTGTTTGTGTGTGTGTATGTATATATTATGCGTATGTGTAAGTGTCTTTATATCCGTGTTTTTGACATTTCGGTTTTATATTTTTTTGTTTCTTTTTTCTTCTCCCCCCCCCCCCCTTCCCTCTTTTGTTACTTACTCAGTTTCATACATGGGCATGCAAACAGGTTTATATGCGCGAGTATAAGTATGTGTGTGTGTGTGTGTATGTACGTATCGAACGTATGGAAGTGTAAGCGCGCGTGTGTATATAAGCATAATTATTTTTACATTTCTTTTGTGAGACACGCGTGTCTGTGTATGTATGTACCCCCCCCCCCCCCCCTTTTTTTGTTTTCTATAATTTTTTCTTTCTATCTTGTCTTTCTAATTTATCGTTACTATATTTTTATAAATATATCGAGACAGATACTTTTCTTTTATTTATTATACTCTCTTTACCTCCTTACTTTCCGCATCTAAGTGTACGAGTGTCCAGCCGTTTTTTATGCGCGCGACTTTATATTCTTATATTTACGAAGTAACCATTTCCGTCTGCATAATACAGACATATAGATACATTTGCCCTAAACTTTTATAATTACGCACACTTTCTAACCATACATTTACACGTGCACATATACATATATGCACATCTATGAGCGTATATACATACACATACACACACCTAACTATTTTTCTTGATAGATTTTTATATATTTCAATTTCTATTTCATTTATCTATATATTTTTTTGATTTTTTTTGATTTTCTTGATGTGTTTTTCTAAGTATTTGCCCATGTTTTATATTGCCTCGTCTGACGAACGAATGAAGTCGTTTATTTCGTATTCGCCTCATTCGGGAAACCTCTGGTAATGAGGTAATTATATTGTATTGATTTTATACATTATATATATATATATATATATATATATATATATATATATATATATATATATATGTGTGTATATATATATATACATACTTACGGTAAATATTGATGCAATTCAATTCAAGGATTCTACGTACTTTTTCCATAGAGGAATGACGGAGTATATTTAGAAGGTGAAAATGCGAAGTAATTTCAGTTGTTAAAGTCCTTTATTGATAAGGCTGTGATACATATTTCAATGACGACAGTGGCCACGTGATTCCGCCTAACCAGTGCCATTTGGATTGCCTCGAGAACATAACGTTATTATGTAAGAACCTGTCTGACGAGATCATGGCACTAGGTAGGCGGAATCATGTGGTCACTGTCGTCATTGAAATATGTATCACAGTCTTATTAATAAAGTACTTTAACATCTTAAACAAAATTTGTTTTCACTCTTAACGTGATAGATACTTAACTGTATTCGTGAGTGAATAATAATTATATTATGATATCATAATATCATATTATTATTGACATTTGGTTTGTTTACAAGTAAACAGCCGCATAAAACACCACGTGGAAGATGACAACCTCATCCCTTTGTTCCAGCGGTAGCTGAGAGAAAACAACTGACAATTGTTTCGACAGCATATATATAGAAAGAGAGAGAGAGGGTGTGATAGTAAAGATAGATTTGGAGGTCGCGGGTGATTAGTCCAGAATAGATCAGTACAATGAAAATCCAAATATTTTAAGTCCGTGGTTAATCCGCTGGCCGGACAGGATATATATGTATCTTCGCTAACGTTTCTTTCCCTCATGGCTTTTTGATAGATAAAAGGTTATGGGCACGCTATGGATAGATGTATTGTTTATAATGCGCCGGAAAGTCCGTGACCTGTAGTAAACAACTGATGAAGAGAAACTGTCCATCTCTTTTTTTTTTGTGTCGCCTTTCCTTCTAACATTCGTTATCAGTAACCACACAGTCTCTCCCGTCACTTTAAAGCGTTGAAATATCCGAGACCCCCAGAAGACAACTGATGAGCGCCCCCCCCCCCCCCCCCCCCCGTTCTTGCTTTCTTCTTATTCTCATTCCATTTTTAAGCCTATATATATATTAATTCAGTCTAAAAAGTTTGCAGGGATCAATCATCTTGTTTAGTCAAAACTAAGTGGATATTACCATTTATAAATATTTCTATACACACACACACACACACACGCACGCACGCACACACACACACACGCGCACACACACACACGCACGCACACACACACACACACACACACACACACACACACACACACACACACACACACACACACACACACACACACACACACACACACACACACACACACACACACACACACACACACACACACACACACACACACATATATATAATGGAAAATTTGAACAGGAACAAAACAGAGAGGCAGTACAACGAATGTTTATTAATTTCACGCTCTTGAGAATTATCCACGGACTTCAAATATTTGGATTTTCACTGTCCTGATCTACTCTGAACTAATCAATAAACCGTGAGGACGACGAGTGAAGGAAGAAAATTATATATTTGATTCTGTGTGAATGTACATGTGCCTCTCTATCTATATATCTATCTATCTATCCATCTATCTATCTGTCTATCTATCTAACCACATTGTAACAATCAAGCCGCCTCCCCTCTTCAAAAACGAAGGAGAGGCAGTGTTTCTGTGCGTAATAGCCATGGCGAAAGAGGTTGTATGGTGGACGCGTCTGAAAGGACTGAGGTCAGACACCTTTCTCTCTGGCTAACAACTGGTCCGTTTCTTCCGATATCATTTCGGAAGAAGGATCAGGATGGAGAGAGAAGTGTTGCACCCCAGCCGTTTTTATGAAAGATGGGTGAAAGTGGCGAGAATGGCCCGTGTGAATGGGCCTTCACTCTACATCAGACTATAGGTGAGGAAGATGAAAGACCAAGGGAGCACCCCTTCTCTGTGCTCCTGAGGCAAAGGGTTGCACACTTTTTTTCGGGGGTGTGTGCGACCCCCCAAGGCGCCTCCTCTCTATTGAGGACTTTGTTATAAATTTTATTTTTTGTCATATTTTATTTTATTTTTATATATTGTTATTGCCACCTCCTTATTGAGGACGCCTTGTTTTGTAAACTCCCCCCATTGTACTTGTCCCGCTTTTGATGCCCTGGTGGCAAATAAAAGAAACATATCTATCTAACCACCACCCCACCCAACAACCAATTCCCCACCCTCATGGAAATTGTGCAGCCCGATACCCGGGACGCAGAGAGGTAAGTGCCTTTTCTCTTCACCACCAACATGGCTATGCTAAGAGTAGGCTGTCTAAATGCGCGTGGCCTGGGCTCAACTTGGAAGCAAGCAATGCTTCTAAATGACCTCAGGTCACAACGTATAGATGTGATGGTTATTTGCGAGGCCCGGATCAGCAACGTGCGACAGCTGGCCCCCACATTTGATGACTTTGAGATGCACACATCTCTCTGTCAGCCCGGAGGGGGGGGGGGGGTCGTTCTGCTGCAAAAACATCTGGGTCTCGCAACACAGACGGTACATTTGGACCCCGGAGAGTCGACTAGTGGTTCTGGACCTTGGCAGTGGTGAAGGCGGAGCGTTTAGGTTGGTAGCCGCCTACGGCCCTTTCGGCTCAATGCGGCCGGACTTCTTCCATTGTCTGGAGACTTTTCTAGGGACGTCCCGCTCCTTGCTATTAGTGGGGGACTGGAATGGTATCCTAGATGCACGCTGGGACTACGTAGGGGCCTGTCCCGATAGACAGGGGTGTAATAGCCTCAAAGGGTTAATCGGTCGATTTGACCTGGCCGATAGATATCGACTAGATTTTCCTACTGCGCCAACCTGGATTGGGCAAATCGCAGCGGATCATCTAGGTCGTACCTAGATAGGTTCTTAGTTAGAAATAAGGATAAGGACTTTTTAAGTTGTCCAAAAATGAGCATGGTTGGCTATTCAGACCACAAGTTAGTGACCTGCATGGTCAACCTTGACAGAATGCATAGACAGGGACCCGGTTACTGGAAGCTCAACTTGTCCTTACCGGCAAGTAAGGCTTACAGGGACCGGATTAGCACTTTAGTTAAGGAGCGGTTGACGGGCGCCATCGTCAACAGCAGGTGGTGGGATCTCTCAAAAGAGAGATTAGAGTAGTCTCTATAGAATTTAGTAAGGAGTTAGCCTCAAATAGAAATAGGAAGGAAAGATAGCTGGTAGATAGTGTAGAAGAGGCAATTAGAAGCGGCGACGTGGCCAGAGTGCTAGCGTCGAGAACGGCCCTGGGCCAGTTCTTCGACGCGAAAACACGAAGGCTGCATCGTTCGAAGCAAAATACGGGCTCTGGGAAACGAGGGGACCAAAGCTGTTAGCTGGGCCAGCGTGACAGAAGCCAAAAGAGGGAGCAGATCCACTATCCGGTCTTTGCGAGACCAGGAGGGACGTGTGATCCTTGAACCTAAGCAGATGTGCGAGGCTTTTCAAAAGCACTTTGCCGGATTGTTCGGAAGGGGCGGGGAGCCGATTGGGGATGTGGCCTTCGGTCCATACCTCGACCGCCTGCCGCGTCTCTCGGACAGGGAGGCGAAGTCCTGCGAGGAGTCGATTTCAGCCGCTGAGATAGAGGACGTGCTGCGCCAATGCGGCAATCGCAAATCCCCGGGTCTCGATGGTCTTCCATACGAACTGTATCTAGCTATGCCGGACTTGTTCCCCGATCTCCTCGAGGCGGTCTACTGCAACTGGCAACAGAACGGGAGAATTCCCTGTGCTGTGGCCAAGGGCGTAGTCACGCTAGTGAGGAAGGGCGAGAACAAGGGGGACGATATAAATAATTTCAGGCCCATAACTCTGCTAAATACAGAGTTACAGATTTTGGCCAAGGTGCTAGCAAAGAGGTTGGCGCTTGTCGTGGGAAACCTGGTGGGAGATGCGCAGACATGTGCTATCCCGTCCAGGTCCATCCACGACAACCTCCACCTCATGCGATACATCATAGAGAGGGTTGGGAACGAACCCGGCTTTGGTGGGGCCCTGATCAACTTGGATCAATCTAAGGCGTTCGATAGGGTCGACCATGGTTACCTGGATACGGTGCTAGCGGCGGAAGGCTTCGGACCCGTTTTCAGGGGCTGGATCAATGCCATGCACAGCTGCCGCATCTGCTCTAGGGTCAAGGTGAACGGCTACCTCTCGGAGCCGTTCGAAATCGCGCGGTCCATCCGACAAAGGTGCCCTCTCTCCTCCCTTCTGTATGTAATGACTCTAGAGCCACTGCTGCGGAAGTTGGAGTTGTTGCAGGGCATCCCATTCGAACCGGGATTGCGGAAAGCGGTGTCGGCCTACGCCGACGACGTAACAGTAATGGTGTCGACGGCCTCGGAAATCGGGGCAATCGGCACCTTACTGGAGGAGTACGAAAGGTTTACAGGGGCTAAGCTGAACCGGGACAAGTCGATCGGTCTGCAACTCGGCACGTGGAGGGGCAGATCGATGCCCTCCGATGGCGTCGTCGGGCGCTGGACGGAGGGCCCGGTGAAGTTGCTCGAGGTCTGGTTCGGACCAAACCTCCAGGTGGAGAAGAACTGGGGTGAAGTAACGAACAGGGTGTTTGCACTGACGCAGAAGTGGGCCGAGTGCAAACTGTCCTTGAAAGGTCGGGCGGAGGTGGCGAACACTTATATAGCGTCCGTCATCTACTACCGCCTGACCGTTGTGCCTTGCCCAAGGGAAACGCTTCTTTGGAAGAAGCGGGCTCCTATGGTGAGGAGATCCATCTGCTGTCAACACCCTTCGAAAGGAGGGCTGGGGATGCCGTAGCTAATGATACGTAAACACGCATTAAGGCTACGGCACCTCCAGGTATTCCTCACCGGTCAACCGGTGTGGGCCCCGTTTGCGAGGCGAGCCTTTCCCAGACTCGTCTCACTCACCGAGCTGCAATCCTGGGTCAAGCAAAGACCGAGAAAACTGGGCGCCTGGCACACCGAGTGTGCCCAGGCGCTCACGGCTCTCTGGCAGGCGGACCCGGCTGTCAGTGGAGAATCCATCTCGTCATTCTATAGAGGGCTGGTGGTTAGCAGGTGCGACGACGCCCTCGGACAAGCCCTAGGCATGGAGGAAGACGAACTGGACAACCTGTTCGGTAGGACTTTCAGCCCGGGACCCATGGATAACTTCCAGAGGTCCCTGGTCTGGCAGTGCTACCGAGGGGCTCTGCCCGTTCGAGAAAGGCTCTACAGACACGGGCGCCCGGGTAGGGACCCTTCGAAAAAGATCTGTCCCAGATGCGTGTGCGACGAGGAGACCGTTGCACACGCTTTGGTATACTGCTCCGGCATTGCCGATCTGTGGGGCTATGTCGAACAACTGCTGTCAAGGGTGGGACCGATCCGGTTGACCACCGAGTCTATTGTAACGATCAAGCCGCCTCCCCTCTTCAAAAACGAAGGAGAGGCGGTGTTTCTGTGCGTAATAGCCATGGCGAAAGAGGTTGTATGGTGGACGCGTCTGAAAGGACTGAGGTCAAACACCTTTCTCTCTGGCCAACAACTGGTCCGTTTCTTCCGATATCATTTCGGAAGAAGGATCAGGATGGAGAGAGAGGTGCTGCACCCCAGCCGTTTTTATGAAAGATGGGTGAAAGTGGCGAGAATGGCCCGTGTGAATGGGCCTTCACTCTACATCAGACTATAGGTGAGGAAGATGAAAGACCAAGGGAGCACCCCCTCTCTGTGCTCCTGAGGAGAAGGTTGCACACATTTTCTCGGGGGTGTGTGCGACCCCCCCCCCCCCCCCCCCCCGTGGCGCCTATTCCCTATTGAGGATTTTGTTACAAAATTTATTTTGTTATATTTTATATTATTTTTATACTTTTATATCTTGTTATTGCCTCCTCCATATTGAGGACGCCTTTGCATGTAAACTTCCCCCATTGTACTTGTCCCACTTTTGATGCCCTTGTGGCAAATAAAAAGAAAGTTATATATCTATCTGGAATGGACACACGCATGAAACTTGCTGGGTAATTCCTGCCTAAATTTCTATAGAAATTCTTAACTGTGAACCTTCATTTTTATACAAATTTGTAGAGGGACTGCCAGGTCAAATTTTGATCTGGTCAGTCTCTCAAAATATTCTACGCCTTTTGGCGAAATAGTACATAAAATGTTTTTTTTGGAAAAGCTAACATTTAAAAAAAATGGCTGAAGCTTCTTCACCAACATTCGAAGGAAGAAAGGGGAAGATATGCTTACAGCTTCTCCCTACCACTGTCATAGAAGCAGATGTCAAAGACAAAGGTCAGCCAGAGGAAGCATTTTTCCACCTGCTGACCGACAACTTGATGTTGCCATGGCAACAAACCAAAACAAAACAACCAGCGGCACCAGCAACAACAATGACAATAGTGCTGTGAACTAAAACACAACTTCACAAATGAATTCCGCAACCACAGATCAAACAATTGAGAACTACAACAACAACAACAACAACAACAACGACAACAATGGCAACAACAACAACAGCAACAATGATGACAACAACGCCAACAAGAACAACTCCACAAACACGGAAAAAAATGCCTCGTTTGCACAAACTGTCCAAAATACAGAACTATATACACAGATTGACATCTCTAATGCCGGAGAATTGCTAAGAGATGCCAAGCAATATATAACTTTTGGGGAGAATGGCGCTTTTAGCATCACTTCTCAAGAATTGCGTCGAGACACTGTCCTGAAAACCACAGTTTTTAGGACAATCTCAAATACCACCAGAAAACCAACTCATTAACTCAAAACGAAATTGAGCTGGTTTAAAGAAACTCCATGAAGGACATTTACTTCATAGAGAAGGGAAAACTCTTCTGGAGTTTATCAATAATAATTGTTTCTACTTTAGGCACAAGGCCAGCAATTACCCAGTGGATTACTGGTACTTTATTTTATCGACCCCGTAAGGATGAAAGGCAAAGTAAACCTCGGCGGGATTTGAACTCAGATCGTAAAGGGACGTAACTACGCTGGAAAGCATGTCCGACCCTCTACCGATACTGCCAATTCACTTATCAATAATAATGAAAGACCAACTGACGGCACATAAATATTCTGTGTCGCCAATTGTGTCCCCCCTCTACACCCTTTTCCCCACATATATGGGAAAAAGGACCCCAAAAATAAAAATAACAAATATCACACCAAATGTAAACATCTGGTGGATAACAGCTGGTTTCATCAATTTTGATGAAGATACAGTAATTTCGGTAGGAAAGTCCTCCAGGGGCATATTCAACGGTACAAGCTTAGAAGTTCTGGTCCAAATGAGACCAGAACGGATAGCTATAATACCACAACGTGTGCCTCTGGATGGAAATTCCTACATAAACATTTCGGTTGAGGGTAGGCGGCCTTCATGTTACCACTGTTTAAGCAGTGGTCACCTGAGGGCTTCCTGTCCTCAATTAACTGCATTAAAAAAGGGCACTACTGCCGACACCCAACACAGCAACACAACTACCACCACAACAACAACAACAACACACAAAAACAAACCAAACTGCAAACACAATCCCACCCAACCCCTCCTCACCTGAAACAACTCCAGAAACACTCACACACATAACAGCTCCTCAAAATGTACCCTTCCCCAACAACACGGATGAGGCTTCATCATCGTCACCCAGTGACGATGAGGGAGAGCCTTTCCGACCAGTAAAAAGAAAAAAAAGAAAAGACATAACACAAACAAAAATGCAACAAACACACAAACACCAATACAAGTGACGCAAAAAGCACAAACAAAAACACCCCCTCCTGAAAACAAAACACCTACTACAAAACGTAAACACACACAAGAACCACAGAAAAAAAAGCAACACAACACAACAAAAAGGTTACACCTACAAAAATACTAACAATAAAACTTTAACAGACACCATATATAAAAACCCTACGGTGGAGACCGATGGGAAAACTTTTACACACTCTGCGGAGAATCCAAATCTTAAAATGATTAGGATCTCCATGGACACACATAAACAGTCAAAAAAAATTTGCTAACGACGTAGGTAACCCTGCGTCAAACCCTATAACCGCGTCCTTTTGAAATTTTTCCCGACCCCCACCCCAGACACCCCCACCCCATCTGACACCCCCTCCCCACCAAACATATCTGTCCCCACCCCGCCAGAGACCACCGCCCCTCCAAACAACCCCTCGAACACCTCAATGGAAACTGTGCAGCCTGGTACCCAGGAGACGAAGAGGTGAGTGATTTCTTTTCCTCTTATTTTAACTTTTCAGCACCAACATGGCCAATATAAGAGTTGGATGTGCGAATGTACGCGGCCTGGGGATGCCCTGGAAACAGGGCAAACTCTTAAACGACCTCAGGTCGCACAGTATGGATGTAGTAGCCATTTGCGAGTCCAGGATCTACAGGGAGCGAGAACTGGCCCCCATCTTCGACGACTTTGAGATCTACGCATCTCTCTGTCAGCCGGGAGGTGGGGGTGGGGTTGGCGTTTTGCAAACACCTGGACCTCGTAACACAGACGGTACATCTAGACCCGGAGGTTTGACTGGTGGTCCTAGACGTTGACGGTAGTGAAGGTGGAGCCTTGAGGCTGGTGGCCGCATATGCCCCATCCGGGACACCGCGGCCAGACTTCTTCAAACGTCTAGAGACATTTCTGGGACCGTCTCGCTCCCTGCTGTTAGTGGGGGACTGAATCCTAGATGCACGTTGGAACTGTGTGGGAGCATGTCCCGATAGAGAGGGTGTAACAGCCTCAAACAGTTAATCGGCCGATCTGACCTGGCCGATAGATATCGACTAGATTTTCCGACTGTGCCACTGTGAACGTGGACTAATCTCAGCGGAACATCTAGATCGTACCTTGATAGGGTTCTAGTTAGAAAGAAGGATAGGGACATGTTAAGCTGTCCACAAATGTTAATGGTTGCCTATTCAGATTACAAATTAGTGACCTGCTTAGTCAACCTTGACAAAACCCATGGACAGGGACCCGGCTACTAGAAGCTGAACTTGTCGTTAACGACATGCAAAGCCTACAGTAGACGGATTAGCACTTTAGTTAAGCAGCACTTGACGGGGCCATTTTTACCAACAGATGGTGGTACTCTCTCAAGAGGGCAGTTAGATTAGACTCGATAGGTTTTAGTAAAGAATTAGTGTTAGATAAGACCGAAAGAATTAGTGTTAGATGAGACCGAAAAGGAACTGGTAGATAAAGTAGAAGAGGCACTTAGGAGTGGCAACGTAGCCAGCGTGCTAGCGACGAGAACGGCCTTTAACCAGTTCTTCGACGCAAGGCATGAAGGCTGCGTTGCCAGAAGCAAAATACGTGCTCTGGGAAACGAGGGAGCCAAAGCTGTTAGCTGGGCCCGAGTGACGGAGGCGAAAAGTCCACGATTCGGTCTTTGAAGGACCAAGACGGACGCGTGATACGTGAGCCGAAGCAGATGTGCGCGGCCTTTAAGCGGCACTTCGCTCAGCTGTTCGGGCAGGGAGGCGTGCCGGGAAGGGCTATAGATTTCGGTCCATACCTCGACGGCCTACCGCGACTCTCGGACAGCGAGGCGAAGTTCTGCGAAAGGCCATTTTCGGCCGCTGAGATAGGGGACGCGCTGAGCCAATGCGGCAAACGCAAATCTCCAGATCTCGACGGTCTACCCTACGAATTTTACGTAGCAATGCCGGACTTGTTCTCCGGTCACCTGGAAGCGGTCTACTGCAACTGGCAGCAGAACGGGAGAATTCCAAGTTCTGTGACCAAGGGCGTAATCAGAAGGGCGTAGTCAGAAAGGACGAGAATAAGGGGGGTGACATAGGCAACTTCCGGCCCATAACTCTGCTCAACAGAGAGTTACAGATTTTGGCCAAGGTATTGGCAAAGAGGCTGGCGCTTGTCGTCGAAAACCTGGTGGGAGAAGTGCAGACATGCGCAATCCCGACCAGGTCCATACACGACAACCTCCACCTCATGCGATACATCATAGAGTGGATGGGGTGTAAACCCGGCTTCGGTGGGGCCCTGATCAACTTGGATCAGTATAAGGCTTTCGATAGGGTTGACCATCATTACCTGGATGCGGTGCTCGAGGCGGCAGGCTTCGGACCCGTGTTCAGGGACTGGATTGCTACAATGCACAGCAGCAACATCTGCTCAAAGGTCAAGGTGAACGGCTACCTCTCGGAGCCGTTCCATATCACACGATCCATCCGACAGGGATTCCCTCTCACCTCCCTTCTCTCGAGCCACTACTGCGGAAGTTGGAGCTATTGCAGAGCATCCCTTTGGAACCAGGACTGCGAAAAGCGGCGTCGACCTACGCCGACGACGTGACAGTAATGATGTCGAGCACCTCGCAAATCGGGGAGGTCAGCACCTTACTGGAGGAATACGAAAGGTTCACAGGAGCGAAGCTGAACCGGGACAAATCCGTCGGTTTGCAACTCGGGTCGTGGAGAGGTAGACCGATGCTTGCCGAAGTCGTCATCGGACTCTGGAGGGAAGGACCGTTAAAGCTGCTCGGGGTCTGGTTTGGTCCGGACCTCCAGGTGGAGAAGAACTGGAACGAGGTGACGGCCAAGGTGTTTGAGCTCACCCAGAAGTGGGCCGAGTGCAAACTATCCTTGAAAGGTCGAGCGGAGGTGGCGAACACTTTTATAGCGTCCGTCATCTACTACCGCTTGACCGTCGTGCCTTGTCCAGCCAAAAGGCTCGCCAAAATGGAGCGCGCGCTCTTCCAATTTGTTTGGAAGAGGCGGGCTCCTTTGGTGAGAAGATCCATCCGCTGCCAACACCCTTCAAACGGGGGGATGGGGATGCCGTGGCTGACGATGCGCAAACATGCGCTCAGGCTGCGGCACCTCCACGTATTCCTCACCAGACAACCGGTGTGGGCCCCGTTCGTGAGGCGAGCCTTCCCACGACTCGTCTCGCTGACCGAGCTGCAGTCCTGTGTCAAGCAAAGACCGAGGAAAATGGGCGACTGGCACATCAAATGTGCTCAGGCGCTCACACTCCTCTGGCAAACGGACCCGGCGATCAGTGGAGACTCCACTTCGACATTCTATAGAGGGTTGGTCCGCAGCAAGTGTGACGCATACTCGGAGAAACTCTAGGCGCGGAGGAAGACGAACTGGCCAGTCTGATCGGTAGGACCTTCCGCCCGGGACCAATGGACAACTTCCAAAAGTCCCTGGCCTGGCAGTGCTACCGAGGAGCTCTACCAGTTCGAGACAAGCTCTACAGACACGGGCGCCTTGGTAGGGACCCTTCGAAAAAGAACTGTCCGAGATGCGTGCGCGAAGAGAAAACCGTCGGGCACGCATTTGTACACTGCCCGGGCGTTACCGACCTGTGGGGCTATGTAGAACGACTATTGTCGCGGGTGGGACCAATCCGGTTGACCACCAAGTCCATTGTCATGATCAAACCGCCACTCTCCTACAAAAATGAGAGAGAGGCGGTTTTCCTATGTGTTATGGCTCTGTGTTTATTTTATAAAAGGTGGGTGAATCTGGCAAAGATGGCCCGAGTGGTTGGGCCTTCTCTCTATATAAGCCTGTAGGTTGAGGAAAAAGAGGAAGGGAGTACTCACTCTTAGTGCTCCTGGAGATGAGGGTTGTACATTTTTTCGGAATGTGTACAACCCCTGTGTAACACCTCCCCCTATTGGGGATATCAATTGTTATTTGTTATTTTATTATAGTTTTATTTTCATATATCTGTATGTAAACTCCCCATTTGTATTTGTCCCATTCTTTTGTGCCCTTGTGGCTAATAAAGAAATTTATCTATCTATGTATCTATTTATGACTCTCTATCTATCTATCTATATATCTATCTATCTATCTATCCATCTATCCATCTATCTATCTATCTATCTCTCTTTCTGTCTGGCGTGTGGAACATCGCCGGTGAGCTTTTTTGTTAATTTCTATGCAAAAAACCGAACTAATTGTTTGAAAAAACATAACACTTTGTAGATTAACCCCCAAACTGAATTGTCAGCTGGGTGGTAATCCCATTTTTCACCCCTGTAGGGGCGAACATTTTATTTTTAAAATTTGTTTTAAAATATCAGATTTTACAAACTAAATAACTTGAGCAACACTAGAACGCTGGAGAACGTTAATAGAGAAAAGAGAGAGAAATAGGCAGATATTAATGTTATATCTGCTGCTGCTACTATGGACGTCGCCATAGATACAAGTGTCAACAAAGAGAAAAATATATTAACACTTGAACATTTTAAAATTTCTACCGTCGAAGCGGAGAAAAATAACAATAACACACTCGAAAACACAGGAATTAAACCCATTGACATGCATACACATGAAAAACACATCAACAACTCTACAGATACATATACACATAATGTTTCACCTCGACATGGAACTGAGATTTCCAACAACGATAACAACAACAACAGCAACATCACACAAAAAAAATAAAATGTCTTTCGCTGAAACAGTGAACAAAAAACAAGATTTTATAAATCTTGATATCTCCAACGCAAGAGATATGCAAGGGAGAAAATGTGTAACTTTCGAAGAAAGAGGTGGGTTTAGAATTAACTCAACCCTTGAAATAAAGGAAGACACAATCCGCAGATCAGTCACCTTTAGGACTGTGTCAAATTCCACAAGAAAGCCGACATTTGTTAACCAAGCTGATATAGAAGATACTTTCAAGGAAATTCTAGCAAATGTCGATTTTCTCCAGCGAGGAAAACAGTACGGAAGTGTTTCCGTACTGTTTAAAAGCGAGGCATTCGCCCCAAAAAAGCATACACCTTTTTCCCTATATACATGGGAAAAACGGCACAAAAATAAAAATAAAAAACATACCTCCAAATATTAACATCTGGTGGATCTTGGCTGGCTTCTTTGAGCCAGAAACTGACATGAAACTTTCGATACAAAAATCTATTCGACAAAGGTGGGCGGGCACAGATTTGGAGATTCTGTTGCAAATGAAACCGGAGAGAATCTCCAAAATACCCGAAAGAGTCGTTATCGATAATAACAACAAAATAAACATTTCGGTTGAAGGATGAACATTTCATTGCTTTCGCTGTGGTAGCACAGCACACCTAAAAGCCTGTTGTCCACAAACACACAACAACAACATCATAAAAAAACGCTATTACCAACACCAACACCAAAACAACCACCACCACCACAAAACCCCCAAAACTCCAATAACCAATACCAACACACAACCTCAGACACAAACAACAACACAAACAACACCACAGTCAAACATCCCCCTATCAGCAAA
The DNA here is from genome assembly GCA_964016885.1 of Eledone cirrhosa. NCBI lineage: Eukaryota > Metazoa > Mollusca > Cephalopoda > Octopoda > Eledonidae > Eledone > Eledone cirrhosa. The sequence continues at coordinate 33,444,439 of OZ024744.1, forward strand.
ACCAGCACCAACACCACCCCAAACACAAGCACCCACCATAAAAAGAAAACTCCCGGACGAACAACAAACTAAAACAACACAACAAAAACACAAACAACAATACGCATACAACAACACAAAAAACAAGAGTTTGATGGAGGTCATCTCCCAAAACCCCAAGGTGGAGACGGAGGGCAAAACTTTCGTCAAGGCAGAATCGTCTCCACACCTTAAACTTATAAGGGTTTCTATGGAAACCTATAATGACCTAAAAAATAAATTTTCACAGGACGTGGGCAACCCCTGCCACAAACCCATCAACCGCGTCCTGTTAAAATGTTTCCCCACCCCACCCAACACCCCATCCAGCACCCAAATAGAGATTGAACAACCAGATCTCCAGGAAACGAAAAGGTAAGTGCACCTTTCGTCCTTTTTCTCCAACTTTTCTTCACCAACATGGCTAGTTTACGAGTTGGAAGCGTGAATGTGCGTGGCCTAGGGATGCCCTGGAAACAGGGCCAACTTTTAAACGACCTTAGGTCACACAGTATGGATGTGATAGCCATCACTGAGTTCAGGATCCACAACAGGCAGCAACTAACCCCCATCTTCGACGACTTTGAGATCTACGCATCTCTCTGTCAACCAGGAGGTGGAGGTGGAGTGGCTGTCATGTTTCGGAAGAACCTGGACGTCGGAGTACAGCAAGTACACTTGGACCCGGAGGGTAGACTGGTAATCCTAGACGTGAACAGTATCGGAGGTGGAGCCTTCAGACTGGTGGCCGTTTATGCACCGACCGGGCAATCGCAATCACAGCCAGACTTCTTTAAGCATCTAGAGTCTTTTCTGGGAACGTCTCGCTCCTTACTTTTAATGGGGGACTGGAATGGTATCCTAGATGCACGATGGGACTATGTGGGAGCATGTCCCACTAGAGCGGGGTGCAACAGCCTCAAAACTTTAATCGGCCAATTCCAACTGGCCGATAGGTATCGACTGGATTTCCCGACTGCACCACAGTGGACGTGGGCAAACCGCAGTGGGACATCTAGATCGTATTTAGATAGGTTCTTCATTAGAGAAAGGGACAAGGAGATGTTAAGCTGTCCACGAATGCACATGGTTGCCTATTCAGATCACAAGTTAGTCGTCTGCTTAGTCAACCGTGATAGAATACATAGACAGGGTCCCGGATACTGGAAGCTGAACGTGTCGTTGCCGGCACGTAAAGCTTACAGTGAACGGATAAGTAGACTAGTCAAGCAACAGTTAACGGGAGCCATCGTCAACAATAGATGGTGGTACTCTCTCAAGAAAGCAATTAGAATAGAATCGATAGGGTATAGCAGAGAATTAGCCTTAGAGAAAAACAGAATAGAAAGAGAATTAGTAGCCAAGGTAGAGGAGGCACTTAGAAGTGGCAACGCGGCTAGAGTGTTAGCGTCGAGAACGGCACTGGACCAGTTCTTCGATGCGAAACACGAAAGCTGCGTGGTCATAAGCAAAACACGTGCTCTAGGAAACAAAGGAGCGAAAGCTGTCAGCTGGGCCCGAGTGGCGGAGGCAAAAAGTGGCAACAAATCCACGATTCGGTCTTTGAAAGACCAAAACGGACGCGTGCTACTTGACCCCAAACAAATGTGCGCGGCCTTTCAGCGGCACTTTGCGTGACTGTTTGAGCAGAACGACGGTGAGCCGAACGGGGCAATGGACTTTAGTTCATACCTCGACGTCCTACCGTGTCTTTCGAACACGGACGCTGAGTTCTGCGAAAGACCGATCACGGAAAGTGAGATACGGGACGCTCTGGGCCGCTGCGGGAAACGCAAGGCACCCGATCTAGATGGTCTACCCTACGAATTTTACATAGGCATGCCGGACTTGTTCTCTGGTTCCTCGAAGCCGTCTACTGCAATTGGCAGCAGAACGGGAGAATTCCCAGTTCTGCAGGCAAGGGCGTAGTAACGCTGATCAGGAAAGACGAGAACAAGGGGGACGAAATTAACAATTTCCGGTCCATAACTCTGCTCAACACAGAGTTAAAGGTTTTGGCCAAGGCGCTAGCGACGAGGTTGGCGCTTGTCGTCGAGAACCTGGTAGGGAAAGCGCAAACGTGTGCAATCCCGACCAGGTCTATACACGACAACCTCCACTTCATGCGATACATCATAGAGAGGGTGGGTAGTAAACCCGGCTTCGGTGGGGCTCTGATCAACTTGGATCAGTCTAAGGCATTCGATAGGGTCGACCATCGATACTTGGAAGCGGTTTTCAAGGCGGCCGGTTCCGGTCCCGTGTTCAGAGGATGGATCGAGGCGATGCACACCAGAATCTGCTCGAGGGTCAAGATGAACGGCTACCTATCGGAGCCGTTCGCAATCACGCGTTCCATTCGACAGGGGTGCCCTCTCTCCTCCATTATGTATTTATTGACTCTAGAGCCACTACTGCGGAAATTGGAGCTGTTGCAGGGCATCCCTCTAGAACCGGGACTGCGCAAAGCGGCGTCGGCTTATGCCGACGACATGACGGTAAAGGTGTCGAGCACCTCGGAAATCGGGGTGATCGGCAACTTACTGAAAGAATACGAAACGCTGACAAGTTTGTTGGTTTGCAACTCGGTACGTGGAGAGGGGTCTGGTTCGGTCCAGACCTCCAGGTGGAGAAAAACTGGAACGAGGTCACGGCCAGGGTGTTTGCACTCACCCAGAAATGGGCAGAGTGCAAACTGTCCTTGAAAGGTCGAGTGGAGTTGGCGAGCACTTTCATAGCGTCCGTCATCTACTACCGCTTGACTATCGTGCCTTGTCCCCGTGAACACCTCGCCAAGATGGAACTCATGCTCTTCCAGTTTCTGTGGAAGAAGCAGGCTCCGCTGATGAGGAGATCCGTCTGCTGTCAGCACCCTTCCAACGGAGGGCCGGGAATGCCGTGGCTGATGATACGCAAACATGCGCTGAGGCTGCGGCACCTCCGGGTATTCCTCACCGACCCCCAACCGGTGTGGGCACCGATTGTGAGACAGGCTTTCCCACAGCTCGTCTCGCTGACGGAGCTGCAGTCCTGGGTCAAGAAAAGACCAAAAACGATGGGCGCCTGGCACAATGAATGCGCTCAGGCGCTCACAGTCCTCTGGCAAGCGGGCGCAGCAATCAGTGGAGACGCAGCAATCAGTGGAGACTCCACTTCGACATTCTCTAGAGGGATTGTACGTTACAAGGGCGGCGACGTGCTCGGAGAGACACTGGGCGTCGAAGACGATGAGCTCACCAGTCTGTTTGGTAGGACTTTCCGCCCGGGACCTATGGACAACTTCCAGAGGTCCCTGGCCTGGCAGTGCTACCGAGGAGCTCTACCGGTTCGTGACAAGAACTAGAGGCACGGATGCCCCGGCAGGGATCCTTCCAAGAGGACGTGTCCAAGATGCGCGCAGGACATTGAAACAGTCCTGCACGCAATTGTACACTGTCTTGGCGTAACCGACCTGTGGAACTATGCAGAACAACTGCTGTCGCGTATGGGACAAATCCAGTTGACTGCCGAGTCCATAGTAAGGATCAAAACGCCAGCCTCTTTCAAAAACAAAAGAGAGGCGGTTTTTCTCTGTACGGTGGCTATGGTGAAAGAAGTTATATGGTGGACGAGATTGAGAGGACTGAGGACAGATGCCTTTCTCTCCGGACAACAATTGATTCCCTTCTTTAAGTATCACTTTAGAAGGAGAATCAGGGTGGAGAGAGAGGCACTGTACCCCAGTAAATTTACTGAAAGGTGGGTGAATGAAGCGAAAATGGCCCGAGTGATTGGGCCTTCTCTTTTTATAAGCATGTAGGTTGAGGAAGAGAGCAAAAGGAAGAAAGGAGCACTTGCACAACACGCTCCTGGAGTTGAGGGTTGTTCTATCGACGGGGTATTAAACAACCCATTTGTGGCGCCTCCCTCCTATTGGGGATTTCGATTATTGTAATTGTTTGTTTTTATATTCTTTACACGACTGTATGTAAAATCCCCGCATGTCTTTGTATTGTCCCCTTTTCTTGTGCGCCCTTGTGGCTAATACAGAAATATATCTATCTATCTATCAAAGCAGCATCGGCCTATGCCGATGAAGTAACCGTAGTGGTGTCGAAAATCTCGGAAATCGGGGTAATCGGCAACCTATTACAGGGATACGAAACGTTGACAGGAGCAGGACTAAACCCAAACAAATCTGTCGGTTTGCAACTCGGCACATGGAGAGGCAAACCCATGCCTTCCGACAGTGTCGTTGGACGCTGGACGGAAGGACCGGTGAAATTGATGGGGGTCTGGTTTGGTCCAGACGTCCAGGTGGACAAGAACTGGAACGAGGTTACGGCGAAGGTGTTTGCACTCACCCAGAAGTTGGCTGAGTAAAACTCTCCTTGAAAGGTCGAGAGGAGGTGGTGAACACTTACATAGCGTCCGTCATCTACTACCGCTTGACAGTCGTGCCTTGTCCCTGCAAATACCTTACCAAAATGGAATGCCTACTCTTCAAGTTCCTATAGAAGAAACAGGCTCCATTGGTGAGGAGATCCATCTGCTTTCAACACCCTTCTAACGGAGGGCTGGGCAAGCGGTGGCTGATAAGGCGCAAACACATGCTGGGGCTACGCCATCTCCAGGTATTCCTGACCGGTGGACCGGTGTGGCTGTCGTTTGTGAGACGAGCACTTCCACAACTCGTCTCACTAACAGAGCTGCAGTCCTGCGTCAAGCGCAGACTGAAAATAGACGCCTTGAACTTCGAGTGCCTTCAGGCGTTCACAGCCCTCTACCAAGCGGGAACGGCAATCAGCGGAGACTCCACTTCGACATTCTATAGGGGATTAGTGGAGGATAAGTGCAACGACGTTCTCGGGGAAACTCTAGGCATCGAGGAGGACGAACTGAACAGTCTGTTCGGGAGGACTTTCCGTCCAGGGCCTATGGATAACATCCAGAGGTCTCTGGCCTGGCAGTGCCACCGAGGAGCTCTACCAGTCCGAGACAAAATCTACAGGCACGGACGCCCTGGCAGAGATCCCGCCAAAAAGACCTGTCCAAGATGCGAGCAGGACATTGAAACCGTTCTGCACGCAATTGTTCAGTGCTCAGGGGTGACCGACCTGTGGAATTATGTCGAACAGCTACTGTCACGTGTGGGACGCATCCAGTTTTCAGCCGAGTCCATCGTGAGGATCACCCCGCTGCCTTCACTTAAGAATGAAGGAGAGGCGGTTTTCCTCTGTCTGGTGGCTATGGCGAAAGAGGTAATATAGTGGACGAGGTTAAAAGGACTGAGGGAAAACACCTTTCTCTCCGGACAACAACTCCCTCTTCTTTAAGTACCACTTCAGAAGGAAGATGATAGTGGAGAGTGAGGTGCTACACCCCAGTAAATTCGCTGAAAGGTGGGTAAATGTGGCGAAAATGGCCCGAGTAAATGGACCTTCTCTGTATATAAACCTGTAGGTTGAGGAAGATAAACAGAGGGAAGACGGGAACACCTACAGAACGTGTTCCTGTTGTTGAGGGTTGTTCTATCCATGGGGTGTAAAACAACCCTGCAGTAACGTTACCCCCTATTGAGGATTTCGATTATTTTATTTTAATATATAGTTTATTGTTATTTTTTTAATATTAAAGTTATATGATTTTTATGTAAAACGCCCGCCGTCTTGTAATGTCACATTTTTGTACGCCCCTGTGGCAAATAAAGAAATCTATCTATCTATCTATCTATTGATGGATCTATCTAACTATCTACCTATCTATCTGTCTATCTATCTATCATCACCACCAACAACAGCAATAACAACATTTATTTTACAGCAACCGTTGCTAAGCAACATGTTATATTATCCTATGGATATTTCACACAAGTATTTGGAAGAAGCTTCGAACTATGTCACGTTTGAGGGAGACCTTCACATGTACACATGCCCCCACAAATACGAGGATGCACAGAGAAAAAAACTGTTCTACAGAAGAGTTGAAAAAAAAACTTTAAAACTTCCAACAAATACAATTGAAGCCGCGTTGATAGATATCACACCAGAACAAAACAACATGGGAATATATCAGTCCTCTTAAAGAGCGAAACCCTAGCTCAAAAGCACTCTGTCCACCCAATAAAAACGAGTTAATACATCTTCTTCCCTGCATACATGGGAAGAAGAACCTATAAAAATAAAAATAACAAAAATCCCAGCTGAGGTCAACATATGGTGGGTCTTACGCTGCATCCAGAAGAAGGGCGAGGACACCCTCCTATCTGTAGACAGAACAGACCGAAATAGCTGGTTTGGTACTTGCGCTGATTTTTTTCTGGTACAAATGAGGCCAGAAAGAGTTGGGAAAATCCCGGACAGGATCACCCTTAAGTAAGATGTCATCTCCGTTTTAGTGGAGGGGAAAAGGCCTCAGTGGCATAAGTGGGGGGAAAGCACACACTTAAAGGCTGTTACCCTCTCTTAAACAAACTAAGAACAAACAAGATGCTACTGCCAACACCAAAACCCCAACAGCAACACCCGAAACAAAACACAGCAATACAAAATCTCGCAACATCCACTCCACCACCACCACAGACCAGAGACAACAAAACACACAAAACCCTACTGAAAACTCCTCCCTTGCCCCCTGCTTCTCTGTCAAATACTTTCACCTCCACAAACACTCCACCACACAAGATACCCCTCCCATCTACCCCTGATTCAGAAGTTTAAGACGCAGGAACCTCTATATCTACAAGTGAGGATGAAGAGGAACCCCAAAAATCCAAGAAACAAGAAAGACACAGAAAAAATACAAAAACAACATCCACAGAAGAGACGCACACACCCAACACCAACATAAACACACTGCCACAATCGACAACCACACCAACAACACAATCACCACCAACATAACCAAACACTTCACCAACAAAACAAACACCCACACCACCACAACCACAAACCCCAACTACAAATAGTAACAGCACACATGAAAAGCAAAACACTACACATACATACGAACCACGAATAGAAAACTAGTAGAAACTGTCCGAAAGGGCCTCACCATCCAAACAGAAGGGAAAACTTTCCCAAACAATGACCCACCCACAAACCTGAAACTAATCAGGGTCACAACTCTACAATACAAAACCATGAAACAGAACTTCGAACATGATGTGGGGGTCCCCTGTAAAAAAACCCTTAACCGTGTGTTGCTAAAAGGATTCCCTCCTTCCCCAAATACGCCCAATCAAGAAAAGGAGATCGAGCAATCCGACCTCCAGGAGACGAAAAGATAAGTGTTCTTTTTCTCTCCCAACTCTTTTTCAACTGATATAGCAAATTTACGAGTAGGATGTCTGAATGTGCGTGGCCTAGGATCTCCTGGAAACAGGGCCACCTCAGGTCACATTGTATAGATGTGATAGCCGCCAGCGAGTCCAGGAATGATGACAGGCAGCAGATTACCCCTATGTTCGATGACCTTGAGAGCTATGCATCTCTTTGTCAGCCGGGAGGTGGAGGAGAAGCTGCTGTACTGTTTCGGAAAAAAACTGGATCTCGAAATACAGACAATCTCCTTGGAACTGGAGGGCAATTTGGTCGTACTAGACGTGAATGGTAGTGAAAGTAGAGCTTTCAAAGTAGTGGTCGTCTCTGGCTCGACTGGGAAAAAAAGACCAGAGTTCTTTAAGCGCCTAGAGTCTTTACTGTTAGCGAAGAAGCTTTAGAAAAGAACAAGACAGAAAAGGAACTGGTAGCCAAAGTAGAAGAGGCACTTAGGAATGGCAGTACAGCTGACGTGCTAACGGCGAGAACGGTACTAGACCAGTTCTTCAACGTGAAACACGAAGGTTGTATTGTCAGAAATAGAACACGTGCTCTGAGAAACGAAGGAGCCAAAGCTGTTAGCTGGGGCCGAGGGGCAGAGGCGAAAAGTGGCAACAAATGCACAATTCGGTTTGGAAGACCAAGACTTGCATCCAAGCAGATGTGCACGGCCTTCCAGCAGCACTTTGCCCAACTGTTCGGGCACAGTGGTGTATCGAGTGGGGTGATGGACTTCAGTTCCTACCTCGACGCCCTAGCGTGACTCTCGAACATGGATGCGGAGAGCTGCAAAAGGCCAATCACAGCGAAATAGAAGACGCCCTAGGCCACTGTGGGGAAACGGAAATCTCCCGGTATAGATGGTCTACCCTATGATATTTACATAGGCATGCCAGACTTGTTCTCTGACGTCCTCGAAGCGGTCTACTGCAACTGGCAGCAGAACGAGAGAATTCCCAGTTCTGTAAGCGGAAGTTGGAGCTATTGCAGGGCATCCCGATGGAACCAGGATTGGGAAATACAGCGTCGGCTTATGCCGACGACGTGACCATAATGGTGTTGAAAATCTCGGAATTCGGAGTAATCGGCAACTTATTACAGGAATAGGAAATGTTGGCGGGAGCAAAACTAAACCCAAATAAGTCTATCGGTTTGCAACAAGGCACACGGAGAAGCAAACCGATGCCGTCGGACAGCGTCATTGGGTGCTCTACGTAAGGACCGGCGAAATTGCTCGGGGTCTGGTTCAGTCCACACCTCCAGGTGGACAAAAAATTGGAGTGAGGTTACAGTGAAGAGGTTTGTGCTTACCCAGAAGTGGGTTGAATGCAAACTTCCCTTAAAGGGACGAGCGGAGGTGGTGAACACTTACATAGCATCCGCCATCTACTACTGCTTGAGGGTTGTGCCTTGTCCCTGTGATCACCTCACCAAGATGGAACATCTATCTTGAAGTTCCTTTGGAAGAAACAGGCTCCATTAGTGAGGAGATCCATCTGCTGCCAAAACCCTTCTAACGGAGGGCAAGATATGCCGGGGCTGATGATGCGCAAACACGCGTTGAGGCTACGGCATCTCCAGATATTCCTGACCGGTGAACCAGTGTGGTTGTTGTTTGTAAAACAAGCTTTTCTACAGCACGTCTCACTAACGGAGCTGCAGTCCTGGCTCAAGCGAAGACCGCAAATGAGTACCTGGCACCTCGAGTGCGTTCAGGCGCTCACAGCCTTCTTCCAGGCGGAAACGGCAGGCATTCAGCGGAGACTCCACGTCAATATTCTGTAGGGGATAAGAGGAGGATAAGTACTACGAGGTTCTCGGGGAGACTCTGGGCATCGAAGAGGACGAACTGGCCAATCTGTTCGGGAGAGTTTCTGTCCAGGGCCTATGGATAAATTCCAGAGGGCTCTGGCCTGGCAATGCTACCAGGAGGAGCTCTGTCAGTTCGAGACAAAATCTACAGGCACGAATGCCCTAGCAGGATCCTGCCAAAAGGGCCTGTACAAGATGCGAGTAGAACATCGAAACCGTTCTGCAATACAATTGTTCAGTGGCCAGGGGTGACCGACCTGTGGAATTATGTCGAACAGCTACTGTCACGTGTGGGACACATCCAGTTGTCAGCCGAGTGCATCGTGAGGATCACCTCGCCTCCTTCATTTAAAAATGAAGGAGAGGCGGTTTTTCTCTGTCTGGTGGTTATGACGAAAGAGATAATAAGGTGGACGAGATTAAAAGGACTGAGGACAAACACCTTCCTCTCCGGACAACAACTTATCCCCTTCTTTAAACACCACTTCAGAAGGAAGGTGAGATGGAGGGAGAGGTGCTACACCCCAGTAAATTCGCTGAAAGATGGATGAATATGGCGAAAATGCCCCGAGTGAATGGGCCTTTTCCGTGTATAAACGTGTAGGTTGAGGAATACAAAAAGAGGGTAGACGGGAACACTTACAAAACATGCATGCCCCTGGAGTTGAGGGTTGTTCTATCAACGGGGTGTAAAACAACCCAATTGTAATGTTCCCCTATTGGGGATTTCGATTGTTCTTTAATTAATTTATAACTGCTAAAACTCTTTTTACACACTTAAATGTAAAATCCGCCAATAGTCCTGTAATGTCCCATTTCTTGTGCGACCTTGTGGCAAATAAAGACACATATCTATCTATCTATCTATATCTATCTATCTATCTATATTTTATATTTTTTATATTTTGTTATTGCCTCCTCCTTATTGAGGACGCCTTTTTATGTAAACTCCCCCATTGTACTTGTCCCACTCTTTGATGCCCTGGTGGCAAATAAAAAGAAAGTGATCTATCTATCTATCTATCTATCTATCTATCTATCTATCTATCTATCTATCTATCTAACTAACTAACTAACTAACTTACTATCTATATGTACGTCTCTCTACCTCTCTGCCTCTCAGCAAATTGACAGAGACTTTAAAATGTCGAATAGAACACTTTGCTGTATTCGTTCCAGTTTTCTGCAAACTTAGATGAAATCCCGAATTTTAAACAACAGAACCACGTGACTCATAGTACTCATGGGTCGTTCAATGGAGAAAGGGTAAAAAAAAAAAACGTTAACGAAACATCATTAAATGATGAGGCCACCTTTTTCCCTTCAGCCTTCCTAATTCGATGAAATAAATACCAGTCCAATATGGTCTAATAAATGAATTATTAGATCAGTGGGCCAAATACTCAAACAATTCCGTCACAATGCTTTGTGATGCCTTTACCGGCACTTTAAATTCTGAGTTCACCTGCGAAATTGTTGGTGACAAGGTGCCAAGAGGTATCTGCCCTTGACACTGCCATTAGTGGCACAAAGAGGGGGTAAACTTGCATGCATCTACTACTTCTGTTCTTCTATAAAATATATATATATATATGTTCACATAACGTCATGTATACCCTGGGACGACACTGTTACCAATATGTAAAGGAACTTGACTTTCTCTTAAACAAGATTTGTAACAGAAAGATGAGAGACCAGCATGTATAAGTTACTCCCGATCTTCAATAGAAAGAAAAAGACAAACTTTACCAAGTTAAATCCTGTTTCTGTGTAATATGAGTTAGGTATGTGTCCACCCGCACATCTTGACAGCAACATACGTGCATGTACTTGTGTCTATTGTTATTTAGCCTCTAGGCTGCTCTGATTAGGCATAAATATGCACAGCGATGTCAGTGCCATTTCTTTCCATGTCGGAAAATGTAGTGTCCAATGAAACCCTCAAATTAAATAACTGCCATGGTGTAGTCGTCCCTACTACCTCCATACTATATATATACATATACATATAATATATATATATATATATATATATATATATATATATATATATATATATATATATATGTATATATATATATATATATATATATATATATATATATGGGGGAAGGTCATATTTGTGTAATAATATTGCCAGAATTAATAACAGAACACACTCACTGTTTGGCTGTTTTTCGCTTCTGTGTCTTTTATATCGGTTAATTTAATTTATTCGGTCCTCACTGTTACCATTGACTGACCAACAGTCCAGTCAAAAGTACAGATACAATATAGACACAAACACATATATATAGTCTATCAAAGTTCTTTCGTTACACATCTCCAACATCGTCAGTGCTGCTATTATGTTTCCTCCCGTTGTATTGTATGCCTACACCATCTTTATTTAATCTGTTTATTTATTTATTTTTTGTCTTCTCTGCGCATGCGTTTGCGTGTGTGTATAGTGTTTGATGTGTGTTCGTGTTTGGGTGACTGTGTATTGGTTATTGTATTATATCTTAGTTAACTAGTGTGTGTTTATATGTGTTTGTTGTTATTGTGCTTGTATATGTATTTATTTATTTATTTATACTTCTCTTAGGTCAGTGTTGTTTGTTTGGGTGTTGTTGTTATTCCATTCATTTTTTCTGTTTAACCTTGGTCTTCTAAGTTCTATTTCGTTGGCCTCTCTGATTTGCCTATCTGCTGGATCATTTCTATGTTTAGATATTATTCTAATTTCTATGTTGTCTATGTTACCGTCGTGTTGTTGTCTGGCATGTTCGTATAGTACTATACGAACAAGCCAGACAACAACACGACGGTAACATAGACAACATAGAAAATAGAATATTTCAAGTACACACACACGCCAAAATTCGAAAGTGAATTTTTTTCCGCGAAACTCCGTTGTTAAAATGTTAACAGACATTTGATATCTGTCTCATATTTCACCTCAAACTAATGATAATACCGTGACTCAAAAACTTAGGTTAAATGTCAGGCGTGCGTTTCACACATTTTCTTGCTATAATATATTTTAAGAATGTTGGTTCTAGATAAACTAACATCACTCAGTTAGGTTTATTACTCGAGAGAACTGCTTTGGTTTGGTGCGAAATACTTAAGATTTCTCATAAATTTTTAGTTCATTAAACTAACTTCGCTCATCGAGGATTACGTGAGCAAATTACGACTTCCATTTAAAAGTTGTTAGGTTGATATATTTGATGATTAAATGTATGTTAAATACGCAACATTTTAATTCTGATCTACGGGCATCGCTGTGTGGTTACGGAATTCGCTTGGCAACCACTTGTATTCGGGTTCAGTCAAGTGGCGAGACAACTTTGGCAAGGGGTCTCCGGTGATGTTCGAATATTTCATGAAAGTAACATTGAAAAACACTAAATGTCTGAGTTACTGTACTATTACATATATATATACACACTTTCACACACATTACTGTATGTCATACTAGGGCAATCAATTTATCATATATATATATATACACTATGGTCACCCGGATAGTAAACCAAGTCATACAGAATGGGGTTGTTCCGAAAGACTCGCGTAGCAGCATCACCATTAACTGCTACAAGGGTAAAAGAGATGCCCTAGATAGGGGTAACTATATAGGTATTAAATTAATCGACCAGGTCATGAAGGTCACAGAAAAAGTAATAGCGCAACTAATCAGAGAGCAAATTGATCTAGATGAAATGCAGTTCGGGTTTGTGTCAGGTAAAAGTACCACAGACGCTCTTTTCATTGTACGACAACTACAGGAGAAGTACCTAGCTAAAAGTAAACCCCTATACTTAGCTGTTGTCGACTTGGAGAAAGCCTTTGACAGAGTCCCCCGTTCCATTATCTGGTGGGTTCTTAGAAAATTAGGTGTTGATGAATGGCTTGTGAGAGCTATACAAGCCATGTATAAAGAAACAGTCAGCAAGGTTAGAATTAACAACGAATATAGTGAAGAGTTTAGCGTAAAAGTTGGTGTTCATCAGGGCTCCGTTCTTATCCCCCTACTATTTATTATTGCCCTTCAGGCTATAACAGTGGAATTCAAGACCGGCTGCCCATGGGAACTCCTATACGCAGATGATCTAACGCTCATAGCTGAATCAATGGCTGAACTAGAGAAGAAATTCCAAACATGGAAGCATGGCCTAGAATCAAAAGGCCTTAAAATTAACCTGTCTAAGACTAAAGTTCTAGTTTGTGGGAAGGAAAATGGGGCACCGGTTCCATCCGGGAAATGGCCATGCTCAGTGTGTAGGTAGAAACTCCATTTTATGTCCCAAATGCAAAGTATCGGTGCATAAAAGATGTAGTGGGATCACAGGTAAGCTAACTAAGAACATAGATTTGATATGTGGCCGGTGCTCTGGTGCAATAAGTAGCAGCAAGTGCCCACATAATACTAGCTTATTCCATTGCACAGATGGTTCTATAGAAATAGTGGACACCTTCCGTTACTTGGGTGACAAAATCAGTACTGGTGGAGGGTGCTCTGAAAGTACAGTAGCTAGAGTCAGAACTGGATGGAAAAAGTTCAGAGAGCTTATACCACTATTAGCCGCTAAAGGGTTCTCTCTAAAAATGAAAGGCAGGCTGTATGATGCCTGCATACGAACAGCAATGTTACATGGCAGTGAGACCTGGGCATTGTGCGCAGAGGATATTCGCAGACTGGAGAGGAACGAAGCTTGCATGCTCCGCTGGATGTGTAATAGTAATATACGTGAACGGCAAAGCATAAACGAACTAAGGGAAACATTAGAAATAAGAGGGATCAGATGTTGTTTACTCGAGAGAAGACTACGTTGGTATGGTCACGTGATGCGCATGAAAGACGACAGCTGTATAAAAAAAGTGCAGGGCAATAAAAATAGACGGTAGAGACAGAGTAGGCAGACCCAGAAAAACCTGGGGCGACCTGATAAATTCCGAACTCACACACCTCTCCAAGACAATGTCATTGGACTGAGATCTTTGGCGCTACACAGTAATAGAGAAGACCCGCCTTACCTAAGTACAAAGTGAAACCTACTACAGTCAGTAGGCACCTCTAACAAAAATACACCCCCGTCCCACTACCCCCACCCCATCCACACCACCCCTTTCAATGTAAAGTTATGTTGGTACCACAACATCCAGTCCGAAACAAATGAGGTCGTGTATGTGTCACGACAAAAAAACACAGTCCACGCTGTAATGTGGCCGTGTAGGCAACACGGTAAAAACCTCCCAGTTCTACACTGTAAACGTGGTTGGTGTTAGGAAGGGCATCCAGCCGTAGAAAACCCGCTAGACAGTCGTGTGCGAGCAAGACAACCACTCTTGCCTCAAGTGGAAAAACCCATACAAGCGTGGAAGATGGACGTTAAATGCATGAAGGACATCTAGATTGCATAGAGAACCGTAGAAATAATTATTATGATTAAACGATATATGTAACGTCAGCATCTTATTTTATTATATATATATATATATATATAAATATAAATATATATATATATATATATATATATATATATATATATATATATATATATATAGTGAGAGACAAAATCCCGACCACGGTGCCAAGTATCCGGTAGTGCTTGAGATTGAGAGAGAGTATGTCTTTATTCTAAGAATTGAGCGTTGAGAATTTTTACTTTAAATGTCGTCTTCTGAGAAAATTAAAAAACTAAATCTATAACAGTAAATTTTATTTTTATCCTTTTTAACCTCTGAATCTCAGAACTAGAAATTATTGGAAAGATTAAAGTGATAGAAGCAGATGTCATTACCTAGATTGATATAACAAGTTTGTGATTAGCACTAAAGGTCTCTGGCGTTGACCCGGCTCTTTCGACTAAAACATAATAACAAATAGCTAACAGTTTACGTCATACTCACACACACATAATCATCGTTTAGCATCAATTTTTCCATGTTAGCATGGGTTAGACAAGATGTCCCGTTCTGAGACAAACCAAATCAGATGATCGGATCGTGCTCACACAGAACTGCTTCTGGCTTGGTTTCTACGACTGGATGTCCTTCTTAATGCCAACCTCATTACAGTGTAAACCGATTGTTTTGTGTCTTGACACCAACACAACCACTTTACAGTGTGGACTGGGTGATTTTTGTCGTGACACCTACACGACCACTTTACAGTGTGGGCTGGATGCATTTTTGTCGTGGCACCAAAACGACCATTTTACAGTGTGGACTGGGCTTTTATTGTCGTGCCGCTAACACGACCATTCTATTCTACTGGGTGTTATTTTTGAGTCACCAACACGACCACTCCACAGGGTTGACCGGGTGCTTTCTGTCGTTCCGCTTTACAGGATGGACTGGGTACTTTATATATATATATATATATATATGTGTGTGTGTGTGTGTGTGTGTGTGTGTGTGTGTAAGTGTTGATCATAGAAAAAGAGGGATACATTCAATAAGTTCAATTATTCAGATGAAGGTTTCTATATACAGTTTATCAATATATATAGATTATATAATTTTCATTGTTCAATCACATTTTAACATCTACATCTTCTCATGTTTCTCTATTATTTCAGAATATTTCATAACATTTGCAGAAGAGAATTTTTAACTTCAAATGTATGATCAATATCATCATCATCATAATCTATAAAGCTCAGTGTATGGTCATGTTTCTTTGTTATAGAAATCTACGATATAGAATTTCTTCAATTGAAATTTACAATTCAGTATTCGAAATAGCTTCGATTGGGTCATGGCACTTATATTTTTTTCAATTTCACCCACAATTATGCAAAAAATCGATAAAACTCAATATTTTACGATTACCTCTCTCATTTCAACTGCTAAACTCTTTCCATTAACCTTCAAAATCTATACAACTTCATACTTTCTGCTACTTTTTCTTTCCAAGCTGAAACAACTATTCTTTTCATTTTACATTGTTCATGTTGATGGTGATACTGTCCGTTTTACTCTCTCACTCATACACTTTACAGACTAAACAACAAAAACATTAGCCACATTAACGTACAATTTCGTTTATTCTAAATGTGAGTCTTCAAACTGATTTATTTATTTGCAAACGCATACAAACACACACTCACATCAAATGAATAATTAAACTTTAAATCAATTTAACCACGTGCCGGATTTCTAACCACACATACACACTTCATTAACAAATAAAAATTCTAATTTGCGACAATTATTTTCTTTCAATCGTAAAATCAAACGACATAATTATTTTTATTTTCGGTTGTTAATCTTCATGGCGATAATACTACCCTTCCATTTCACATCATGTGAGTTAACAAATAATTTTTTAAAACACTATTCGCAGATTTCCTTAAACAACAAGATCAATTGCGTAGCCGGTATTCATTATGTAGCCGGTAAAGCTATGTAGCAGGTAAAAGGCTATGTAGTCAGTACGATGTTATATAGCATGAACAGTTTATATAACCGGTAAATGTTATGTCGCCGTTAGCATGTGTGTGTATTACTGTCAATACACACGTGTGTGTGTGCGTGTTTCAATGTAGTTTTCGTTAACAATGACGAGAGTACAATCGCGCCAGAAATAATTCAAATTCTCATTCTTAACTGCTAGGGACGTTCACAGGCTCATTAAGTACTTTCAGTAAGGAATAAAAAATTAGGGATTGAACCCAAAACCACGACATAAACAGGCACCAACAAACGTTTTCTTTGTCCTGTCAAAAAGTGATTGATCCTATCCCTTTCACCTACGACCTCAGTTAGGTCAGGCGAAAGTCAAATAGACAGGGGATCACCTATGTAGGTACAAACCCTGCTGCGGTATGTCTATTTTTCTAGCTGCAACCAGATTATATATACCGTAGTTAACAGAGACCATGACACACCAGGCCTGCAAACCAAACGAGATGGAATATTCATTATAATACATCAGTTCCTCAGCCCCGAGCAACGCCGGGCACTTCTACTAGTCGATATATAAATTTGAGCGACATGTGTGAGTGTGTGTGTGAATGTATGTGTATTTGTGGGTATGTGTTTGCACGTTTATATTTATGTACTCGTACATATAAATATATGTATATGCATATACATATACACGTCAGCGTGTTAGAAAAGATCCTAGTTTTTATAAGGACAATGCAAGATTTTATACAGAACTAATAGAAATTATTTTATATAAATATTTGCTGAATTCCTGTGAAATATTTTCTCTGAACTGATGTTCATAGAAACATTTCTCTTCTTCAGTATCTGGAAAGTGTACAAGCAGATATTGAATTCTTATTAAACCTGGGTAAATTTACAAAGGAATTCGCATTATTTTCAGACGCCAAGAAAGATCCCAGTTGATGGAAATATTTGTTAGGAATAAACCGTAAAAACAAAACCCTGTAAAAAATCCTTATTTTGTACTGAGAGAAAACAATTTTAAGAAAATATTGGAGGCACTAAAAGAGTGATACTTTTTCCTGCAGAGTTATCAAGGGATATAAATATATAGATATATATACAGAGAGAGGGAGAGAGAGAGTGTGTGTGTGTGTGTGTGTGTGCGTGTCAGGGCCCGACACATGAGCTATTGCCGTTTCTACAGCTAGTTCCAGATTAGAACTAAACTGTCGAAACAGCAAGAGCTCAGCTCTCAGGCTCCGGCTCTTTCTAATACAGTCACAATCTACTATCTCAAGTATATATGTATATAGTGAGGAAGATTCTAAAGGTGTTACATATAGAAAAGATAAAGAAATCAATGAACTTCTCTTCAGTTTTTATTATTGTTACGGCCCTTTATGTTTTGAAGGCTATGGATTGGCAGTATTGGTAGAGCGTCAAACAAAATGCTTTATGGCATAGAGTTACGACTCTTAAACGTTGTAAGTTCAATTCTTGGCAAGGTTAGCGCTGTCTTTATCCTTACGGGGTCGATAAAATAAAGAACCAGTAACGCACTGAGACCGATTTAATAAACTTTCCCCGCCCACCAAAATTACGTTATTATTCTTATTATCTTTGTTTTACGATGGTTTATTAGATAAATCGGTAGAGTAGAGATCGATCAGAAAGCATTTGTGCATTTGTTCATTCATTAAAAAGACAACAAAAAACAAATAATTGTGAGACATCATTTTGTTGTAAAATATTGTGATACATTTTTGATAAGTGCTCTTAAAGCACAAAAATTCGGGCACATGTGAACATTGGTATAGTACAACTATAATAAAAAATATATATACCACTCTATGTACGTATTGAGTTCTGTTTCAACTGTTATTACAGACAAACCATCGGACATAATTTTCTTACGTTTTGAATTCAAATACTGCAGAAGTTATCTTTGTCTTTCATCTTTATGGGATCGATAAAATAAAGTACAGGTTCACAATCTCTTGTCTAAAAATCTTGGGACCAGACACTTTTGGGATTTCGGAATGGAAGACTTTTAGCGTAGATTAAATTTCTTTTGGATAAAACATTACAAGGGACAGGGTGGCTCCGTGGTAGAGTGCTCGTTTTCTTTTTTTTTCTTTTTTTCTTTTTCTTTTTCTTTTTCTTTTTGCCCTATTCTTCATTAGTTTCTGGTCATCACTGTCACTGTACAACTTCAACATCTTATGCTTCTGTTTCTTTAGGTTGTATATGTTGGTAGTTCCCACACCATAATCTTCAGTAAGACACCACATAGATACACCACTATCAAGCTTCTGCAATAACTCTACTTTCTCTGCTATCATTAATGACAGACGCTTCCTTTTCTGCTTCGGTTAACCATAGAGGAGCCTACAGCTTCAATGTAAAAAAAAAAAAAAAATCAACAAAATTTCTGTGTGCAGCGGAGGTGAGGTGCGTCTGACTGGTATGAACACTGAGACACAACTGGGTGGACCGTGGGTCGTTTCGGGTCTAGTTGGCAGCAAACGCCAGTTTTGGTGTGCGGACGACATCCTAGAAAAAAGGTTCGGTTTTCGGAAAAAAGATTGTGAATCTGTACCAGTAACGAGATGGGGTCGATTTAATCAACTTTCCTCTCACCTTTAAATTGCTGGCCTTGTGCCAAAATCAGAAACCATTATTATTATTATTAATCCCGCCGAGTTTAACTTTACCTTTCATCCTTACGGGGTCGATAAAATAAAGTACCAGTAATGTACTGTTATAATTGTTGGCCTTGTGCCCCAAAAAAAGAAACAATTATCATTATTATTATTATTATTATTATTATTATTATTATTAGATAAATCGGTAGAGCAACGAGCAGGCAAAATGACTTCTGGCATTTAGTTACTTCTCTGTCAAATTTCCAATATTTTTCTTTCGGTAATCGATAAAGTAAGTACCAGTTAAGTTCTAATCGATCAAAAAGCATGTTTGCCTTTGTTCATTCATTAAAAAACAACAAAAAACAAATAATTGTGAGACATCATTTTGTTGTAAAATATTGATACATTTTTGATAAGTGCTCTTAAAGCACAAAAATTCGGGCAGATGTGAACATTGGTATAGTACAACTATAATAAAAATATATATACCACTCTATGTACGTATTGAGTTCTGTCTCAACTGTTATTACAGACAAACCATCGGACAAATATAGTCAACGATATTTAACTTGAGTTTCAATTATTCTTATTTCTTCAAGAATGACAATGGAGACATCAACATCATCATCATCATCATCATCATCATCAACATCATCCAGTTTTTGATTATGCAGAACACAGTTAATCCCTAAGTAGAGGAGGGTCCTTAGCGCCCTGCTACATGTGTTTCTGTCCGCCGGTCTCATTTGGGCCAGGCCAAGCCTAGCTTCATCCTGACGGACGTCCTCCATCCAAGTTCTTTTTCGTGACCTGGGACTCTACTGCCTCCTGGATCCACATTTACCACTTCTTTGCCACACAATCTAAAAAAAAAAATATCCTATTTCTTTTGTTTGGAATTTCTTTCATCAGAATTCATTACGCACACACACATAGGTATCATATATATATATATATATATATATATATATATATATATATATATATATATACAACAGCTATATATCTTCTCTCAAACAGTCCGTTAATTATGTTTGCTTGCTTATCTATATATAAATTTAAGCGACTTCCATCCGTCTGTCTGTCACATAATGTGTGTGTGTTTGTGTGAATGTATGTGTGTGTAAAATGAAGCAAGAGAGTGGTGAAAAAACTATAGCAAGACAGCGACTGACGTCCCATTTGCTACGCTGTGTGGGTGTATACGTCTGTGTTTTTGTAAATGTATGTGTGTGAGTGTACATTTTTGTAAGTGTTTCTGTGTTTACGTGTTAATATTTATATACTCATACATATAAATGTATGTATATAAGCACATACAGACACACTTATACACAAAAAATTCTAATGTAATATAAAAGATTGATTCTTCCTATCGTCCTTTTGAGAAACCTGGACCAGCCACATCTATGCAATGACACACGCTTAACAGTCAGGCGGAAAATGAACCATCTCCTAGAGGTCACTGTTCTTGGCGACAATCATCAAGAAGAAAATGCATTTATTATCAAAATTCCTCTAATCCCTTTCTCTACCGAACTGCCATTCAAATTCTCAAGACTTCAGTTCCTGTTAGAACCAGTTTTTTGCTATGACCACACATAAAGCTCAGGCACAAATTCTCAAATTTGTATAATTGAATACAAAGGAAACGGTTTTTACTCATGTAGGTTGTTCACGAGTGGAAACACCTAGAAATCTTCATATACTATGCACGAACGGTAAAACGAAGAATCTGGTGCATCTGGAAGATTTTTTACTGGATTTTTTTTTTGGCACACACACACACGCACACACCAGTCTTGTCTTATGCCGTAAGCTAGACAAACATCCAACAGTCATTTTCTCCTCTACCTCTCTTCTCTTATCTGTTTACCCGGGCGGAGCCGGGTACGTCAGTTAGTATATATATATATATATATATATATATATATATATATATATAACAGCTATATATCCTCTCTCAACCAGTCTGTTAATTATGTTTGCTTATATGGTAAAAAGAGCACATTTATTTGGTTACCATGGTCTCCAAAGCTTCTGCCGACTTTCTGGAGAGTACATAGGATTGAATGTATTGTAAAGAGAACCTTCATTGGTTGTGTCAGTTGTGATGCTTGTGCTGCTAGCATCTGGCTGGGCTTTCAACGGACAAGACGAAGAGGGCAATGATGTCGTTGGTGGTGTTGAAGATGATGATGATGATGGTGGTAATGGCAGTAATGGTGTCGATGATGATGGTGATGATGATTGTGACAAAGACGATGGTGATGATGAGCATGGTGAGGAGGCGGACGAAGAGTAAGACAACGACGATAACGATGATGATGTTGAAGATAAGGACATCAGCGATGACGACAGCAATGACGATGATGACAGCAAAGAAGCTTGCGAAGATGATAATGTCTGCGTCGCTGATGGTTGATTGCAAATAGGAATGATTGCTTTGTTGTTGATGATGTTGTTGTTGTTGTTGCTGTTATTGTTGTTAATAATATTACTGTTACAACTACCTGTAGTCGAAACTGGCGATGGTATAAAGGCAGCCACGCTACCGGCAACATTCGGCATTTGAATCGGGTACAGGGGCAACATTGCTGTTGGTGAGGAAGCGGATGATCGGTTAGTAGGGGCAATCACTGTACTGCCATTTTGTTGTGCAGAACAACTACCAGTGGGAGCGAGATAAACAGCAACAGTACCTGTTCCACATAAAGATCCTGGAATTATTTGAAAAGATCCAGATATTTGTGAAGCGGCTGCCACATTTGGTACAGCAGTGACTGGAAGCGTTTGACTTCTGACGGCCGTCAAAAATGTATTGCTGTTGTTATTGATATCGTTGCTAAGGCTACTGTTGTTAATATTGTAGATGATATTGTTATTGATGGCCTTAGTACGGATGTTGTTGTTGTTGTTGCTGTTGTTGTTGCTGTTGATGATGGTGGTAGTGACAGTGTCATTGGTGTTGGTGTTCGGGGTGGTGGTGGTGGTGGAAGTGGAGGTGTTGCTGACATTGATAGCAGTGTGGAAATGTCCGTTCTTCGTTGAAAAGTCGTTGCTTTTTTGATGTGTCACCCCTGCTATTTGGTTTTCGAAAATACTAGAAGTAATATTATTGTTAACCCGAGAAATAGTTGCAGTCTGAAGTGGCAAGATTACTGGGCCGAAAGATTTGTTACTATTATTACTATTATTATTAATATTAATATTTTTGTTGTTAACCGAGATCTCTGTTGGTGCGTTAACTATAGCTGTATTGTTTACACTGATGGTGGTTGTGGATACCGGAACTTGAGAAACAGCGTTCGGGATTTGAACATGTAATGGCTGCATGTAGTTTACTGGACTGCGTGAAGCTGTTAACAATGGAGGCGATGATTGCATAGGCTCAGTTTTCGTTGCCGATGTCATCACCATTGTCGTTTCTGAGTCTAGAGTTGTAGAGGTTTGCATTGGAGTCGTATTATTAGTGTCTGAGACACCGCCAATATTAACCACGCGTATACAACCGGCAAGGTGATTACTAATGCGCAGGCGAACATCTTCGTTGATACCTTGTACTGATCCTAAATATCTAACGACTTCTGAAGCACATTCGTTGAAACCAGCACGGTATTTAGTCACAACACCTGGATCAGTACTGATGGTAGCATTCAGTTGTTCACGTTGCAATTGTCGTAAATGTCGTACTGTCATTTCCAGAACATCAGCTTTTTCTAATTTTGAATATTGCGAACTCTGAAAATATAAGAAATAGAATGAATCAGATAAAAAGTATAAAAGAAAGATGTTTGTTGGTTGGTTTCTTTGCTCATCACACAAAAACGAAAAGTGATAATCGAAAAGTAAGTACAGCAATGGAAGGTTTATTGATACTCATTTTATAAAATCAAAGAAGAAGAAAAACATCCCAGGTATGCTAACCAATCTGACTGCTATTTCTAGTAGGTTGGGAATCAACCATAAGGTATTCTCTCTATGTTGTTAGCGATGCTCGTGTTTCATGGCCAGCATCACCTTGGATTCGATCGCTGGCTTACACACGTGCGCACATACACTTTTATATATCTATATCTATATATGATATAAAGGATAGGAATTCCTATCGTCCTTTTGAGAAACCTGGACCAGCCACATCTATGCAATGACACACGCTTAACAGTCAGGCGGAAAATGAACCATCTCCTAGAGGTCACTTGGCGACAATCATCAAGAAGAAAATGCATTTATTATCAAAATTCCTCTAATCCCTTTCTCTACCGAACTGCCATTCAAATTCTCAAGACTTCAGTTCCTGTTAGAACCAGTTTTTTGCTATGACCACACATAAAGCTCAGGCACAAATTCTCAAATTTGTATAATTGAATACAAAGGAAACGGTTTTTACTCATGTAGGTTGTTCACGAGTGGAAACACCTAGAAATCTTCATATACTATGCACGAACGGTAAAACGAAGAATCTGGTGCATCTGGAAGATTTTTTGCTGTTTTATTTTGTCATACAGACACACACACCACTGTCTCGCCTCATACTGTAAACCAGACAAACATCCAACACAGTCATTTTCTGTTCTGCCTATCTTCTCTTATCATCTGTTTACCAGAGCAAAGATAGTATATATTGAATGAGTTAACTCTTTCGTTACCATATTTCTAATGAAAATTAGTTTGCGATTTTCATAAAATGTTGAAAATAATCAAGAATGTAGAGACATTTAGTAATATAAGCAACAAATTATTAATAAGTTGTAGTTTGGAACATAACTCAACAAAGGTTCTTACATATAATTGTGATAAAAGATTTTAGATAAATATAAGCACTTTAAAATAAACAGTTTGTTTCAAAATGGCTAAACAAAACTTCTGATGAATTATTATTAAAGAGTTCACGGAATCTGTGAAGTACCAGCCAAAATACCTTGCGGTGTTTAATAACGTGAAGGTTAGGTGTGTTTAGGTTCTAGGTCACTTTGCCGTATCTACATCCTTCTTAAGCCAATAAAATAAGTACCACACCATATATTATATAGGAGTCGACATGAGGGCGAAGGATTGGCAGAATCGTTAGAGCGTCGGGTAAAATGTCATGTGGAGTTTGATTGAGGCTCTTTATATTCTGAGTTTAAATGCCTTTCATCTTTCTCTGTGGTTTGATGAAATGAAGTAACATGGAAGTACTGGGGTAGATTAATCAACTATATTAGATGAATTATTGACATAATTACTGGTACAATGCTTCAAACTCTTCTCAGGTGATTGCGGTGAAGAGGTTTGGGTTGTTATATCGACTCTAGTATTTGGGTGTCACCCTATTTTTTTGGACCCCAGAAGGATGAAAGGCAATGTGAATCTCAGCTAGATTTGAACTCAGAAAATAAAGAACTCAAGGTAAATAAAGACATTTTGTCCGATGATCAAACAATTTTGCCAATTCACCACCTAAGTAATAATAACAATGGTTTCTAATTTAGACACAAGACCAGCATGTGAGGTGGGGGAGAGGAATCTATTATATTGACTCCCCCCAGTATTTGACTAATACTTTATTTCATTGAACTGGGAAATATGAAAGTCAAAGGTGATTTCGGTGGGATTTGAACTCAGAACGTAAAAAAAAAACAAAAAAACAAAAAAACACAACTAACAGCCGTAACAGATTTTGTCCAGCGTTCATACGATTCTGCCAACCCAACCACCACCCTTCATATTGGTATGAAAGATAAAGTTGACCTCAAAGGAATATGAACACAGCACACAAAAAAGAGGTATCTAATTTAACTTAGACACAAGGTCAGTAATTTTGTAGAGATGAAATAAGTCGATGTCTTCAAGTCGTTCATTGGTACTTTATGTCATTAGCATGTTTTAAAACATGAAGTTAAAAAAAAAATTAGCAATTTTTCGTGCGTATATCTATATGCGTGTGTGTGCATATACATACATTTATATGTGTATGAGTATATAAATATAAACGCGAAAACACAGACACACTTGCAAAAATAACAAACCCCCATCTCAATTCTACTTTTGAAAAGCATAAGAACTGTGAATCCGGTAAAGGAAACAAATAAATATTCTCCAGTTGCATTTTCGATTTCTTATATATATAAACACACACAGACACACACACACACACATATATCATCATCATCATCATCGTTTAACGTCTATCTTCCACGCTAGCATATATATATATATATGTATATGTTAGGGTATTTTGTTACAGTTCACATATTTAACAGGCCTCATATTACACCTGTTAGGGATGTTTCAATGGTAGGAGACCCAGTCAGAGCATCGTGAAATGAAGTGTGTTGCTTAAGGAGACAACGAACCACCAGTTGCATGAATCGAACTCAAGACTCGATGAATCACAACCCCACGCGCCTTTACTTCTTAAAGCGAAGGGGGAGTGTGGGAAAGAAAAAAAAGAAGACTGAGAAGAGAGAGAGAGAGAGAGAGAGAGAGAGAGAGAGAGAGAGAGAGAGAGAGAGAGAGAGAGAGAGAGAGAGGAAATGAAAGAGAGGGAGTATAATAAAAAGAGTGTGTGTGATAGAAAATGAGAGAGAAAGAGAAGTTTAAAAAAGAGAGGCAGAAAGAGAGATTTCAGGACGAGAAACTAATAGAAAGTGCTGGAAGGGGTTGTGAGATTATTTGCTGCTCCTGTTGTTGTTGTTGAGCCCAAGGACAACACAGCTCAACTTAGGATCCAGCTGCCAGTTTACATTATCGAAACTATCCTCCCGTTGGTTGGCTAGTAATGGTTATGGTGATTTGAGGAACATTTGGCTGTTATTTCTAGCCAGTCGAGTGATGACGTAATAACGTAGAGAATATCCTGGTTGACTCACTTGGTAAGGATAGGAATATATGTTACCTTCAGATGTGCAACAATACACAGACACACACACATATATATAAACACACACACACATACATATATATATATGTTTATATATATATATATATATATATATATATATATATATATATATATTTAAAAGAATAGAGGTGTAACACACGAGTTATGATATATTGGTAAACGGAAAAGAAAATGCTGACAAATTGTTCCCAGTGAAAAATATTCCTAATTAAACTATTTTTCACTGGGAACAATTTGTCAGCATTTTCTTTTCCTTTTACCAATATGTATGTATATATATATATATATAGGAAAAAGTATGACCCCGACGGCAGAGCTCAAGCCGTTTCGACGGCTATTTCAGAGTCCAGAAATAGCCGTCGAAATGGCTTGAGCTCTGCCGTCGGCGTCATACTTTTTTCTATTACCCTCTCTACTACCCTAAGTATTGAGTACTCTGGTGCGTTATGGTCCATCTGGTTCCTTACCACACCTCCTTCGGTATATATATATATATATATATTTTTTTTTTACATAGATCTATATGACATACATACCAACACACATATACATCCCAGAAACGATCGTAAAATGATGAATTTTTTTAACTTGTTCTTTGTTTTTATTAATTTATATATATATATATATATATATATATATATATATACACACATTATATATACATATATATATATACATATGCATTATATATCAGTTCAAATCCCGCCGAGGTTAACTTTGCCTTTCATCCCTA
>OZ024744.1:33476219-33483719 GCA_964016885.1 Eledone cirrhosa
GTCAGTGGCGAAACGCGCGTCACCAACCAATAAACGTAATGAAGGAGTAACCAATCGTCCTTGTTATCTTATTTCACTATAATACACTCTGTCTAGCTCTACACCTCGACACGGAAGTGCACCTAAACATCGAGTGCTCACTCAGGTGAACCTACAGTAACTCCAAGTTACACTCCCTGGATATATATATATATACAAAATATTTATAAATATATATATATATATATATATATTTATAAATATGTTGTATCTCCAAAGAAATACAATTTTAGGAAGCCGTAGCTATGCAAACATCGAGGTCTAACGCCCTCTAGTGATGTCCAGCAGAAGCAAGGAGGACAACCGTCTATGCATTTCAAGCTTAACTGGCCTTCGTCAGGACGGTCCCTCCCAACGCTTGCGACTGCTGGACTAGAAGACAGCTGAGAATATATACTTTTCTCGTCTGTGTAAATGAGGTGATTATAAACCCATGCTAGCGTGGAAGATAGACGTTAAACGATGATGATGATGATATATATATACATATATATAGGTGAAGAATTAAGTCGTTGACAGAAAAAATAAATAAATGACTAAGAAAAAATCAAAAGGAAGTAAAATGCAAGAAAGTGAATGTGTTGTAAAAACAACAACAATAACAGTAACAATAACAACAATAGCAACAACAACAACAGTAACAACAACAACAATAACATCAGCAATAGCAACAACAATAGCTACAGCAACAGCAATAACAAAAACCATAGTGGAATAAATAACAATAAATATATAAACAATGAAAACAAATAAGAGTAAAGTGAATAAGAACAAAAATAAAACGTATTTCAATGTATATCTCTCTATATCATCATCATCATCATCATCATCATCAACGTTTAACGTCCGTGTTCCACGCTTGCATGGGTTTGGACGGGGGTAGTCCCACTTGAGGCAAGAGTGATTGTCTTGCTCGCATAGGACTGTCTGGCAGGTTTTCTACAGTTGGATGCCCTTCCTAACGCCAACCACATTTACAGTGTGGGTCTGGGAGGTTTTCTACAGTTGGATGCCCTTCCTAACGCCAACCACATTTACAGTGTGGGTCTGGGAGGTTTTTACCGTGTTGCCTACACGGCCACATTACAGCGTGGACTGTGTGTTTTTTTGTCGTGGCACCTACACGATCTCATTTGTTTCGGCCTGGATGGCGCGGCACCAACATAACTTTACATAGAACGGGGTGGTGTGGATGGGGTGGGGGTGGTGGTGGTGGGACGGGGTGTATTATATGTATGTATATATATATCTATATATATATATATATATATATCTATATCTATATATATATATATATATATATATATATATATATATATGTAAGCATATATGTATTGAAGCACCTGAAAGGTCAATCACGAAAAATATAAATGGCATGACAGGCCTTGACTATTGGGGTCGACTAGAAAAGCTCAAACTTTATTCTCTCCAACGTCGCAGTGAGCGCTACATTATCTGCATGATGTGGAAAATATTCCATCAGCTTTGCTCAAATGATGTTGGCACCACCTTTAAGATACACCCAAGGCTTGGGCCCCGTGCTATCCGCCCATGACAAAAATCACACACGCATCTCATAACAACAATACAGCACAATTATTTTGCCCTTAATTAGCCCATCTTTCTGTAACATTACACCAAAGCACATTAAAACGGAAACAGTTCAAGAAGTCTTTAGACAAATTCTTTCAATAAATCCCGGATAAACCTCCTACACCCGGATATGTCTCTATAAACAATAAATCTCTACATGGGCCATTTGCTCCATTCCTACTGAACCAGTGAATCATGAGATGGCTGATGTACCTTCTCTTGCATAGGTGACTTCTGCTGTGCATAAGCTGAACTGTGGTAAGTCTCCTGGTATAGATGGTCTGAGTGCAGCGGTTTTGAAGTGCAGTGGTGAAAATTTCACGCAGCGCCTGACTGGCCTCATGAAAAAGGTGTGGGAAGATGGGAATGTCCCACAAGATTGGAAGGATGCACTTATGGTGATTCTCCATAAAGGAAAGGGTCGGAAGGACAAATGTGACAATTATCGTGGAATATCCCTTCTTTCAGTAGTTGGTAAAGTCATGTGTCGAATATTGATGGATAGATTGATCTCAGGGGTTTCTCTGAATGTGTTGCCTGAGTCGCAGTGTGGGTTCAGAAACGAAAGAGGAACAATGGATATGATTTTTTCTGCTCGGCAGCTGCAAGAAAAGTATTGAACAGTGTATGGACCTGTACCAAGTCTTTGTTGACTTGACAAAGACCTTTGACACTGTCAATCGAACTACATTGTGGAAGATTTTGGAAAAGCTTGGCTACCCTTCAAAGTTTGTGAAGATTCTGCATCTTTTTCATGATGACAGGAAGGCGTATGTCAGTATTGGTGGTAGCATCTCTGAACCAATATCAGTTGAAAATGGAGTGAAGCAGGGGGACATTCCGGCTCCAACTCTGTTTTCCTTATATTTTACGACAGTGTTTCTCGTGGCATTCAGGAAGAAGTGGTCGCATGGAGTCTACATCAGGTATCACACTTCTGGAAGGTTGTTCAACATCAGGCACTTTGGTGCAAGCACTAGATATTAACATCTATAATCCGAGAGTGTTTGTATGCAGATGGCTGCGATCTTTTTGCATATTCACAAAGTGACATGCAGCATATTATGACTGTTGTGATGTGCCAGCCAGCACCTGGGAAATAATACACTACACCAAGTGTGTACGTGTACGGAAAGAGGCTAATAGTTGCTGACAAATTTGTTTGCTTTGGTTGTACGATGAACAATTCATGCACACTTGATGATGAGATACCTTTAAGAATCAAGAAAGCCAGTGATGCTTTTGGGCGGCTGCCTGAAAGTTTATGATCCAGGCAAGGTATCACTATCGAAACGAAGGTGAAAGTGTATCTAACTTGTGTCATCTCCTCTTTGCTTTATGCTTGTGAAGCGTGGGTCACATACAGAAAGCACCTCAAGGAACTGGAGAGGTTTCACCAACAATCTCTTTGTAAGTTACTTGGGGTGGAATGGAAAATGACCATCAGTGATTTGGAAGTTCTCAAACGGAGCAGGTGTGTGACTATAGACAGCATGATATTTCGGCATCGGTTGAGGTGGTGCTATTCCAAAGCAACTTCTCTACGGAGAACTGTGTGAAGGAAGGCAACGACCACACAAACCAAAAATGCAGTACTGGGACTGTGTCAGGGGCCCCTTGGCTTGTCCTGGAATTTCATCTGATGAATGGGAGAAAATGACTGAGGAGCGAGTGAAGTGGAGACGTTTAATCAAGTCAGGTAGTGAACAGTTTGAAACTCGTCGGAGAGAACACCTAACACTGAAAGAGAAGGTGAGGAAAAGAGACTGTTCTGAACTGCCTGCTGTTGAGCACTTTGTTGGGCAATGGCAATGCTCGAATACAAGTTTGCAGCCATTATATATATATATATTTCATCATCACTCATAAATGAGATCTAAGTGATGTGTGTACACTAAGTGTGTTATGTAGTGCAGTGGAGTACTGATCTCAAATTAGTGTGAGGAAAGTTCAAAATGAGTATCTGCAAAAGAATTTGTATGAGTGGAGTGAAAGCATTGAAAGGCATTGATGTCATCAAACTGAGACAAGCAGATGTTTGTGCAACCCCAACTGAAAGACTTGATGGTCTTGATTTTGATGGCACTTGGGAAAACTTTAGAGATCAAGTTTACTCAGTGGGAAGTGAGGTACTTGGCTTCAGAACCAAGAAACACCAGGACTGGTTCAATGACAACAATCCTAATATCAATCAGCTACTGAAAACGTAGCACACTCTCTATGAAAAGCTGTCAGAAAAGCTTACAATGATCACAAGGCAACACTGCAACGTGAACTGTGCAGGATGCAAAATGATTGGTGGAGTAATATCTCTTTGGAAATCCAACAGGCTTTTAACACCGAAGATTCAAAGTCATTTTACTTATTGTAAACATGAAGTCTTCCGCCCACCAAAATCCTGAATAACTCCTCTGAGATCTAAGGACGATGCTAATATCATCATCAAAGATCTATCAATTTTTCCTTCAGCGTTGGGAGAAACATTTTACTGACCTGTTTGATAACCCATCAGCGGTTAATTTTGGAGTGATAGAGGGCCTTCCTCAATGTGAAACAGTCCACCGCATAGATCAACTTCCCTCTGCTGATGAAATAAAGCTGTCAGTCAAGCAGGTTAACTATGGCAAGGCACCAGGTCCAGATGGTATCCCAGTCAAACTGCTGAAAATCGGTGGTGATAATGTAAAAGAATCAATAAACATCTTTATCACTGATAGCTGGAATGGGACCCTGGTTGCACAAGACTGGATGAACAGTATTCTGTTATCATTATATAAAGGCAAAGTATCGGTAGAGGGTTGGACGCCATGCTTTGACGCATAGAGTTACGGTCCTTACCATTCTGAGTTCAAATCCCGCCGAGGTTTACTTTGCCTTTCATCCTTACGGGGGTCGATAAAATAAAGTACTAGTAATGCACTGGGTAATTGCTGGCCTTGTGCCAAAAGTAGAAACAATTATATAAAGGCAAAGGTAAAAAATCAATATGTGGCAACTACCGTGGTATCACTTTGTTGGAAGCTGTTGGCAAGGTTCTCGCAAGACTTTTGCTCAACAGACTGGTGGAGGATGTCTGTCCTGCAGCTACCCCGGAATCACAAAGTAGTTTTAGAAGAGGAAGGGGAACAGTCGACATAATTTTCTCTATAAGACAAATACAAGAAAAATGCTTGAGCAGTGTGTCCCCCTGTATCAAGTCTTGTCGACCTAACGGAGACCTTTGACACAGTTAACAGAGGTGCATTCTGGGTAATACTTGGAAAAGTGAGATGTCTACCCAAGTTTGTGAGTATGTTAAAGCTGTTACATAGAAATAGGAAAGCTCGGGTTGCCTTCAATGGTCCACTATTTGGAGAAATCCCAATTGATAACAGGGTAAAGCAAGGTGATATTCCTGCTCCTAGGTTTTTCTCCATCTTCTTTGCTGCCTTACTCACACATGCTTGCCGTGATTGTGACAAAGGCATTCTTTTACGGTTCAGAACTACTGGAAAGGTTTTCAACTTAAGAAGGTTAAATGCCAAGACAAACACTTTTCAAGCTTTGATCAGAGACCTTCTTTACGCCGACGATGCTCACACAGAAGCTGACATGCAACACATTATGGACCCTTTGCCACCCTCGTGTATAGCATTTGGGTTTACTGCTCCTGGAGAACCATATAGTGAACCCAATATCATGGTTGATGGAGGCAGGCTGGGAATAGTAGATGAATTTGTCTACTTGGGTAGCACACTCTCAAATGATGGCTCCTTGGATACACATCAAATTGCTTGAGTGTTTTCAGCAGAAATGTTTAAGGCAGATATTCAACATCAAATGGCAAGACAGAACTCCAGGCATCCATGTTCTTATCAAAATAGAATGTCCAAGCATTGAGTACCAAGTAACATCTTCTCAAATGTGCTGGACAGGACATATCGTCCGCATGAAAGAAAGCAGGATACCGAAGCAACTGTTTTACGGTGAGCTCCATCTTGGAAAAAGGCTTCAACACAAACCGAAAATGAGGTTCAGGGACAGCATCAAGAACATCCTCAAAGAGCTGACATTTGATAGAGACAACTGGGAGGAGAGAGATCTAAATAGGGCTGGGTGGAGATAGCACATAAAGGGCAGTTACAAAACTTTTGAGGAATGTCGTCTAGAATATAAACAACTGAAGTGTCAACTCAGGAAGGGCTTTGCTCACAGTCTTGATGATGTCATCAGTAGCTGGACATACAAGTCCTGTCAACGTGTACTCCTCTCAAAGGCTGGTTAGGGTTAGGCGGAAGGGCTGTACTCACAGTCTTGATGATGTCATCAGTAGCTGGACATACACAAGTCCTGTCAACGTGTACTCCTCTCAAAGGCTGGTTATCTTAGACACCTGAAGTCATGTCAGCAGGATAACCACCCGCAACACCACTCAACAAAGACCTGGTGAAACAACGTGTGTGACATGCAACAAAGTGTGTAGAACTAGTTCTGGACTAAACAGACACATGGTGGTACATAAAGATTGTGTCCCACATGGTGACACCATCGGTCCTGTGGAAAGCACAACTCTCTTCTGTCACCTGTGTCATAAACCATGTAGATCTACAGCTGGTCTAAAGTCATCTACGGAGTCATGGACGCAGATGGGATGACATTGGAGAATCAATAAGAGACGGCAATTGTCTGTGAAAACACTGCAATCTTCATGTATGTATACATGCATGTATGTATATATATATGTATGTAACTTATATATGTAAGTATGTGTATGTGAATGTTTTGTACACACACACATCCAGAGATATGCTTGTCTGTGTATGTATCAAATTACAAAATGTGGGAATGTGTGTGCATTTCTGCATGTGGATACATGTGCAAGAATATGAACTGTTAAGTGTGTGGTGTCATCATCATCCAGTTTTTGATTATGCAGGAGTCAATTAATCTCTAAGTAGGGCTGGGTCCTGCATGACAACGCTCTTTAGCGTCCCCTGCTCCATGAGTTTCTGTCAGCCGGTCTCACTTGGGCCAGGCCAAGCCTAGCTTCATCCTGACAGACATCCTCCATCCAAGTCCTTTTTGGACTTCCTGGGCCTTTACTGCCTCCTAGATCAACATTCAACAATTTGTTGATCCAGCCCCCACTGCACTCGACATGGCCTTACCAGTCTCGTGTGAAGCATATCCTCCAGGTCATCATCAACAATCTTTTCAAGAGCTCTGTTGAGGGTGTATGATATATTTCTTTTATAGATAAATAGAATAGGTTGTATATTTATATAAGGCATGGTTGGATGTTTAACAATTATCACATCAAAATCAGCAGGTTCCAATTTTGACCTCATCTTTTGGACTTTTGGCGCTTAAACTGGCAACCCCACCAAACTTGCTTGGTGAGGAGGGTGATTTTGGACACCCTGCTGGATGAAAAACCTGTCAAAGGATAGAGGAACTCAAGAGGGTCAATGGCCATCCAATAAAGTATTTTTTTTTATGTGGAGCAAGAGATTTCTAGTCTTCATTAACTTATTAGCATTTAAACCGACTGTATCTGGGTAGAATTTTCTCACCTCTTTCAAACTGGCTCTAACCAGCTGCTCATACTGATGTTAAGGTGTTGTTCTCAAAATAAATAATATCAAAATCTCATAGATTGTATATATAATAGTAAATATAGAGTAATATAAATGTTAAAGTGTTCAGACATGTCTCTAGGAGAAGGCAACTCTGATATAAAACCTACAACTTTGTTTGCATCCAATGGGATGAAAAGCAAAACACATCAAAGGGCAGAGTATGAACGACCATCCAATAAAATTTTTTTTTTTCTTTTTGTAGAGTGAGAGACTCCTAGTCTTCATTAAGACATCTGTTTGTGTATTTATG
>OZ024744.1:33488719-33498719 GCA_964016885.1 Eledone cirrhosa
TATATATATATACACACAAACACACATACATACATACGATGGAGTGGTGAAAAGTTTTTGCCTTGATTGCTGCTATATAGGCTTGGTTGTAGGCCCAACCTTCTGAGTTCTTTTTACAGGGCTTAGACAAACTGAAGGATCACTGCAATAAGTGTGTGAATCTGAGAGGGGAATATGTTGAATAAAATCATAATAAACTGATCCTCCTTTATTTTCTTTTATCCAAAGCCAGGATCTTGTCAGCACTCCCTTGTATATATTTATATCTACTCCATCCTCCCACTTCCACCCCCACCACCCTTTCTCCGTAAAGTTATGTTGGTACCACAGAACATCCAGTCCAAATTAAAGAGGTTGTGTAGGTGTCATGACAAAAAGCACCCAGTCCAAATGTGGTTGGTGTTAGGAAGGGCATCCAGCTGTAGAAAACCTACCAGTTACAATCCTATACGAGCAAGACACAGTCACCCGATCAATCTTGCCTCAAATGGGACAAACCCTTTTAACCCATGCTAGCGTGGAAGATAGACGTTAAATGATGGTGATGATGATGATGTGTGAAGGATTCAGCTAGGCCAACTGGCCAGTCCCTCCTCATAGCAGTGCCATCCAGTACTGAGTCACAAAACTATTGCTATGCTATGAGTTGGGTTGGGTTCCAAATATATGCTTCCATTGTGTGATGCGTTTGGCGTGGTCAGCTGGCTTGTTCTCACCATAACGGAGCCATTCAGTTTCACACTGTAACCGTGATTGGTTTTAGGAAGGGCATCCAGCTGTAAAATACTCAGTCAAATTTATAATCCTAAAAGGAGCAAGGTGCGGCACACCAACCTTTGGCCAGACTTGCTTCCTGGCATGGACAACCCGTCTAACCCATACAAGCATGGAAGAATTGATGCTAAACTGTGATGATGATGATGATGATATATACATATCATCATCATCATCATCATCATCATCGTTTAACGTCCGTGTTCCACGCTTGCATGGGTTTGGACGGGGGTTTTCCCACTTGAGGCAAGAGTGATTGTCTTGCTCGCATAGGACTGTCTGGCAGGTTTTCTACAGCTGGATGCCCTTCCTAACACCAACCACATTTACAGTGTGGGTCTGGGAGGTTTTTACCGTGTTGCCTACACGGCCACATTACAGCGTGGACTGTGTGTTTTTTTGTCGTGACACCTACACGATCTCATTTGTTTCGGCCTGGATGGTGTGGCACCAACATAACTTTACATAGAAGGGGGCGGTGTGGATGGGGTGGGGGTGGTGGGACGGGGGTGTATTTTGTTAGAGATGCCTACTGACTGTAGTAGGTTTTACTTTGTATTTAGGTAAGGCGGGTCTTCTCTATTACTGAGTACCGCCAAAGGTCTCGGTCCAGTGACATTGTCTTGGTGAGGTGTAAGTGTGTGAAGTTGGAGTTTATCAGCTCGTCCCAGGTTTTTCTGGGTCTGCCTATTCCGTGGCTACAGTCTAATATATATATATATTATGTATGTATATATTGTATGTATATATATGGAGGTGCATGGCTTAGTGGTTAGAGCATTGGCCTTGCAATCGAAAGGTTGTGAGTTCAATTCTCAGATTGGATGATGTGTTGTGTCCTTGAGCAAGACACTTTATTTCACATTGCTCCAGTTTACTCAGCTGTAGAAATGAGATGATAGGGACTGGCGTCCCTATCATTCCACTGCAAAGTGGTCAAGGAGGTGCCACGGCAAAAGAGCACCCAGCACTCACTGTAAATGAGGTTGGTGTTAGGAAGGGCATCCAGCTGTAGAAATCAAGCCAGAATCAGTTCCCGTATGAGCAAGACAAGGTCAGCCGACTGGACACTGCCCACAACAGGACAACCCGTCTAACCCATGCTAGTGTGGAAGAATGGACGTAAAACGTTGTTGATGATGATATATGAAATATATGAATTTGAGCCTAGTTATATACTTTAAAAAAACAACTGACAAAGACATTGCAAACTATACATGAACGCAGTAATGGTCATGTGGACTGAAGGTCGCTTCACAACCACGTAAATGCAGTTTCAATATTACTTTGCTGAATGGGAAGCAAATTTTTTCTACCAGTTTTGGGTTGATCAGTGGCCTTGTGAGTGGACATAAATTAGAGGAAATTCTTCCCTAATACCCAATATGATAGACTGTATCAGATTTCTTGGATAGCAGATTTAACCCTATACCCTATCAACACTACTGTCTGGTTCCTTGGGGCCATATGCAGACCTGCCAACCTCTAAACACCCGAATGCAGAGTACCATGAAGAAAAGTGCCCCAAAATGGGGAGATTTTACATAGTGAGTGCTATACCCATTTTCACAAGAGAAGACATCTCCCCATCGGACAGGGAGAGTTGACAGGTGTACCCTATATCTTCATCAATACTATTGTCTGGCTCTTTAGTGCCACATGATTGCAAGCATTCTAGGTTCCTTTCCTGTAACATTCTCAAAATATAGGTTTGTTCATGTATTTCAACGGGAATTAGTCGTAAATTGTCATGATGCTCAGCATGTAAACTGACCTTGCCAAGGCGTGTGGCTTTGTGGGTATGTTATTCAACTTACGATCGTAAGGTCATGAGTTTGATTGCTGGCAATGAGCTGTGTCCTTGAACAAGACACTTTACATCACGTTGCTCCAATCCAGTGTCCTTGAGCAAGGCGCTTTATTTCACATTGCTCCAGTCCACTGTGTCCTTGAGCAAGACACTTTATTTCACATTGCTCCAGGCCACTGTGTCCTTGAGCAAGATACTTTATTTCATGTTGC
Organism: Eledone cirrhosa; assembly: GCA_964016885.1. Classification (NCBI taxonomy): domain Eukaryota; kingdom Metazoa; phylum Mollusca; class Cephalopoda; order Octopoda; family Eledonidae; genus Eledone; species Eledone cirrhosa. Next base: position 33,491,516 of record OZ024744.1, read on the forward strand.
TCCAGTCTACTGTGTCAAGATTTCACATTGCTCCAGTCCATTGAGTCCTTGAGCAAGACACTTTATTTCACATTGCTCCAGTCCACTGTGTCCTTGAACAAGACACTTTATTTCATGTTGCTCCAGTCCACTGTGTCCTTGAGCAAGACACTTTATTTCACATTGCTCCAGTCCATTGTGTCCTTGAGCAAGACACTTTATTTCACATTGCTCCAGTCCATTGTGTCCTTGAGCAAGACACTTTATTTCAAGTTGCTCCAGTCCACTGTGTCCTTGAGCAAGACACTTTATTTCATGTTGTTCCAGTCTACTGTGTCAAGATTTCACATTGCTCCAGTCCACAGTGTACTTGGGCAAGATTTCACATTGCTCCAGTCCACTGTGTCTTTGAGCAAGACACTTTATTTCATGTTGCTCCAGTCCACTGTGTCTTTGGACAAGACACTTTATTTCATGTTGCTCCAGTCCACTGTGTCCTTGAGCAAGACACTTTATTTCATGTTGCTCCAGTCCAATGTGTGCTTGAGCAAGACACTTTATTTCACGTTGCTCCAGTCCACTGTGTCCTTGAACAAGACACTTTATTTCATGTTACTCCAGTCCACTGGATCCTTGAACAAGACACTTCATTTCATGTTGCCCCAGTCCACTGTGTCCTTGAACAAGTCACTTTATTTCATGTTACTCCAGTCCACTGTGTCCTTGAGCAAGACACTTTATTTCATGTTGCTCCAGTCCACTGTGTCGTTGAACAAGACACTTTAATTTCATGTTGCTCCAGTCCACTGTGTCCTTGAGCAAGACACTTTATTTCATGTTGCTCCAGTCCACTATGTCCTTGAGCAAGACACTTTATTTCATGTTGCTCCAGTCCATTGTGTCCTTGAGCAAGACACTTTATTTCACGTTGCTCCAATCTACTGTGTCCTTGAACAAGGCACTTTATATCATGTTGCTCCAGTCCACTATGTCCTTCAACAAGACACTTTATTACATGTTGCTCCAGTCCACTGTGTCCTTGAACAAGACACTTTATTAGATGTTGCTCCAGTCCACTGTGTCCTTGAGGAAGACACTTTATTACATGTTGCTCCAGTCCATTGTGTCCTTGAGCAAGACACTTTATTTCATGTTGCTCCAGTCCACTATGTCCTTGAGCAAGACACTTTATTTCATGTTGCTCCAGTCCACTGTGTCCTTGAGCAAGACACTTTATTTCACGTTGCTCCAGTCCACTGTGTCCTTGAGCAGGACACTTTATTTCACGTTGCTCCAGTCCACTGTGTCCTTGAACAAGACACTTTATTTCATGTTGCTCCAGTCCACTGTGTCCTTGAATGAGACACTTTATTTCACATTGCTCCAGTCCACAGTGTAATTGGGTAAGATTTCACATTGCTCCAGTCAACTGTCCTTGAACAAGACACTTTATTTCATGTTGCTCCAGTTCACTGTGTCCTTGAGCAAGACCCTTTATTTCATGTTGCTCCAGTCCACTGTGTCCTTGAACAAGACACTTTATTTCACATTGCCCCAGTCCACTGTGTCCTTGAGGAAGACACTTTATTTCACATTGCTCCAGTCCACTGTGTCCTTGAACAAGGCACTTTATATCATGTTGCTCCAGTCCATTGTGTCCTTGAACAAGACACTTTATTACATGTTGCTCCAGTCCACTTTGTCCTTGAACAAGACACTTTATTTCATTTTGCTCCAGTCCACTGTGTCCTTGAGCAAGACACTTTATTTCACATTGCCCCAGTCCACTGTATCCTTGAACAAGACACTTTATTTCATGTTGCTCCAGTCCACTGTGTCCTTGAGCAAGACCCTTTATTTCACATTGCCCCAGTCCACTGTATCCTTGAACAAGACACTTTATTTCATGTTGCTCCAGTCCACTGTGTCCTTGAGCAAGACCCTTTATTTCATATTGCTCCAGTCTACTGTGTCCTTGAGCAAGACCCTTTATTTCATGTTGCTCCAGTCTACTGTGTCCTTGAGCAAGACACTTTATCTCATGTTGCTCCAGTCCACTGTGTCCTTGAGCAAGACACTTTATTTCATGTTGCTCCAGTCTACTGTGTCCTTGAACAAGACACTTTATTTCACATTGTTCCAGTCTACTGTGTCCTTGAGCAAGATACTTTATTTCATTTTGCTCCAGTCCACTGTGTCCTTGAGGAAGACACTTTATTTCATGTTGCTCCAGTCCACTGTGTCCTTGAAAAAGACACTTTATTTCATGTTGCTCCAGTCCACTGTGTCCTTCAGCAAGACACTTTATTTCATGCTGCTCCAGTCCACTGTCCTTGAACAAGACACTTTATTTCATGCTGCTCCAGTCCACTGTCCTTGAACAAGACACTTTATTTAATGTTGCTCCAGTCCACTGTGTCCTTGATGAAGACACTTTATTTCACATTGCTCCAGTCCACTGTGTCTTTCAACAAGACACTTTATATTACATTGCTCCAGTCCACTGTGTTCTTGAACAAGTCACTTTATTTCATGTTGCTCCAGTCCACTGTCCTTGAACAAGACACTTTATTTCATTTTGCTCCAATCTACTGTGTCAAGATTTCACATTGCTCCAGTCCATTGAGTCCTTGAGTAAGACACTTTATTTCACATTGCTCCAGTCCACTGTATCTTTGAACAAGACATTTTATTTCAAATTGCTCCAGTCCACTGTGTCCTTGAGCAAGACACTTTATTTCATGTTGCTCCAGTCCACTGTGTCCTTGAGCAAGACACTTTATTTCATGTTGCTGCAGTCTACTGTGTCCTTGAATGAGACACTTTATTTCACATTGCTCCAGTCCACAGTGTAATTGGGTAAGATTTCACATTGCTCCAGTCAACTGTCCTTGAACAAGACACTTTATTTCATGTTGCTCCAGTTCACTGTGTCCTTGAGCAAGACCCTTTATTTCATGTTGCTCCAGTTCACTGTGTCCTTGAACAAGACACTTTATTTCACATTGCCCCAGTCCACTGTGTCCTTGAGGAAGACACTTTATTTCATGTTGCTCCAGTCCACTGTGTCCTTGAACAAGGCACTTTATATCATGTTGCTCCAGTCCATTGTGTCCTTCAACAAGACACTTTATTACATGTTGCTCCAGTCCACTGTGTCCTTGAACAAGACACTTTATTTCATTTTGCTCCAGTCCACTGTGTCCTTGAGCAAGACACTTTATTTCACATTGCCCCAGTCCACTGTATCCTTGAACAAGACACTTTATTTCATGTTGCTCCAGTCCACTGTGTCCTTGAGCAAGACCCTTTATTTCACATTGCCCCAGTCCACTGTATCCTTGAACAAGACACTTTATTTCATGTTGCTCCAGTCCACTGTGTCCTTGAGCAAGACCCTTTATTTCATATTGCTCCAGTCTACTGTGTCCTTGAGCAAGACCCTTTATTTCATGTTGCTCCAGTCTACTGTGTCCTTGAGCAAGACACTTTATCTCATGTTGCTCCAGTCCACTGTGTCCTTGAGCAAGACACTTTATTTCATGTTGCTCCAGTCTACTGTGTCCTTGAACAAGACACTTTATTTCACATTGTTCCAGTCTACTGTGTCCTTGAGCAAGATACTTTATTTCATTTTGCTCCAGTCCACTGTGTCCTTGAGGAAGACACTTTATTTCATGTTCCTCCAGTCCACTGTGTCCTTGAAAAAGACACTTTATTTCATGTTGCTCCAGTCCACTGTGTCCTTCAGCAAGACACTTTATTTCATGCTGCTCCAGTCCACTGTCCTTGAACAAGACACTTTATTTCATGCTGCTCCAGTCCACTGTCCTTGAACAAGACACTTTATTTAATGTTGCTCCAGTCCACTGTGTCCTTGATGAAGACACTTTATTTCACATTGCTCCAGTCCACTGTGTCTTTCAACAAGACACTTTATATTACATTGCTCCAGTCCACTGTGTTCTTGAACAAGTCACTTTATTTCATGTTGCTCCAGTCCACTGTCCTTGAACAAGACACTTTATTTCATTTTGCTCCAATCTACTGTGTCAAGATTTCACATTGCTCCAGTCCATTGAGTCCTTGAGTAAGACACTTTATTTCACATTGCTCCAGTCCACTGTATCTTTGAACAAGACATTTTATTTCAAATTGCTCCAGTCCACTGTGTCCTTGAGCAAGACACTTTATTTCATGTTGCTCCAGTCCACTGTGTCCTTGAGCAAGACACTTTATTTCATGTTGCTGCAGTCTACTATGTCAAGATTTCACATTGCTCAAGTCCACAGTGTACTTGGGCAAGATTTCACATTGCTCCAGTCCACTGTGTCCTTGAGCAAGACCCTTTATTTCACATTGCCCGAGTCCACTGTATCCTTCAACAAGACACTTTATTTCATGTTGCTCCAGTCCACTGGGTCCTTCAGCAAGACCCATTATTTAACATGCCCCAGTCCACTGTATCCTTGAACAAGACACTTTATTTCATGTTGCTCCAGTCCACTGTGTCCTTGAGCAAGACCCTTTATTTCACATGCCCCAGTCCACTGTATCCTTGAACAAGACACTTTATTTCATGTTGCTCCAGTCCACTGTGTCCCTAAGCAAGACATTTTATTTCATGTTGCTCCAGTCCACTGTGTCCTTGAGCAAGACACTTTATTTCATGTTGCTCCAGTCCACTGTGTCCTTGAACAAGACACTTTATTTCATGTTGCTCCAGTCCACTGTGTCCTTCAGCAAGACACTTTATTTCATGCTGCTCCAGTCCACTGTCCTTGAACAAGACACTTTATTTCATGTTGCTCCAGTCCACTGTGTCCTTGAGCAAGACACTTTATTTCACATTGCTCCAGTCTACTGTGTCCTTGAACAAGACACTTTATTTCATGTTGCTCCAGTCCACTGTGTCCTTGAACAAGACACTTTATTTCATGTTGCTCCAGTCCACTGTGTCCTTGAACAAGACACTTTATTTCATGTTGCTCCAGTCCACTGTGTCCTTCAGCAAGACACTTTATTTCACATTGCTCCAGTCTACTGTGTCCTTGAACAAGACACTTTATTTCATGTTGCTCCAGTCCACTGTGTCCTTCAGCAAGACACTTTATTTCATGCTGTTCCAGTCCACTGTCCTTGAGCAAGACCCTTTATTTCACATTGCCCCAGTCCACTGTGTCCTTGAACAAGACACTTTATTTCATGTTGCTCTAGTCCCCTGTGTCCTTGAGCAAGACACTTTATTTCACATTGGTCCAATCTACTGTGTCATTGAGCAAGACCCTTTATTTCATGTTGCTCCAGTCTACTGTGTCCTTGAGCAAGACCCTTTATTTCATGTTGCTCCAGTCTACTGTGTCCTTGAGCAAGACACTTTATCTCATGTTGCTCCAGTCCACTGTGTCCTTGAGAAAGATACATTATTTCATGTTGCTCCAGTCTACTGTGTCTTTGAGCAAGACACTTTATTTCATGTTGCTCCATTCCACTGTGTCCTTGAGCAACACCCTTTATTACATGTTGCTCCAGTCCACTGTGTCCTTCAACAAGACACTTTATTTCACATTGCCCCAGTCCACTGTGTCCTTAGAGCAAGACCCTTTATTTCATGTTGCTCCATTCCACTGTGTCCTTGAGCAAGACCCTTTATTACATGTTGCTCCAGTCCACTGTGTCTTTGAGCAAAACACTTTATTTCATGTTGCTCCAGTCTACTGTGTCCTTGAGCAAGACCCTTTATTACATGTTGCTCCAGTCCACTGTGTCTTTGAGCAAGACACTTTATTTCAAGTTGCTCCAGTCCACTGTGTCCTTGAGCAAGATACTTTATTTCATGTTGCTCCAGTCCACTGTGTCCTTGAACAAGACACTTTATTTCACATTGCTCCAGTCTACTGTGTCTTTGAGCAAGACCCTTTATTACATGTTGCTCAAGTCCACTGTGTCCTTGAACAAGACACTTTATTTCATGTTGCTCCACTCGACTGTGTCCTTGAGGAACACACTTTATTTCACATTGCCCCAGTCCACTGTGTCTTTGAACAAGACACTTTATATTACATTGCTCCAGTCCACTGTGTCTTTGAGCAAGACACTTTATTTCATGTTGCTCCAGTCCACTGTGTCATTGAGCAAGATACTTTATTTCATGTTGCTCCAGTCCACTGTGTCCTTGAACAAGACACTTTGTTTCACATTGCTCCAGTCTACTGTGTCTTTGAGCAAGACCCTTTATTACATGTTGCTCCAGTCCACTGTGTCCTTGAGCAAGATACTTTATTTCATGTTGCTCCAGTCCACTGTGTCTTTGAGCAAGACACTTTATTTTATGTTGCTCCAGTCCACTGTGTCCTTGAGCAAGACACTTTATTTCATGTTGCTCCAGTCCACTGTGTCCTTGAGCAGGACACTTTATTTCATGTTGCTCCAGTCTCCTGTGTCTTTGAGCAAGACCCTTTATTACATGTTGCTCCAGTCCACTGTGTCCTTGAGCAAGATACTTTATTTCATGTTGCTCCAGTCCACTGTGTCCTTGAGCAAGACACTTTATTTCATGTTGCTCCAGTCCACTGTGTCCTTGAGCAAGACCCTTTATTTCACATTGCCCCAGTCCACTGTGTCCTTGAACAAGACACTTTATTTCATGTTGCTCCAGTCCACTGTGTCCTTGAGCAAGACCCTTTATTTCACATTGCTCCAGTCCACTGTCTCCTTGAACAAGTCACTTTATTTCATGTTGCTCCAGTCCACTGTGTCCTTGAGCAAGACACTTTATTTCATGTTGCTCCTGTCCATTGTGTCCTTGAGCAAGACACTTTATTTCATGTTGCTCCAGTCCACTGTGTCCTTGAGCAGGACACTTTATTTCATGTTGCTCCAGTCCACTGTGTCCTTGAGCAAGACACTTTATTTCATGATGCTCCAACCACTGTGTCCTTGAACAAGACACTTTATTTCATGTTGCTCCAGTCCACTGTGTCCTTGAGCAAGACACTTTATTTCACGTTGCTCCAGTCCACTGTATCCTTGAGCAAGACACTTTATTTCATGTTGCTCCTGTCCACTGTGTCCTCTAGCAAGTCTTTATTTCATGTTTCTCCAGTCCACTTAGCTGGCAAAAATTTGTTGTACCTGTAGTGTGAATGGCCAGCCCTGTGACATTCTGCGTCACGCTGAATCTCCCTGAGAGCTACGTTAATGGTTCACGTATCTGTTGAATGAT
>OZ024744.1:33503719-33521219 GCA_964016885.1 Eledone cirrhosa
CGCTGGTCGCTTTTGATACAATATTATCCCCCATGGTAGAATCTCTTTGAATATGGTTAACCATTGATAGACAAATTAGCGATCGATAGATTCGATCTTTTGAGATCGATCGATCACAAAACGTTTGTTTGCTTCCTTCTTGTTGTTTTTTTATTTCTTTTTATTTCTCTTTCACGTTTTATTTTTCTTGCTTATTTCTTCCTCTGTGTTTTGTCTTCCTCTCTCACTCTCACACTCTGTCTAAATGTGTATGTAGCATTCGTATTGTTGTTGTTGCTCGTTTCCACACACATATATATATATATATGTGTGTACATGTGAGTGGAGGTGCGTCGCCTTGTGGTGAGGGTGTTGGACTTGTGGTAAAGGTGTTGGTCTTACGATCATTATGTCATGAGTTTGATTCATCGACTGGGTGGTGTGTTGTGTTCTTGAGCAAAACACTTCATTTCACGTTGCTCCAGTTATACTCAGCAAATTTCAGTGTATGTGTGTTTGTGTGACTATATGTATGATAGTTATATGTGTGTATGTGTGACCGTATGTATGTGATTGTGTATGTGTGACGGTATGTATGTGATTGTGTTTGTGTGACTGTGTATGAGTGTTTGTGTGATTGTATGTGTGTGTGTGTGACTGTATGTGTGTTTCTGTGACTATGTGATTGTGTATGTGTGACGGTATGTATGTGACTGTGTTTGTGTGACGGTATGTGTGTGACTGTGTATGAGTGTTTGTGTGGCTGTATGTGTATTTGTGAGAATGTATGTCTGTGAGTATGTATTTTTGTAAGTGTGTCTGTTTGCACGTTTATATATACATAGTCATGCATAAAAATATATGCATATGCACATACACACACATATGAGTACCAGCTATAGCTGGGAGTTTAACACTGCGATGTCCTGTCCAGGGGGAAGTCTTGTACTCTCAGCGCGCTTCACGCCCTGAAACTGGGATAAGGCCGGTCTAACGAGCCTGGCTTAAGATAGACTTAAGATATATGTGCACACATACACACACACACATATATATATGTGTATGTGTGTACGTCTGTGTGTGTGTGTGTGTGTACGTATGTATGTGTGTGTATGTATGTATATGTATGTATGTATGTATGTATGTATGTATGTATATATATATATTTATGTATGTGTGTATATATATATATATATGTTTGTGTATGTGTATGTAAATATATATATGTGTGTGTGTGTGTGTGTGTGTGTGTGTGTGTGTGTGTGTGTGTTGTTATTGTTGTTTAATCAACCGTGACTAACAAGACAATCATTCTATCTGGCCGAGACAATCACGTCTTACTAAGAAGTCTGCTGATAGGTGCTCTGTATAGGCTGTTATTTCTAGCATGTCATCAGACCACCTTAAGGGCTCCATCACACCGTTATCACATTGTAGTACAACAGTAGTAGTAGTAGTAGTAGTAGTAGTAGCGGGAGCAGCAGCAGCAGCAGCTACAGACAAGCTGTGATTTTAGAGGAGTGTCATCCTGGTCTACTATTTCTAGCATGTCGTTAGACCATGTTTAGACACCCTCGTATCGTTATACACCACACCCGTACACATAAATACATACGTATACACTTGTCAGACACTTTTTTCTTCTTCTTCTTCTTCTTCTTCTATTTTTCTTCTTCTTCTTTTTCTTCTTCTTCTTCTTCTATTTTTCTTCTTCTTCTTCTTCTTCTTCTTCTTCTTCTTCTTCTTCTTCTACTCCCACTTATTCCTGAGAGGGTCGTGGGGGCAGAGCCCTTAAACACTCCTTCCAGCAAGTCCTGCCAGTGACACCTTTCTCCAACTGATCCGGTTGGATACCCAAGCGTGACCAGCCAAGCTCATGGATGTTATCCAACCATCTTGCTCGGGGTGTGTCTACCCGTGGCCCTCCTGCTAACTGTCCAGGCTACATACACGCGTACATGTGAACATACGAATTGACACGATGGGAGCCTAAAACGTGGTCGCACGACCTGTTAGAAATAGCAGCCACGTCTTCACGAAATCAATTAACGGAACAGTCTTGCTTGTGAAATTAGCTTTCAAGTGGCTGAGCATTCCTCAGACAGATATAGAAAGTGACTGGTAGAAAGTAAAGAGAGAGAGAGAGAGAGACACACATAGTGGTATAGAAAGTGACTGAGAGAGAAGAGGAGAAGGAGAGAGTAACGTGTGCGTGGTGTGTGTGTGGTGTGTGTGTGTGTGTGTGTGTCACACACACACACACATGGAGATATAGAAAGTGACAGAGAGATAAAAAGAGAGAGAATAATGTGTGTGTGCTGTTTGTCTGTGTGTGTATGTGTGGTATGCATGGTATGCATGGGTGCGTATGTATGTGGTGTATGCATATGTATGTGTGGCGTGTGTATGTAAGTGAGAGTGAGAGAAAGAGATACACACATATACACACACACACATAGACATACACATTCATTGAGTCCATGTGTGTACATAGGACTATGTGTGCGTTTATGTCTACGTGTATGTTGATACATGTTCGTGTTAATCTGTGTTTATTAACTATATATATGTGGACAAATGTGTTATATATATGAGATGTATATGATAAATATATAATATATATATATATATTATATATATAATATATATATATATTTATATATATATATATGATATATATATGATAAATATATGATATATATATGATATATATTATATATATATATATATATATATATATATATATATATATATATATATGTATATATATATATGTATATATATATATATATGATATATATTTATATATATATATATATGTATATATATATATGATATATATTTATATATATATATATATATATATATACCTATATATATATATGTGTGCGAGTGTATATATATATATATATATATATATATATATATATATATATATATATATATGTGTGTGTGTGTGTGTGTGTGTGTATATAGTGCAAATTTGGACGGACCTGCCCTATATATATATATATATATATATATATATATATATATATATATAGTTTTGCGAGGTTTTTTATATGAAATCGTGTGTCGAAACAAATATAGTTATACTTGGGGAGGGTCATATTTGTGTAATATTACCAGAATTAATAACAGAACACACTCACTGTTTGGTTGCTTTTCGCTTCTGTGTCTTTTATATCGGTTAATTTAATTTATTCGGTCCTCAATGTTACCATTAACTGACCAACGGTAAAAAATACAGATACAATATAGACACAAACAGATATATATAGACTTGTTAGACTATATATATGTGATTGTGTCTATATTGTATCTGTATTTTTTACCGTTGGTCAGTCAATGGTAACATTGAGGACCGAATAAATTAAATTAACCGATATAAAAGACACAGAAGCGAAAACCAACCAAACAGTGAGTGTGTTCTGTTATTAATTCTGGCAATATCATTACACAAATATGACCCTCCCCATATATATATATATATATATATATATATATATATATATATATATATATATATATATATGTAGGGCAGGTAAAATTTCCTAGATCCATGGACGAGTTCTCTCCAGTGGTCTCTCTCCTTCATCATATCCCGTGCCTCCTCGAGACCAGTGTCTGTCCTTAATTCATTAACATATGTCAACCTCGGCCTTCCTCCTTCAGTGTGTCCGTGTAGGGCAGAGGTACTCAAAGTGGGTGCTACCGCCTCCAAGCGGGGAGTTGAGAAGGTCAAGTGGCATTGGGGCCTAAGAAGGTGGTAGATATGATATAATAGTATATTAAATAACACATGATACATATCTATATCTATATGTGAGTGTAAATATAGTAAAATAAAAAAAATATATAATATTTATTTATACATAGTATATATTATAATATTTATTATATATAAAATGTTATTTATTATATATTATTTACAATTTGTGTGTAGGTAGGTCTTTCTGGAAATAGGGGTGGGGGCTGAGGGTATTACGTGGCCATGAAAGGGGTGTGGTGACCCAAAATGTTTGAGAAACTCTGGTGTAGGGGCTCCCACAGGACCATTGAGTGCAGCATCAACTCTAGTGTCGGTGAGCATGTTCAGCTAACCTCAGTTTCCTCTGTGTCACTTTCGAGCTGACTTTTGGGAGGCTCCCGTACAGTTCTGAGTTCTTCATCCTCTGTGTATACTGATTAATGTTCAGAGCCATCTTCAGCATCTTCGTCTAGCACCCATCCACCATAGTTCTGGTGACAAACACAGTGAAGGTGGCAGAGGAGTTGATGCGATAGGTGGAGACTGTGTCGATGAGTGTGGGGATGAGAATGAATGGGATTAAGACTAAGTATCTGGTAGAAAATATTAAGAAGCCAGAGAAGATTACTAATGTAGGTGGGAAGCCGCTAGAGCTGGTTGAGGACTTTCTGTATTTGGGAGCAAAGATTGGGAACACAGAGGATGATGTGGTGGAGAGGAAGAACAAAGCCTGGGCGGCATGCCACAGTTTGAGATCGGTGTGGAAGTCGAACCTTCGTAAAGACCTGAAGATCCATCTCTTCGTTGCTACAGTAGAGTCTGTGCTGCTGCACGTGTCTGAGGCATGGACACTGACCAACAGACTCATTCATATATAATAATAATAATAATAATAATAATAATAATAATAATAATAATAATAATAATAATTTCTTTATTGGCCACAAGGGCTGACTCGAGAAAAATATCAAACGGAACAGGACGGTACGATGTGGGTTTTGTGCGTGTAAATATTTTTATTATTTATATAAGAAAAGAAGAAAAAAAAAGGACCTAGAAACATATATAAACAATAAAAATGAAAATTGAAACAATGAAAAATTCCCCAATAGAGGGGAAACCTCCGAGGGTTACTCGTGGCGAAAACCACACAAAAGACCACGGCCACCCTGACCACCAGGGAAAGCGCCCTCTCTCAATTTTTTCCATCTCTCAAACTACAGGCGTATATTCAGAGTGGTCCCGTTCACTCGGACCATTCTCGCTACATTCACCCACCTTTCAACAAACTTGCTAGAAAGCAGCACTTGCCTCTCCACCCTGATTTTCCTCTTCAAGTGAAACTTGAAAAAGTTAATTAGGGATTCGCCGAAGAGGAAAGTGTCTGTCTTTAACCCTTTTAACCTTGTCCACCACACAATCTCTTTCGCCATGGCCACCAGGCAGATGAAAACCGCCTGCCCTTCCTCCTCGAAGGAAGACGGCGAGACCATCTGCACAATGGACTCAGTCGACAACCGGATCAGTCCCACACGCGACAGCATCTGTTCGACATAGCTCCACAAGTCAGCAATGCTCGGACACTGAATGAGTGCGTGCACGACGGTTTCGTCGCTCTGCGCGCATCTCGGACAGGCTCGACTGACGGCACTTCCGTGCCTGTAGAGCTTATCTCGAACCGGCAGCGCTCCCCAGTAGCACTGCCAGGCCAGGGATTTTTGGAAGTTATCCATAGGCCCTGGGCTGAAAGTTCTCCGGAATAGAGCAAGCAGCTGATCTTCTTCGACGCCCAGGATCTCTCCGAGAATGTCGTCGCTCTTCCCCTCCACTAGTCCTCTATAGAACGCTGAGGTGGATGTTCCACCGATACTGGTGCCCAGCTGGCAGAGGGCAGTGAGCGCCTGGAGACATTCCAGTTTCCAAGCGCTATCCCTCGGTCTTTTTCTGACCCAGGACTGCAGCTCCGTCAAGAAGACGAGCTGTGGGGAAACGTGCCTGGCGAACGGTGACCCCACCTGTTCACCATCAAGGAAGCACCAGAGATGTCGCAGCCTCAGCGCATGTTTGCACATCATCAGCCATGCCATGCCCAGTCCTCCACGCAACGGGTGTTGACAGCAGATGGATCGTCTGACCATGAGAGCGCGTCCTTTCCACAAAAAGCGGAAGAGGAGGCGCTCCATTTTGGTGAGAGTTGGGCTGGAGCAAGGGACGACGGTGAGGCCGTAGCAGATGACGGATGCGATGTACGCATTCGCCACCTCCGCCCGGCTTTTCAGGGACAGCTTCCTCTCGGCCCATTTCTGGGTGAGAGAGGCTACCCTGCCCGTCACCTCGTTCCAGTTTTTCTCCATCTGGAGGTCCGGTCCGAACCAGATCCCGAGCAATTTAACCTGTCCGTCCGTCCAACGCCCCACAACGCTGTCGGAGGGCATGGACTTGCCTCTCCAGGTGCCGAGCTGCAAGCACACCGACTTTTCCTGGTTTATCTTTGTTCTTGTCACCGCTTCGTATTCCTTGAGAGCGGTGCCGAGCATCTGGAGGTGTCTGGTGCTCGACACCACCACGGTGACGTGTCAGCGTAAGCCGACTCGGATTTCCCTCATCCTAGTTCGCGTGAGACGCCCCTCAACGCCCCCCGTTTGTGCAGTAACGGCTCGAGAACCAATACGTACAAGAGGGACGAGAGGGGACAACCCTGGCGGACTGAACGCATGATATTGAACGGCTGCGACAGGTGACCGTTCACCCTCACAACTGAGCAGATGTCGCTGTACATTGCTGCGATCCAACCCATGAAAAGGGGCCCTAAACCGGCTGCCTCGAGGACCGCCGCCAGGTACCGATGGTCGACCCTATCGAATGCTTTGGATTGATCCAAGTTGATCAGGGCTCCACCCGTGCCAGGTTCCTTACCCACCCTCTCTATGATGTATCGCATGAGGTGGGGGTTGTCGTGTATGGATCTGTCCGGAATGGCGCATGTCTGCGCCTCTTCCACCAGACCCTTGACGACAAGCGCCAACCTCGTTGCTAACACCTTGGCCAAAATCTTGAACTCTGCGTTTAGCATGTTATGGGCCTGAAATTATCGATAACATCCCCCTTGTTCGGGTCTTTTCTCAGCAACGCCACTGCTCCCCGGCTCACAAAACTGGGAATGCTCCCGTTCTGCTGCCAGTTGCAGTAGACGTCTGCAAAGAGGTCACTGAACAAGTCTGGCATAAATGCATAAAGCTCGTAGGGCAGACAATCCAAAAATAATAATAATAATAATAATAATAATAATAATAATAATAATAATAATAATAATGTTTTCTTTATTAACCACAAGGGTTTACATAAAGTAGACATTAAGGACAGTACAGGACAATACAGGGCGGTACAAATGGGCATTTCTGCGTGTAAAAAAAACAGAGGATGAAATAAAATAACGAAGAAAAATTCCCCAATAGGGGGGAGACTTCCGAGGGACATTTGTGGAGAAAGCCCATTAAAAGACCACAGTGGCCCTGACCACCAGGGCAAGTGCCCTCTCCCAGTTTTCCACCTTTAATTTACAGACACATACTCAGAGAAGACCCATTCATTCGGGCCATACTTGCTTCTCTCACCCATCTTTCAACAAAATGCTGGGAAGAGAGCACTTCCCTCTCTACCCTGATTTTCCTTTTCAGATGAAATTTGAAAAAGTTAATCAGGGCATCACCGAAGAAGTAAGTGCTCGTCTTCAGCCCTTTCAAACGTGTCCACCACATACTATCTCTTTCGCCATGGCCACCAGACAGATAAAAACAATAATAATAATAAAAATTGAGCAAGTATAAGGACCTGGAGATAGAAATTGGAAAAATGTGGGAATTGAGAACTAAAACAATACCAGTGGTTGTAGGCGCTCTGGGAATGATACCTAAGGGGTCTAATGATTACTTATCGCAAATCCCAGGAAACCCGCGTATAGGAGAAATACAAAATGGGAACTGCCCATATATTAAGGAAGATTCTGTCAATATAAGTACATCACAAGTCTAAACACCTAAAGATGCATGTATGTGTATGTATGTTCTTTCTTGAACATGGCGGACCTTGTTGTCTCTTGAGGTCACTGGTTGTGACTTGGTGATAACTCGTATGAACATAAAGCAAGATAAATGCAACTGTAATAATAATAATAATATAATAATAATTTAACCGATACCAGGACTTAAAGTGGGGGGTAAAAAGGATTTGGAACTGCCATGAAGTCAAAGTGGTCCCGATTGTCATAGGCACACTAGGTACTATCTCAAAGAGTTTCTAAGGATGGTTAAAGAAAATTGATCCCGCCCCGCTTTTTGGAACACTTCAAAAGGCATGCATGCTTGCTGGGAACAGCAAGAACCCTCCGATACGTCCTGAATATCTGAGGCTGTAGGTAGTGGCTTGATATTCATTTCAACAAACTTTCCAGTTAAATAACATCAATGACTGAGACTCAAAGAACAAGGGCTGACATCAAGAAAAACATTACAGACAGCACAGGACGGTACAGGACGGTACGATGTGGGTTTTGTGCGTGTAATGATTTTTATTATTTATATAAGAAAAGAAAAAAAAGGACATAGAAACATATATATATATATATAAACAATAAAAATGAAAATTGAAACAATGAAAAATTCCCCAATAGGGGGAAAACCTCCGAGGGTTACTCGTGGCGAAAACCACACAAAAGACCACGGCCACCCTGACCACCAGGGCAAGCGCCCTCTCTCAATTTTTCCATTTCTCAAACGTATATTCACCCACCTTTCAACAAACTTGCTAGAAAGCAGCACTTGCCTCTCCACACTGATATTCCTCTTCAAGTGAAACTTGAAAAAGTTAATTAGGGATTTGCCGAAGAGGAAAGTGTCTGTCTTTAAACCTTCCAACCTTGTCCACCACACAATCTCTTTCGCCATGGCCACCAGGCAGATGAAAACCGCCTGCCCTTCCTCTTCGAAGAAAGACGGCGAGACCATCTGCACAATGGACTCAGTCGATAACCGGATCGGTCCTACACGTGACAGCAACTGTTCGACATAGCTCCACAAGTCAGCAATGCTCGGGCACTGAACGAGAGCGTGCACGACGGTTTCGTCGCTCTGCGCGCATCTCGGACAGGCCCGGCTAACGGCACTTCCGTGCCTGTAGAGCTTATCTCGCACCGGCAACGCTCCCCGGTAGCACTGCCAGGCCAGGGATTTTTGGAAGTTATCGATAGGCCCCAGGCTGAAAGTTCTCCGGAAGAGAGCAAACAGCTGATCTTCTTCGACGCACAGGATCAAAGAACAACAATAATGATAATAATAATAATAATAATAATAATAATAATGCTTTCTTTATTAACCACAAGGGTTTACACAAAGTAGACATTAAGGACAGTACAGGACAATACAGGACGGTACAAAAGGGCATTTCTGCGTGTAAAAAAACAAAAAAAAAACAGGGGATGTAATAATAGAACAATGAAAAATTCCCCAATAGGGGATATAATAATAATAATAATAATAATAATAATAATAATAATAATAATAATAATAATAATTGTTTCTACTTTAGGCACAAGGCCAGCAATTACCCAGTGCATTACTGGTACTTTATTTTATCGACCCTGTAAGGATGAAAGGCAAAGTTAACCTCGACGGGATTTGAACTCAGATCGTAAAGATAATAATAATAATAATAATACCCCGACTCTGGGGTATGAGCATAAGCCAGAGTCGGTGATAGAAAACGATCAGGTGAAGGTGCTGTGGGATTTTAGGATACAGACGTACAAGAAACTGGAACACAATAGACCTGACCTGGTGGTTTTGGACAAAGAAAAAAGATCGTGCCTGATTGTGGATGTGGCCTGCCCATTCGACACGAGAGTGCAAGAAAAGGAGAGGGAGAAAATTAACCGATACCAGGACTTAAAGTGGGAGGTAAAAAGGATTTGGAACTGCCATGAAGTCAAAGTGGTCCCGATTGTCATAGGCGCACTAGGTACTATCTCAAAAAGTTTCCAGGGATGGTTAAAGAAAATTGGCCTCTTCACGCTTTTTGGAACGCTTCAAAATAATGCTTGCTGGGAACAGCAAGAACCCTCCGATACGTCCTGAATATGTGAGGCTGCAGGTAGTGGCTTGATATTCATTTCAACAAACTTTCCAGTTAACTAACATCAATGACTGAGACTCAAAGAACAATAATAATAATAATAATAATAAAAATAATAATAATAATAATAGACTCTACCTAAGGAGATCTGAGGGTGGAAGAGGTCTTATCAGCATAGAGGACTGTGTTCAGATGGAGAAAAACAACCTATACAAATACGTGACCTATAGTAAGGAGCCAATGCTCAGAACTGTACTGAAGGAGGGGACAGTAGGCCAGGGGATGTCCAGGGAGGAAATAACATCAAGGAGGAAGAGCAGCCTTAAGGGAAAACCCCTTCATAGTACCTTCTTTGAGAAAACTGAATTTAGAGATCCACAGACATGGAACTGGTTGAGAAGAGGAGACCTCAAAAAGGCTACAGAAGGAATGCTAATGGCTGCGCAGGAGCAGGCCCTCAAAACGAAGTGGTTGAAGCACCATATCTACAAGGAGGAGGCTAGCCCACTGTGCAGGATCTGTGGAGAGAGAGAGGAGACTGTGGCTCACATTGTGTCCGAGTGTAAACACCTAGCCCAGACCCACTATAAGGGCTGGAGACACGATGTGATGGGCAGGGTGATCCACTGGCACCTGTGCAAAGTAAACAATCTACCACATTCTGAGAAATGGTATGAGCATAGGCCAGAGGCGGTGATGGAGAACAATCAGGTGAAGGTGCTGTGGGATTTTAGGATACAGACGGACAAAAAACTGGAACACAATAGACCTGACCTGGTGGTTGTGGACAAAGAAAAAAGATCGTGCCTGATTGTGGATGTGGCCTGCCCGTTCGACACGAGAGTGCAAGAGAAGGAGAGGGAGAAAATTAACCGATACCAGGACCTAAAGTGGGAGGTGAAAAGGATTTGGAACTGCCATGAAGTCAAAGTGATCCCGATTGTCATAGGCGCACTGGGGACTATCTCCAAAAGTTTCCAGGGATGGTTAAAGAAAATCGGCCCCTTCACGCTTTTTGGAACGCTTCAAAAGGCATGCTTGCTTGGAACAGCAAGAACCCTCCGATACGTCCTGAATATCTGAGTCTGCAGGTAGTGGCTTGATATTCAATCCAACGGACTTTCCAGTTAACCAACATCAATGACTGAGATTCAAGGAATAACAATAACAATAATAATAATAATAATCAGTGGTTGGCATCCTCTGGACTGAAATCGGAGACTGAAGGACTGATTATATCGGCACAAGATCAGTGTCTGCCAACAAAAAATTACCAAGCCAACATAATAAAAAATGGGTGCAACCCATTATGCCGTGTATGCAAAAAAACAACCAGAGACCATTGACCATATAATTTCAATGTGCAGTCCTATAGCTCCAACCGAATACCTAAACAGGCATGACAGAGCTGCACAATACATACATTGGATAATGTGTAAGCATTTTGACCTGCCCCATCAAAAGAATTGGTGGGAGCATCAACCACCTCCCATACTTGAAAAAGATCACATCTCAATCTTGTGGAACTTTAGCATCCAAACAGACCGAAAAATAGATGCAAACAGACCTGATATAATATTGAAAGACTTTCAAAAGAGGGTATGCCTGCTAATTGATATGTCTGTTCCAATAGACAAGAATGTATCTATAAAAACATTTGAAAAATTGAGCAAGTATAAGGACCTGGAGATAGAAATTGGAAAAATGTGGAAATTGAGAACTAAAACAATACCAGTGGTTGTAGGCGCTCTGGGAATGATACCTAAGGGGTCTAACGACTACTTATCGCAAATCCCAGGAAACCCGCGTATAGGAGAAATACAAAAGATAGTACTAATGGGAACTGCCCATATACTAAGGAAGATTCTGTCAATATAAGTACATCACAAGTCTAAACACTAAGGATGCATGTGTGAATATGTATGTTCTTTCTTGAACATGGCGGACCTTGTTGTCTCTTGAGGTCACTGGTTGTGACTTGGTGATAACTCGTATGAACATAAAGCAAGATTGATGCAAATAATAATAATAATAATAATAATAATAATAATAATAATAATAATAATAATAATAATAATAATAATAATAATAATAATAATAATAATAGTGAGCAAAATCGAAGTTGCAGCTGCGATTAGCATTTTTCGAAATCAAACTTCTGAGGCTGGGATAAGGCACTCAATGAGGTGATATCGATAAATCGATAGATTATTGTTCAGAGTAATAACAATATATAAGAATAACATTAAGAGATGACATAAATCGTTTATTCGTTATAATTATTTCAATGGTCCCCTATATAATCCAAGCTGTAGTATATGCATTTGTTGTTGGTATGGGAACGATAACTTGAGATGAAATATCCGTTTATGTGATATGCTGGAGGCAAAAAATAAAGAAAAAAAACGATATGTCCTTCTTATTGCGAGCTCAGCAAGCATATGTTCCTAAAAGGTTCCTTCCAGCTAACAGTTTTTGAAGCGAGGTGTGATTGATGTGTCAGTTAACGATTCTGAATTCTTCAACTGACCATAGTCCCGAGGTTGTATATTATCAGAAGGATATTTTTCTTGTCTATACGTGGGAAGGAAATTGGTCGAAATTCCTGACATTTAGTCTACGAGTACCCAGTTGGTGAATTCTGTCAGATAGTGGGTGCAATATATAAATCAAAATGTATGCAATAAAACCTATAATACACGGCGTATAACTTCCTAGGTACTCGGAGTTTCCTGAAGCATTCTGACGCTATTGTTGCTTCGGGACACTCTGGGAATCTAAGAAGACATACTCTAGTTAGACATGTTTTATATATAAAATATCATACCTACGATGGGCTTACAATTGTAAGGTTGTGAGTTCTATTGACGGACCAGTCGTTGCGTTGAGTTCTTGAGCAAGACACTAATTCCACGTTGATCCAATTCACTCAGCTGTAGAAATGAGTTGTGACGTCACTGGTGTCAAGCTGTATCGGTCATTACCTTTCTTTTGGACGACATCATATATATATATATATATATATATATATATATATATATATATATATATATATATATATATATATATATATATAGTGTATATATATATATATATGACGAAGGTGTTGTGGTAAGGAACCAGATGGACCATAACGCACCAAAGTACTCAATACTTAGGGTAGTAGAATGGGTAATAGGAAAATGTATGACTCCGACGGCAGAGCTCAAGCCGTTTCGACGTCCAGAAATAGCCGTCGAAACGGCTTAAGCTCTGCCGTCGGGGTCATACATTTTTCCATATATATATATATATATATATATATATATATAAATGGAAAAAATGAAATATATATATATATATATATATATATATATATATATATATATATATATATATAGTGTATATATAATGTTTTGACGTCACTAGTCTTGGATAACATCATATACTCTGTATATATAATGTTTTGACGTCACTAGTCTTGGACAATATCATATACAGTATATATATATAGTGTATATATAATTGTTTCTACTTTCGGCACAAGGCCAGCAATTACCCAGTACATTACTGGTACTTTATTTTATCAACCTCGTAAGGATGAAAGGCAAAGTTAACCTTGGCGGGATTTGAACTCAGATCGTAAAGGGACGTAACTATATAGTATATATATAATGTTTTGACCACTAGTCTTGGACAATATCATATACAGTGTATATATATAGTGTATATATAATGTTTTGACGTCACTAGTCTTGGACAACATCATATACAGTGTATATATATAGTATATATATATATATAGTGTATATATATAATGATTTGACGTCACTAGTCTTAGACAACATCATATACAGAGTGTAGTATATATATGTGTATATACAGTGTATATATACAGTGTATATATAATGTTTTGACATCACTAGTCTTGGACAACAAAGGTGGCGTGGTGAGGGGAGTCTGACATACATGGGCAACTGGTGGTCTTCCACAAGCAACATTGCTCGGAGTTGGGTCTCGGAGGGGAAATTTCTAGGAGCAAATCACGTGGTTATTCGTGACCGAAGGGGCTCTTTACACTTTACCTCTATGTTTACATATTGAGGATTGTTTCTTTAGTGATTACAACCCACATTGAAGCAACAATATATGCATATGTAAATGTGTGTGTGTGTGTGTGTGTGTGTGTGTGTGTGTGTGTGTGTGTGTGTGTGTGTGTGTGTGTGTGTGTGTGTGTGTGTGTGTGTGTGTGTGTGTGTGTAGCCAACTAACAGAGAACGAAGGACAACCACAGATATGAACTTCCCTCTATAAATATATATGTAAAAACTAATAATTTTTCTTCCCCTTTTTATTATACGTATAGATATGCAACTTAATTGCATTATGCACACCCGCAGTTGAAAAAGCATATAATGCTGAAACCGGTACCATTATTAAATGCGGAAACACCCACTTTATAAATAAATGTTTTGATATTATATTGAAAAAATCTCTCCAGCATTTACTATTGAAAAAATGTTTTTACCTTTTTACTATTTGTTTATATATAGATGTGTATATATATATATATATATATATATATATTGAAAAAGTAGAGAATAACATGGTCAACAGTACAAAAAAGGGGATTTATTTACAGTCTAACAATTGTTTCTCTGATAAAATTGTCTAAAAATTGTCTAAAAATTGCCGAACACTAGATGCAGTGCCACTCAATTTCAAATACAATGCTAACGCGATCAGATCTTCAGAAACTGTAGGAATACATAGGAATACAAGTGAAATCATAAACTCGTCATCTATGTAAACATCTTGTTGAGTCAAACAATGCCGTATACTAAAACTATCCATAATAAGAAGTATTCACAACCTCTAACTGGATTACCTATAACGATATTTTGTTACCCCTTATATATATATATATATATATATATATATATATATATATATATATATATATATATATAACGAAGAAAAAAAAAAAATATATATATATATATATATACGTAGAAATCCTGCCAGACAGTCCTATAGGAGCGAGAAAACCAGTCTTGCTTCAAGTGGGACAACTCCCGTTTAAACCCATGCTAGCGTGGAAGATAGCGTGGATATATATATATATATGATATACATTTATATATATATATACCCTAAGTATTGAGTACTTTGGTGCGTTATGGTCCACCTGGTTCCTTACCACGTTTCCTTCGCTATATATATATATATATATATATATATATATAAATGGAAAAAAAGAAACGAAATTTCATTTCTCACTCTTAGTACGGCTGTTACTTAAATATAAGTATGTATACGTACATACATATATGTATACAGACGTACAGTAGTATGTATATATATCTATACATACATGCACACATATATGTATGTACGTATGGATTTACCGAACATTTATTATAATGCTCGGTTTGTTTGTAAACAAACATCCCGAATAAAGCCGTACAGTGTTTAGCAACCATCGTTGCCCTTTTGTTCAACACTGACAAAGGAACGCTGTACTAGTTTCAAGCTTATTAGCTATCGTCAGCACCGTATACCTTCCTGCCAGATGATTGAACGTCTGAAAGTATATACTTTCCTTATGCATATTAACGACTGAGCAGCCTAATTTGCATATCGAGTGAGTTAATCGGCCGGGCGCCGAAAACGATAAACGGAAAAAAAAACGAAATTTCATTTCTCACTCTTAGTACGGCTGTTACTTAAATATAAGTATGTATACGTACATACATATATGTATACAGACTACATTAGTATGTATATATATACATACATGCACACATATATATATGTACGTATGGATTTACCGAACATTTATTATAATGCTCGGTTTGTTTCGGATTTACCGAGCATTATAATAAATGTTCGGTAAATCCATACGTACATATATATATATGTGTGCAAGTACGTATATATATATATATGTGTGCATGTATGTATATATATACATACTACTGTACGTCTGTATTCATATATGTATGTACGTATACATACTTATATATATATATATAAATATATATATATATATATATATATATATATATATATATATATATATATATATATATATATATATATATGTATGTATGTATGTATGTATGACCCCTTAGCTTTTGTCAAGGCAGAATTCTAGGAGAAGGAAAACTCTGATATAACACCTGCAACCCTGATGGTATCCAATGATGTTGACTTGTTCTTCTTTTTGGTAAATATCATCTTGGTTAAGAGAGTGGGACTGGCTTTGTGCAGTGCCTTTGCTCACTATAAAAGCTTCACGGCACAGGCATTGCTTTATATCTGGAGATCTCTCTACACTTGTCGTCATATGGTACCATGGGCCCAGCACTATGTGTCAATAATTGTCACAAGTGTAGTGTTTGTACCAGAGTTTTCAAGTGGCTGGCTGGACTAAAAAGTCACACTCGTTCAGCGCATCGGTAGGGGTTCTCCTACATGGATATAAAGTAGTGGCCATACTCGAAAACGAGTTGGCAGCCACCATGTAGGTACAGGTTCACAATATTTTATCCGAAATTCTGAAAACCAAACATTTTTTCCAGGATGTCGTCTGTACACTAGAGTTCGCATGTGATACGCCAAATCAGTACAGTATATGGAAGGTATATATTAGTTTAACTCTTGATATAGCAGGAAGAGGCTCTTAACGTTTCGGACGCTAGTCTTTCCTCAGAAGAAAAATGAGAAATTAGAAAGATTGAGGGCACGGGCGTGGCGTAATAGGAAAACATAATTTTAGAAAAAAAAAGAACAGGTTCATTCATGTTGCCATCTATTGAAAAATATATGTATATTAAGAAAGATCGAAGTTTAAAGTCAACTTATTTTATTTGTAATGTGTTTTGCACATCATCAAATCAGAGATTTAATTAGTTTTAATTCAGTTCGACTCTAGAATCGGAATAAGACCTCTCAGGTACCGCCAGTATTAATTAGAATTGCTCATCAACTGTGTACACACACGCTCACATACTTACATATATACATAGACATATATATACACATTCACACATACATACAATATTTGAAATGAAAACGCAGGTGGATTGCAGTATCGGTAGAGAGTCGGACACCATGCTTTGAAGCATAGAGTTACGTCCCTTTATGATCTGAGTTCAAATCCCGCCGAGGTTAACGTTGCCTTTCATCCTTACGGGGTCGATAAAATAAAGTACCAGTAATGTACTGAGTAATTGATGGCCCTGTGCCCAAAGTGGAAACAATTATTTAAATGTCAGACTTTAATTTATATATGCAATGTTTTCTATCTATACACATACATACACGCATATATGCGTGTGTGTGTGTTTATGTACATTTGTGTGTATTTGAATATATATACACACATATATATATATATATATATATATATATATATATATATATATATATAAAGTAAATTTAATATAGAAATGGCTTCTACACGACTATAGCTGTTTCATTCGAAGGAAATCATGTATTGTGTACCTTACTGTTGGTAACTCCGATTGTAACCGGGACTCATATATATTAATATATATATATATTTATATATGTGTTTGTGTGTGTATGTATGTATATATGTATATACGTATATATATGTCAGGTCACCAGTTGGTGCTACTGGTAACATGTATCCCAGTA
>OZ024744.1:33523719-33528736 GCA_964016885.1 Eledone cirrhosa
TTATGTATATATATATATTTGTGTCTACGTGTCTATGTATGTGTCTATATATATAATATATATATGTCTATGTATAGGTATGTGTCTATGTATAGGTATGTGTCTGTGTGTCTCTGTTTGTATTTGTCCTAGTGTGTGTGTATGTGTGTATGTGTATGTGTTCGTGTGTGTGGTAGTGTGTGTATATGTGTGTGTGTGTGTGTGTGCCTGCTTGTTGCGGCGTGTGTGTGCCTGTTCTTTTTGTTGTTGTTTTAACTCGTCAATATGTATGTGTGCCTGCCTGTTGTATATGTGCGTGTGTGTCGTTGTGTGTGTATATATGTGTGTGTATGTGTGCGTGTGCCTGCTTGTTGCGGCGAGTTTTTTTTTGTTTGTTTGTTTGTTAGTTTGTAAGTTTGTTTGCTTTTTGTTGTTGTTTAAATCGTCAATATGTATATGTAGGTGCCTGCTTGTTGTATATGTGTGTGTGCGTGTGTGTGGGCTCAAGTGTGTTTGCGTGTGCGTGAGAACGTGTGTGTGAAAATATGCGCACTTTCTTTCCCACGGTCGACTTTCGAAAGCAAGTAGGATGTGTCTGTGTACGCCTGGGTCGTGTGGTCGGTCGGTGGTAGGAATGGCTGCTACGTAGGATGGTAGGTAGGTAGAGGTGAAGGCTCGTGGCTTTATGGTTAGGCTATTCGGCTCACAACCGTAAGGTCGTCAGTTCGATTCCCGGTGAAGCCTTATGTCTTTGAGCAACACACTTTATTTCACGTTGCTCCAGTCAACTCAGTTGGCAAAAATTAGTTGCACCTGTAATTCGAAGGCCAGCCTTATCACATTCTGTGTTAGGTTGTTGAATCTCCCTGAGAATTATGTTAAGGATACACGTGTCTGTGGAATGCTCAGCCACTTGAACGTTAATTTTACGAGCAGGCTGTTCTGTTGGTTGGATTAATTGGAACACTCGTCGTCGCAACCGACGGAGACTTCCGGCTGGATGGCTGGCCTTTGGTGTATTGGCTGGCCGGATGGTGGGCTGGTGAGTTGGTTTACTAGCCGCATAGTCGCCTGGCTGGCTGGCTGGTGTGCTGGTATGCTAGCCGCCTAGTCGCCTGGTCGCCATGCTGGTGTGTCGGTGTACGAGCCGCCTGGTCGCCTGGCTGGCTGGCTGGCTGGGTGTTGGTATGCTAGCCGCCTAGTTGCCTGGCTAGCTGGCTGGTGTGTCGGTGTACTAACCGCCTTGTCGCCTGGCTGGCTGGTGTGTTGGTATGCTAGCCGCTAGTCGCCTGGTCGCCTGGCTGGTCTGTTGGCATGCTGGCCGCCTAGTCGCCTGACTGGCTGGCTGGTGATGTTGGTATGCTAGCCACCTAGTCGCCTGGTCGCCTGGTCGCCTGGCTGGCTGGTGTGTTGGTATGCTAGCCGCCTAGTCGCCTGGTCGCCTGTCTGGCTGGCTGGCTGGTGTGTTGGTAGGCTAGTCACCTAGTCGCCTGGTCGCCTGGCTGGCTGGTGTGTTGGTATGCTTGCCGCCTAGTCGCCTGGTCGCCTGGCTGGCTGGTGTGTTGGTATGCTAGTCGCCTGGTCGCCTGGCTGGCTGGTGTGTTGGTATGCTAGCCACCTAGTCGCCTAGCTGGCTGGTGTGTTGGTATGCTAGCCGCCTAGTCGCCTGGCTGGCTGGTGTATGGTATGCTAGCCACCTAGTCGCCTGGCTGGTGAGCTTGTGTTTTCGTTTACTGGGCTAACAGACCTATCAACTCTCCCCATCCGACGGCGAGATTTCCTACACAGTTTCAGGTGGGTGAGAGATGTCTTCTGTGAAAATGGGTACAGCTTTCATTATGTAAAACCTCCCCATTTTGCTTCGTTTCACCCCGATTTGGGGCACTTTTTTTGGTGGTATTCCTCGTTTGGGTTTTTAGAAGTTGGCAGGTCTACATTCCTGAACTGTATGAACTTGTGTCTATGCTAGAAAACCAGATTGAAGACAAAATAGCATGCGTCATTTAGTTACGTCCCTTTATATTGTGAATACAATTTTGCTTTCATATTTCCAGGTTCCTTCTCATAACAAACGCAGGCCATTAGTTCAACTAGGTTGCCACCTAGGACATAGACCATAAACCTCAAAGAGGTGCAGTACTGGCTGGCTGGCTGGTTGAAGGCTGGTGGGCTGGATGATTGGTGGCCTGGTTGGCTGGTGGCCTGGATGGCTGGTGGGTTGGATGGCTGGTGGGCTGGATGGGTGGTGGGCTGGATGGGTGGTGGGCTGGATGGGTGGTGGGCTGGATGGATGGCCGGCTAGTGGGCTGGATGACTGGTTGGTGCCTAGTGGGCTGGATGGCTAGTGGACTGGATGGCTGGCTATTGGTTGGTTGGCTGGTGTATTGGATGGGTGGAGGGCTAGTGGGCTGGCAGGCTAGTGGGCTGGATGGTGGGCTGGTTTGCTAGTGGGCTGGATTGGTGGTGGGCTGGTTGGATGGTGACTGGTTGGCTGGTGTTCTAGATGGATGGTGGGCTGGCAGACTAGTAGGCTAGTGGGCTAGTGGGCTAGTGGGCTAGGGGGTGGCTGGTGGGCTAATCGGCTGGTGGGCTGGTGTGCTGGTAGGCTAGTGGGCTAGTGTGCTACGGGGCTGGCTGGTAGGCAGGATGGTGGGATGGCTGGTTGGACGGTGGGCTGGTATGTGGGAGTGATGGGCTGAATGGCTGACTGGCTGGTAGCCAGGATGGTGGGATGGGCGGAGGAGTTTGGATGGTTGGCTGGCAGGTTGGCGGGCGATGATGGGCTTGCTGGCTGGCTGACAGGGTGGTGGGATGGGGGAGATCGTTGGATGACTGGTTGGTTGGTTGGTTGGCTGGCTGGCTGGTGTGCGGCTGGTGTGCGGCTGGTTGGCTGGCTGGGTTGATGTGGTGGGGCTGGTGGGCTGGCTGGCTGGATGGTTGATCGGCTGGCTGGTTGGTCGGCTTGGTGGTTGGTTGGCTGGTTGTGGGTTATGGGGCTAGGGGGCTGGCTCGCTGGTTGGTGAGCTGGCTGGTTTGTGGAATGGTGGGGCTGGTGGGCTGGCTGGCTGGCTGGCTGGAGGATGGTTGGTGGGCTGCTGGTCGGTTGGTTAGTTGGCTGACTTGTTGGTGGGATGGTGGGGTTGGTGGGCAGGCTGGCTGGTTGGTTGGTGGGCTGGCAGGCTGGTTGTTGGTTGGTTGGTAGGTGGGATGGTTGGGCTGGTGGGCTGGTGGTTGGTTGGCTGACGATTATATATGTTGGGCTGGTTTTTTTCCTTTACTGCAGGCTGGCTGGCTTTTTCCTTCTCTCTGTCACACAA
This sequence comes from Eledone cirrhosa, assembly GCA_964016885.1. Classification (NCBI taxonomy): domain Eukaryota; kingdom Metazoa; phylum Mollusca; class Cephalopoda; order Octopoda; family Eledonidae; genus Eledone; species Eledone cirrhosa. Next base: position 33,527,016 of record OZ024744.1, read on the forward strand.
AGACATTCCATCACACACACATTTCCATATACCTTATTACCAGCACCAACACACCCACCATTAGCCACCACTACCACTTTCACCACCACTACCACCCCCACTACCACCGCCACTACCACCACCACTACTATTACCACTACCATTACCACCATCATCACTACCACAATCACCACCACAACCACGACCACCACCACCACCACCACTACAACACAACCACCACCATCACCACCTCAACTACCACCACCACTACCAACACAACCACCACCACCTCTATCAACACAACCACCACCACCACCTATACCAACACAACCACCACCACCACCACCACAACCAACAAAACCACCACCACCACTACCAACACCACTACCAACACAACCAACACAACCACCACCACCACAACCAACAAAACCACCACCACCACTACCAACACAACCACCGCTACCACTACCAACACAACCTCCACAACTACCGACTCAACCACCACTACCACTTCCAACACAACCACCACCACCACGACAACTACCAACACAACCATTACCTACACTACCACCACCATCACTAGCAACCACCACCACTACCAACAGAGCCACCACTACCACTACCAACACAGACCATCACCACCACCAACACAACCACCACCACCACTACCACCACCACCACTACCAACACAACCATCACTACCATACAACCACCACCACAACCAAAACCACCACTACCAACACAACCACCACCACTACCACCATTACTATCACCACCACTACCAACACAACCGCCACCACCACTATCAACACAACCACCACCACTACCAACACAACCACTACCACCACTACCAACACAACCACTACCACCACTACCAACACAACCACCACCACCACTACCAACACAACCACCACCACTACCACCATTACTATCACCACCACTACCAACACAACCACCACCACCACTACCAACACAACCTCCACCACTACCAACACAACCACCACCATCTCTACCAACACAACCACCACCACTACCACCATTACTATCACCACCACTACCAACACAACCACCACCACCTCTATCAACACAACCACCACCACTTCTACCAACACAACCACCACCACTACCTCTACTAACACAACCACCACCAACACAACCACCACCACCACTACCAACACAACCACCACCACCACCACTACCAACACAACCACCACCACTACCAACACAACCACCACTACCACTACCAACACAACCACCACCACTACCACCATTACTATCACCACCACTACCAACACAACCACCACCACCACTACCAACACAACCACCACCACTACCAACACAACACCACCACCACCACTACCAACACAACCACCACCACTACCACCATTACTATCACCACCACTACCAACCACAACCACCACCACTACCAACACAACCACCACCACTACCACCATTACTATCACCACCACTACCAACACAACCACCACCACTACCAACACAACCACCACCACCACTACCAACACAACCACCACCACTACCACCATTACTATCACCACCACTACCAACACAACCACCACCACTACCAACACAACCACCACCACCACTACCACACAACCACCACCACTACCAACACAACCACCACCACCACTACCAACACAACCACCACCACTACCACCATTACTATCACCACCACTACCAACACAACCACCACCTCTACCAACACAACCACCACCACCACTACC
>OZ024744.1:33531436-33548936 GCA_964016885.1 Eledone cirrhosa
GGACATTGATGTAGGAGTTCTGCCTTGGCACTTGATGTTGAATATCTGCCTTAAACATTTCTGCTGAAAACACTCAAGCAATTTGATGTGTATCCAAGGAGCCACCATTTAAGAGTGTGCTACCCAAGTAGACAAATTCATCTACTATTCCCAGCCTGCCTCCATCAACCATGATATTGGGTTCACTATATGGTTCTCCAGGAGCAGTAAGCCCAAATGCTATACACGAGGATGGCAAAGGGTCCATAATGTGTTGCATGTCAGTTTCTGTATGTGCTAGAAAGTCAGCATCGTCGGCGTAAAGAAGGTCACTGATCAAAGCTTCAAAAGTGTTTGTCTTGGCTTTTAACCTTCTTAAGTTGAAAACCTTTCCAGTAGTTCTGAACCGTAAAAGAATGCCTTTGTCACAATCATGGGAAGCATGTGTGGGTAAGGCAGCAAAGACGATGGAGAAAAACGTAGGAGCAGGAATATCACCTTGCTTTACCCTGTTGTCAATTGCGATTTCCCTAGATAGTTGACCATTGAAGGCAACCCGAGCTTTCCTATTTCTATGTAACAGCTTTAACATACTCACAAACTTGGGTGGACATCTCACTTTTCCAAGAATGCATCTCTGTTAACTGTGTCAAAGGTCTTCGTTAGGTCGACAAAGACTTGATACAGGGGAACACACTGCTCAATGCATTTTTCTTGTATTTGTCTTATAGAGAAAATCATGTCGACTGTTCCCCTTCCTCTTCTAAAACTACTTTGTGATTCCGGGGTAGCTGTAGGACAGACATCCTCCACCAGTCTGTTGAGCAAAAGTCTTGCGAGAACCTTGCCAACAGCTTCCAACAAAGTGATACCACAGTAGTTGCCACATATCGATTTTCACCTTTGCCTTTATATAATACTTTCTTTATTAATAATTGTTTCTACTTTAGGCACAAGGCCAGCAATTACCCAGTGCATTACTGGTACTTTATTTTATCGACCCCGTAAGGATGAAAGGCAAAGTCAACCTCGGCGGGATTTGAACTCAGATCGTAAAGGGACGTAACTATACTGGAAAGCATGGCGTCCGACCTTTCTTTATTAATAATAATACTTTCTTGATAACAGAATACTGTTGATCCAGTCTTGTGCAACCAGGGTCCCATTCCATCAATCAGTGATAAAGTTGTTTATTGATTCTTTTACATTATCACCACCGACTTTCAGCAGTTTGACTGGAATACCATCTGGACCTGGTGCCTTGCCATAGTTAACCTGCTTGACTGACAGCTTTATTTCATCAGCAGAGGGAAGTTGATCTATGCGGTGGACTGTTTCACATTGAGGAAGGCCCTCTATCACTCCAAAATTAACCGCTGATGGGTTATCAAACAGGTCAGTAAAATGTTCTTCCCAACGCTGAAGGAAAAATTGATAGATATTTGATGATGATATTAGCATCGTCCTTAGATCTCAGAGGAGTTATTCAGGATATTAGTGGGCCAAAGACTTGGCGTATCAATAAGGAAAATTAATTCGAATCTTTGCTCTTAAAAGCCTGTTGGATTTCCAAAGAGATATTACTCCACCAATTATTTTGCATCCTGCGCAGTTCACGTTGCAGTGTTGCCTTGTGATCATTGTAGGCTTTCCTGGCAGCTCGCTACACTATGGGATTCTGATTCAGAAGCTTTTCATAGAGAGTGTGCTTGGTTTTCAGTAGCTGATTGACATTAGGATTGTTGTTATCGAATTAGTCCTGGTGTTTCTTGGTTCTGAACCCATATACCTCCATGCATACATACATACATACATACATACATACATACATACATACATACATACATACATACATAATATGTTGACCGCCCCTCGTTATCGAGTATGGCCATTGCACCATATAGCATTGTTAATAATTATTAATTAATGTTATCGTGCAATACCTGTGCGTGAAGATTATTTTCTAAAGTGTGGAAAGACTGTGCACTGAACCAATCCCACTCTCTGAGCGACAGTAGCTATAACCCGAAAAGAAGAAACGATCAACATCATCGGTAACTACTGAGCTGCAGGTTTTATATCGGAGTTATCCCAGTCTCCTGAGTTGCCTTCTCCTAGAAGAATGCCCTGACAAAAGCTAGGGGTCCTTCACTCCCAGTGGTTTGACCGCGCGATCGGGTGTCCAGCCCGACTACTTCTATGTCCCCGCGCATATACATATACATGCACCCATGTATATACACATATACATATACATACATATGTACATGTGTATATACATATTTAGACACTTTTGGATGGCCGTTGACTCTTATGAGTTCTTCCGCCCTTTGTCAGGTTTTGTTTTTTGTCCTGCAGGGGGTCCAAAATCACCCTCTTCACCAATTAAACTTGGTGGGGTTGCCGGATTAGTCGCCGATGACCCGACCATGCGACAGGTTGTAGTAGGTTACATGTTACCAGTAGCACTCAAGAGTGACCCGACATAACATACGTACATACATGGTGGCTGCCAACTCGTTTTCGAGTACGGCCACCACTTTATATCCATGTAGGAGAACCTCTACCGATGCGCTGAACGAGTGTGACTTTTTAGTCCAGCCAGTGACTTGAAAACTCTGGTACAAACGCTACACTTGTGACAATTATTGACACAGTGCTGGGCCCATGGTACCATGTGACGACAAGTGCAGAGAGATCTCCAGATATAAAGCAATGCCTGTGCCGTGAAGCTTTTATAGTGAGCAAAGGCACTGCACAAAGCCAGTCCCACTCTCTTAACCAAGATGATATTTACCAAAAAGAAGAACAAGTCAACATCATTGGATACCATCAGGGTTGCAGGTGTTATATCAGAGTTTTCCTTCTCCTAGAATTCTGCCTTGACAAAGACTAAGGGGTCATCTCTCCCGGTGATTTTGGATGGCCATTGACTCTTAAGAGCTCCTTTGCCCTTTGACAGGTTTTGTTTTTAGTCCTGCAGGATGTCCAAAGTCACCCTCCTCACCAAGAAACCTTGGTGGGGTTGCCAGTTTAGTCGCCAACGACCCGACCATGGGACAGGTTTTACTGGAATACATACATACATACATACATACATACATACATACATACATACATACATACATACATACATACATGCATACATACATTACAACCGCTATATTGGCTCCCACTTTGAAGGATACGTATTTGCAATCCAAGAACAGGAAATTAACACGAAATACCTGATTCACAAACGAGATAGGGATGCAGGCAAAACACCTAGATGTGATAAAAAGTGCAGACTCTGCAGAACTAACATGGAGGATATCACCCATGTCATCAGCAACTGTCCAGAAATGTCATCGCGGTACTATCTACCTATGAGGCATGATGTAGTGGCCAAAGCACTGTACAATGCAGTTCGTGAAAAAGATAGCTCCGATAATAAACACATTAAAAGCTACAGCAATGTGGAAGACATCCATGTACATAATATGAAAGAGTACTGGTGGAATGTTCCAGTAAAAACCCCAATAAAATGCTGGCATAACAGACCAGATATTATGATATGGGAGAGGGAGAAGAAAGCATGCACAGTAGTAGAAATTAGCTGCCCAGCAGATGCCAATATAATATCAAAGATTAGCGGAAAGGAGAATATTTATGCAGAACTGATGAGAAATCTGCAGATACTCCACCCTGATTACACCTTCAGATTTATGCCTGTGATTATTGGGGCACTGGGGCATGTTAGTAACTGTCTCAATACAAATCTTGAGAAGCTAGGCTTCACAGGAACAGAAAGAACACTTGTTAAGAAATTACAAGTACAATCCATTAATGGAACAGTAAAAATATGTAAAACATTCCAGAAATTTTGCATCTAATAACTACATATACACATGTACAGATACTAAGCATATACACATGCACACGTACAACTCATACAATAACATACAATAATATCCATATCTACACATGCATGCATACATATATATCTACCTAGTTGATGTTGTGTTAATTCCAAAGAGAGAGTCTTGTGTCTATGTTAGGAACCTACTCTCTCTCTCTATTGGTAAAACATTGTGAAATTATAAAGCCAGAAGAACATACATTCATACACCTAGGTAAATTTCCCAGCAGCACCGCAACAAATGCATGGATTTGCTACATGATTATCAGCAAAACATCATGCATGGATATGCTGCCAGGAAGCTCCAGAGTGAGAGTAATATAGATAAAGAAAGTAGTCTATCTTGGACCAACCACCGCTATATTGGCTCCCACTTTGAAGGATACGCTTTTGCAATCCAAGAATAGGAAATCAACACAAAATACCTGATTCACAAAAAAAGAGAGGGATGCAGGCGAAACACCTAGATGTGACAAGTGCAAATTAAGACTGATACAATACACTACCACAAAGGCATCATTTAGGGTGATAAGTTATCCGTGCTGTTCTTCGTCTTCTCACTAAACCCACTATCATACCTGCTGAGAAAGTGGTCATAGAAGTGGATCCAGAAGTATCTCCCACCATTTTTTTGTTGATGACCTGAAGTTATATTGGCCAAATGCCAACTATATCAAAAAACAATTGGGCTTCTTTACACAATTTTCTGCAGACATCAGAATGAAATTTAGTGAGTCCAAATGTGCATATTTGACAGTAAAACGTGGAAGGATTGTGCCCTACTCTGGGAATCTTAGATGAACGGCTTGACAATTCAAGCTCTAGGGTCAGGTGACAACTACAGATAACTTGGACAGGATGAGAATGTCAGATATGATGGAACCATAAATAAGAAGAGAACCAGACACTGAATACCCCAAAGAACTATCAGCGCACAACAAATACATTGTCCACAATACTTATGCTGTGGCAATCCTAACGCCAACATTTGGTCTGCTGAACTGGCCATTGTAAGAACTAAGTGAAATGGATGTAAGAACTTGTAAGCTTCTCAGTGATACTGGGAAATTTAACATCAATGGTGATGTGGATAGGCTATATTTCTAACGCAAGGAAGATGGCCGGAGTCTAAAATCTATATTAACATCAAACGAGACCGGGATAGTAACACTGAAGCAACATCTTCAACAAAAGAAAAAGGTCAGCAACACCTTACCCAGGTTTATGAGAGTGAAGGAAATAATACCATTAGGATAGCCACTGATCTGGAGGAGAGATATGGAATAAGGCCTGATATAAATCTCCCTCCCAGGGAAATTGATAGATCCTATTCAATGTTCGAATAAGAAAAAAAATGGACGAATTTATATAGAATGTTGTTCATCGGTACCTCAGATATAAATCCCAGACCATAGAGGGGATCAACTATACTAAAAGCTTGACATGGAGTTCCGACAAGTTTATGACATCACACCTTGAGGGATATCTCTATGCAATACAGGAACAAGACCTCCCTACCAAATATCTGCTACACAAAAGAGGAGGGGCATCAGTCGACAATAAATGCAGGCTATGTAAAACAAAGATCGAAGATGTTAGCCACATTGTTGCCAACTGTGAAAGAATGTCATCTCGCAACTACCTCCCTATAAGACACGATGGGACAGCTAGAACCATCTGGAACGCACTTCGGAAAACAAAATTGAGAACAAACGAGGAAGAATATATTGAGACAGATGGCACTAAGGAATACTGGTGGAACCTGAAAATAAAAACTGCCACCAAATTAAAGCACAACTAACCAGATATTGTTATTTGGGACCACACATTGAAAACGTGTTCTGTTGGGGAGATCAGCTGCCCTCTTGATGTCAACGTTGTAAGAAAAAATACAGGAGAAGGAGGACATCTACGGACCATTGATGAGGAGTTTGCAGATCCAGTATCCAAGATACACCTTCAGCTTCATACCCCTCATTATTAGAGCTACAGATTATATACCTACCCACTTGGTATATAATTGAACTTGGATTTGTGGACAAAAAGCGCAGCTCCCTAATTCATAGTCTACAAATGGCTGCGATAGCTGGCACCTTCAAAGTTTGCGAAGCATTCTTGCGATTCAAGGGATGACAACTTCTTTTCTTTTACAATCTTGCCACCAGGAAGGTGGCCGGTCAAAAATGTACTCGAAATAAAGAGAAGAGAGAAACATACATACATACACACATGCATACATACAAGCATACACTCATACATATTTGCATACTATAGAGTAGATATACACACACATATATATATATATATATATATATATATATATATATATACACACACGCACGCACACATACACAAATACACACACATATACACACATACATACACACTCATACATACAATTGTTGCCAGGAAGCTCCAGAATGAGAGTAATATAGATAAGGAAAGTAGTCTATCTTGGAACAACAACCGCTATATTCAAGGATATGCTTTTGCAATCCAATAACAGGAAATCAACACAAAATACCTGATTCACAAAGGAGATAGGAATGCAGGCAAAACACCTAGATGTGACAAGTGCAGACTCTGTAGAATTAACATCGAACATGTCACCCATGTCATAAGCAGCTGTCCAAAGATGTCATCACAGTACTATCTACCTATGAGGCATGATGTAGTGGCTAAAACACTGTACCATGCAATCCGTAGAAAAGATAGCCCAGATAATAAACACATTAAAAGCTACAGCAATGTGGAAGACATCCATGTACATAATATGAAAGAGTACTGGTGGAATGTTCCAGTAAAACCCCCAATAAAATGCAAGCATAACAGACCAGATATTATGATATGGGACATGGAGAAGAAGGCATGCACAGTAGTGGAAGTTAGCTGCCCAACAGATGCCAATATAATATCAAAGATTAGTGAAAAGGAGAATATTTATGCAGAACTGATGAGAAATCTGCAGATACTCCACCCTGATTACTCCCTCAGATTTATACCTGTGATTATTGGGGCACTGGGATAGGTTAGTAACTGCCTCAATACAAATCTTGAGAAGCTAGGCTTCACAGGAACAGAAAGAACACTTGTTAAGAAATTACAAGTACAATCCATTAATGGAACAGTAGAAGTATGTAAGATATTCCAAACATTCTGCATTTAATAACTGTATATACACATGTACAGATACAAAGCATATACACATGCACACATACAACTCAAAACGCAAACATCCACACATACAATAACATCCATATCTACACATGCATGCGTGCAGACATGAATACATATCTACCTAGTTGATGTTGTGTAAATTCCAATAAGAGAGTCTTATGTCTACGTTAGAAACCGACTTTCTCTCTATTTAGAAACAATTTGTAAAATTATAAAAGCAGAAGAACATACATACATATATGGTGGTGGCTGCCAACTCGTTTTCGAGTAGGCCACTACTTTATATCCACGTAGGAGAACCCCTACCGATGCGCTGAACGAGTGTGACTTTTTATTCCAGACAGTGACTTGAAAATTCTGGCACAAACACTACACTTGTGACAATTATTGTCACACAGTGCTGGGCCCATGGTACCATGTGACGACAAGTGCAGAGAGATCTCCAGATATAAAGCAATGCCTGTGCCGTGAAGCTTTTATAGTGAGCAAAGGCACTGCACAAAGCCAGTCCCACTCTCTTAACCAAGATGATATTTACTAAAAAGAAGAACAAGTCAACATCATTGGATACCATCAGGGTTGCAGGTGTTATATCAGAGTTTTCCTTCTCCTAGAATTCTGCCTTGACAAAGGCTAAGGGGTCATCTCTCCCGGTGACTTTGGATGGCCATTGATTTTTAAGAGCTCCTTTGCCTTTTGACAGGTTTTGTTTTTAGTCCTGCAGGATGTCCAAAGTCACCCTCCTAACCAAGAAACCTTGGTGGGGTTGCCAGTTTAGTCGCCAACGACCCGACCATGAGACAGGTTGTACTGGGATACATGTTGCCAGTAGCACCAACTGGTACATACATACATACATACATACATATATACATACATACATACATACATACATACATACATACATACATACATACATACATACATACATACATACATACATACATACATACATCGAACGCACTTCGGAAAACAAAATTAACAACAAACGAGGAAGAATATATTGAGACAGATGGCACTAAGGAATACTGGTGGAACCTGAAAATAAAAACTGCCACCAAATTAAAGCACAACCGGCCTGATATTGTAGTTTGGGACCACACATTGAAAACGTGTTCTGTTGTGGAGATCAGCTGCCCACTTGATGTAAACGTTGTCAGAAAAATACAGGAGAAGGAGGACATCTACGGACCATTGATGAGGAGTTTACAAATCCAGTATCCAAGATACACCTTTAGCTTCATACCCATCATTATTGGTGCTACGGGTTATATACCAACCCGCTTGGACCAAAGTATGACTGAACTTGGATTTGTGGACAAAAAGCGCAGCTCCCTAATTCATAGTCTACAAATGGCTGCGATAGCTGGCACCTTCAAAATTTGCAAAACATTCTTGCGATTCAAGGGATGACAATTTCTTTTCTTTTACAACCTTGCCACCAGGAAGGTGGCCGGTCAAAAAAATATACTCGAAATTAAGAGAAAGAGAAAACATACATACATACATACATACATACATACATACATACATACATACATACATACATACATACATACATACATACATACATAGATTGTTTGCCAGAGATCCTAAATCAGTTTATCGCAGCTTCGGTAGCAAAAGCTCAATCCCTGTAAATGACACCCCTTCAAAAGTACAGGTTGAGAGCTACTGGAGATCTGTATGGGAAACGGATGACGGATTCAACAGACAAACTAATTGGCTAAAAGAACTGGAACAGGACTACTGCTAACATGTCCAGACAAAACAATATGACATAGATGGGTCAATACTGGAAACAGCTCTACAGAAAATGTCGAATAGGAAATCACCAGGCCCAGACCTCATTACAGGATACTGGTTGAAGAATTTCACTTTCTATCGGCAAGATTTCATACGGCTGTTTACAGAAACCATTAAAGGCACACAAGAACTGCCCAGATGGTTATCAACTGCCACTACTCTCCTCATTCCCCAAAATAGCCAAACCACTCTTGCTAAAAATTACCGCCCAATAGCCTACCAAAACATCATGTATAAATTATATACTGGGTGCCTTAACCTGTTCTTACAGGATCACTGTGCTACCAACAACATCATAACACCTGAGCAAGCTGGTGGAAAGAGGGAGGTGCGGGGTTGCATATATCACCTACTAACTAATAAAATGATTCAGGAAAAAACAACAAAGAATCGCAGAAACATGACTGTGGTGTGGCTGGACTATCAAAAAGTATTTGATAGTGTACCTCATGGGTGGATTATTAAGGCTTTACAGTTAGCCAAAGTCCCACAACCACTGGTAGCTGCTGTTGAACGTCTGACTAAGAACTGGTACACCAATTTGATCCTTAGAGGTGAGAAGGAGCAAGTTAAGACTGATAAGATACATTACCAGAAGGGCATCTTTCAGGGTGATAGGTTGTCAGTGCTACTCTTCGTTCTCTCACTAAATCCACTATCTTACCTACTCAGGAAACAAGGTGGACAAAGAAGTGGGCCCAGAAGTATCTCCCATCTTTTCTTTGTTGATGACCTGAAGTTGTATGGGCCAAATATCAATGACATCAAGAAACAATTGGACCTCATTACACAATTTTCAACAGACATCAAAATGAAATTTGGTGAGTCCATGTGTGCAGTAAAACGTGGAAGAGCTGTGCCCTCCTCTAGAAATCTAGAGATGAACGGCCTGACAATACAACCTCTACAGTCAGGTGACAACTACAGATATCTTGGACAGGATGATAATGTCAGATATGATGGACCCATAAATAAGGAGAGAACCAGAACTGAATACCTCAGAAGAGTAAAGAAAATATGGTCATCAGAACTGTCAGCGTACAACAAATACATTGCCCACAATACTTATGCTGTGCCAATTCTAACGCCAACATTTGGCCTGCTGAACTGGTCATTTCAAGAACTAAGTGAGATGGATGTTAGAACTCGCAAACTTCTCAGTGTTACTGGGAACTTTAACATCAATTGTGATGTGGATAGGCTATACTTCTCACGCAAGGAAGGTGGCCGGGGTCTAAAATCCATATTAACAACATATGAGATCCGGATAGTAAGACTGAAGCAACACCTTCAACAGAGGAAAAAGGTTGGCAACCATCTTGCCCAGGTTTATGAGCATGAAAAAAAAATATCATTAGAATAGCGACTGATCTGGAGGAGAGATATGGAATAAAGCCTGATATAAATCTCTCACCCAGAGAAATCGGAAAATCCTATTCGATGTTCAAACAAGATGAAAAAATTGACCAATTTACAGAAAAAGTTGTGCATGGATACTTGAGGCGTAAAACAAAGACCATAGAGGGGATAAACCACTCAAAAAGCCTGGCATGGAGTTCCGACAAGTTTATGACATCACACCTTGAGGGATATCTCTATGCAATACAGGAACAAGAACTCCCTACCAAATATCTGCTGCACAAAAGAGGAGGGCCAGCAGCTGATAATAAATGTAGGCTATGTAAAACAAAGATCGAGGATGTAAGCCACATTGTTGCCAGCTGCGAAAGAATGTCATCTCGCTACTACCTCCCCATGAGACACGATGGGATAGCTAGAACCATCTGGAACGCACTTCGGAAAACAAAATTAACAACAAACGAGGAAGAATATATTGAGACAGATGACACTAAGGAATACTGGTGGAACCTGAAAATAAAAACTGCCACCAAATTAAAGCACAACCGGCCTGATATTGTTGTTTGGGACCACACATTGAAAACGTGTTCTGTTGTGGAGATCAGCTGCCCACTTGATGTAAACGTTGTCAGAAAAATACAGAAGGAGGACATCTACGGACCATTGATGAGGAGTTTACAAATCCAGTATCCAAGATACACCTTTAGCTTCATACCCATCATTATTGGAGCTACGGGTTATACACCAACATGCTTAGACCAAAGTATGACTGAACTTGGATTTGCGGACAAAAAGCGCAGCTCCCTAGTTCATAGTCTACAAATGGCTACGATAGCTGGTACCTTCAAAATTTACAAAACATTCCTGCGATTCAAGGGATGACAATTTCTTTTCTTTTACAACCTTGCCACCAGGAAGGTGGCCGGTCAAAGAAATATACTCGAAATTAAGAGAAAGAGATAACATACATACATACATACATACATACATGGTGGCTGCCAACTCGTTTTCGAGTACGGCCACTACTTTATATCAATGTAGGAGAACCCCTACTGATGCGCTGAACAAGTGTGACTTTTTAGTCCAGCCAGCGACTTGAAAACTCTGGTACAAACACTACACTTGTGACAATTATTGACACATAGTGCTGGGCCCATGGTACCATGTGATGACAAGTGCAGAGAGATCTCCAGATATAAAGCAATGCCTGTGCTGTGAAGCTTTTATAGTGAGCAAAGGCACTGCACAAAGCCAGTCCCACTCTCTTAACCAAAATGATATTTACCAAAACGAAGAACAAGTCAACATCATTGGATACCATCAGGGTTGCAGGTGTTATATCAGAGTTTTCCTTCTCCTAGAATTCTGCCTTGACAAAGGCTAAGGGGTCATCTCTCCCATACATACATACATACATACATACATACATACATACATACATACATACATACATACAGACGCATATTTTGGCGTGGGAGACTATTTATTAAATTTAAGATGAATACTATCTCCGACAGTAATGCCACAACTACAGTCATGTTGAATAACTGGTTATTCTTCTAACTATATCTTCTGAAGACACCTTTTATTCGAATTCGTAGAGATATCCGACTAAATACATAATTCATTTTACAAGGATTTGCTACAAACAGCATGACTGAACACAACATCAACAACAAAATTGAGGAAGTATCGAAGACAAATAACAAGGATGGTAAACAAACTTTATTCAGTTGTAGCTACAGAAGAAACCGAAATTATAAATCGCATTTCTCTTGGAGTTGCGAACTTAATAATGATTTATTTAATTGTTATAAAATGGCAAAAAAACAATCCCTCCATTGTCTATAGGAACAGAATGAAGCAACACTGGGACGAAATGCACCCAGAGCTAAATTATTTCACAGCGAAACAATTATGCCAACAAGCGACGTTTGTTGAACGTAAAAATAAGATAAATATTATTAATTGTAAGTCCCCCACAACAAACATGGAATCAACAACACGTGCTACAGATCGCCATGCTACTAGACTTCCTAGCAGCCAGGTCGAACAGTGCCTTGAAACAACTATGCCTGTAAGAAACTTGACACCACGTGTACCATCTAAGTCTACCTCGAATGCTGGGGAAAACACTATAGATAATAATAATAATCGAAGAAATAATAATAATAATCGAAGAAATTTGACACCACGTGTACCATCCGAGTCTACCTCGACTATTTTGGAAAATACTATCGATAATGATAATAATCAAAAGTATAAACAATTGAACATTTTCCCTCAACGAAATCTTCCAGAGACAAATTAATTCATGTATAAATATTTCTCTTGCTGAACGGACTAAAACGACAATGTTTAATAAAAAAAACAAATAATGAAATATTACGTGTTATTGACGAAATAGGGGATGAATATTTACGACGAATAAAAACCCCAGCATTTTGGCAAATCAACGCCTGTTTATATGCCTTAGCAACGACAGTGAAGGTTTATCTTGGTGATAGCAGAGATATTAACAAGAACAAAACACCACCAAAAATACCATCATATATAACTAAAATAGAAAAAAGATTGCTGACATACGAAAAACCATAGAATATGTGACAATGCTCCTTACATGCAAACACACACAAAAAACCTCACTCCTCACCAACAAAGAGTGAAAAATAAAATAGAGACGATGTTTGGTAACAGTAGAACCAGAACTCTCCAATATAAGCTGATCACCCTCAAACAAGAATTGAGAGCTGTTAGCGAAAAACGCCGATACCTGAAGAAGGTAGATGAAAGTGCTTAATAAAAGATTTAGACGAAACCAAACATCAGTCAATAGAAATATGAAGGGCAAAATAATAAGTGTCACTGAAGCCCCATCCCAGAAAGACATAGATTCTTTTTGGAGAAAAATATGGGGTGAAAAGAAGAATTTCAACCAAGATGGAGTGTGGCTAAGGGAAATCCGAAAGAACTATTGCTCCTACACTACAACAAAAACATACGAAATAAGTGAGGGTACTCTTGAGACTGTGATAGGAAAACTCCAAGATAAGAAAACACCAGAAAGAGACACGATTGTCGGCTACTGGTACAAAAAACTGATATTCTATCGGAGGTATCTTACTGACCTCTACCAACAAGTTCTTAAGGGAGATACACTTATACCAGAATGGTTTACATTAGCACAAACATTACTGGTCCCCAAGAACAAAGACACCCACTTGGAAAAAACACTACCGATCCATTGCATGCCAGGACCTGAGGTATAAGATGTATAGAGCCTGCCTGAACCTATTCCTCCAAGATCACTGTGAAAATAATAACATCATCACAGATGAACAAGCAGCTGGAAAGAAAGGTGTTTGGGGATATGCTGAACAGCTCCTAATCAACAAAACTACGATGTCGGAGGTGCGACAACTTAGGAGGAATATGGCTACAGTCTGGCTAGACTTCAGCAAAGCTTTCGATTCTGTTCCACTTTTGGATGATAGAGGCCTCCAACTTGCTAAAGTCCCAGACATTATTGTCAGAGCCACAGAGAGGCTGTCTTCTTCTTGGGCTGCTACTATCCCAATGTTAAAGACAAGAGGACTCTATTTTCACTGATAAAATAAAACATTGCATGGGTATATTTCAGGGGGACAGTCTCTCTGTGATATTATACATCTTGTCATTAAACGCCTTGTCCTTTCTGCTCAAGAAATGTGAGACTACTTCATAGGTTTAGAGGAGGACAGAAATACGAATCTAACCCATAATTTCTTCGAAGACGATCTGAAACTCTACGCCAAGAACATGGATGGGATGAAGAAAAATCTTGACCTGGTTACAACGTTCTCAAAGGATATAGGAATCGAGTTTGGCCAAGATAAATGCTCATACATGACTGTAAAGCGAGGAAAAACAACAACACAATCTAGGAACATTGTCATCAATGGTCTAACTGTTTCACCGATATCTGATGAGGACTGCTATAGATACCTGGGGATAGAAGAGAACATATCCTATAATGGGATCTGTAATAAAGAACGTGTAACCAGGGAATACTACACCCGATTAAGAAAGATCTGGTCATCGGAACTCTCTGCGCAAAACAAAACAGTGGCTCACAATGTGTTTGCTGTGCCTGTCCTAACACCAACGTTTAGAATACTCAATTGGACGATAAACGAAATCCGAGCAGTTGATGTTGGAACTCGAAAAATACTAAACAACACCGGAAACTTCCACATCAACAGTGACATAGACTGACTTTACTTGAAACGTAAAAAGGGAGACAGAGGCCTAACATCAGTCCAGACAACATTTGAATGTCGCATCATATCTCTCCGACATCTACGAACCTCGAAGCGTAGGAGCCCGTTTCTCGAGCAAGTCTATCTGCATGAAACAGATAAGATCATGAGAGTTGGGAAGGAACTGCTCGAGAGATATTCCCTGTGTGATAATCAAAAACTCACACCCAGTGATGGCGCTCAGCAGTATCGCAGTGAATCCATGGATGAAAAACTGCATGCCTATCAGCAAAAAATCATGGATATATTGCCAGGAAGCTCCAGAGTGAGAGTAATATAGATAAGGAAAGTAGTCTATCTTGGACCAACAACCGCTATATTGGCTCCCACTTTGAAGGATACGCTTTTGCAATCCAAGAACAGGAAATTAACACGAAATACCTGATTCACAAAAGAGATAGGGATGCAGGCTAAACAACTAGATGTGATAACAAATGCAGACTCTGCAAAACTAACATCAAGGATATCACGCATGTCATCAGCAGCTGTCCAAAGATGTCACCACAGTACAATCTACCTATGAGGCATGATGTAGTGGCCAAAGCACTGTACAATGCAGTTCGTAAAAAAAGATAGCCCCGATAAGAAACTCATTAAAAGCTACAGCAATGTGGAAGACATCCATGTACATAATATGAAAGAGTACTGGTGGAATGTTCCAGTAAAACCCACAATAAAATGCAAGCATAACAGACCAGATATTATGATATGGGACAGGGAGAAGAAAACATGCACAGTAGTTGAAATTAGCTGCCCAGCAGATGCCAATATAATATCAAAGATTAGCGGAAAGGAGAATATTTATGCAGAACTGATGAGAAATCTGCAGATACTCCACCCTGATTACACCTTCAGATTTATGCCTGTGATTATTGGGGCACTGGGGTATGTTAGTAACTGTCTCAATACAAATCTTGAGAAGCTAGGCTTCACAGGAACAGAAAGAACACAACTAGTTAGGAAATTACAAGTACAATCCATTAATGGAACAGCAAAAATATGTAAAACATTCCAGAAATGTTGCATCTAATAACTGCATATACACATGTACAGATACAAAGCATATACACATGCACACATACAACTCAAAACATAGACATCCACACATACAATAACATCCATATCTACACATGCAGACATACATATCTACCTAGTTGATGTTGTGTAAATTCCAATAAGAGAGTTTTGTGTCTATGTTAGAAACCGACTCTCTCTCTCTATTGGTAAAACTTTGTGAAATTATAAAACCAGAAGAACATATATACATATATACATTCATACATATATTCATACATACATACACAGAGAGATATGGAATAAAGCCTGATATAAATCTCTCACCCAGAGAAATCGGAAGATCCTATTCAATGTTCAAACAAGATGAAAAAATTGACCAATTTACAGAAAAAGTTGTGCATGGATACTTGAGGCGTAAAACAAAGACCATAGAGGGGATAAACCACTCAAAAAGCCTGGCATGGAGTTCCGAAAAGTTTATGACATCACACCTTGAGGGATATCTCTATGCAATACAGGAACAAGAACTCCCTACCAAATATTTACTGCACAACAGAGGAGGGCCAGCAGCTGACAATAAATGTAGGCTATGTAAAACAAAGATCGAGGATGTAAGCCACATTGTTGCCAGCTGCGAAAGAATGTCATCTTGCTACTACCTCCCCATGAGACACGATGGGATAGCTAGAACCATCTGGAATGCACTTCGCAAAATAAAATTAACAACAAACGAGGAAGAATATATTGAGACAGATGGCACTAAGGAATACTGGTGGAACCTGAAAATAAAAACTGCCACCAAATTAAAGCACAACCGGCCTGATATTGTAGTTTGGGACCACACATTGAAAACGTGTTCTGTTGTGGAGATCAGCTGCCCACTTGATGTAAACGTTGTCAGAAAAATACAGAAGGATGACATCTACGGACCATTGATGAGGAGTTTACAAATCCAGTATCCAAGATACACCTTTAGCTTCATACCCATCATTATTGGAGCTACGGGTTATATACCAACCCGCTTGGACCAGTGTATAACTGAACTTGGATTTGCGGACAAAAAGCGCAGCTCCCTAATTCATAGTCTACAAATGGCTGCGATAGCTGGCACCTTTAAAATTTGCAAAACATTCTTGCGATTCAAGGGATGAGAATTTCTTTTCTTTTACAACCTTGCCACCAGGAAGGTGGCCGGTCAAAAATATATACTCGAAATTAAGAGAAAGAGAAAACACACATATTCATACATACATACGCAAACATAATACTCACACACACACATACACATACACATATACAAACACAAATATATTCATACATAGATACAAACATATATACATACACACGCACATACATGCACACACACACAAATACATACATACACACATTCATACACACACACCACACACATACATAGATGCATACATACATACTTACAACCAACCAAATTTCCCTCCTTTTTTATTTATTCTTCATAAGAGGTCATTGTGTATTTGCATTGAGAGATTAAGGAAGAACAAGCGCGCCCTTTCTGTTTACTTTAAAAACAGAAGGGTTCGCCAGCTGAAGCCCTCAGGCTGGTTTTTCTCACTGGTGTTGGATCCAATTGTTTTATTGTTACCTTCTTTGTGTGAAGGCATGCCCTACATTGTTACATCTTTAACAAGAGAATTATCAAGTACGCCAGCATATACTATGTATATATATATATATATATATACATATATATATTTATATATATTTGAGTGTTTGTGTCTATATATATATATATATATATATATATATATATATATATATATATATATATATATATATATATGTACATCTATATATATATATATGTATATATATATATATATAATGCATATAAACAAAGAATATACATATATGTATAGATAAATATAACGACTGTGTGTGTGTGTGTGTACAACAAAGCGAAAATAGTGGCGCGAAATATGATTTATAT
>OZ024744.1:33553936-33563936 GCA_964016885.1 Eledone cirrhosa
TTTTTATACAGCTGTCGTCTTTCATGCGCATCACGTGACCATACCAACGTAGTCTTCTCTCGAGTAAACAACATCTGATCCCTCTTATTTCTAATTTCTCCCTTAGTTCATTTATGCTTTGCCGTTCACGTATATTACTATTACACATCCAGCGGAGCATGCAAGCTTCGTTCCTCTCCAGTCTGCGTATATCCTCTGCATACAATGCCCACGTCTCACTGCCATGTAACATTGCTGTTCGTATGCAGGCATCATACAGCCTGCCTTTCATTTTTAGAGAGAACCCTTTAGCGGCTAATAGTGATATATGCTCTCTGAACTTTTTCCATCCAGTTCTGACTCTAGCTACTGTACTTTCAGAGCACCCTCCCCCACTGCTGATTTTATCACCCAGGTAACGGGTGTATATTGTTATAAATATATATATATATATATATATTAAAATAACAGATTAAAGTTTAAGCAAAGAATCGCTGATTTCACCCTTAACGGGATCTTCTGTTATTTTAATAAATATTTGCTCTACGGTTCTTATATATTTGATATATATATTTATCCTTATCGAGCCCTCTTTGGATTTTAGTCTTCACATTTATTATTATTACTATATATATATATATATATATATATATATACGTGTGTGTGTGTGTGTGTGTGTGTGTGTGTGTGTGTGTGTGTGTGTGTAATGCCATCGCTTGGTACTTAAGCATGAGCATCACCGACGTGGCACTTTAGTCCTGCTATGGGCTTGCCTCTGGCCAACAATACCATGCATCGCAAAAATTTCTCATATCAAGCGATGCCTGTGCTTGAAGATTTTTTAAGTGAGGGAAGTCTTTGCACGGAGCCAATCTCACACTCAGAACATGAAATACATTTACCCCAAAAAGAAGAACATTATTAGATGTAAACGAAGTTACAGGTTTTATATCAGAGTGACCTTCTCCTAGAGTGACCTTAATGAAGACTAGGAGTATCTAGCTCCATAAAAATACTTTATTGGATGTCTGATGACTCTCCTGAGTTCCTACGGCCTTTGACGGGCGTTGTTTCATCCCGCGGGGCGTCTAAAACCACCTTCCTCGCCAAGCAAGCTTAGTGAGGTTGCCAATTTAGTCGCCGAAGAGTCGACCTTGCACAGGTTGTACTGGGTTACATTTCTTTCTACTAAGTTCCACATAAAAGTCATTGGTCAACTCGCGGCTAGAGAATACATCCAGCAAAAGTACCAGACAGTGAAAGTGAACCCAGAACCCGGGAGTTGGGAATAAAGTTGTTGAACCACACAGCCATATCTTCACCTATCTCTTAGTAATTTTATTATAACAGATTTGAAATAAGAATCATAAGTGGAAGACGTAAAATATAAAAAGGTACTTATTACTGTGTAGTAGAAGGCCATGTGTTAGTGCTGGTGATAGTGAGCAGCGCTATTATATTTCTTTATATTGTTAATATTATAATAAATGATCGGTAAACCCATACGTACATATCTATATGTGTGTATGTATGTATGTATATACAAACATACATTAGCCTTAGCCTTAGTCAAGGCAGAATTCTAGGAGAAGGAAAACTCTGATATAACACCTGCAACTCTGATGGTATCCAATGATGTTGACTTGTTCTTCTTTTTGGTAAATATCATCTTGGTTAAGAGAGTGGGACTGGCTTTGTGCAGTGCCTTTGCTCACTATAAAAGCTTCACGGCACAGACATTGCTTTATATCTGGAGATCTCTCTGCACTTGTCATCACAGGGTACAATGGGCCCAGCATTATGTGTCAATAATTGTCACAAGTGTAGTGTTTGTACCAGAGTTTTCAAGTGGCTGGCTGGACTAAAATGTCACACTCGTTCAGCGCATCGGTAGGGGTTCTCCTACATGGATATAAAGTAGTGGCCGTACTCGAAAACGAGTTGGCAGCCACCATATACATACTACTGTACGTCTGTATACATATATGTATGTACGTATACATACTTATATTTAAGTATCAGCCGTACTAAGTGTGAGAAATGAAATTTCATTTTTTCAATTTATATATATACTAGCAGTAAAGCCCGGCGTTGCTCGGGGTCGCTCAGTAGCTGTGTTAAAGTTACAATGTTAAGTTTCTTTCTTGGCTTAAAAACTGTAGTGTCTACTGTGCAGACTTGCATGTGGTGTTTTTGATTAATATTCCCTCAACCAACAATATGCCTTATGAAGTTAAGAAAACATAACGATAACCCGAATGTTATAACAAAAGAGGATGCTGGGGATAGAAACTGCACTGGTTATTTATTAACAAAGATCGAAAATGTAAACACTGCAACGCAGAGAAAAACATTAGCGTAACCAAATTATCAGTTATGTCTGTCTGCACGCCTATATCACCTCTCTGCACGACTGTCTGTCTGCACGCCTATATCACCTCTCTGCACGACTGTCTGTCTGCACGCCTGTATCACCTCTCTGCACGACTGTCTGTCTGCACGCGTATATCACCTCTCTGCACGACTGTCTGTCTGCACGACTGTCTGTCTGCACGCCTAACGACGAAATATTTGCTTGTTTTACGTAGTCTTTAAATAGACTTGTTTTCAAGTAAAAATATTGTTTTAAAATGCTTTTAAATGGAAATGAAGCAAAACGGAAGTTTAGTGTTCGAACTGATGAATTTTGCAGGTCAATATTTTGCTGGCTCGACAACAACTGTTCGTGTATTGTGTTAATGTCATTTTAAACGCTGAGAAAGCCAGCGTAATTTTTTACGTAAGACGCTCAATGTAAACAGAACAAAGGGAAATAACTGATAACTTACGCTCAAAAATCGATACATTATATTCGATTTCGTCACATAGGGTGGGTCAATTTGAAATATTTTTTTTCCGATGTCTTCGCTAGGGCTCAATGTACAAGTATAGCAATTTCGGTGCAATTCCGTCAGAGATTCTAAGAGGAGATGTGTGCCAAAAATCGATAGACAGACAGACAACCACAGTTTTATATATATAGATATATGTATATATATATATATACATATATAATTATCTTCGTTTTTTCCGTTCATTGCCAGAGAACGTCTCTATGAACCACCTAAGAGAACATTAGTCTACGACTTCTTTTATACCATAAACGTGGTCCTGTCTTTGCGTGTAATTGTTTTTCGCCGCTCCTATTAATGACGTAATATATTCGTTTTTTCGCGTTCTTTGCCAGGGAACGTTTCCACGAACCAAAGTATCGTCTTCCTGTCTTCCTGCGGTTGCAACGTTTTTTTAAATATCCACTTCTACGTTTACAGATTGACTTTGTTAGTTTCAGAAGATCCCGTTAAGGGTGAAAGCAGCGATTCTTTGCTTAAACTTTAATGTTATTTTAATAAATATTTGCTCTACGGTTCTTATATATTTGATATATATTTATCCTTATCGAGCCCTCTTTGGATTTTAGTCTTCAAATTTATTATTATTACTATTTGACTCCCTCGGTTGAGCACTCTATTGACTTATATTCATCATGCAGAAACAACATCTGAATATTTCTACAAAGAACGTACCCGTACCAAGCAGGAAAACATACCTAAAACTCCTGATACAGAAAACAGACGCGTTCATTAAAAGGTTGCGTTGGCGTGCCTTTTATTTCGATAATCCGCGAAAAGCTGACAACAAACAGAATAAATTTGGGTTTAAAACCTATAATAACCCTCCGTGTAACCCAGCATTGCTACCCTTCGAAAATGATCTCTTGGAACTTATACGGAGTATCAAATTTCGGAAGAGGAGCAATTCCTTCCAGCAGGACCTGAAGAACAGAATTCGTTCTATTAAGGATTCTAACGCCGTGCACGTCCACTCCGACAACACTGGCAACCTACATCAAGTGGAGCGCAGTACTTACCATCAACAGCTACATAATGCTGTAACTAAGGATTACCGTAAAACTAATCGGTGCGTCATCAATGAAATCAACGATGCTGGGTTTAAAATCACCTCTGATCTCAACATCCTGGACCGGACCGAACCTCTGGACCCTATTTCTCCCCACTTTACCCTGAAGGATCACAAATCCAATTTTCCGAACAACCCCTCTATTCGGCTTATTAACCTTACGAAGTCCGATTTAGGTAGACTTAGTAAAAGGGTTCTTGATAGAATTATACCTGAAATTAGAAGTTTCGCCCCTCTTGCACTGTGGAACAATTCTTTCGTGGTGATTGATTGGTTCAACGGCATATGCAACAAGGAACATTGCCGTTTTATCCAATTCGACATCAATAATTACTACTCCTCCATCACTTTACCACTTCTCCTTAGAGCTATCAATTTCGCTAAAACACTCACAGTGGTTAAGGATTTCGAAGTTGATGTCATTCTCAATGCCCGTAAGTCGGTAATTAATTTCAACGACTCTATTTGGATTAAAAAATCCAATAGTACCCCATTCGAAGTGAGTATGGGCGCCAGCGATTCTGCGGAGGTTACTGATCTTATCGGCCTTTTCCTTCTTTTCTCTATCAAGGACGAATTCCCCAACGCGGGCGGGGTTTGTACCGTGATGATGGTCTTTTGAGCATGACTAAGTGCGGCCCTCGTGCTTGCGACAGGTTCAGAAAAGATCTCACAGCCTTCTTTAAAGGCTTCAACCTTTATATAGAGGTTGAGGCCAACCTCTCGGTCGTTAATTACCTCGACGTTACCCTCAATTTATCGAATGGGTTGTATTACCCGTATAGAAAGCCGAATGATTGCTTAATTACATAAGTAAGCATTCCAACCATCCCGCCAGCATAACCAAGAACCCGGTGAGAAACGTTTCGTTGAGGCTTTCCCGTCTATCTACTAACGAGCATATTTTCAATGACCATTCCACTTATTACAATGAAGCTCTTGCTCGGAGTGGATTTGTCGATAAGGTAGCATATACAGAGTACGAGAATAGATCCCGTCGCATTATATGGTATAACCCACCATATAATATGGAGGTGGCCACACCATTAGCTAAGATCTTTCTATCCCTTATTACGAAGCATTTTCCCCCTACACATAAATATAGTAAAATTTTTAATAGAAATACTATTAAAATTTCTTACTCTACGACTCCTAACCTTGCACATAACATCACAGCTTCAAATTTAGCTAAACTACCTAGCCGTAGGAACACGTGCAACCCTGTAGTTAGTACTAACTGTAATTGTAGGAATCGGGTTGATTGCCCCCTATCCGGGAAATGCCTCTCTAGTAACATTGTCTACAAATGTAAGGTTGAAACACCCACGTCCCGTAGGGCCTACATAGGGTTAACCGCCAATAGATTCAAGCAGCGTCTTTACATACATACCCATTCTTTTCGTTACCCTCTAAGAAGGCATATGACGTCACTTTCAGCTTATATCTGGAGTCTAAAAGACAACCACACCCAATATAAGTTACACTGGGAGATCCTAGCTAGGGCTAGATCGTATAACGGAAATAAAATCCATGTGACCTCTGCGCTGCTGAGGCCCTGGAAATACTCTACGCCACAGACCACATCTTAAACAAAAAATCTGAGGCAATTTCGGCTTGTAAACATAAATTGCACAAAACTTTCCTGTACAGCCACACATTATACCCTAACGGATAGTACGATCTATACGTGGATATTTTACGTCTTGTGGTAGCTAAGTATATGTTATGTTAATACCATTACTGATTCGTATAGGTAAGTATATATTTCCTGTATGTTTTGTGAAGGTACGTATACTTTCTCGTAGGTATATTTGATTGTATATGTTATGGCGTATATTTTTATATATTCTGGTACATATGCTTTTGGTTATGTGTATACGGGAGTTTTGCGTCTGTGTGAGTATGCGGGTTCGTACGTATGTAGTGTGTGTGTATATGTGTACTTCATGTTTTGGTTGACGGGCGTCTCCGAACATTTGTGTATTTACACGTAGGTATGTGTGTGCGCTTGTTATATACGTATTTATTTATTTATATACGTTTATTTAATTACTTATTTATTTGTATACACGCACACACACACACACATATTTATATGTCCGTGGTTTTGTATACCTATGGCGAGTGTTTTCGCGTATGCTTGTGTATGTACGTATTTGGATGCGTGTATGTATTTATTTAATATCAATTACCTCTGTATTGTATTTTATTTACTTTATACTTAACTATGAAGCGGAGAATAATTCGGTTTCCTAGTTAGAATATTAGTCTACGACTTCAGCTATACCATTTACGTGGTTTTGTCTTTGCGTGCAATTGTTCTCCACGCTCCACATATGACGTATTATCTTCGTATTTTTCCGTTCATTGCCAGAGAACGTCTCTATGCACCACTTAGAGAACATTAGTCGACGACTTCTTTTATACCATAAACGTGGTTCTGTCTTTGCGTGTAATTGTTTTTTTACCGCTCCTATTAACGACGTACTATATTCGTTTTTTCCCGTTCTTTGCCAGGGAACGTTTCCACGAACCAAAGTATCGTCTTCCTGTCTTCCTCCGGTTGCAACGTTTTTTTAAATATCCACTTCTGCGTTTACAGTTTGACTTTGTCAGTTTCAGAAGATCCCGTTAAGGGTGAAAGCAGCGATTCTTTGCTTAAACTTTAATCTGTTATTTTAATAAATATTTGCTCTACGGTTCTTATATATTTGATATATATTTATCCTTATCGAGCCCTCTTTGGATTTTAGTCTTCAAATTTATTATTATTACTATATATATATATATATATATATATATATATATATATATATATATATGTGTGTGTGTGTTTGTATGTATGTATGTATGTATGTATGTATGTATGTATGTATGTATGTATGTATGTATGTATGTATGTATGTATATACTGTATATATATATATATATATATATATATATATATAACTTTGAATAACTTTGAAATGTTTTGGCCAGTATTGGCCCAGGCCATGTCTAACTTAATAGCACCACCTGGCGAAGTCTTTCAATTCAGGATTTGGGCACCATGGCCCATTCGATATATATATATATTTATACATATATATATATATATATATATATATATATATATATATATATATATATATATATATATATATATATATATATATATATATATATATATATATATTTATACATATTGTTATACTTTGGGAGGGTCATGTTGCCAATAAGAAACACACGCACCAGTTGCTTTCACTTCAATTTATTATAATAAATTTATAAATTTAGGAATTTATAAATTTCCGGTTGGTTGGTTGTTTCCACAACCAGATGGTTGTTTATATATTGTCAAAGAATCCCCAGTCACTGAAGAGTTCACAGAATGTGTGACGAAAGAACTTTGATAATATATAAACAACCATCTGGTTTTTGAACCAACCAACCAACCGGAAATTTATAAATTCCTAAATTTATAAATTTATTATAATAAATTGAAGTAAATGCAACTGGTGCGTGTGTTTCTTATTGGCAACATGACCCTCCCAAAGTATAACAATATATATATATATATATATATATATATATATATATATATATATATATATATATATATATATACATATATATACTTCGATCTTTAATTTGTTTTAACACACGGTTTCAACACACGTTTTCAGATAAAGAATCTTGCTAAACAAATTCAGAAACGAAATATATATATACAATTTGACATAAATGACTACTACTCTTCTATCTCCCCAACCACCCTTAATAAAGCATTATCCTTTGCCCCAAATCATTCGGATCTTTCGCTAGAAGAACTATCATTAAATTCGAGAACAATTACTGGGAGAGAAAAAATAGACTAAATAACTTCGATATCACTATGGGATCGAACGACTCAGCCCAAATCACAGACTTGGTTGGGATTTATATAGCATATTTATTACAAAAGTAATTTGGTAACTTACAAGCCGGAATCTATAGAGATGATACTCTACTTTTAGCTAAAAATATAAATAGCCAAAATTTAGAGAGACTAAGAAAGAAAATTAGAAAATTCTTTAATAACTTAGGCCTTAGTATTACTTTTGAACCCAACTCTCAAAAAGTCAATTTCTTAGACGTATCATTTAACCTTAACTCTGGACTTATAGATCCTTTCCATAAAAATAATGAAAATTTAGCTTACATTGACTATAACTCAAACTATCCTAGATCTATAATTAACTCCATAGCGCATAGTATATCCCTTAGAATCTCACGTCTGTTCTCTAACCAAGATATTTTTAATGAACACGCTAGCTACTATAACTTAGCTTTACTTAAGGCAGGCCACAAACAACGACTCATATACGTACCCAACACAAATGATAACACCTCACTTAACGCTAACAACACTTCCCATAACCATATATTCAACAAACCTAGATCTAAACGCATAAATAGACACCATATACCTAATTTTAATAAGCAAATTGATAATAATAATACCACTAGCGGAGATAGGAGATTTAGAAATAGAAACTACTTATGGTTTACTCCTATATTTAACTCCTCTATTAAAACTAAGCTTCCTCTTACTTTCTTTAAATTAGTTGACAAACATTTCCCTAGAATACACAAATATCATAAAATCTTTAATAGAAAAACTATCAAACTTTCATACTCAACTGCCAACAATTTAGAATCACACATTCACAAAATTAACTACATAAGGATTCATAATAAAATAGCCCCCATAGATCTTCCATATCACTAAATATAGAACGCACACATATTACTTCATCGCAACCAAATACACGCATAAGTACACCAACACAATACAACGACAAATATAATTCGCAGCCTATACATAACAATCTTCAAAATCATACAATAGAACCGTCGCATAGAAAGGCATTTCTATGTAATTGCCATTTGCCTGAGAATTGCCCTCTAGTAAACAGATGCCTTGAGAAAAACGTAGTATACTTGTGTACTATCAACTCAGGTAGCTCGACCTGGTATTACATTGGATCCACAGCTGATGTTTTCAAAAAACGGTGGTACGTGCACAGACATTCTATGATTAATAAGAACCAATCAAATACAACAACTGTTGCGAATAAAATTTGGCAATTAATAAAATGCAGGCACTAAATACGAGATCAGCTGGAAAATTCTTTCAACTGCCAAGGCCTACGGTACTAGTATGACCCATTGTAGGCTTTGTAATATGGAGCTCTTCCAAATTCTTAATTTTAGTAAAACCCTTCTTAACAGTAGAATTGAACGTACTATTTTTTGCCGGCATAAATCAGTATCTATGTTCCTGAACTTTAAACCAATTTAACTCCATTTTCTTCTCCTTATTCCTTTTTACACTTCTAGAACTTTATACGATTTCAAATTACCATAAACTTCACAATTATGTTGGAACAACCTAAAAACACTTGTATTAACATAATTAACTTTTTTATTACCATTATTTTTCTTCTTTACATTCATATCATTTATTATCATTTTTTTAATATATATATGCATATTTCACCATGTGTCTTTATATTTCTCCACTCATACTTACCCATTAGATCACTTCATCTTATAAAATATTATATATCAAACTAACTATTTTACATAGTAATGCATACTCATCCGTACCTTAATTTTTTCTCATCTTTCTATTCCTCAAATCCATATATTATTATTTTTTTCTCCTCTCATCCATTTATTATTGATTAATTTCAAACCTCTCTACTCCCTCATCCCTCCTGATTTTCCTCTATTTCTTTTTCATATTCCTTACTTATCTTTCCACATCGCCTACGATATATTTTCCCCCTTCTCTCCTTCTCTACACATATCTTTATTATTATTAATATCAAGGGTCGGACGCCATGCTTTGACGCATAGAATTACGGCCCTTGCCATACTGAGTTCAAATCCCGCCGAGGTTAACTTTGCCTTTCATCCTTACGGGTCGATAAAATAAAGTACCAGTAATACACTGGGTAATTGCTGGCCTTGTGCCAAAAGTAGAAACAATTTTTATTAATATCATATTTAATACGATAGGTTGATTTCGTAGAGT
>OZ024744.1:33568936-33613936 GCA_964016885.1 Eledone cirrhosa
TACACCCCACATTTCTGCTACTGGTCGCCATGCTACTATACCTCCTAGCAGCCAGGTCGAACAGCGCCTTGAAACAACTATGCCTGTAAGAAACTTGACACCACCTGTACCATCTAAGTCCACCTCGAATGCTGGGGAAAAAATTTTCGATAATAATAATAATCGAAGAAATTTGACACCACGTGTACCATCCAAGTCTACCTCGACTGTTATGGAAAATACTATCGATAATGATAATCAAAAGTATAAACAATTGAAAATTTCCCCAACGAAATCTTCCAGAGAGAAATTAACTCATGTATAAATATCTCTCTTGCTGAACGTGTTAAAATGACAATGTTGAATAAAAAACCAAATAATGAAATACTACGTGTTATTGACGAAATAGGGGATGAATATTTACGACGGATAAAAACCCCAATATTTTGGCAAATCAACGCCTGTTTATATGCCTTAGCAATGACAGTGAAGCATTATCTTGGTGATAGCAGAGATATTAACAAGAACAAAACACCACCAAAAATACCATCATATATAACTAAAATAGAAAAAAAGATTGCTGACCTACGAAAAACCATAGGATATGTGACAATGCTCCTTACATGCAAACAAACTCAAAACAAACCCCACTCCTCACCAACAAAGAGTGAAAAATAAAATAGAGACAATGTTTGGTAACAGTAGAACCAGAATTCTTCAATATAAGCTGATCACCCTCAAACAAGAATTGAGAGCTGTTAGCGAAAAACGCCGATACCTGAAGAGGGTAGATGAGAGAAAAGTGCTTAATAAAAGATTTAGACCAAACCAAACATCAGTCTATAGAGATATGAAGGGCAAAATAATAAGTGTCACTGAGGCCCCATCCCAGAAAAACATAGATTCCTTTTGGAGAAAAATATGGGGCGAAAAGAAGAATTTCAACCAAGATGCAGTGTGGCTAAGAGAAATCCGAAAGAACTATTGTTCCTACAGTACAACAAAAACATAGTGCGACAACTTAGGAGGAATATGACTACAGTCTGGCTGGACTACAGGAAAGCTTTCGATTCTGTTCCCCCCTCTTGGATGATAGAGGCCCTCCACCTTGCTAAAGTCCCAGACATTATTGTCAGAGCCTTATTGGGCTACTATTCTAAGGTTAAAGACAGAGAGGGAGGACTCTATTTTCACTGATAAAATAAAATATTGCAGGGGTATATTTCAGGGGGACAGTCTCTCTGTGATATTATTCATCTTGTCATTAAACCCCATGTCCTTTCTGTTCAAGAAATGTGAGGGATACCTCAATTTCTTTGTGGACGATCTGAAACGCTATGCCAAGAACATGGATGGGATGAAGAAAAATCTTGACCTGGTTACAACGTTCTCAAAGGATATAGGAATGGAGTTAGGCGAAAATAAATGCTCATACATGACTGTAAAGCGGGGGAAAACAACAACCCAATCTAGCAACATTGTCATCAATGGCCTAACTGTTTCACCGATATCTGATGAGGACTGCTACAGATACCTGGGGAAAGATAAGAACATATCCTATAATGGTATCTGTAATAAGGAACGTGTAACCAGGGAATACTACACCCGATTAAGAAAGATCTGGTCATCGAAACTCTCTGCGCAAAACAAAACAGTGGCTCACAATGTGTTTGCTGTGCCTGTCCTAACACCAACGTTTGGAATACTCAATTGGACGATAGACGAAATCCGAGCAGTTGATGTTAGAACTCGAAGAATACTAAACAACACCGGAAACTTTCACATCAACAGTGACATAGACCGCCTTTACTTGAAACGTAAGCAGGGAGACAGTGGCCTAACATCAGTCCAGACAGCATTTGAATGTCGCATCATATCTCTCCGACAACATCTACGAACCTCGAAGCGTAGGAGCCCGTTTCTCGAGGAAGTCTATCTGCATGAAACAGATAAGATCATGAGAGTTGGGAAGGAACTCCTTGAAAGATATTCCCTGTGTGATAATCGAACTCACACCCAGGGATGTCGCTCAGCAGTATCGCAGTGAATCCATGGATGAAAAACTGCATGCTTATCAGCAAAAAATCATGCATGGATATGTTGCCAGGAAGCTCCAGAGTGAGAGTAATATAGATAAGGAAAGTAGTCTATCTTGGACCAACAACCGCTATATTGGCTCCCACTGTGAAGGATACGCTTTTGCAATGCAAGAACAGGAAATCAACACGAAATACCTGATTCACAAAAGAGATAGGAATACAGGCAAAACACCTAGATGTGATAACAAGTGCAGACTCTGCAGAATTAACATCGAGGATATCACCCATGTCATAAGCAGCTGTCCAAAGATGTCATCGCGGTACTATCTACCTATGAGGCATAATGTAGTGACCAAAACACTGTACAATGGAGTTTGTAAAAAAGATAGCCCCAATAATAAACACATTAAAAGCTACAACAATGTGGAAGACATCCATGTACATAATATGAAAGCGTACTGGTGGAATGTTCCAGTAAAACCCCCAATAAAATGCAGGCATAACAGACAAGATATTATGATATGGGACAGGGAGAAGAAAACATGCACAGTAGTTGAAATTAGCTGCCCAGCAGATGCCAATATAATATCAAAGATTAGTGAAAAGGAGAATATTTATGCATAATTGATGAAAAATCTGCAGATACTTCACCCTGATTACACCTTCAGATTTATGCCTGTGATTATTGGGGCACTGGGATATGTTAGTAACTGCCTCAATACAAATCTTGAGAAGCTAGGCTTCACAGGAACAGAAAGAACACAACTAGTTAGGAAATTACAAGTACAATCCATTAATGGAACAGCAAAAATATGTAAAACATTCCAAAAATGTTGCATCTAGTATCTGAATATACACATGCACAGATAATAATACACATACAATAACATCCATATTTACACATGCATGCAAACATGCATCCATATCTACCTAGTTGATGTTGTGTGAATTCCAATGAGAGAGTATTGTGTCTATGTTAGAAACCGACTCTCTCTCTATTGGTAAAACTTTGTGAAATTATAAAACCAGAAGAACATACATACGTACATACATACGTACATACATATACACATATTCATACATACATATATACATATATACATATATATATGATGGCTGTCCCCTCGTTTTCGAGTATGGACATTGCCCCATATAACATTATTAATAATTATTAATTAATTCTATCATGCAATGCCTGTGTGTGAAGATATTTTCAAAGTGAGTATAGACTGTGCACTGAGCAAATCCAACATTCTGAGCGACAGTAGCTGTAACCCGAAAAGAAGAAAAGATCAACATCATCGGTAACTACTGAGCCGCAGGTTTTATATCGGAGTTATCCAGTTTCCTGAGTTACATTCTCCTATAAGAATGCCCTGACAAAGGCTAGGGGTCCTTCACTCCCAGTGGCTTAAAGGCGCGATCGAGTGTCCAACCCAACTATTTCTATGTCCCCGCGCATATACATACACATGCACCCATGTATATACACATATACGTATACATACATATGTACATGTGTATATACATATTTACACACTTTTGGATGGCCGTTGACTCTTATGAGTTCTTCCGCCCTATACATGCATATATACATACATACGTACATACATATATACATACATAAATATATACATACATATATACATACATACATACATATACACATACATAGATGGTGGCTGCCAACTCGTTTTCGAGTACGGCCACTACTTTATATCCATGTAGGAGAACCCCTACCAATGCACTGAACGAGTGTGACTTTTTAGTCCAGCCTGCGACATGAAAACTCTGGTACAAACACTACACTTGTGACAATTATTGACACATAGTGCTGGGACCATGGTACCATGTGACGACAAGTGCAGAGAGATCTCCAGATATAAAGCAATGCCTGTGCCGTGAAGCTTTTATAGTGAGCAAAGGCACTTGACAAAGCCAGTCCCACTCTCTTAACCAAGATGATATTTACCAAAAAGAACACGTCAACATCATTGGATACCATCAGGGTTGCAGATGTTATCAGAGTTTTCCTTCTCCTAGAATTCTGCCTTGACAAAGGCTAAGGGGTCATCTCTACCATACATACACACATACATACACGCATACATTCATACATACATATAGATACATACATACATACATAAATACATACACACATACATACATACATACATACATATATACATAAATATATACATACATACATGCATATATACATACATACATACATACATACATACATACATACATACATACATACATACATACATACATACATACATAAATACATACATAGGATATGTTAGTAACTGCCTCAATACAAATCTTGAGAAGCTAGGCTTCACAGGAACAGAAACAACACAACTAGTTAAGAAATTACAAGTACAATCCATTAATGGAACAGTAAAAATATGTAAAACATTCTAAAAATTATAAAACCATAAGAACATACATATATACATACATGAATATATACATACATACATACAAATATATATATACATAAATATGTACATACATATAGGATGGCTCGTTATCGAGTATGGCCATTGCACGAGAAAAAACCCCATAATAATAACAACAATAATAATAATAATAATAATAATAATAATAATAATGTTTTCTTTATTAACCACAGGGGTTTACATAAAGTAGACATTAAGGACAGTACAGGAATACAGGACGGTACAAATGGGCATTTCTGCGTGTAAAAAAAACAGAGGATGAAATAAAATAACAAAGAAAAATTCCCCAATAGGGGTGAGACTTCGGAGGGACATTTGTGGAGAAAGCCCATTAAAAGACCACAGTGGCCCTGACCACCAGGGCAAGTGCCCTCTCCCAGTTTTCCACCTTTAATTTACAGACACATACTCAGAGAAGGCCCATTCATTCGGGCCATACTTGCTTCTCTCACCCATCTTTCAACAAAATGCTGGGAAGAGAGCACTTCCCTCTCAACCCTGATTTTCCTTTTCAGATGAAATTTGAAAAAGTTAATCAGGGCATCACCGAAGAGGTAAGTGCTCGTCTTCAGCCCTTTCAAACGTGTCCACCATACTATCTCTTTCGCCATGGCCACCAGACAGATAAAAACTGCCTGCCCTATCCGGCTAAAGGAAGAGGGCGGGGCAATCCTCACGATGGACTCAGCTGATAGCTGGATCCGTCCTACACGTGACAGCAGGTCTTCGACATAAACCCACAAGTCAGCAATGCTCGGACACTGGACGAGTGCGTGCAGGACGGTTTCGTCGCCCTGCGCGCATCTCGGACATGCCCGGCTGACGGCACCTCCATGCCTGTAAAGTTTATCCCGAACTGGCAAAGCACCCCGGTAGCACTGCCAGGCCAGGGATTTCTGGAAGTTGTCCATAGGCCCCGGCCCGAAAGTCCTTCCGAAGAGATTGGCTAGTTGATTTTCGTCGACGCCTAGAGTTTCTCCAAGTACGTCGTCGCACTTCCCCTCCACTAATCCCCTATAGAACGCCATGGTGGAGTTTCCACCGATCACATTGCCCGATTGGACGAGGGCTGTGAGCGCCTGAAGACATTCCAGTCTCCAAGCGCTCCCTCTAGGTCTTCGCTTGACCCAGGACTGCAGCTCCGTCAAGGAGACGAGCTGGGGAAAAACGTGTCTAGCAAACGGCGACCACACCTGATCACCGTCGAGGAAGTGGTGGAGATGTCGTAGCCTGAGCGCATGTCTGCGCATCATCAGCCACGGCATGCCCAGCCCTCCACGTAGCGGGTGTTGACAACAGATAGACCACCTGACCATCGGAGCGCGTCCCTTCCACAAGAAGCGAAAGAGCAAACGCTCCAGCGCAGTCAGGCGGGGCTTAGGACAAGGTACGACGGTCAGGCGGTAGTAGATGACGGACGCGATGTACGCGTTATCCACCTCCGCTCGAACTTTCAGGGATAGCTTCCTCTCGGCCCATTTCTGGGTGAGAGAAACCACCCTGCTCGTCACCTCGTCCCAGTTTTTGTCCGTCTGGAGGTCTGGACCGAACCAGACCCCTAACAATTTAACCGGTCCATCTGTCCAGCGCCCGACGACGCTGTTGGACGGCATGGACCTGCCTCTCCAGGGGCCGAGCTGCAGGCCCACTGACTTTTCCAGTTGATCATTGCTCCTGTCACCGCTTCGTATTCTCTTAGTGTAGTGACGATCGCCTCGATGTGTTTGGCGTTCGACACCACTACGGTGA
The DNA here is from genome assembly GCA_964016885.1 of Eledone cirrhosa. Lineage (NCBI taxonomy): Eukaryota > Metazoa > Mollusca > Cephalopoda > Octopoda > Eledonidae > Eledone > Eledone cirrhosa. The sequence goes on from OZ024744.1 coordinate 33,575,172, forward strand.
CATCGTCGGCATATGCTGACACGGATCTTCCGCATCCTAGTTCGCGCGGGATCCCCCTCAACGTCTCCAGTTTGTGCAGTAATGGCTCGAGAGTCAATACGTACAATAGCGACGAGAGGGGACATCCTTGGCGGACCGAGCGCATGATGTTGAACGGTTCCGAAAGGTGACCATTCACTCTCACCACAGAGCAGATGTTGCTGTGCATGGCAGCTATCCAGCCTCTGAAGACGGGCCCAAAGCCAGCCGCCCTCAGGACTGCCTCTAGGTAACGATGGTCGACCCTATCGAAGGCTTTCGACTGATCTAAATTGATCAAAGACCCACCCGTGCCAGGTTCCCTAGCTACACTCTCTACGATGTATCGCATGAGGTGGAGGTTGTTGTGGATGGATCTGTCGGGAATGGCACATCTCTGTGCTCTCCCACCAGACCACCAACGACAAGCGCCAACCTCTTTGCTAGCACCTTGGCCAAAATCTTGAACTCTGTATTTAGCAGAGTTATGGGCCGGAAATTATCTGTTATCCCCCTTGTTCGGATCCTTTCTCAGCAGCGCCACCGCTCCTCGGCTCACAGAGCTGGGAATTCTCCCGTTCTGTTGCCAGTTGCAGTAGACGTCCACCAAGAGGCCTCCGAACAAGTTTGGCATTAGAACGTAAAGTTCATAGGGCAGACCATCCAAACCAGGCGATTTACCGCTTGTGCAACTAGTCATTGCATCCCGTACTTCAGCGGTTGTTATCGGCTTTTCGCAACACTCCTCCGCAGTGGCCGAAAGCCGCGGCAGTCCGTCGAGGTAGACACTAAAGTCGATCCCTCGATCCGGCCCGCCACTGCCCCCGAACAGTTGAGCGAAGTGTCGCTGAAAAGCTTCACACATTTGCCCGGGATCGAGTAGCATGCGCCCGTCGTGGTCGACCAAAGACCGGATCGTGGCTTTGTTGCCACGACGCGCCTCCGCCACTCGGGCCCATTGAACGGCTTTCGTCCCCTCGTGTCTGAGAGCACGCACCCTAGCTCTGACAACGCAGCCTTCGTGCTTTGCATTGAAGAATTGGTCACGGGCCAATTTCGCCGCAAGTACGTCGGTCGCGATGCCTTTGCTAAGCGCCTCATCTAATTTTCTAACTAGTACTCCCTCTGCTCTATTTTTCTCTATTGCTAAAGTCTTACTAAACCTAATGGACTCTATTCTAATTGCTCTTTTCAGAGCAAACCACCACTTGTTGTTGACTATGGCCCCCGTCAACGCCCGCTTAACTAGTTCGCTAATCCGGTCTCTGTAGGCCTTGCGCGCTGGTAAGGACGCGTTTAGTTTCCAGTAGCCGGGTCCTCGCCTATGAAGCCTATCTAAGTCAAGCACACAGATCACGAATTTGTGGTCCGTGTAGCTGACTATCTTGAATTGTGGACAGCCTATGCTAGACCTATCTATTTCCCTACAAAATACTCTATCTAGATATGATCTGGATGACCCTATGCGATTTGTCCAAGTCCACATTGGTACATTCGGGAAATCCATTCGGTACCTGTCAGACAGTTCAAAACGTCTGAGCAGGTTGGTGAGACTCTAGCACCCTCCTTTTCTATCCACTAATCCCACAAAATCCCAGCGTGCATCTAAGATCCCGTTCCAGTCGCCCATTAACACTAAAGAGCGGGACGTTCCAAGAAAGGTCTCCAGACGCCGGAAGAAATCAGGCCGCACTGCTCCTGTCGGGGCATAGACGGCCACTAACCTGAAAGCTTGCCCGTCTCCGCTCGTCACGTCCAGCACCACCAACTTACCTTCTGGGTCCAGGAAGATGGCCCGTATGGCAAGATCCAAACCTCTCCGAAAAAGCACAGCAACTCCTTCCCCCGATCTCGGACGGCTGGGAGATGCGTACACATCGTAGCCGCCGAAGATCGGTGCGAAAGACTGTGCTTCGGAGATTCTGGTCTCGCTGATGGCCACTACATCTATGTTTAGTGACCTGAGGTTGTTGAGCAGGTGGCCCTGCTTCCATGACGACCCCAAGCCACGCGCATTTATGCTGCCTATTCTGAGTGAGGTCATGTTGAAAAGGAGTGGAAAAGATGGGAAAGACCACTTACCTTACTTCTCGTAGGGGAAGGACGGTTTTTCCATCCTTTTCACTGCTTGTGGCCTCCTCAGGAAGGATGTCCTTATAAATCCTCCTGGAGAGTGCTTGTCGGAAGTCTCCGATGTCTTTGGGGAATTTTTGTTTTAGTGTCATGTACGTTTTCTGTGTGATGCGAGTGATTTGTATGTGTGGAGGTGGTGTGAATTTTGGGGTTGTTGTGTAGTCTTTTTCTGTGATGCTGGTGTTGTGTTGGGTGTAGTGTAATAATTGCTTGTTGTTCAAATTTAATGCTGTGTAGTGTGTATCGTTTTGCTTGTTTTGTTTTGTTTGCGTTTGTTGTGGGTTTGTTTCTGTTTCACTTTTTGGTGACTTTTGTGGTGTTGGTGATGGTGGTGTTGGGGTTAATGATGGTGATGGTGTTGGTGTTTGGGTTGATGGGGTTGGTGATGCTGGTGTGGATGGTGGTATATCTGTCCTAACTTTTTTGTTTCTTAATTTATTTGTTTCCCTCTGTATTTTGTTTTTGGAGGGGGAAGGAAGAGAATTTTTTTCTTTTTTGGTTTCTTTTTTTTTTCCGGATATCGTTTCCCACTCCCCGTCGTCACAATCTGTCTCCAGTTGTGATAGGCCGGGGAGTGGAAAATCCTCCACAGGCGTTAGTTTTGGTTGTGGCGTGGTGGATGGTGTAGGCGCTGGTGCTAGTTCTGAAGCGTTGGGTGGTGGTGTTGTTGGTTTTGCTGGTGGTGGTGGTGGTGGTGTTGGTTTTGCTACTGTTGCTGGGGTTGTTGCTGTTATAGTTGCTTCTGTTGTTGCTGCTACAGTTGTTGCTGCCATCTCTGCTACTGGTGGTGTTGATGGTTGTGTCACTGGGGTGGGTAGGAGAGGTGGTCTCAACCTTTTAGCCTGAGGGCAGAAGGGCTTAGGTGGGTTCCTTCACCACAAACGACACACCTAGGTCTTCTGCCCTCGACAATTACCGTTAGGTGGCTGCCGTCAGTGAGGTCTATTACCTCTGGGATCTCCTCAATGCTTTTTTGGTCCGCTTGGATCAGGAGCTCCATCCCAGATCCGGACCAGTTCTCCTGCTTTTCTTTTGCTATTGCTATTATTTTTGTGTTGGCTTCGATGCCGGCGAGGACGGCCGCTATTAGCCAGGGAATTTCGATGGCCGGTGGAACGTGGGTCACCCTGATCTTTACGAGTCTCTGGCCACAATAGCTTGGGACGAGTGTGAAGTCGTCACTTCTTAATGGGGCCATGGAGTGTTCTCTAGCCTCCTCTGGTGTTTCAAAGAACACGTCCACGGTTCCATACTTCTACCCACGTCTGATGTGGGTTTTTCTTGCCCACACATGTCCCAAAGCTTTTTGGATTTGGGACTCGGATGCCCGTTCCACTCGGTGCGATTTTACATTTATTGTTCTATACGACACGGTGCATAGGCGCCGATGCTCCATTTTATTAGGGGGGGGGCTGACCCTGTACCCATCTTTCTTTACCATTTGTTTGGCATTTTCTAAATCCTCCTGAGTTACCGTAAATGCTTCGAACTGTTTTGCTACTCTGGTGAAACTGAGGGTCGGTTTTATAATGTCATTGTTGTTGTTGTTGCTATCGTTATTTGTGTTAATATTAATTTTAGTTTCAGTTGTGGTTGTGGTGACGTCAGTCGTCTTTGGTGGGGAAGTGTCCATTTTCCTTGATTTCATTTCGATATCACGAGTTAATTTATTTTTTTCTTCTTTTGTTTCTGTTGTCGCGGTGGTGGTGGGGTGGTGGTTGTCGCGGTGGTGGTGGGGTGGTGGTTGTCGCGGTGGTGGTGGTGGTGGAGGCTTTAACACCTGCAGTCATTGGTAATGGCGGGAAATGAATGTCTGCCTGAGACAAATTTAAAATATTGCTACTGCTTATATATTTTTTTGTGTTGGCAAATGTAGTAACATTTACAATGGTGGTGTCGGTGTGAGGTGTTAATTTGTGAGGAAGGCTTTCAGCTGCTTGGTGCAGAGGTGAATTAGCCACTTTTTTTCAAATAAATTTTTCATAATAATAAAAAGTTTAAATTTTGGGCACAAGGCCCCAATCTTTTTGGGTGTCCTTTTCGGAAAACAATGTATGTGCGCTTATATATGGTTAACAATAAACATTTTCCATAAATGGCAATTTTTAACAAACGGAAATAACAAACCTAAGCGGAGCTCACGATGATACGATTTCCTACGTAGGTCGCCAATAATAATAATAATAATAATAATAATAATAATAATAATAATAATAATAATAATTCGGATAATAATAATAATAATAATAATAATAATAATAATAATAATAATTCGGATAATAATAATAAAAATTCGGACCCAAAATATATTGTTATAAGGCTCAAATATTCAAATATTCAACTTTGTATTGTACACTGTATATCCAAAAAAAATGGCTATAAATGGAAGAAGAAGAACCCCCCCCCCTCCTCTCTTCTGGCTACACTATATAGGACAGCTAAACTCACCAACACCAGAAACTAGTTACACCACCCACCCCATCATCTGTGTACACTAAACACAACAGCATTTTCACCTTCACCGCCACCGCTCACTACGGCCATCATTACCACCACTATCCCATCACCGCCGCCACCACCCCTTGACTCCTTCACTGCTGCTGCCACCGCTACAGCACCATCACTACAGTAATACGGCTCAAATATTCAAATATTCAACTTTGTATTGTACACTGTATATCCAAAAAAAAAAAAAATAAAATAAAATAAAATGGCTATAAATGGAAGAAGAAGACCCCCCCCCTCCTCTCCTCTGGCTACACTATATAGGACAGCGAAACTCACCAACACCAGAAACTAGATACACCACCCACCCCATCATCTGTGTACACTAAACACAACAGCCTTTTCACCTTCACCGCCACCGCTCACTACGGCCATCATTACCACCACTATCCCATCACCGCCGCCACCACCCCTTGACTCCTTCACTGCTGCTGCCACCGCTACAGCACCATCACTACAGTAATACGGTCGCATCACCGCCACCACTGCCTCGGTATCGACATCACCACCACCACTGTCTCAGTATCGCCAACGCCGCCAGTCTCTGCTGGCTGCCACTTCCACATTATAGAATTCCTACTACTAACAAAGAGGAAGGCATCAAAATATATAGATAGACTCAAAAGAAAAAAAGAAAAAACAAACAACAAAAGCAGCACAGCAACAACAGCAAAAAACGAGAAAAACAAACAGAGAAAAACAAAAACAAAAAAAGAAACCCCAAAAACGTAAAGAAAATAAGAATGAAGAGAGAAGCAGGCGGACGGACAGAGAAGAGGGGGGAAAAAGTAAAACTTAAAAAACAAAAACTAAGTCAGACATTCGAATACTACATTACAATGAAACTTATGCTTATTCATTTTTGGGGCCCTTTCTGCCCGTGTGTTTGTTTGTTTATGTGTGTCCGTATACAGCGTGGTGATAATGCCACACAAGGGCCAAGTGGGATGGCGGATCCACAGATGGCTATGTAAACATACATTCGCCAATCCTCGATAAGAGTGTTTAAATATCGAACATAAACAGTTCGAATAACGGTGAAATGGAGACTAGAACGTCATGTGACAGACTCTCACCCAACAGGTGCCCCCTGGCTCAGCAGCAGGAACCTGACTGTCAACCAAATACTGCTGATGTTGGAGGAAGAAGAAGAAGGAAAGGGGCCAGAACCAACTGGACGAAAGAATTGAATAGAACTGTTATGCAATGCTACCTGAAAAGTAACCCCAAGGAGAGGGGCTACAGGAGACGGATGCATAACATCTGGAACGAGATTGGTTTATTTAAATTAGATGAACAAAAATTGGCCGGGCAGGCTCGGGTAATAAGAACTAATGGGTGGATAAGCGAGCTGGAACTGGAGGAACTGAGCAGAGAGAATGGCTTGGAGATGGCGGGTGTAGTATGCCAGACAAGCGAGCCGGCGGGAAATGAAGGTGAGGAGGTCCTGAGAACGGAGGAACCACCCGAAGCAGACAATGATCTGAATACTGAGATAAATAATACCTGGAACAGAGATACGGCCACTGAGGAGATGAATGCAGACGGGCTAGGACAAGATTCGGTTGACATCCTAAATTTAGTGGTAGATGAGTTGAACAATGATAGTGGGAGACCTATGAACCTAAGATTTGTAGACAGGAAAAAGTTAAAAGAAACAACAGCTAAGGTAAACAAAGTCATCCCATACCTTGAGGCGAGGAGTCTTCACCAGTGCAACAATATCCTCAAAGCAACAGCAAATACGGTGAGGAAACTACTTGGTATAAAAGCGAGAGGAAACAACAGACAAGAAAGAGCAGAGCCGTGGTGGAAGAAGCGACTGAGTGGGCAAATCGGGGAAATGAGAAATGACATAGGAAAGCTTGAGTCACTACTGAATGGGACACTAAAAAACATAGGCACTAAAAATAGACTGGAAATAAAATACAAAACTAGGAGTAAAAAGCTAAATATTATCATAGAGGAATTGAAGCAACGCATTGTAGCAAAGAGTGCCAAAATCAGGCGATACGAGAACAGAGTCAGTCAGTATAAACAGAACCGCATGTTCGACAACAACCAGAAGATGCTGTTTGGACAGCTTGAGGGGAAAGAAAGAGGCAACGACTTGATCCCTGGGGCGGAACAAGCTAAAACATTCTGGAGAGGAATATGGGAGCAGGATGTTAGACACAATGCCCAGGCAGGGTGGATTGAGACAGTACAGAGGGAGATCGGTGAGCAGGCACAGCAACAGACTGATTTGAGTATCACAGTTGAAACTCTTAAGGGGCAAGCCAAAAAACTAACCAACTGGAAATCACCAGGCCCAGATGGTGTGCAGGGGTATTGGATTAAACATTTAACATCCCTCCACCTGAAGCTGATGGCCATGTTCAATGACTGCTTGGTGTCGGGTGAGGTGCCAGAGTGGTTGACAAAAGGTACCACAGTTCTGATAATGAAAGACCGAATCAAGGGTAATGATGTTACCAACTATAGACCTATCACATGTCTGCCCGTAATGTGGAAACTGTTGACGAGCATTGTGTCTGAGGAAATCTACCATCACCTCCACACAAACAACTTGTTGCCGGACGAACAGAAAGGATGCCGAAAGAAGTCACGTGGTACAAAGGACCAGTTGCTTATTGATAAGATGGTAATGGGGAATTGCAGGAGGAGACACACTGATCTTGCCATGGGATGGATAGACTACAGAAAGGCATTTGACATGGTGCCTCATTCCTGGATCACCAAAAGCCTGGAGATCTTCAGGGTGGCAGATAACATCAGACAGTTGCTGGGCAGGAGTATGGGGTCCTGGGAGACAGAGTTGACATCAACTGGAGTATCCTTGGGAAGCGTGAAGATCAAGAGAGGTATCTTCCAGGGAGATAGCCTGTCCCCTCTGTTGTTTGTCCTTGCCCTGATGCCCTTGACCATTATGCTGCGAAAAGTGAGAGCAGGATACAAGTTGGGAAGGGGAGAGCTTACCATCAATCACCTCCTCTTCATGGACGATCTTAAGCTCTTCGGGAAAAGTGAGAAGGAGTTGGATGTGCTTGTTGACACTGTCCGTATTTTCAGCAGTGATATATGTATGCAGTTTGGTATTGGTAAATGTGGAGTCATTGTGATGAGGAGGGGTAGGTTGAGCAGAAGTAACGGGATCCAGATACCAACAGGTGAGATGATAAAGGAAATTGACTCTGAGGAAGGATACAAGTATTTGGGCGTTCTGGAGGCTGATGGCATAAAGAACAAAAAAATGAAGGAATTGTTAAAAACTGAATACATTCGGAGAGTAAGGAGCGTATTGAAGTCACATCTGAACAGCAGAAATGCCATAAGCGCAGTAAATTCCCGAGCTGTGTCTATTATTAGGTACAGTGCGGGAATTCTGAGATGGAATGTTGCTGAACAAAAAGAAATGGATAGGAAGACTAGGAAGCTATTGACTATCTACAACATGTTCCACAAGAGGAGTGATGTCGATAGACTCTACCTAAGGAGATCTGAGGGTGGAAGAGGTCTTATCAGCATAGAGGACTGTGTTCAGATGGAGAAAAACAACCTATACAAATACGTGACCTATAGTAAGGAGCCAATGCTCAGAGCTGTACTGAAGGAGGGGACAGTAGGCCAGGGGATATCCAAGGAGGAAATAACATCAAGGAGGAAGAGCAGCCTTAAGGGAAAATCCCTTCATAGTACCTTCTTTGAGAAAACTGAATTTAGAGATCCACAGACATGGAACTGGTTGAGAAGAGGAGACCTCAAAAAGGCTACAGAAGGAATGCTAATGGCTGCGCAGGAGCAGGCCCTCAAAACGAAGTGGTTGAAGCACCATATCTACAAGGAGGAGGCTAGCCCACTGTGCAGGATCTGTGGAGAGAGAGAGGAGACTGTGGCTCACATTGTGTTCGAGTGTAAACACCTAGCCCAGACCCACTATAAGGGCTGGAGACACGATGTGATGGGCAGGGTGATCCACTGGCACCTGTGCAAAGTAAACAATCTACCACATTCTGAGAAATGGTATGAGCATAGGCCAGAGGCGGTGATGGAGAACAGTCAGGTGAAGGTGCTGTGGGATTTTAGGATACAGACGGACAAAAAACTGGAACACAATAGACCTGACCTGGTGGTTGTGGACAAAGAAAAAAGATCGTGCCTGATTGTGGATGTGGCCTGCCCGTTCGACACGAGAGTGCAAGAGAAGGAGAGGGAGAAAATTAACCGATACCAGGACCTAAAGTGGGAGGTGAAAAGGATTTGGAACTGCCATGAAGTCAAAGTGATCCCGATTGTCATAGGCGCACTGGGGACTATCTCCAAAGGTTTCCAGGGATGGTTAAAGAAAATCGGCCCCTTCACGCTTTTTGGAACGCTTCAAAAGGCATGCTTGCTTGGAACGGCAAGAACCCTCCGATACGTCCTGAATATCTGAGGCTGCAGGTAGTGGCTTGATATTCAATCCAACGGACTTTCCAGTTAACCAACATCAATGACTGAGATTCAAGGAATAACAATAACAATAATAATAATAATAATAATGATTTCTTTATTAACCAGAAGGGTTTACATAAAGTAGACATTAAGGACAGTACAGGACAATGCAGGACGGTACAAATGGGCTTTTCTGCGTGTAAAAAACAAAAACAGAGGATGTAACAAAAAATACAAATGAAAAATTCCCCAATAGGAGGAGACTTCGGAGGGACATTTGTGGAGAAAGCCCAGTAAAAAGCCACAATGACCCTGACCACCAATGCAAGTGCCCTCTCCCAGTTTTCCACCTTTAATTTACAGATATATACTCAGAGTAGGCCCATTCACTCGGGCCATTCTTGCTTCTCTCACCCATCTTTCAACAAAATGCTGGGAAGAGAGCACTTCCCTCTCTACTCTGATTTTCCTTTTCAAATGAAATTTGAAAAAGTCAATCAGAGCATCACCGAAGAGGTAAGTGCTCGTCTTCAGCCCTTTCAAACGTGTCCACCATACTATCTCTTTCGCCATGGCCACCAGACAGATAAAAACTGCCTGCCCTTCCCGGCTAAAGGAGGAGGGCGGGGCAATCCTCACGATGGACTCAGATGATAGCCGGATCCGTCCTAAACGCGACAGCAGGTGTTCGACATAAACCCACAAGTCAGCAATTTTCGGACACTGGACGAGTGCGTGCAGGACGGTTTCGTCGCCCTGTGCGCATCTCGGACATGCCCGGCTGACGGCACCTCCATGCCTGTAGAGTTTATCCCGAACTGGCAAGGCTCCTCGGTAGCACTGCCAGGCCAGAGATTTCTGGAAGTTGTCCATAGGCCCCGGCCCGAAAGTTCTTCCGAAGAGATTGGCTAGTTGATTTTCGTCGACGCCTAGAGTTTCCCCAAGTACGTCGTCGCTCTTCCCCTCCACTAATCCTCTATAGAACGCCGAGGTGGAGTTTCCACCGATCACATTGCCCGATTGGTCGAGGGCTGTGAGCACCTGAAGACATTCCAGTCTCCAGGCGCTCCCTCTCGGTCTTCGCTTGTCCCAGGACTGCAGCTCCGTCAAGGAAACGAGCTGGGGAAATACGTGTCTAGTAAACGGCGACCACACCTGATCACCGTCGAGGAAGAGGTGGAGATGTCGTAGCCTGAGCGCGTGCCTGCGCATCATCAGCCACGGCATGCCCAGCCCTCCACGTAGCGGGTGTTGACAACAGATGGACCGCCTGACCATCGGAGCGCGTCCCTTCCACAAAAAGCGAAAGAGCAAACGCTCCAGCGCAGTCAGGCGAGGCTTAGGACAAGGTACGACGGTCAGGCGGTAGCAGATGACCCCCGCTCGACCTTTCAGGGATAGCTTCCTCTCCGCCCATTTCTGGGTGAGAGAAGCCACCCTGCTCGTCACCTCTTTCCCAGTTTTTGTCCGTCTGGAGGTCCGGACCGAACCAGACCCCTAGCAATTTAACCGGTCCGTCCGTCCAGCGCCCGACGACGCTGTTGGACGGCATGGACCTGCCTCTCCAGGGGCCGAGCTGCAGGCCCACTGACTTTTCCTGGTTGATCATTGCTCCTGTCACCGCTTCGTATTCTCTTAGTGTAGTGCCGATCGCCTCGATGTGTTTGGCGTTCGACACCACTACGGTGACATCGTCCGCATACGCTGACACGGATCTTCCGCATCCTAGTTCGCGCGGGACTCCCCTCAACGTCTCCAGTTTGTGCAGTAATGGCTCGAGAGTCAATACGAACAAGAGGGACGAGAGGGGACATCATTGGCGGACCGAGCGCATGATGTTGAACGGTTCCGACAGGTGACCGTTCACTCTCACCACAGAGCAGATGTCGCTGTGCATGGCAGCGATCCAGCCTCTGAAGACGGGCCCAAAGCCAGCCGCCCTCAGGACTGCCGCTAGGTAACGATGGTCGACCCTATCGAAAGCTTTCGACTGATCTAAATTGATCAAGGACCCACCCGTGCCAGGTTCCTTAGCTACCCTCTCTATGACGTATTGCATGAGGTGGAGGTTGTCGTGGATGGATCTGTCGGGAATGGCGCATGTCTGCGCCTCTCCCACCAGACCACCAACGACAAGCGCCAACCTCTTTGCTAGCACCTTGGCCAAAATCTTGAACTCTGTGTTTAGCAGAGTTATGGGCCGGAAATTATCTATGTTATCCCCCTTGTTCGGATCCTTTCTCAGCAGTGCCACAGCTCCTCGGCTCACAGAACTGGGAATTCTCCCGTTCTGTTGCCAGTTGCAGTAGACGTCCGCCAAGAGGCCTCCGAACAAGTCTGGCATCTGTACGTCAAGTTCATAGGGCAGACCATCCAAACCAGGCGATTTACCCCTTGTGCAGCCAGTCATTGCCTCCCTTACTTCAGCGGCTGTTATAGGCTTTTCGCAACACTTCGCCTCAGTGGCCGAGAGCCGCGGCAGTCCGTCGAGGTAGACACTAAAGTCCATCCCTCGACCCGGTCCACCGCTGCCCCCGAACAGCTGAGCTAAGTGTCGCTGAAAAGCTTCACACATTTGCCCGGGATCGAGTAGCATGCGCCCGTCGTGGTCGACCAAAGACCGGATCGTGGCTTTGTTGCCACGATGCGCCTCCGCCACTCGGGCCCATTGAACGGCTTTCGTCCCCTCGTGTCTGAGAGCACGCACCCTTGCTCTGACAACGCAGCCTTCGTGCTTTGCATTGAAGAATTGGTCAAGGGCCAATTTCGCCGCAAGCACGTCGGTCGCAATGCCTTTGCTAAGCGCCTCGTCTAATTTTCTAACTAGTTCTCCCTCTGCTCTATTTTTCTCTATTGCTAAAGCCTTACTAAACCTAATGGATTCTATTCTAATCGCTCTTTTCAGAGCAAACCACCACTTGTTGTTGACTATGGCCTCCGTCAACGCCCGCTTAACTAGTTCGCTAATCCGGTATCAGTAGGCCTTGCGCGCTGGTAAGGACGCGTTTAGCTTCCAGTAGCCGGGTCCTCGTCTATGAAGCCTATCTAAGTCAAGCACACAGATCACGAATTTGTGGTCCGTGTAGCTGACTATCTTGAATTGTGGATAGCCTATGCTAGACCTATCTATTTCCCTACAAAATACTCTATCTAGATATGATCTGGATGACCCTATGCGATTTGTCCAAGTCCACATTGGCGCATTCGGGAAATCGATCGCTACCTGTCAGACAGTTCAAAACGCCTGAGCAGGTTGGTGAGGCTCTTTCACCCTCCACCCCTATCCGCTAATCCCACACAGTCCCAGCGTGCATCTAAGATCCCGTTCCAGTCGCCCACTAACACTAAAGAGCGGGACGTTCCAAGAAAGGTCTCCAGACGCCGGAAGAAATCAGGCCGCCCTGCTCCTATCGGGGCATAGACAGCCACTAGCCTGAAAGCTTGCCCGTCTCCGCTGGTCACATCCAGCACCACCAGCTTACCTCTGGGTCCAGGAAGATGGCTCGTATGGCGAGATCCAAACCTCTCCGAAAAAGCACAGCAACTCCTCCCCCCGATCCCGGACGGCTGGTAGATGCGTACACATCGTAGCCGCCGAAGATCGGTGCGAAGGCCCGTGCTTCGGAGATTCTGGTCTCGCTGATTGCCACTACATCTATGTTTAGTGACCTGAGGTCGTTGAGCAGGTGACCCTGCTTCCATGACGACCCCAAGCCACGCGCATTTATGCTGCCTATTCTGAGTGAGGTCATGTTTAAAATAGAGTGGAAAAGATGGGAAAGACCACTTACCGTACTTTTGGTAGAGGAGGGATGGTTTTTACATGCCTTTTCACTTGATCGTCTGGTGAAGGGACCGTTGAATCGTCCCTTCGGCTGATCGTCGGCTCTTCTAAGAGAATGTCTGAATATACTCTTCGATTGATAGTTCCTCCTAGGTCCCTGAAATCACCAACTGCGTTGGGGAATTTCGTTTTAATGTTTGTGTATTGTTTCTGTGCTATTTTTAGCAGTCTTATGTTAGTTGGTGTTTTGATTGGTGCTGCTATTATGTAGTCGTGTTGTGAAATGTCTGTGTGTTCAATTATGTAAGTCATTAGTTTCTTGTTGTGAGTATTTATTGCCGTGCATTTGTTTTTCTGGGGGTGGGGTGTGGTTCTGCTATTTTCTTGTCGTTGTTGCTGGGTGTGTGTGTTTTGTTGTTGTGTTTGCGATGTTGGTGCTTGTGGTGGTGGTGTTGAAGGTGTTGTTGGCGGTGGGGTTGTCGCCGGTGGTGATGGTGGTGCTAGTGTGGGTGGTGATGGTGTTAGTGGTGTTGCTGCTGTGGGTCTCTTTGCAGTAGACTTTACCCTTTTCTCATTTCTTTCCTCCCTTTTCGAAGGCGACGATGCGCTGCTTCTGCGTTTGTGCCTTCTTACGACCTTTTGCCATCTCTCTCCCACCTCACACTCCATGTCTGATTCTGTGAGGTCGGGGAGGGGTACCAGCTCCACTCTTTCACTTGTATTTGTTGGTGATGTTTGCACTGGAGTCTCTGTTGCAGCTGCATTAGGTATTGTTGTTGTTATTGTTAATATTTCCACTTCTGCTGCTGTTTTTGATTTCCGTGGCGTGGGTATGGGTGCCACGGACCTATCGTTCCTGGTTGCCGCTTGTCCTGTTGCTGGTAGCCGTGGAGCCGGTTTCGGAAGGAGGGGTGGTTTCTCCTTTCTCAGGGTCTTCTCGTTGTGGATCGAAGGTGAGTCTTCGATCCACAGCGAGAGCATTTCGGGCGTTTTCCCTCAACACTTATGGGCAGTTGAGTGCCGTTATCGAAGTCTATCACATCCGGGATAGCTTCGATGCACTCCTGGTTGGTTTGGATTAGCATCTCAATGGAGGTGCCGACCCAATCTTCTCTTACTTTTTTCTGTACTTGCATTACAGTTGTTTTGTCCTCGATTCCGACGAGGACAGACGCGGCCAGCCAAGAAGGGGCCATCCCGGGGGGGGGGGACGTGGGTCAGTTTGACCCTCACAATTTTTTGCCCGCAGTAGGAGGGCACCAACACCATTTCCTCGCTCCTTAGGGTCACTACGGATTGGGCCTTTGCCTCCTGGGGTGTGGCAAAAAGTACGTCTACGGTGGCATATTTCTTTCCTCGGGTGATGTGCGTTTTCCGCTGCCACACAGACCTCAAGGCTTTTTGTATTTGAGCCTCTGTGGCTCTTTCCACCCTACGGGATTTTGTACTTACTGTACGGTACGTGACCGTACAGTGCTCTTGGGTTTCGAAAAATGTTTCCGCTGCCTTGCAGATTGCTCGGTGTCCAGTCTTTGTCACCATCTTCTTCGCTTCCTCTAATTCCTCATTTGTTATGAGGATTGTTTCCAAGTTTTTCGCAATACCTGCAAATGAGATTGGTTTTTCTTTGCTGCTGTTGTTGTTGTCGTCAGAGCTGCTGTTACTTTTGTTGTTGCTGCAGGTACTACGACTACTGCCTCCGCCGCTGTTGCTGTGGTTGTTGTTGGTGTTGCTGCTGCTGCTAATGCTGTTGTTGTTTATGCTGCTGTTGATGCTGTTGCGGCTGCTACTGTTGTTTTCATTGTCACTGTTGCTGTTGTTATTACGGCTGCTACTGCTATTATTCCTGACGTCAGACGAATGAACTGGGTTTTCGTATTTCCCGCACACCTGTTTCGTCGTTGTCGTCGTCGTCGTGGAGAAACCTTGCACGCTTTGCACGAGACTTTTCTTTTCTTTCGTCGTTTGCGAAAGAGAAGGGAGGGAGAGAGACAATCTTCTCTCTGCTGTAGTGACGATTGAGGAAGAAGAAGACGGAATGAGTGGGAGTGACCTATGCAAATTCTTTTTCGTAGCCATGTTGTTTTTTTTTGTTTAAAATAAATATTGGGTACAAAACCCCAATAAGCAGTTATTTAACCCCGAAGGGCCAAATAATGGGCAGAAAGACCCCTCTCACGAGGAGGGTGTTTTTGTCTACAAGTTGGTCTAAGTTTTAAACAATTTACAATTGTTATAGCGTTCAAAATTTACAGTACCTTACAGAGCCGAGCCTCCGTCAACCATAGCATTCAATAATAATAATAATAATAATAATAATAATAATAATAAAAACTTACAAATATCTAGGTGTTTGTGAAGGAGACGGAATCAAGCACTCGACAATGAGGGAAAGGATAAGGAAGGAATGTTACCGCAGAGTAAGAGCAATCTTAAGAACGGAATTGAATGCAAGGAATAGGATCGATGCCATAAACACGCTTGCCATACCAGTAGTAACCTACAGTTACAATGTCATCAACTGGTCAAGCACAGAGATCCGTAGGCTCGATACAAAAATTAGAAAATTCTTAACCATGCACAGAATGCATCACCCTAAGGCAGATATAGATAGAATATATCTCCCTAGGAAAGAAGGAGGACGTGGGTTAATCCAGTTAGACATTGCGTTGAAAACTGCAACAATTGGATTATCTACATATCTAAGGGAATCACATGATTGGATGATCAAACTCGTTTTGAAACACGAAAGCATAAAAAGATCATATTCCATTACAAAAGATGCACAAAGATACAGTAATGGACTACAAATTTCAGAAGTCCCATTTACTGCTGAAATGGAAAACACAGAAAAAACAAAGCAGGTAAAAGTAACTGCAAAGAAAGAACTGCTACAGAAACTGGCTAAGAAATGGCAAGAAAAGCCTCTGTATGGAAAATACCCAGAGCGAGCTAACAATCCTGATGTTGACAAAACTTTAACCCATCAGTGGTTGGCATCCTCTGGACTGAAATCGGAGACTGAAGGACTGATTATATCGGCACAAGATCAGTGTCTGCCAACAAAAAATTACCAAGCCAACATAATAAAAAATGGGTGCAGCCCATTATGCCGTGTATGCAAAAAACAACCAGAGACCATTGACCATATAATTTCAATGTGCAGTCCTATAGCTCCAACCGAATATCTAAACAGGCATGACAGAGCTGCACAATACATACATTGGATAATGTGTAAGCATTTTGACCTGCCCCATCAAAAGAATTGGTGGGAGCATCAACCACCTCCCATACTTGAAAAAGATCACATCTCAATCTTGTGGAACTTTAGCATCCAAACAGACCGAAAAATAGATGCAAATAGACCTGATATAATATTGAAGGACTTTCAAAAGAGGGTATCCCTGCTAATTGATATGTCTGTTCCAATAGACAAGAATGTATCTATAAAAACATTTGAAAAGTTGAGCAAGTATAAGGACCTGGAGATAGAAATTGGAAAAATGTGGAAATTGAGAACTAAAACAATACCAGTGGTTGTAGG
The DNA here is from genome assembly GCA_964016885.1 of Eledone cirrhosa. Taxonomy (NCBI): domain Eukaryota; kingdom Metazoa; phylum Mollusca; class Cephalopoda; order Octopoda; family Eledonidae; genus Eledone; species Eledone cirrhosa. Next base: position 33,591,590 of record OZ024744.1, read on the forward strand.
CGCTCTGGGAATGATACCTAAGGGGTCTAACGATTACTTATCGCAAATCCCAGGAAACCCGCGTATAGGAGAAATACAAAAGATAGTACTAATGGGAACTGCCCATATACTAAGGAAGATTCTGTCAATATAAGTACAAGTACATCACAAGTCTAAACACTAAAGATGCATGTGTGAATATGTATGTTCTTTCTTGAACATGGCGGACCTTGTTGTCTCTTGAGGTCACTGGTTGTGACTTGGTGATAACTCCTATGAACATAAAGCAAGATAAATGCAACTGTAATAATAATAATAATAATAAGATCACATCTCAATCTTGTGGAACTTTAGCATCCAAACAGACCGAAAAATAGATGCAAATAGACCTGATATAATATTGAAGGACTTTAAAAAGAGGGTATGCCTGCTAATTGATATGTCCGTTCCAATAGATAAGAATGTGTTTATAAAAAACATTTGAAAAATTGAGCAAGTATAAGGACCTGGAGATAGAAATTGGAAAAATGTGGAAATTGAGAACTAAAACAATACCAGAGGTTGTAGACGCTCTAGGAATGATACCTAGGGGGTCTAATGATTACTTATCGCAAATCCCAGGAAACCCGCTTATAGGAGAAATACAAAAGATAGTACTAATGGGAACTGCCCATATACTAAGGAAGATTCTGTCAATATAAGTACATCACAAGTCTAAACATAAAATGCATGTGTGAGTATGTATGTTCTTTCTTGAACATGGCGGACCTTGTTGTCTCTTGAGGTCACTGGTTGTGACTTGGTGATGACTCCTATGAACATAAAGCAAGATAAATGCAACTGTAATAATAATAATAATAATAATAATAATAATAATAATAATAATAATAATAATAATGGAGAAGGAGAGGGAGAAAATTAACCGATACCAGGACCTAAAGTGGGAGGTGAAAAGGATTTGGAACTGCCATGAAGTCAAAGTGATCCCGATTGTCATAGGCGCACTGGGGACTATCTCCAAAGGTTTCCAGGGATGGTTAAAGAAAATCGGCCCCTTCACGCTTTTTGGAACGCTTCAAAAGGCATGCTTGCTTGGAACGGCAAGAACCCTCCGATACGTCCTGAATATCTGAGGCTGCAGGTAGTGGCTTGATATTCAATCCAACGGACTTTCCAGTTAACCAACATCAATGACTGAGATTCAAGGAATAACAATAACAATAATAATAATAATAATAATAATAATAATAATAAAGTGACATATGTATGCAGTTTGGTATTGGTAAATGTGGAGTCATTGTGATGAGGAGGGGTAGGTTGAGCAGAAGTAACGGGATCCAGATACCAACAGGTGAGATGATAAAGGAAATTGACTCTGAGGAGGGATACAAGTATTTGGGCGTTCTGGAGGCTGATGGCATAAAGAACAAAAAAATGAAGGAATTGTTAAGAACTGAATACATTCGGAGAGTAAGGAGCGTATTGAAGTCACATCTGAACAGCAGAAATTCCATAAGCGCAGTAAATTCCCGAGCTGTGTCTATTATTAGGTACAGTGCGGGAATTCTGAGATGGAATGTTGCTGAACAAAAAGAAATGGATAGGAAGACTAGGAAGCTATTGACTATCTACAACATGTTCCACAAGAGGAGTGATGTCGATAGACTCTACCTAAGGAGATCTGAGGGTGGAAGAGGTCTTATCAGCATAGAGGACTGTGTTCAGATGGAGAAAAACAACCTATACAAATACGTGACCTATAGTAAGGAACCAATGCTCAGAACTGTACTGAAGGAGGGGACAGTAGGCCAGGGGATGTCCAAGGAGGAAATAACATCAAGGAGGAAGAGCAGCCTTAAGGGAAAATCCCTTCATAGTACCTTCTTTGAGAAAACTGAATTTAGACATCCACAGACATGGAACTGGTTGAGAAGAGGAGACCTCAAAAAGGCTACAGAAGGAATGCTAATGTGCAGGATCTGTGGAGAGAGAGAGGAGACTGTGGCTCACATTGTGTCCGAGTGTAAACACCTAGCCCAGACCCACTATAAGGGCTGGAGACACGATGTGATGGGCAGGGTGATCCACTGGCACCTGTGCAAAGTAAACAATTTACCACATTCTGAGAAATGGTATGAGCATAGGCCAGAGGCGGTGATGGAGAACAATCAGGTGAAGGTGCTGTGGGATTTTAGGATACAGACGGACAAAAAACTGGAACACAATAGACCTGACCTGGTGGTTGTGGACAAAGAAAAAAGATCGTGTCTGATTGTGGATGTGGCCTGCCCGTTCGACACGAGAGTGCAAGAGAAGGAGAGGGAGAAAATTAACCGATACCAGGACCTAAAGTGGGAGGTGAAAAGGATTTGGAAATGCCATGAAGTCAAAGTGATCCCGATTGTCATAGGCGCACTGGGGACTATCTCCAAAAGTTTCTAGGGATGGTTAAAGAAAATCGGCCCCTTCACGCTTTTTGGAACGCTTCAAAAGGCATGCTTGCTTGGAACAGCAAGAGCCCTCCGATACGTCCTGAATATCTGAGGCTGCAGGTAGTGGCTTGATATTCATTCCAACGGACTTTCCAGTTAACCAACATCAATGACTGAGATTCAAGGAATAACAACAATAATAATAATAATAATAATAATAGTTCGAAAAGTAATAATAATGTTTTCTTTATTAACCACAAGGGATTACATAAAGTAGACATTAAGGACAGTACAGGACAATACAGGACGGTACAAATGGGCATTTCTGCGTGTAAAAAAAACAGAGGATGTAATAAAATAACAAAGAAAAATTCCCCAATAGGGGGGGAGACTTCCAAGGGACATTTGTGGAGAAAGCCCATTAAAAGACCACAGTGACCCTGGCCACCAGGGCAAGTGCCCTCTCCCAGTTTTCCACCTTTAATTTACAGACACATACTCATAGAAGGCCCATTCATTCGGGCCATACTTGCTTCTCTCAAAAAGTAATAATAATAGTAACAATAATAATAATAATAATAATAATAATAAGAAGAAGAAGAAGAAGAAGAATACGAAATCACCGGAGGTGATGAAATCACCGGTGGTTATGTAACCATACATTCGCCAATCCTCGATAAGAGTGTTTAAATGTCGAACCTAAACAGTTCGAATAACTGTGAAATGGAGACTAGAATGTCATGTGACAGACTCTCACCCAACAGGTGCTCCCTGGCTCAGCAGCAGGGACCTGGCTGTCAACCAAATACTGCTGGTGTCGGAGGAAGAAGAAGAAAGAAAGGGACCAGAACCAACTGGAAGAAAGAATTGAATAGAACTGTTATGCAATGTTACCTGAAGAGTAACCCCAAGGAGAAAGGCTATAGGAAACGGATGCATAACATCTGGAACGAGATTGGTCTATTTAAATTAGATGAACAAAAATTGGCCGGGCAGGCTCGGGTAATAAGAACTAATGGGTGGATAAGCGAGCTGGAACTGGAGGAACTGAGCAGAGAGATTAGCTTAGAGATGGAGAGTGGAGTATGCCAGGCAAACGAGCCAGTGGGAAATGAAGGGGAAGAGGTCGAGAGAACGGAGGAACCACCCGAAGCAGACAATGATCTGAATGCTGAGATAAATAATACCTGGAACAGAGATACGGCCACTGAGGAGATGAATGCTGACGGGCTAGGACAAGATTTGGTTGATATCCTAAACTTAGTGGTAGATGAATTGAACAATGATAGTGGGAGACCTATGAACCTAAGATTTGTAGACAGGAAAAAGTTAAAAGAAACAACAGCTAAGGTAAACAAAGTCATCCCATACCTTGAGGCGAGGAGCCTTCAGCAGTGCAACAATATCCTCAAAGCAACAGCAAATACGGTGAGGAACCTACTTGGTATAAAAGCGAGAGGAAACAACAGACAAGAAAGAGCAGAGCCTTGGTGGAAGAAACGACTGAGTGGTCAAATCCGGGAAATGAGAAATTATATTGGAAAGCTTGAGTCCCTACTGAATGGGACTCTAAAAAACATAGACACTAAAAATAGACTGGAAATAAAGTACAAAATTAGGAGGAAAAATCTAAATATTATCATAGAGGAACTGAAGCAACGCATTGTAGCATAGAGTGTAAAAATCAGGCGATACGAGAACAGAGTCAGTCAGTATAGACAGAACCGCATGTTCGACAACAACCAGAAGATGCTGTTTGGACAGCTTGAAGGGAAAGAAAGAGGCAACGACTTGATCCCTGAGGCAGAACAAACTAAAACATTCTGGAGAGGAATATGGGAGCAGGATGTTAAACATAATGACCAGGCAGTGTGGATTGAGACAATACGGAAGGAGATTAGTGAACAGGCACACCAAGAAACTGATTTGAGTATCACAGTTGAAACTCTTAAGGGGTAGGCCAAAAAACTAACCAACTGGAAATCACCAGGCCCAGATGGTGTGCAGGGGTATTGGATTAAAAATATAACATCCCTCCACCCGGAACTGACAACCATGTTCAATCCATGTTCAATGACTGCTTGATGTCAGGTGAGGTACCAGAGTGGTTGACAAAAGGTACCACAGTTCTGATAATGAAAGACCGAATCAAGGGTAATGATGTTACCAACTATAGACCTATCACATGTCTGTCCGTAATGTGGAAACTGTTGACAAGCATTATGTCTGAGGAAATCTACCATCACCACCACACAAACAACTTGTTACCCGACGAACAGAAAGGATGCCGAAAGAAGTCACGTGGTACAAAGGACCAGTTACTTATTGATAAGATGGTAATGAGGAATTGCAAGAGGAGACACACTGGTCTTGCCATGGGATGGATAGACTACAAAAAGGCATTTGACATGGTGCCTCATTCTTGGATCACCAAAAGCCTGGAGATCTTCAAGGTGGCAGATAACATCAGACAGTTGTTGGGCAAAAGTATGAAGTCCTGGGAAACAGAGTTAACATCAACTGGAGAATCCTTGGGAAGCGTGAAGATCAAGAGAGGTATCTTCCAGGGAGATAGTCTGTCCCCTCTGTTGTTTGTCCTTGCCCTGATGCCCCTGACCAGTGTACTGCGAAAAGTGAGAGCAGGATACAGGTTGGGAAAGGGAGGGCTTACCATCAATCACCTCCTCTTCATGGACGATCTTAAGCTCTTCGGGAAGAGTGAGAAGGAGTTGGATGTGCTTGTTGACACTGTCCGTATTTTCAGCAATGATATATGTATGCAATTTGGTATTAGTAAGTGTGGAGTCATTGTGATGAAGAGGGGTAAATTGAGCAGAATTAACGGAATCCAGGTACCAACAGGTGAGATGATAAAGGAAATTGACTCTGAAGATGGATACAAGTATTTGGACGTTCTGGAGGCTGATGACATCATGAACAAAAAAATGAAGGAATTGATAAGAACTGAATACATTCGGAGAGTAAGGAGCGTATTAAAGTCACATCTGAACAGTAGGAATGCCATAAGTGCAGTAAATTCCCGAGCTGTGTCTATTATTAGGTACAGTGCGGGAATTCTGAGATGGAATGTTGCTGAACATAAGGAAATGGATAGGAAGACTAGGAAGCTATTGACTATCTACAACATGTTCCACAAGAGGAGTGATGTGGTTAGACTCTACTTAAGGAGATCTGAAGGTGGAAGAGGTCTTATCAGCATAGAGGACTGTGTTCAGATGGAGAAAAACAACCTACACAAATACGTGACTGATAGTAAGGAGCCAATGCTCAGAACTCTACTGAAGGAGAGGACAATAGGCCAGGGGATGTCCAAGGAGGAAATAACATCAAAGAGAAAGAGCAGCCATCAGGAAAAATCCCTTCATAGTACCTTCTTTCAGAAAACTGAATTTAGAGATCCACAGACATGGAACTGGTTGAAAAGAGGAGACCTTAAAAAGACCTACAGAAAGAATGTTAATGGCTGCGCAGGAGCAGGCCCTCAAAACGAAGTGGTTGAAACACCATATTTACAAGGAGGAGGCTAGCCCACTGTGCAGGATCTGTGGACAGAGAGAGGAGACTGTGGCTCACATTGTATCCGAGTGTAAACACCTAGCCCAGACTCAGTATAAGGGCTGGAGACACGATGTGATGGGCAGGGTGATCCACTGGCACCTATGCAAAGTAAACAATTTACCACATTCTGAGAAGTGGTATGAGCATAAGCCAGAGGCTGTGATAGAAAACGATCAGGTGAAGGTGCTGTGGGATTTTAGGATACAGACGGACAAGAAACTTGAACACAATAGACCTGACCTGGTGGTTGTGGACAAAGAAAAAAGATCGTGTCTGATTGTGGATGTGGCCTGCCCGTTCGACACGAGAGTGCAAGAGAAGGAGAGGGAGAAAATTAACCGATACCAGGACCTAAAGTGGGAGGTGAAAAGGATTTGGAACTGCCATGAAGTCAAAGTGATCCCGATTGTCATAGGCGCACTGGGGACTATCTCCAAAAGTTTCTAGGGATGGTTAAAGAAAATCGGCCCCTTCACGCTTTTTGGAACGCTTCAAAAGGCATGCTTGCTTGGAACAGCAAGAGCCCTCCGATACGTCCTGAATATCTGAGGCTGCAGGTAGTGGCTTGATATTCATTCCAACGGACTTTCCAGTTAACCAACATCAATGACTGAGATTCAAGGAATAACAACAATAATAATAATAATAATAATAATAGTTCGAAAAGTAATAATAATGTTTTCTTTATTAACCACAAGGGATTACATAAAGTAGACATTAAGGACAGTACAGGACAATACAGGACGGTACAAATGGGCATTTCTGCGTGTAAAAAAAACAGAGGATGTAATAAAATAACAAAGAAAAATTCCCCAATAGGGGGGGAGACTTCCAAGGGACATTTGTGGAGAAAGCCCATTAAAAGACCACAGTGACCCTGGCCACCAGGGCAAGTGCCCTCTCCCAGTTTTCCACCTTTAATTTACAGACACATACTCATAGAAGGCCCATTCATTCGGGCCATACTTGCTTCTCTCAAAAAGTAATAATAATAGTAACAATAATAATAATAATAATAATAATAATAAGAAGAAGAAGAAGAAGAATACGAAATCACCGGAGGTGATGAAATCACCGGTGGTTATGTAACCATACATTCGCCAATCCTCGATAAGAGTGTTTAAATGTCGAACCTAAACAGTTCGAATAACTGTGAAATGGAGACTAGAATGTCATGTGACAGACTCTCACCCAACAGGTGCTCCCTGGCTCAGCAGCAGGGACCTGGCTGTCAACCAAATACTGCTGGTGTCGGAGGAAGAAGAAGAAAGAAAGGGACCAGAACCAACTGGAAGAAAGAATTGAATATAACTGTTATGCAATGTTACCTGAAGAGTAACCCCAAGGAGAAAGGCTATAGGAAACGGATGCATAACATCTGGAACGAGATTGGTCTATTTAAATTAGATGAACAAAAATTGGCCGGGCAGGCTCGGGTAATAAGAACTAATGGGTGGATAAGCGAGCTGGAACTGGAGGAACTGAGCAGAGAGATTAGCTTAGAGATGGAGAGTGGAGTATGCCAGGCAAACGAGCCAGTGGGAAATGAAGGTGAAGAGGTCGAGAGAACGGAGGAACCACCCGAAGCAGACAATGATCTGAATGCTGAGATAAATAATACCTGGAACAGAGATACGGCCACTGAGGAGATGAATGCTGATGGGCTAGGACAAGATTTGGTTGATATCCTAAACTTAGTGGTAGATGAATTGAACAATGATAGTGGGAGACCTATGAACCTAAGATTTGTAGACAGGAAAAAGTTAAAAGAAACAACAGCTAAGGTAAACAAAGTCATCCCATACCTTGAGGCGAGGAGCCTTCAGCAGTGCAACAATATCCTCAAAGCAACAGCAAATACGGTGAGGAACCTACTTGGTATAAAAGCGAGAGGAAACAACAGACAAGAAAGAGCAGAGCCTTGGTGGAAGAAACGACTGAGTGGTCAAATCCGGGAAATGAGAAATTATATTGGAAAGCTTGAGTCCCTACTGAATGGGACTCTAAAAAACATAGACACTAAAAATAGACTGGAAATAAAGTACAAAATTAGGAGGAAAAATCTAAATATTATCATAGAGGAACTGAAGCAACGCATTGTAGCATAGAGTGTAAAAATCAGGCGATACGAGAACAGAGTCAGTCAGTATAGACAGAACCGCATGTTCGACAACAACCAGAAGATGCTGTTTGGACAGCTTGAAGGGAAAGAAAGAGGCAACGACTTGATCCCTGAGGCAGAACAAACTAAAACATTCTGGAGAGGAATATGGGAGCAGGATGTTAAACATAATGACCAGGCAGTGTGGATTGAGACAATACGGAAGGAGATTAGTGAACAGGCACACCAAGAAACTGATTTGAGTATCACAGTTGAAACTCTTAAGGGGTAGGCCAAAAAACTAACCAACTGGAAATCACCAGGCCCAGATGGTGTGCAGGGGTATTGGATTAAAAATATAACATCCCTCCACCCGGAACTGACAACCATGTTCAATCCATGTTCAATGACTGCTTGATGTCAGGTGAGGTACCAGAGTGGTTGACAAAAGGTACCACAGTTCTGATAATGAAAGACCGAATCAAGGGTAATGATGTTACCAACTATAGACCTATCACATGTCTGTCCGTAATGTGGAAACTGTTGACAAGCATTATGTCTGAGGAAATCTACCATCACCACCACACAAACAACTTGTTACCCGACGAACAGAAAGGATGCCGAAAGAAGTCACGTGGTACAAAGGACCAGTTACTTATTGATAAGATGGTAATGAGGAATTGCAAGAGGAGACACACTGGTCTTGCCATGGGATGGATAGACTACAAAAAGGCATTTGACATGGTGCCTCATTCTTGGATCACCAAAAGCCTGGAGATCTTCAAGGTGGCAGATAACATCAGACAGTTGTTGGGCAAAAGTATGAAGTCCTGGGAAACAGAGTTAACATCAACTGGAGAATCCTTGGGAAGCGTGAAGATCAAGAGAGGTATCTTCCAGGGAGATAGTCTGTCCCCTCTGTTGTTTGTCCTTGCCCTGATGCCCCTGACCAGTGTACTGCGAAAAGTGAGAGCAGGATACAGGTTGGGAAAGGGAGGGCTTACCATCAATCACCTCCTCTTCATGGACGATCTTAAGCTCTTCGGGAAGAGTGAGAAGGAGTTGGATGTGCTTGTTGACACTGTCCGTATTTTCAGCAATGATATATGTATGCAATTTGGTATTAGTAAGTGTGGAGTCATTGTGATGAAGAGGGGTAAATTGAGCAGAATTAACGGAATCCAGGTACCAACAGGTGAGATGATAAAGGAAATTGACTCTGAAGATGGATACAAGTATTTGGACGTTCTGGAGGCTGATGACATCATGAACAAAAAAATGAAGGAATTGATAAGAACTGAATACATTCGGAGAGTAAGGAGCGTATTAAAGTCACATCTGAACAGTAGGAATGCCATAAGTGCAGTAAATTCCCGAGCTGTGTCTATTATTAGGTACAGTGCGGGAATTCTGAGATGGAATGTTGCTGAACATAAGGAAATGGATAGGAAGACTAGGAAGCTATTGACTATCTACAACATGTTCCACAAGAGGAGTGATGTGGTTAGACTCTACTTAAGGAGATCTGAAGGTGGAAGAGGTCTTATCAGCATAGAGGACTGTGTTCAGATGGAGAAAAACAACCTACACAAATACGTGACTGATAGTAAGGAGCCAATGCTCAGAACTCTACTGAAGGAGAGGACAATAGGCCAGGGGATGTCCAAGGAGGAAATAACATCAAAGAGAAAGAGCAGCCATCAGGAAAAATCCCTTCATAGTACCTTCTTTCAGAAAACTGAATTTAGAGATCCACAGACATGGAACTGGTTGAAAAGAGGAGACCTTAAAAAGACCTACAGAAAGAATGTTAATGGCTGCGCAGGAGCAGGCCCTCAAAACGAAGTGGTTGAAACACCATATTTACAAGGAGGAGGCTAGCCCACTGTGCAGGATCTGTGGACAGAGAGAGGAGACTGTGGCTCACATTGTATCCGAGTGTAAACACCTAGCCCAGACTCAGTATAAGGGCTGGAGACACGATGTGATGGGCAGGGTGATCCACTGGCACCTATGCAAAGTAAACAATTTACCACATTCTGAGAAGTGGTATGAGCATAAGCCAGAGGCTGTGATAGAAAACGATCAGGTGAAGGTGCTGTGGGATTTTAGGATACAGACGGACAAGAAACTTGAACACAATAGACCTGACCTGGTGGTTGTGGACAAAGAAAAAAGATCGTGCCTGATTGTGGATGTGGCCTGCCCATTCGACACGAGAGTGCAAGAGAAGGAGAGGGAGAAAATTAACCGATACCAGGACTTAAAGTGGGAGGTAAAAAGGATTTGGAACTGCCATGAAGTCAAAGTGATCCCGATTGTCATAGGCGCACTAGGGACTATCTCAAAATGTTTCCAGGGATGGTTAAAGAAAATTGGCCCCTTCACGCTTTTTGGAACGCTTCAAAAGGCTTTCTTGCTGGAAACAGCAAGAACCCTCCGATACGTCCTGAATATCTGAGGCTGCAGGTAGTGGCTTGATATTCATTTCAACAAACTTTCCAGTTAACTAACATCAATGACTGAGACTCAAAGAGTAATAACAATAATAATAATAATTACTATTATTATTGTCTCAAGTTTTAATAAAATATTTGATAACAAAATGTTTAATTCCAATATCAAGGAATATGTCAACACATTTACGCGTCTAATCCCATAGATTCTCCGATCAAACAAAAATACAGTCTATTTAACAAAACTCAGTAACGACAACGCCATCACTACAGTCACCGCCGCCGCCCATCCATCATTACTACCACTATCCCATCACCGCCGCCACCACTCCTTCATTGCTACCACCGCTACCCCCCCCCTTACATTCTGTTAACTTACGAAAGGGGAAGATGGCGGTATCACTAGACAATATTAATAAACAAGATTAATATTTAATTTTGGATCAGGAATGTTAGAGTCGAAAAGGAGGAAAATGACAAAATGACTAATTAGCTAAAGATAATTTCACCACCACTACCACGATGAAAACTCTGGTCAAGTCGACTCGACTCGACCGCTATTTCTACTCCAACTTCAACACCATCACTACAGTAATGCGAACACATCACCACCACCACTGCCTCATTATCGCTACCGCCGCTATTCTCTCCCACTACCTCCTGCTAGTTGCTGCTAGCACAGCACCGCCACCACCACCACCACCACTGCCTCATTATTACTACCGCCGCTATTCTCTCCCGCTGCCCCCTGCTACATTGTAGAATCCACACTAAAAGAGGAAGGCATCAAAATATATAAATAGACTGAATTGATGACCCGGTCAATATAAAAAAAACAAAAATCAAAATCAAAGCAGCACAGCAACAACGAAAAACGTAAAGAAAATAAGAATGAAGAGAAAATCAAACAGATGGACAGAGAAGGGAAGGGAAAAACTAAGTCAGACATTCAAACACTACATTACAATGAAACTTATACTTATTCATTTTTGGGTTTTTTTTTGCCTATTTGTTTGTTTGTTTATTTATGTTCGACTACAGCGTGATAATGCCACACAAAAATCACGTGGAGTGACGAAACCACCGGAGATGATAAATTCACCGGTGGTTATGTAACCATACATTCGCCAATCCTCGATAAGAGTGTTTAAATGTCGAACCTAAACAGTTCGAATAACTGTGAAATGGAGACTAGAATGTCATGTGACAGACTCTCACCCAACAGGTGCTCCCTGGCTCAGCAGCAGGGACCTGGCTGTCAACCAAATACTGCTGGTGTCGGAGGAAGAAGAAGAAAGAAAGGGACCAGAACCAACTGGAAGAAAGAATTGAATATAACTGTTATGCAATGTTACCTGAAGAGTAACCCCAAGGAGAAAGGCTATAGGAAACGGATGCATAACATCTGGAACGAGATTGGTCTATTTAAATTAGATGAACAAAAATTGGCCGGGCAGGCTCGGGTAATAAGAACTAATGGGTGGATAAGCGAGCTGGAACTGGAGGAACTGAGCAGAGAGATTAGCTTAGAGATGGAGAGTGGAGTATGCCAGGCAAACGAGCCAGTGGGAAATGAAGGTGAAGAGGTCGAGAGAACGGAGGAACCACCCGAAGCAGACAATGATCTGAATGCTGAGATAAATAATACCTGGAACAGAGATACGGCCACTGAGGAGATGAATGCTGACGGGCTAGGACAAGATTTGGTTGATATCCTAAACTTAGTGGTGATGAATTGAACAATGATAGTGGGAGACCTATGAACCTAAGATTTGTAGACAGGAAAAAGTTAAAAGAAACAACAGCTAAGGTAAACAAAGTCATCCCATACCTTGAGGCGAGGAGCCTTCAGCAGTGCAACAATATCCTCAAAGCAACAGCAAATACGGTGAGGAACCTACTTGGTATAAAAGCGAGAGGAAACAACAGACAAGAAAGAGCAGAGCCTTGGTGGAAGAAACGACTGAGTGGTCAAATCAGGGAAATGAGAAATTATATTGGAAAGCTTGAGTCCCTACTGAATGGGACACTAAAAAACATAGACACTAAAAATAGACTGGAAATAAAGTACAAAATTAGGAGGAAAAATCTAAATATTATCATAGAGGAACTGAAGCAACGCATTGTAGCAAAGAGTGCAAAAATCAGGCGATACGAGAACAGAGTCAGTCAGTATAGACAGAACCGCATGTTGGACAACAACCAGAAGATGCTGTTTGGACAGCTTGAAGGGAAAGAAAGAGGCAACGACTTGATCCTGAGGCGGGACAAACTAAAACATTCTGGAGAGGAATATGGGAGCAGGATGTTAAACATAATGACCAGGCAGTGTGGATTGAGACAATACAGAAGGAGATTAGTGAATAGGCATACCAACAAACTGATTTGAGTATCACAGTTGAAACTCTTAAGGGGCAGGCCAAAAAACTAACCAACTGGAAATCACCAGGCCCAGATGGTGTGCAGGGGTATTGGATTAAAAATATAACATCCCTCCACCCGAAACTGACAACCATGTTCAATGACTGATTGATGTCAGGTGAGGTACCAGAGTGGTTGACAAAAGGTACCACAGTTCTGATAATGAAAGACCGAATCAAGGGTAATGATGTTACCAACTATAGACCTATCACATGTCTGTCCGCAATGTGGAAACTGTTGACAAGCATTATGTCTGAGGAAATCTACCATCACCTCCACACAAACAACTTGTTACCGGAAGAACAGAAAGGATGCCGAAAGAAGTCACGTGGTACAAAGGACCAGTTACTTATTGATAAGATGGTAATGAGGAATTGCAAGAGGAGACACACTGGTCTTGCCATGGGATGGATAGACTACAAAAAGGCATTTGACATGGTGCCTCATTCTTGGATCACCAAAAGCCTGGAGATCTTCAAGGTGGCAGATAACATCAGACAGTTGTTGGGCAAAAGTATGAAGTCCTGGGAAACAGAGTTAACATCAACTGGAGAATCCTTGGGAAGCGTGAAGATCAAGAGAGGTATCTTCCAGGGAGATAGTCTGTCCCCTCTGTTGTTTGTCCTTGCCCTGATGCCCCTGACCAGTGTACTGCGAAAAGTGAGAGCAGGATACAGGTTGGGAAAGGGAGGGCTTACCATCAATCACCTCCTCTTCATGGACGATCTTAAGCTCTTCGGGAAGAGTGAGAAGGAGTTGGATGTGCTTGTTGACACTGTCCGTATTTTCAACAATGATATATGTATGCAATTTGGTATTAGTAAGTGTGGAGTCATTGTGATGAAGAGGGGTAAGTTGAGCAGAAGTAACGGAATCCAGGTACCAACAGGTGAGATGATAAAGGAAATTGACTCTGAAGAAGGATACAAGTATTTGGGCGTTCTGGAGGCTGATGACATCAAGAACAAAAAAATGAATGAATTGATAAGAACCGAATATATTCGGAGAGTAAGGAGCGTATTAAAGTCACATCTGAACAGTAGGAATGCCATAAGTGCAGTAAATTCCCGAGCTGTGTCTATTATTAGGTACAGTGCGGGAATTCTGAGATGGAATGTTGCTGAACAAAAAGAAATGGATAGGAAGACTAGGAAGCTATTGACTATCTACAACATGTTCCACAAGAGGAGTGATGTCGATAGACTCTACTTAAGGAGATCTGAAAGTGGAAGAGGTCTTATCAGCATAGAGGACTGTGTTCAGATGGAGAAAAACAACCTACACAAATACGTGACTGATAGTAAGGAGCCAATGCTCAGAACTCTCCTGAAGGAGGGGACAATAGGCCAGGGGATGTCCAAGGAGGAAATAACATCAAGGAGGAAGAGCAGCCTTAAGGGAAAATCCCTTCATAGTACCTTTTTTGAGAAAACTGAATTTAGAGATCCACAGACATGGAACTGGTTGAAAAGAGGAGACCTTAAAAAGGCTACAGAAGGAATGTTAATGGCTGCACAGGAGCAGGCCCTCAAAACGAAGTGGTTGAAACACCACATTTACAAGGAGGAGGCTAGCCCACTGTGCAGGATCTGTGGACAGAGAGAGGAGACTGTGGCTCACATTGTATCCGAGTGTAAACACCTAGCCCAGACTCAGTATAAGGGCTGGAGACATGATGTGATGGGCAGGGTGATCCACTGGCACCTATGCAAAGTAAACAATTTACCACATTTTGAGAAATGGTATGAGCATAGGCCAGAGTCGGTGATAGAAAACGATCAGGTAAAGGTGCTGTGGGATTTTAGGATACAGACGGACAAGAAACTTGACACAATAGACCTGACCTGGTGGTTGTGGACAAAGAAAAAAGATCGTGCCTGATTGTGGATGTGGCCTGCCCATTCGACACGAGAGTGCAAGAGAAGGAGAGGGAGAAAATTAACCGATACCAGGACTTAAAGTGGGAGGTAAAAAGGATTTGGAACTGCCATGAATTCAAAGTGGTCCCGATTGTCATAGGCGCACTAGGGACTATCTCAAAAAGTTTCCAGGGATGGTTAAAGAAAATTGGCCCCTTAACGCTTTTTGGAACGCTTCAAAAGGCATGCTTGCTGGGAACAGCAAGAACCCTCCGATACGTCCTGAATATCTGAGGCTGCAGGTAGTGGCTTGATATTCATTCCAACGGACTTTCCAGTTAACTAACATCAATGACTGAGACTCGAAGAGTAATAACAATAATAATAATAATAATAATAATGAATTCTTTATTAACCACCACAAGGGTTTACATAAAGTAGACATTAAGGACAGTACAGGACAATACAGGGCGGTACAAATGGGCATTTCTGCGTGTAAAAAAAACAAGAATCAGAGGATGTAATAATAGAACAATGAAAAAAAATTCCCAAATAGGGGGGAGACTTCCGAGGGACATTGGTGGAGAAAGCCCATTAAAAAGCCACAGTGACCCTGACCACCAAGGCAAGTGCCCTCTCCCAGTTTTCCACCTTTAATTTAGAGACACATACTCAGAGAAGGCCCATTCACTCGAGCCATACTTGCTTCTCTCACCCATCTTTCAACAAAATGCTGGGAAGAGAGCACTTCCCTCTCTACCCTGATTTTCCTTTTCAAATGAAATTTGAAAAAGTCAATCAGGGCATCACCGAAGAGGTAAGTGCTCGTCTTCAGCCCTTTCAAACGTGTCCACCATACTATCTCTTTCGCCATGGCCACCAGACAGATAAAAACTGCCTGCCCTTCCAGGCTAAAGGAAGAGGGCGGGGCAATCCTCACGATGGACTCAGATGATAGCCGGATCCGTCCTACACGCGACAGCAGGTCTTCGACATAAACCCACAAGTCAGCAAATTTAGGACACTGGACGAGTGCGTGCAGGACGGTTTCGTCGCCCTGCGCGCATCTCGGACATGCCCGGCTGACGGCACCTCCATGCCTGTAGAGTTTATCCCGAACTGGCAAGGCTCCTCGGTAGCACTGCCAGGCCAGAGATTTCTGGAAGTTGTCCATAGGCCCCAGCCCGAAAGTTCTTTCGAAGAGATTGGCTAGTTGATTTTCGTCGACGCCTAGAGTTTCCCCAAGTACGTCGTCGCTCTTCCCCTCCACTAATCCTCTATAGAACGCCGAGGTGGAGTTTCCACCGATCACATTGCCCGATTGGTCGAGGGCTGTGAGCGCCTGAAGACATTCCAGTCTCCAAGCGCTCCCTCTCGGTCTTCGCTTGACCCAGGACTGCAGCTCCGTCAAGGAGACGAGCTGGGGAAAGACGTGACTAGCAAACGGCGACCACACCTGATCACCGTCGAGGAAGAGGTGGAGATGTGGTAGCCTGAGCGCGTGTCTGCGCATCATCAACCACGGCACGCCCAACCCTCCACGTAGCGGGTGTTGACTGCAGATGGACCGCCGGAGCATCGGAGCGCGTCCCTTCCACAAAAAGCGAAAGAGCAAACGCTCCAGCGCAGTCAGGCGGGGCTTAGGACAAGGTACGACTGTCAGGCGGTAGCAGATGACGGACGCGATGTACGCGTTAGCCACCTCCGCTCAACCTTTCAGCGATAGCTTCCTCTCCGCCCATTTCTGGGTGAGAGAAGCCACCCTGCTCACCTCGTCCCAGTTTTTGTCCGTCTGGAGATCCGGACCGAACCAGACCCCTAACAATTTAACCGGTCCGTCCGTCCAGCGCCTGACTACGCTGTTGGACGGCATGGCCCTGCCTCTCCAGGTGCCGAGCTGCAGGCCCACTGACTTTTCCTGGTTGATCATTGCTCCTGTCACCGCTTCGTATTCTCTTAGTGTAGTGCCGATCGCCTTGATGTGTTTGGCATTCGACACCACTACGGTGACATCGTCCGCATATGCTGACACGGATCTTCCGCATCTTAGTTCGCGCGGGACTCCCCACAACGTCTCCAGTTTGTGCATTAATGGCTCGAGAGTCAATACGTACAAGAGGGACGAGAGGAGACATCATTGGCGGACCGAGCGCATGATGTTGAATGGTTCCGAAAGGTAACCGTTAACTCTAACCACAGAGCAGATGTCGCTGTGTATGGCAGTGATCCAGGCTCTGGAGACGGGCCAAAGCCAGCCGCCTTCAGGACTGCCGCTAGGTAACGATGGTCGACCCTATCGAAAGCTTTCGACTGATTTAAATTGATCAAGGACCCACCCGTGCCAGGTTCCCTAGCTACACTCTCTACGATGTATCGAATTGGTTTAGGTTGTCGTGGATGGATCTGTCGGAAATGGCGCATGTCTGCGCCTCTCCCACCAGACCACCAACGACAAGCGCCAATCTCTTTGCTAGCACCTTGGCCAAAATGTTGAACTCTGTGTTTATCAGAGTTATGGGCCTGAGATTATCTATGTTATCCCCCTTGTTCGGATCCTTTCTCAGCAGCGCCACAGCTCCTCGGCTCACAGAACTGGGAATTCTCCCGTTCTGTTGCCAGTTGCAGTAGACGTCCGCCAAGAGGCCTCCGAACAAGTCTGGCATTTGTACGTAAAGTTCATAGGGCAGACCATCCAAACCAGGCAATTTACCCCTTGTGCAGCCAGTCATTGCCTAACGTACTTCAGCGGCTGTTATCGGCTTTTCGCAACACTCCGCCTCAGTGGCCGAGAGCCGCGGAAGTCCGTCGAGGTAGACACTAAAGTCCATCCCTTGATTCGGCCCGCCGCTGCCCCCGAACAGCTGGGCGAAGTGTCGCTGGAAAGCTTCACACATTTGCCCGGGATCGAGTAGCATGCGCCCGTCGTGGTCGACCAAAGACCGGATCGTGGCTTTGTTGCCACGACGCGCCTCCGCCAATCGGGCCCATTTAACGGCTTTCGTCCCCTCGTGTCTGCGAGCACGCACCCTAGCTCTGACAACGCAGTCTTCGTGCTTTGCATTGAAGAATTGGTCAAGAGCCAATTTCGCCGCAAGTACGTCGGTCGCGATGCCTTTGCTAAGCGCCTCGTCTAATTTTCTAACTAATTCTCCCTCTGCTCTATTTTTCTCTGTTGCTAAAGCCTTACTAAACCTAATGGACTCTATTCTAATCGCTCTTTTCAGAGCAAACCACCACTTGTTGTTGACGATGGCCCCCGTCAAAGCCCGCTTACTAGTTCGCTAATCCGGTCTCTGTAGGCCTTGCGCGCTGGTAAGGACGCGTTTAGCTTCCAGTAGCCGGGTCCTCGTCTATGAAGCCTATCTAAGTCAAGCACACAGATCACGAATTTGTGGTCTGTGTAGCTGACTATCTCGAATTGTGGACGGCCTATGCTAGACCTATCTATTTCCCTACAAAATACTCTATCTAGATATGATCTGGATGACCCTATGCGATTTGTCCAAGTCCACATTAGCACATTCGGGAAATCCAATCGGTACCTGTCAGACAGTTCAAAACGCCTGAGCAAGTTGGTGAGGCTCTTGCACCCTCCTCCCCTATCCGCTGATCCCACACAGTCCCAGCGTACATCTAAGATCCCGTTCCAGTCGCCCACTAACACTAAAGAGCGGGACGTTCCAAGAAAGGTCTCCAGACGCCGGAAGAAATCAGGCCGCCCTGCTCCTGTCGGGGCATAGACGGCCACTAGCCTGAAAGCTTGCCCGTCTCCGCTGGTCACGTCCAGCCCACCAACTTACCTTCTCCGAAAAAGCACAGCAACTCCACCTCCCTATTCAGGACGGCTGAGAGATGCGTACACATCGTAGCCGTCGAAGATCGGTGCGAAGGCCCCAGCTTCGGAGATTCTGGTCTCGCTGATGGCCTCTACATCTATGTTTAGTGACCTGAGGTCGTTGAGCAGGTGGCCCTGCTTCCATGACGACCCCAAGCCACGCGCATTTATGCTGCCTATTCTGAGTGAGGTCATGTTGAAATGGAGTGGAAAAGATGGGAAAGACCACTTACTTTACTTCTCGTAGAGGAAGGATGGTTTCTCCATCCTTTTCACTGCTTGTGGCCTCCTCCGGAAGGATGTCCTTATAAATCCCCCTGGAGAGTGCTTGTCGGAGGTCTCCGATGTCTTTGGGGAATTTTTGTTTTAGTGTCGTGTTCGTTTTCTCTGTGATGCAAATGATTTGTATGTGTGGAGGTTGTGTGAACTTTTGGGTTGTTGTGTAGTCTTTTTCTGTGATGCTGGTGTTGCGTTGGATGTAGTGTAATAATTGGTTGTTGTTCAAATTTAATGCTGTGTAATGTGTATCGTTTTGGTTGTTTTGTTTTGTTTGCGTTTGTTGTGGGTTTGTTTCTGTTTCACTTTTTGGTGACTTTTGTGGTGTTGGTGATGGTGGTGTTGGGGTTAATGATGGTGATCGTGTTGGTGTTTGTCGTGATGGGGTTGGTGATGCTGGTGTGGATGGTGGCATATCTGTCCTTGCTTTTTTGTTTGATAGTTTATTTGTTTCCCTCTGTATTTTGTTTTTGGAGGGGGAAGGAAGAGAATTTTTTCTTTTTTGGTTTCTTTTTTTCTTTTTTCCTGATACCGTTTCCCACTCCTCGTCGTCACAATCTGTCTCCAGTTGTGATAGGCCGGGGAGTGGAAAATCCTCCACAGGCGTTGGTTTTGGTTGTGGCGTGGTGGATGGTGTAGGTGCTGGTGTTAGTTCTGGGGCGTTGGGTGGTGGTGGTGTTGGTTTGCTACTGTTGCTGGGGTTGTTGCTGTTACAGTTGCTTCTGTTGTTGCTGCTACAGTTTTTGCTGCCATCTCTGCTGCTGGTGGTGTTGATGGTTGAGTCACTGGGGTGGGTAAGAGAGGTGACCTCAACCTTTTAGCCTGATGGCAAAAGCCCTTAGGTGGGTTCCTTCACCACAAACGACACACCTAGGCCTTCTGCCCTCGACAATTACGATGAGGTGGCTGCCGTCAGTGAGGTCTATTACCTCTGGGATCTCCTCAATGCCTTTTCGTTCCACTCGGCGCGATTTTATGTTAATTGTTCGATAAGACACGGTGCATAGGCGCCGATGCTCCATTTTATTAGGTGGGAGGGAGGGACTGACCTTGTACCCATCTTTCTTTACCGTTTTTTTTACTTCTAATTCTTCCTGAGTTACCTGAAATGCTTCGCACTGTTTTGCTACTCTGGCAAAACTCAGGGTGGTTTTCTTAATTTCATTGTTGTTGTTGTTGTTGTTATCGTTATTTTTGTTATTGTTAATTTTAGTTTCAGTTGTGGTGGTGGTGGCGTCAGTGGTGTTCGGTGTGGAAGAGTTCATTTTGGTTGAATTCATTTCGATATCACGAGTTAATTTATTTTCTCTTTTGTTTCTGTTGTTGTGGTTGTGGTGGGGGTGGTGGTTGTCGCGGTGGTGGTGGTGGTGGCGGCGGCTTTAACACCTGCAGTCATTGGTAATGGCGGGAAATGAATATCTGCCTGAGACAAATTTAAAATATTGCTACTGCTTATATTTTTAGTGTTGGCAAACGTAGTAATATTTACAATGGTGGTGTCGGTGTGAAGTGTTAGTTTGTGAGGAAGGCTGTCAGCTTCGTGTGGCTGTGAGTCGTCCATATTTTTTTCAAAGAAAGTTTTTTTTTTATAATTATAAAAGTTTAAATTTTGGGGCCAAGGCCCCATTCTTTTTGAGTGTCCTTTTCGGAAAACGATGTATGTGCACTTATATACAGTTAACAATAAAAATTTTCCATAGATGGCAATTTTAAACAAACGAAAACATCAAACATTTGCGGAGCTCACGATGATACGATTTACTACGTAGGTCGCCAATAATAATAATAATAATGATTTCTTTATTGGCCACAAGGGCTGACATCAAGAAAAACATTACAGACGGCACAGGACGGTACGATGTGGGTTTTGTGCGTATAAATATTTTTATTATTTATATAAGAAAAGAAAAAAAAGATATCGAAACATATATATATATAAACGATAAAAATGAAAATTGAAACAATGAAAAATTCCCCAATAGGGGGGAATCCTCCGAGGGTTACTCGTGGCGAAAACCACACAAAAGACCACGGCCACCCTGACCACCAGGGCAAGCGCCTTCTCTCAATGTTTCCATCTCTCAAACTACAAACGTATATTCAGAGCGGTCCCGTTCACTCGGACCATTCTCGCTACATTCACCCACCTTTCAACAAACTTGCTAGAAGGCAGCACTTGCCTCTCCACCCTGATTTTCCTCTTCAAGTGAAACTTGAAAAAGTTAATTAGGGATTCGCTGAAGAGGAAAGTGTCTGTCTTTAACTCTTTCAACCTTGTCCACCACACAATCTCTTTCGCCATGGCCACCAGGCAGATGAAAACCGCCTGCCCTTCCTCCTCGAAGGAAGCCGGCGAGACCATCTGCACAATGGACTCAGTCGATAACCGGATCAGTCCTACACGCGACAGCAACTGTTCGACATAGCTCCACAAGTCAGCAATGCTCGGACACTGAATGAGTGCGTGCACGATGGTTTCGTCGCTTTGCGCGCATCTCGGACAGGCTCGGCTGACGGCACTTCCGTGCCTGTAGAGCTTATCTCGAACCGGCAGCGCTCCCCGGTAGCACTTCCAGGCCAGGGACTTTTGGAAGTTATCCATAGGCCCTGGGCTGAAAGTTCTCCGGAAGAGAGCAAACAGTTGATCTTCTTCGACGCCCAGGATCTCTCCGAGAACGTCGTCGCTCTTCCCCTCCACTAGTCCTCTATAGAACGCCGAGGTGGATGTTCCACCGATACTAGTGCCCCGCTGGCAGAGAGCAGTGAGCGCCTGGAGACATTCCAGTTTCCAAGCGCTATGCCTCGGTCTTTTTCTGACCCAACACTATTAATAATTATTAATTAATGCACTCGTTCAATGCCTGTGCGTGACGAATATTTTTAAAGTGAGGAAAGACTGTGCACTGAGCCAATCCAACTCCCTGAGCGACAGTAGCTATAACCCGTAAAGACGAAAAGATCAACATCATCGGTAACTACTGAGCGGCATGATTTATGTCGGAGTTAACCCACTTTCCTGAGATGCCTTCTCCTAGAAAAATGCCCTGACAAGGTCTAGGGGTTCTTCACTCCCAGTGTTTTAACTGCGCGATCGGGTATCCAGCCCGACTATTTCTATGTCCCCGCGCAAAAAAAAAAAATCACTTATTGACCATAACAGACCAGATATTATGATATGGGACAGGGAGAAGAAAGCATGCACAGTACTTGAAATTAGCTGCCCAGCAGATGCCAATATAATATCAAAGATTAGTGAAAAGGCGAATATTTATGCAGAACTGATGAGAAATCTGCAGATACTCCACCTTGATTACACTTTCAGATTTATGCATGTGATTATTGGGGCACTGGGGTATGTTAGTAACTGCCTCAATACAAATCTTGTGAAGCTAGGCTTCACAAGAACAGA
>OZ024744.1:33618936-33626436 GCA_964016885.1 Eledone cirrhosa
GTGTGTGTGTGTATACACATATATGTACGTATGCATATATCTATGTATATATATGTATGTATAAATGTACATGCGTATATATATATATATATATATATATATATATATTTCGTTTCTGAATTTGTTTAGCAAGATTCTTTATCTGAAATCGTGTGTTGAAACCGATATTGTTATACTTTGGGAGGGTCATGTTGCCAATAAGAAACACACGCACCAGTTGCTTTCACTTCAATTTAATTTAATATATATTTATAAATTTACAAATTTATAAATTTCTGGTTGGTTGGTTGGTTCCACAACCAGATAGTTGTTTATATATATATAGTCATAGTTCTTTCGTCACACACTCTGTGACCTCTTCAGTGACTGGGGATTTCTTTCTTCGTTTCTGTGTCTTTCCTTTCTTCTATCCTACGCCATTTTGTTTGTGTGTGGGTTGCGTGCTCAGTTTGCGCATGCGCCACATCCGGGTGTCTGTGTGTGTTTGTGTTCATTTTTCTATTTTTCTATTTATATTTGTTTGTTTATTTATTTATTTATTGTTGGTTGGTTGTTTGTTCTATGTGTGTGTGTGTTTTCATTTTGTCTTGTGTGTGTTTTCATTTTGTGTGTGTTTTCAATTGTAAGTTGTTTGTTCTATGTGTGTGTGTGTTTTCATTTTGTCCTTAATTGTAAGTTGTGATGTTGCTGTTCCACTCATATTTTCTATTTAATTTTGGTTTTAATTCTTTTATGCTTACTGCCTCTGTAATTTGCCTAAACATTGCGTCTTTCTTGTGTGTGGATTCTATTTTTATTTCTATGCTCTCTAATTTACCCCTGTGTTCTATCTTAGCATGTTGGTAGAGCACAGATGATTCTTTACTATCTTGGAGGTCTCGCCAGTGTTCATTTATTCGTTCCCCTATACTACGAGCTGTCTCACCTATGTACACTATATTTTTGTTTCTACATTGTCCTTCAGTACATCTTATGCTATATACTACATTTCTAGTTTTACAGTTAGTATGGGGGCTTATTTTACAGGTTATACATTTCTTATCTATACATGAGGGTCTTTGGAACGGGTATGTCTTGCTAATAAGTGTTTTTACGGAGGTACCAGGTCTTTCTACTATCTTAATATTGAGATTATGTTTCTTTAGGGCCCTTCTAAATTTGTAGGCTAGTTCGCCTCTAGGGGTTGTATTGATGAACATTACACTCTGGTATTTATTGCTATCATACCATGAGTTTATTCTATTGGCCTTGTTCTTAGTTCTTTCTATTCTATTCCAAAATTTGCTCCTATACAAGGGGCAGGTCCCATTTATGTCATTATTTACCATTTTTTCCCATTTGGTTCTGGCTCCTTTATACACTCTGATTCTATCTCTCTGATTGTAGCCAGAGAACTGCATACGGTGGATGAAGTGTTGTATGTGTCTCTCTAGTTCTTCGGGGTTGCACATGCGGGACACATTTCTCATCACCCGTATCAAATCCGCAATCAGTATGTTGATTTTGGTATGGTCCGAAATGGCCGAGTTTCGGTGGATCAGATGTTTGGAAGTCATGGGTTTGGCATAATGGGAATGGAGGATTTGTTTTTGGTTGTTAATAGTATCTAACCAGAGCTCTGTGTCTAGTACAGGTAATCGATGGTTGGGGTGTCTACTTGGGTAGTCTATAGTAACTCTAATGCTCTGGTGGATGGAGTTTGCTATTTGCTGGATGCTTTCCATTGTGTTTTTCTCTGGTTCCTGACTGTTCTTTAGTGGGGGTGTCTTAACTACGATGTTTATATCATCTACGTAGCGGGAGTACATTATCAGGGTTAAGCTGTCTTCTAATTGTTCTTTAAGTTTTTGTTTAAGTCTACTGTCCCACCATACCATGAACAAGTTAGCTATGTCGCCTGCAATGCTAACACCAATGGCTGCTCCTTCCTCTTGGGCATATGTTTTACCATTAAATTTGAACATATGTTCCTTAAGGGTTAATTTTATGCTGGCCCCTACCGCATGTGCAATCATTTTCTTCAGTTCATCGTGGTTTTCGGGTGTCCGTATGGCTCTGGTCCACCCGTTCCATCTATCTGTGTGGGTTTTCTTGGCCATTGAGGTAATGGTAGGTGGTCTGCCTCTTGCTGGTCTTGTAGGGCACAGGTTGCTAAGGTCATAAGTGTCTAGGTAACTATTACTATGGGTAAGCTTAAGTAGAAGTCCCAGCTCACTGGTATCAATCCCACGGAACTCAACCTTGCTCTCGCTGATCATTTCGACGCATTTCTCCACAGCAAAATCCACGTCAATAGATGGATACAGGGACACAACATCCATACTGCCTATTATGCAGTTTGTTAGGTCCCCAGATCGGTTACCCGCGCCGATTCTGCTGAGGAGGTCCTCCGTGCTGTCACACACATCTGGGGACATCTCAATGATGGGGCGTATGATCAGGGAGAGGAAGTAGGACAGTCTGTAGTTACTAGCAATGTTAGCCCCACAGACTGGCCGTGTTGGTGGTCCCGCGACAGGGTCCCAGCCCGTTTTATGGTCTTTTCGAAGCCCATACAACGCCGGCACGTCATTGTTCCAGGCCTGGAAGTTGTTGGCAGTCCTTTTGTTGGGCTGCATTATATTTGTCCACATCACCATATGGGCATTGAGGGTTTTTTCTCTATCCTCATGCTCCTGTGGTGTTACCTCTCTTGTGTTAGTGATGTGGGGTTGCATTGCCTGGATGTAGTTTGGCAGGCTGTCAACCGACATTCTGCCAGACTTGTCTGTTGGAAAGCATGCTATCTCTCCATTACGCGAGCGCTGCATGAGCTTACGCAAGCCATTTGCAGATTCTTCTCCCAGTTGCTGGGCCTCTATTCTATTATGCTTCTTGCTATACTGTTCTATAATATTTCTAAGTTCGGATTTAGCTATACTAAATTGTGCTTCTGTTTGTTCATCGACCTGCGACGGCAACTGCGTGCGTTTGTTAAATGGCAAAGTCGTGGCGTGGACTCGTCGTAGGTCGAATGATTTATCGGAGGGGTTATAAAACGGAGAGTTCCAGGCTGCTGCTTTATGTGTACTAGTGCTATTGTTAGTTGTGTTGTTTCTATTTCCACCAACAGCAGCAGCCTCAGCTTCATGGTTGTTTCTATGTCTCTCATAATTACTCCTGTCTCTTTCCACTGGCTCAATGTTGTTATCTACCCTATTTTGTGTGTCTGTGTGTTCGTCTTGGTTATTCTCTTTGTCCTTAGTCTCCCTACTCCTTTTAATCCTATTACTTTCTCTTATTTCTCTGATTTCTGTGCTACTGTCATTACTTGTTTTCTGTGTCTGTGTGTTTGTTAAGATTGATAATGTACTCCCGCTACGTAGATGATATAAACATCGTAGTTAAGACACCCCCACTAAAGAACAGTCAGGAACCAGAGAAAAACACAATGGAAAGCATCCAGCAAATAGCAAACTCCATCCACCAGAGCATTAGAGTTACTATAGACTACCCAAGTAGACACCCCAACCATCGATTACCTGTACTAGACACAGAGCTCTGGTTAGATACTATTAACAACCAAAAACAAATCCTCCATTCCCATTATGCCAAACCCATGACTTCCAAACATCTGATCCACCGAAACTCGGCCATTTCGGACCATACCAAAATCAACATACTGATTGCGGATTTGATACGGGTGATGAGAAATGTGTCCCGCATGTGCAACCCCGAAGAACTAGAGAGACACATACAACACTTCATCCACCGTATGCAGTTCTCTGGCTACAATCAGAGAGATAGAATCAGAGTGTATAAAGGAGCCAGAACCAAATGGGAAAAAATGGTAAATAATGACATAAATGGGACCTGCCCCTTGTATAGGAGCAAATTTTGGAATAGAATAGAAAGAACTAAGAACAAGGCCAATAGAATAAACTCATGGTATGATAGCAATAAATACCAGAGTGTAATGTTCATCAATACAACCCCTAGAGGCGAACTAGCCTACAAATTTAGAAGGGCCCTAAAGAAACATAATCTCAATATTAAGATAGTAGAAAGACCTGGTACCTCCGTAAAAACACTTATTAGCAAGACATACCCGTTCCAAAGACCCTCATGTATAGATAAGAAATGTATAACCTGTAAAATAAGCCCCCATACTAACTGTAAAACTAGAAATGTAGTATATAGCATAAGATGTACTGAAGGACAATGTAGAAACAAAAATATAGTGTACATAGGTGAGACAGCTCGTAGTATAGGGGAACGAATAAATGAACACTGGCGAGACCTCCAAGATAGTAAAGAATCATCTGTGCTCTACCAACATGCTAAGATAGAACACAGGGGTAAATTAGAGAGCATAGAAATAAAAATAGAATCCACACACAAGAAAGACGCAATGTTTAGGCAAATTACAGAGGCAGTAAGCATAAAAGAATTAAAACCAAAATTAAATAGAAAATATGAGTGGAACAGCAACATCACAACTTACAATTAAGGACAAAATGAAAACACACACACACATAGAACAAACAACTTACAATTGAAAACACACACAAAATGAAAACACACACAAGACAAAATGAAAACACACACACACATAGAACAAACAACCAACCAACAATAAATAAATAAATAAACAAACAAATATAAATAGAAAAATAGAAAAATGAACACAAACACACACAGACACCCGGATGTGGCGCATGCGCAAACTGAGCACGCAACCCACACACAAACAAAATGGCGTAGGATAGAAGAAAGGAAAGGCACAGAAACGAAGAAAGAAATCCCCAGTCACTGAAGAGGTCACAGAGTGTGTGACGAAAGAACTATGACTATATATATATAAACAACTATCTGGTTGTGGAACCAACCAACCAACCAGAAATTTATAAATTTGTAAATTTATAAATATATATTAAATTAAATTGAAGTGAAAGCAACTGGTGCGTGTGTTTCTTATTGGCAACATGACCCTCCCAAAGTATAACAATATATATATATATATATATATATATACGCATGTACATTTATACATACATATATATACATAGATATATGCATACATACATACATACATACATACATACATACATACATACATACATACATACATACATACATACATACATACATGGTGGCTGCCAACTCGTTTTCGAGTACGGCCACTACTTTATATCCATGTAGGAGAACCCCTACCGATGCGCTGAACGAGTGTGACTTTTTAGTCCAGCCAGCCACTTGAAAACTCTGGTACAAACACTACACTTGTGACAATTATTGACACATAGTGCTGGGCCCATTGTACCCTGTGATGACAAGTGCAGAGAGATCTCCAGATATAAAGCAATGCCTGTGCCTTGAAGCTTTTATAGTGAGCAAAGGCACTGCACAAAGCCAGTCCCACTCTCTTAACCAAGATGATATTTACCAAAACGAAGAACAAGTCAACATCATTGGATACCATCAGAGTTGCAGGTGTTATATCAGAGTTTTCCTTCTCCTAGAATTCTGCCTTGACAAAGGCTAAGGGGTCATCTCTCCCGGATATACATACATACATACATACATACATACATACATACATACATACATACATACATACATACATACATACATACATACGCACACATATGTATATATATATATATATATAAGGAGAGAGAGAGAGAGAGAGAGAGAGAGAGAGAGAGAGAGAGAGAGAGAGAGAGAGAGAGAGAGTTAATGAGTGAGAGTAATGAACTTAATATATGTGCGCATGAAAATATATCTATATATAACTTTATATGCATGTGTGTATACATATATTTATATATATATATACACACAAATATATTCATATATATATATATATGAATATATTTGTGTGTGTATATATATATATATATATATATATAAATCAGGAAAGAAGGTTTACATGGTTTGCTATACAAAAAAGTTTTTAATCACATAGCTTACATATGTTTCACTGAACTGGTATGTCTAGAGATCGCTATCCGCCTAATTTTGCGTCACTCGATCGCCAATACAGAATTATAACCAGTCAGATCTTCGGAGCATGCGAGAATGAAGAAAATACACAGGCAAGAAAATAAAAGAAAATATGGAGTAGTTATGGCATTCAATTAGAACAATAACAACAACAATTATTACAACAATGCTATCAATAAACTATTTAAGGAGACCCTCACATTACTTAGGTGGGGGGTATATAATGTATCTAATATTACGGCGTGAAAACCAGCTGTCATAAGGCAAAAAGTATCGTAGTGTGTATCAATTTTAAATTATAAAGATAAGCTAGTTTTTACAGTCTTTCTCTTCATCTTCAACAGTATACATGAGTGGGACCACTGTCAAAGCTCAATAGTTGTAGAGTTAATACAGAGGTTAACGAATTAATATACGCATATATCTACGCGCACACACACACACACACACACACACACACACACACACACACACACACACACACACACACACACACACACACACATATATATATAAATATATACACATATATGTGTACATAGACACATACATACACATCAATATACACTCGTACAAAAATATACATACATGCAAAGAGAAAAGCGTGCTAATTGTAGTTATGGCAAAAAGAAGGTAAAGTAACATTGTAGTAGTGAAATGAGAAAAACTAGGATCTAGGATCAAATGATTGCAGCAGCTGAGAAGGAGTAAGATTGTTGGTAGATGAGGTATTTACAGACAATTGTGTGGTATAGACTTGTGAAGGAAATAGTATACTTAATGAATATATTTCTGTGGGTAGTAGGTATCCTAATTTAAAGCTATGTTATGTTGGTTCGATTCACGGAGGTTTGAATCTTATGAATTTAGTGGCTATTCTATGTCTGCAGAAGATAGATCTTTCTAACTTATTATTAAGTAGCCTTTTAACATTTCTAAGGATATACAATAGCTCAAGATCACACAGCCCGCAATAGGACATCCCTGTACTATAGGTTTTAGCAGCCGACAACTTCGACCAGTTGATTGTGTAGCTAGCGTTGCTGTCCTTCAATTCCCATATTTTTCTGGCGAGGGTGGTGGAACCCATAAGTGCTCGATTTTTCATTGAGTGCCTGTGCACCAACCATCTTTTCTTAAAAGAACCCGCGGTGGATCCTATGTAATTCCAGGTGGAGTTACCCGAGATGACTGGTTACTTTACTCTGAGTAACCCAGCTATTCTGTATGTAAGGCCGGTAGATAGGTAAATATTACTGATGAGTTGTAACAACAACGAAACTAGTTCAATATTCCTTGACTGGCTTTCTGGAGAATAGAGGAAAGGTGTTTCCTCGAAAACCAGTATGACTCTAAAAACCGGTTTGTCTGTGTGTTTACATACAGAATAGCTGGGTTACTCACAGTAAAGTAACCAGTGAAAGACTTGTTACATCTACATATGTATACGTGTGTGTATTCATATACACACTAGTATTTCAGTATGCATATGTAGATGTACATTTTTAACTTAAT
>OZ024744.1:33633936-33648936 GCA_964016885.1 Eledone cirrhosa
TTGTTAATCCGTATATATATATATATATATATATATATATAGCGAGAGAGAGAAAGAGAGTGAGAGAGAAAGAGATAGGAGGGGGAGAGAGAGAAAGAGAATTAGAGAATATTTTCCCCAACTCTAACAATAACAACAACAATAATAAGGCAGTGACAGCCACAATGTACAGTCACTGCAATGTCCAGATAACAGGCTAATATTGCCTTCTGGCAGTAACGCCCAGTCTGTAGTATTTATTCTATAGAGCCGGAAAAAAGGTTTAAATATACAACTTTTAACATAGATACATATATATATATATATATATATATATATATATATATATATATATATATATATACATATATATATATATATATATATGATAACGAATGGAAACTATATTTATTAAACCATATTTATTTCATTATACATATTTCAAGGACACCAAGTCAAATTATGGTGCGCTTTCATCAGATAAAATATAATATAGATCAGTTTTATAAATAAATATTGACATACCCTTTAAGAATGCGACCATTTCTGTTGGAAGCTCCCATCACTATATACATACAGGTGTTGGACAAAATAATGGAAACACCTAGCATCATAGCATCATAATTTTGAAATATGTATAAAACCGTCAGAAGCTTGTTTATTTTTATGTTTTTTTTTATTTATTATTAGTGTTGCTTAATATATTTTGCTTAAAATTGCTGTTTCTTTTCAGATATCAGAAAAAGGTAATTAAAATTCATTAAAATGACAGGTCTATCGGACTTTCAAAGAGGTCACATTGTTGGTGCTCGTATGGCAGGCGCTAGCGTAACGAAAACAGTCGAAATGTTTGGTGTATCAAAAAGTACTGTCTCGAAAGTAATGACAGCTTTTGAGAAAGAGGGAAAAACCTACTCGTCGAAACCAAAACTTTCAGATAGTGACCGTCGGACTCTTACGGGAATTGTTAGAAAGGATCACAGCTCCCAAGGATCACAGCTCCCAAAATTACTGCAGAGCTAAATGACCACCTCGAGAACCCAGTTTCCACAAAAACTGTTCGCCGGGAGCTGCACAAAGCCGGATTTTACGGGAGGGCTGCAATCAGAAAACCACTACTTTCATAAACAAACGTTGCAAAGCGTTTAGAATGGAGTAAAAACCTACAGAATTGGTCCCTAGAGCAGTGGAAGAATGTTATTTTCTCGGACGAGTCAACCTTTACCTTATTTCCGACCACCGGCCGAGTATGTGGGGACAGCCAAAAGAAAAGAAGCATTTGACTCAGACTACCTTCTTCCAACTGTTAAACATGGAGGAGGATCTGTGATGATCGGGGGGGGGGGGGCTATATCTTGGAAATCCGCCGGCCCAATGGTTTCCCTTCATGGCAAAATTAATAGTCAAGACTATTTAACCATTTTATCTGACCAAATTCATCCTATGGTTGCGGAACTGTTTCCGGAGGGAAACGCAATCTTTCAGGATGATAATGTACCAATTCACACAGCTAAAGTTGTTACTGAATGGCACGAGGAACATTCTAGCGAAGTTGAACATCTTATCTGGCCACCACAGTCCCCAGATCTCAATATTATTGAACATTTATGGTGCATTTTAGAAAAAAAAATAAGGAGCCCTCCACCATCATCACTACAAGAACTGGAGACTGTTTTAGCTGAAGAATGGGCAAACATTCCTTTGGAAACAATTCAAACTTTGTACGAGTCCATACCTCGTAGAATTCAAGCTGTAATTACTTCCAAAGGCGGTCCTACCCAATATTAAAATAAATTTGTTTGAAATTTTAAGGTGTTTCCCTTATTTTGAACAAGCCCTGTACATACGTAAATACATACATACATATATACATGGTGGCTGCCAACTCGTTTTCGAGTACGGCCACTACTTTATATCCATGTAGGAGAACCCCTACCGATGCGCTGAACGAGTGTGACTTTTTAGTCCAGCCAGCGACTTGAAAACTCTGGTACAAACATTACACTTGTGACAATTATTGACACATAGTGCTGGGCCCATGGTACCATGTGACGACAAGTGCAGAGAGATCTCCAGATATAAGGCAATGTCTGTGCCGTGAAGCTTTTATAGTGAGCAAAGGCACTGCACAAAGCCAGTCCCACTCTCTTAACCAAGATGATATTTACCAAAAAGAAGAACAAGTCAACATCATTGGATACCATCAGAGTTGCAGGTGTTATATAAGAGTTTTCCTTCTCCTAGAATTCTGCCTTGACAAAGGCTAAGGGGTCATCACTCCCGGTGATTTTGGATGGCCATTGACTCTTAAGAGCTCCTTTGACATTTGACAGGTTTTGTTTTTAGTCCTGCAGGATGTCCAAAGTCCCCCTCCTCACTAAGAAACCTTGGTGAGGTTGCCATTTAGTCGTCAACGACCCGACCATGAGACAGGTTGTACTGTGATACATGTTACCAGTAGCACCAACTGGTGACCTGACATACATATATACATACATACATATAAATCAAAATATACATACATACACACATACATAGTGGCTGCCAACTCGTTTTCGAGTACAGCCACTACTTTATATCCATGTAGGAGAACCCCTACCGATGCGCTGAACGAGTGTGACTTTTTAGTCCAGCCAGCGACTTGAAAACTCTGGTACAAACACTACACTTGTGACAATTATTGACACATAGTGCTGGGCCCATGGTACCATGTGACGACAAGTGCAGAGAGATCTCCAGATATAAAGCAATGCCTGTGCCGTGAAGCTTTTGTAGTGAGAAAAGGCTCTGCACAAAGCCAGTCCCACTCTCTTAACCAAGATGATATTAGCCAAAAAGAAGAACAAGTCAACATCATTGGATACCATCAGGGTTGCAGGTGTTATATCAGAGTTTTCCTTCTCCTAGAATTCTGCCTTGACAAAGGCTAAGGGGTCATCACTCCCGGTGATTTTGGATGGCCAGTGACTCTTAAGAGCTCCTTTGCCCTTTGACAGGTTTTGTTTTTAGTCCTGCAGGATGTCCAAAGTCCCCTTCCTCACCAAGAAACCTTGGTGAGGTTGCCAGTTTAGTCGCCAACGACCCGACCATGAGACAGGTTGTACTGTGATACACGTTTCCAGTAGCACCAACTGGTGACCTGACATATATACATACATACATACATGCATACATACATACGTACAACTAAGTGAGATGGATGTAGAACTCGCAAACTTCTCAGTGTTACTGGGAACTTTAACATCAATGGTGATGTGGATAGGCTATACTTCTCACGCAAGAAAGGTGGCCGGGGTCTAAATTCCATATTAACAACATATGAGACCCGGATAGTAACACTGAGGCAACACCTTCAACAGAGGAAAAAGGTTGGCAACCATTTTGCCCAGGTTTATGAGCATGAAAAAAAAAAATCATTAGAATAGCGACTGATCTGGAGGAGGGATATGGAATAAAGCCTGATATAAATCTCTCACCCAGAGGAATCTGAAAATCCTATTCAATATTCAAACAAGATGAAATAATTGACCAAATTACAGAAAAAGTTGTGCATGGATACTTGAGACGTAAAACACAGACCATAGAAGGGATAAACCACTCAAAAAGCCTGGCATGGAGTTCCGACAAGTTTATGACATCACACCTTGTGGGATATCTCTATGGAATACAGGAACAAGAACTCCCTACCAAATATCTGCTGCACAAAAGGGGAGGGCCAGCAGCTGACAATAAATGTAGGCTATGTAAAACAAAGATCGAGCATGTAAGCCACACTGTTGCCAGCTGCGAAAGAATGTCATCTCGCTACTACCTCCCCATGAGACACATGGGATAGCTAGAACCATCTGGAACGCACTTCGGAAAACAAAATTGACAACAAACGAGGAAGAATATATTGAGACAGATGGCACTAAGGAATACTGGTGGAACCTGAAAATAAAAACTGCCACTAAATTAAAGCACAACCGGCCTGATATTGTTGTTTGGGACCACACATTGAAAACGTGTTCTGTTGTGGAGATCAGCTGCCCACTTGATGTAAAAGTTGTCAGAAAAATACAGGAGAAGGAGGACATCTACGGACCATTGATGAGGAGTTTACAAATCCAGTATCCAAGATACACCTTTAGCTTCATACCCATCATTATTGGAGCTACGGGTTATATACTAACCCGCTTGGACCAA
Organism: Eledone cirrhosa; assembly: GCA_964016885.1. Classification (NCBI taxonomy): domain Eukaryota; kingdom Metazoa; phylum Mollusca; class Cephalopoda; order Octopoda; family Eledonidae; genus Eledone; species Eledone cirrhosa. The sequence continues at coordinate 33,638,101 of OZ024744.1, forward strand.
AGTATGACTGAACTTGGATTTGCGGACAAAAAGCGCAGCTCCCTAATTCATAGTCTACAAATGGCTGCGATAGCTGGCACCTTCAACATTTGCAAAACATTCTTGCGATTCAAGGGATGACAATTTCTTTTCTTTTACAACCTTGCCACCAGGAAGGTGGCCGGTCAAAAAAATATACTCGAAATTAAGAGAAAGAGATAACATATATACATACGTACATATACATCAGTATATACATACACACATACATACATACACACATACATACATACATTCATACGTACATATACACATACACATACATACGTACATACATACACCAGACCCGCCAACCTCTAAAACACAAACGTGGATTATCATGAAAAACAGTGCCCCAAAACGAGGAGAAATGAGACAAAGAAGGGAGATTTTACATAATGAAAGCTGTAATCACAAGAAATGACATCTCTCACCTACCCCAAAATGGGTGGGAGATCTCCCCGTCTGACAGGGCCCCCAGGAGAAATGTTCAAGGCGGTAGAAGACCCCTTTCTGACCCAAAGCAGGCAAATATTTTTTTCAAAATGGATATTGCGTAGTTGCTGTGGGGCCTTCTTAGCTCTCGGGTCCCGGAACAAAGTAGCGACTGCACTCCCTCTCGTAGGCCATGAGCAGAGTTGACAGGTCTGCAATAATAGCAAAAACTGTAACAACTATAACTACTACTACTACTACTACTACTACTACTACTACTACTACTACTGCTACTACTACTACTACTACTACTACTGCTACTACTACTACTACTACTACTGCAGTAGCAGTAGTACAACTACAACAACAACAAATATAGATTACTAGCCTACAAGGACTGCCACACACATACATATGCAGACAGATTCACGTACAAACACATACACGCACACGCATACGTATACATACAGACACACCCATACACACACATACATACACAGACAGGTAAACAGATAGACACGCAGGTAACTGCAAATGACACGCTGATATGATCATGAGTTCAATTAACACGGCCCAATAGTAAAATGTTTCGTTTAAAAAGTGCCGCATGAATTGAGATGTAAAATATATATGATTGCTTGTTTGCACGCCATTGGAGCCCTTAAATGTACGTATTTGTCGGTCACTTGTCACGTGATAGCACTTCCTGTCAACTTCCAACAGAGTACAGTAGAGCTATCTTTGTTTCAGTGGCCTTGCTAGAGAGGGGGCAGGGGTTACGGTTGCTCCCCCTCAGTACATTCTGTAACAGTAGCACTTCCGTTACCGTTTTCTAGCTTTCATTATATAAAATCTCCCTATTTTGCCTCGTTTCTCCCCATTTTGGGGCCCTTTTTTCATAATACGCCGCATTTGGGATTTTAGAGGTTGACAGGTCTGGCAATATTGCCAGTCAATTTTATTGTATTTTGTGTGGGATAGACGTATTATTTTTACGTATATTTTTTCATGATTTGTTTTGTTTATGGTGTTTGTTTTTTTAGATAGATATATCATTCTAACATTTCAAAACATTATCTTATAATATCTTTGTTACACGTTAGATGTTAGAAATTATTATTCCAAAACATTTCAAAATCATTTCTTCTGTTTGTTTAATTTTCTCGTAACTCATCTTGTTTTAATTACTTACTCCACGCCCTTGTAGATAACACTTATTTCCTTTTATTCTTTTTCTTGTTTCTTATAAATCTTTCATAATTACATACATACCTTACACACACATTGCAGACCTGCTAACTTCTAAAAACCTAAACGGGGAGTACCATGAAAAAAAGTGCCTCCAAACAGGGAGAAATGAGGCAAAATTGGGGAGAGTTTACATAATGAAAGCTATACCAATTTTCACAAGAGAAGACATCTCTCACCCATCCCAAAGCGTGTGGGTCTCCCCGTCGGACGAGGAGAGTTGACAGTGCTGAGATACACATACACACACATACGTACACAGACAGGTAGACAGATAGAAACACACACACACACGCAGGTAACTGCAAATAACACGCTGATATGATCATGAGTTCAATTAACACGGCTCAATAGTAAAATGTTTCGTTTAAAAAGTGCCGCATGAATTGAGATGTAAAATATATATGATTGCTTGTTTGCACGCCATTGGAGCCCTTAAATGTACGTATTTGTCGGTCACTTGTCACGTGATGGCACTTCCTGTCAACTTCAAACAGAGTACAGTAGGAATGTGAAAGTGGAGAGAAGGGTACTACAACCCAGTAAATTCGCTGAAAGGTGGGTGAGTATGGCGAAAATGGCCCGAGTGAATGGGCTTCTCTGTATATAAACCTGTAGGTTGAAGAAGACAAAAGACGGAAGACGGGAACACCTACAAAACACGCTCCTGGTGTTAAGGGTTATTCTATCCATGGGGTGTAAAACAACCCATTTGTAACGTTCTCTCTATTGGGGTTTTCGATTATTCATTTAAAATGTTAACTTTGTTTATACGATTATTTGTAAAAAACCCGCTGTCACGTCTTGTAATATCCTATTTTTTGTGCGCCCTTGTGGCAAATAAAGAAATATATCTTTGTAATTTTAACACTTTGTCATATAACGTTGTTGATGTAGTTGTTATTGTGGATATTGTTACTTTTTTTTTTATTTCAGGTCATCTCAGGTCAAGCAAAGCTATGATCACACGACGTTCCAGGGTCCGCCATCCAGCCGTGACCATCCAAATGCGACCGTTAGAACAGTATACCCAGGACTATATTATCCAGTTAAATGTTACTTTTTTTCTTTTCAAGATCCTAAACGTGTGACTTATAGGAAACACCAGACCTGCGAACCTCCAAAACCCCAAACGGGGCATTCCATGAAAAACAGTACCCCCAAACGGGGAGAAATGAGGCAAAATGGAGAGATTTTACATAATGAAAGCTATACTCATTTTCATAAGATAAGACATCGCTCACCCAACCCAGAGTGAGTAGATCTTCCCGTAGGATCAGGAGATCTACTCACTTTGGTATTGGTGTGTGCACGACGTTCCAGGGTCTGCCACCCAGCAGTGACCATCCAAGTGTGACCATTAATACAGTATACCTATGACTATATTATCCAGTGTAGTGTTACTTTCGTTCTTTCAAGATCGTAAACGTGTGATAAAAAGGTAGCATGGCTCCTATTACTAAAATCAGAGTTTGATGGAACTTATACACGGATGCTAAGGGCTGTACTTAATATCTCATGGACACAGCACCCCACTAAAGAACTGCTCTATGGTCCCATCCCTGATATATATGCAATATTGCGGGAACGAAGAATGAGATTTGCAGGACACTGCTGGCGAGCAAAGCAAGAACTTGTTAGTGATATTTTGCTTTGGACCCCTCGCTGTGGTCAAAGGATGGTTGGCCAACTGGTTTTATCTTACATAAACCAAGTATGTAGAGACACAGGTTGCTCCCCTAAAGACCCCCCCCCCAATACTTATGCTTGATCGTAATGGAAAGCGTGCTAGACTCATGAATATCCGAACGAGCTCAACCAGATAAGCATGTTGATTTATGTATTTTATACTACCTCAAGTATTGAGTACTTTGGTGCGTTATGGTCCACCTGGTTCCTTACCACATTTCCTCCGTTATATATATATATATATATATATATATATATATATATATATATATATATATATATATATATATATCAGAATGGAGGCGGTAAAAACCAGTTAGACCATTACTCTCCAGAGTACTCAAAACTTTGGGTAGTAGAGTGGATAATATGAAAAATTTAGGACACCGACGGCTGAGCTACGGCCGTTTCAACAGGTAGATCCGGCCAGCATGGTATAGCAAGCCACATCGGACACTGGAATAGTTCCTTTATTTTCTTCGGAAGAAGAGATATTAATCTCGAAATATCAGGACATATGAATAAATTAAGGTAAAAAAAACAAAACCCTGTTTCTTGTTTTAATTTTTTTCCGCCCAAACCTGCGTTGTCGTGGCTTTCATACTTCGTATTCTTTATATATGTATATATATATATATATATATATATATATATATATATGTGTGTGTGTGTGTATGTGTGTGTGTGTGTGTGTGTGTGTGTGTGTGTGTGTGTGTGTGTGTGTGTGTGGCAGGTAAAATCCCCGAGATCCATCGACGAGTTCACTCCAGCGGTCTCTGTCCTTCATCATTGCCGCTATGTCCCACCTCTCCCGGTGACCAGTGTCTGTCCTTAGGACACAAACATATGTCATCCTCGGTCTCGCTCTTCCAGTGTGTCCGTGTAGGGGCTTCCACAGGAGCACTAAGTGCAATGTCAACTCTGAATGTCGGTGAGCATGTCCAGCTAACCTCAGTCTCCAGCTGACTTTCGCGAGGCTCCCGTACAGCTCTGAGTTCTTCTTCTTCATATGTATATATATATATATATATATATACATATATATACATATATATATATAAATATACACTTCGTTGCTGAATTTGTTTAGCAAGATTTCTTATCTGAAAACGCGTGTTGAAACAGATATTGTTATACTTTGGGAGGGTCATGTTGCCAATAAAATCACATGCACCTGTTGGTTTTCACTTCAATTTATTAGAAATTAAATTTATAAACTTAAGAATTTATAAATTTCCGGTTGGTTGGTTGGTTCCACAGCCAGACGATTGTTCATATATTGTCAAAGTTCTTTCGTCACACATTATGTGACCTCTTCAGTGACTGGGGATTCTTTTCTTTGTTTTTGTGCTTCTCTTTTGTTCTGTCCTACGCCATCTTGTTTTGTGTGCTTAGTTTGCGCATGTGTTACATCCGGGTGTCTGTGTGTGTTTATATTTGTAAATGAACACTGGCGAGAGCTTCAAGATAGTAAAGAATCATCTGTACTCCACCAACATGCTAAAATAGAACATAAGGTTAAATTAGAGAACATTGAAATAAAAATAGAATCTACACACAGAAAAGACGCAATGATTAGACCAATCACAGAGGCAATAAACATAAATGAACTCCAACCAAAATTAAATAGAAAACATGAATGGAATAGCAACATCACAACTTACAATTAAGGACAAAATGAAAACGCACACATACATAGAACAAACAACCAACCAGTAACATGTAAATAAACAATAAGTAAACAAATATAAACACACACAGACACCCGGATATAACACATGCGCAAACTAAGCATACAACACACACAAAAACAAGATGGCGTAGGACAGAACAAAAGAGAGGCATAAAAACAAAGAAAAGAATCCCCAGTCACTGAAGAGGTCACAGAATGTGAGACGAAAGAACTTTGACAATATATGAACAATCGTCTGGTTGTGGAACCAACCAACAAACCGGAAATTTATAAATTCCTAAATTTATAAATTTAATTTATAATAAATTGAAGTGAAAGAAACTGGTGCGTGTGTTTCTTATTGGCAACATGACCCTCCCAAAGCATAACAATAACGGTTTCAACACACGTTTTCAGATAAAGAATCTTGTTAAACAAATTCAGAATCGAAATATATATATATATATATAAATATAATAACTAGAAATTGATTAACATATATATAAACATGAATAATCACAGGAGATAATTTTTACAAGTGTGTAACCACACATAGCTAGGTAGGTGACTAAATAAAGTTGACCAGAACTTCAAAAATAGATACCTTATAATATGATTAATCTTCCCTGTATATATTCCATTAAAGAAATATATTTCACCAATTAATCGGATGGTAAACCACGGAAGTGGATACTTGGATTTTCAACAAGGAAGAAGTTCCAGCGATACGTGTTTACACTTCAAGTTCAAATCAGCGACTGGCCAGGAACACGTGCTATATCTACTAGAAATACACACATCATACTAGTTATTATAAAATGCTCGGACCTACTCGTTAGAAACTTAGAGCTTATTTTGCGGGTGATATGGCGCATGTCTTTCTGGCATGACACCTATAATTTTGATTTATCTTAATTTTGGATATAGATATATAGATATATATATATAAATATATATATATATATATATATATATATATATATATATATATATATATATATATATATATATATATATATATATATATATGTATGTATGTATGTTTATATACATACATATATATGACTCATAAGAGTCAACGGCCATCTGAAATTGTGTAAATATGTATATACACATGTACCGCGCGGTTAAACTACTGGGAGTGAAGGACTCCTAGCCTTTGTCAGGTCATTCTTCCCTGGAGAAGTCAACTCAGGAAACTGGGATAACTCCGATATAAAACCTGCGGCTCAGTAGTTACCGATGATGTTGATCTTTTCTTCTTTTCGGGTTATAGCTACTGTCGCTGAGAGAGTGGGATTGGCTCAGTGCACAGTCTTTCCACACTTTAAAAAATATATTCACACACAGGCATTGCACGATAGAATTAATTAATAATAATTAATAATGGTATATCGTGTAATGGACATTCTCGATAACGAGGGGGCAGCCATCATCATCATCATATATATATATAGTAATAATAATAAATGTGAAGACTAAAATCCAAAGAGGGCTTGATAAGAATAAATATATATCAAAAATATAAGAACCCTAGAGCAAATATTTATTTTAAAATAACAGATTAAAGTTTAAGCAAAGAATCGCTGCTTTCACCCTTAACGGGATCTTCAGAAACTCAGAAGATCCCGTTAAGGGTGAAAGCACCGATTCTTTGCTTAAACTTTAATAATCTGTTATTTTAATAAATATATATGTATATATATATATATATATATATATATATATATATATATATATATATATATATATATATATATATATATATATATATATATATATATATATATATATATATATATCGTTTCTGAATTTGTTTAGCAAGATTCTTTATGCTTGTTTTTTGGTGAGTTGTAATCTTCTAACGTCGGTATTGATGGTGTTGGTGTAGATTCTAGAAGTGGTGCTCAGCTTTATGAAGTGTAGTTGTCGAGATGTTATGGTTTTTCGTAGACAACAGAACATGGTGGTTTTCAGTATCTTGTTAGCCTGGCTAAGGCTTACGATATTTCGTTTCTGAATTTGTTTAGCAAGATTCTTTATCTGAAATCGTGTGTTGAAACCGATATTGTTATACTTTGGGAGGGTCATGTTGCCAATAAGAAACACACGCACCATTTGCTTTCACTTCAATTTATTATATATTTATAAATTTATAAATTTACAAATTTACAAACCTATAAATTTCTGGTTAGTTGGTTGGTTCCACAACCAGATAGTTGTTTATATATAGTCATAGTCCTTTCGTCACACACTCTGTGACCTCTTCAGTGACTGGGGATTCCTTTCTTTGTTTCTGTGCCTTTCCTTTCTTCTATCCTACGCCATTTTGTTTCTGTGTGTGTGTTGTGTGCTCAGATTGCGCATGCGCCACATCCGGGTGTCTGTGTGTGTTTGTGTTCATTTATCTATTTGTTTATTTATTTATTTATTTATTGTTGGTTGGTTGTTTGTTCTATGTGTGTGTGTGTTTTCATTTTGTCCTGTGTGTGTTTTCATTTTGTCCTTAATTGTAAGTTGTTTGTTCTATGTGTGTGTGTGTTTTCATTTTGTCCTGTGTGTGTTTTCATTTTGTCCTTAAAGAACAGTCAGGAACTAGAGAAAAACACAATGGAAAGCATCCAGCAAATAGCAAACTCCATCCACCAGAGCATTAGAGTTACTATAGACTACCCAAGTAGACACCCCAACCATCGATTACCTGTACTAGACACAGAGCTCTGGTTAGATACCATTAACAACCAAAAACAAATCCTCCATTCCCATTATGCCAAACCCATGACTTCCAAACATCTGATCCACCGAAACTCGGCCATTTCGGACCATACCAAAATCAACATACTGATTGCGGATTTGGTACGGGTGATGAGAAATGTGTCCCGCATGTACAACCCCGAAGAACTAGAGAGACACATACAACACTTCATCCACCGTATGCAGTTCTCTGGCTACAATCAGAGAGATAGAATCAGAGTGTATAAAGGAGCCAGAACCAAATGGGAAAAAAGTGGTAAATAATGACATAAATGGGACCTGCCCCTTGTATAGGAGTAAATTTTGGAATAGAATAGAAAGAACTAGGAACAAGGCCAATAGAATAAACTCATGGTATGATAGCAATAAATACCAGAGTGTAATGTTCATCAATACAACCCCTAGAGGCGAACTAGCCTACAAATTTAGAAGGGCCCTAAATAAACATAATCTCAATATTAAGATAGTAGAAAGACCAGGTACCTCCGTAAAAACACTTATTAGCAAGACATACCCGTTCCAAAGACCCTCATGTATAGATAAGAAATGTATAACCTGTAAAATAAGCCCCCATATTAACTGTAAAACTAGAAATGTAGTGTATAGCATAAGATGTACTGAAGGACAATGTAGAAACAAAAATATAGTGTACATAGGTGAGACAGCTCGTAGTATAGGGGAACGAATAAATGAACACTGGCGAGACCTCCAAGATAATAAAGAATCATCTGTGCTCTACCAACATGCTAAGATAGAACACAGGGGGTAGATTAGAGAACATAGAAATAAAAATAGAATCCACACACAGAAAAGACGCAATGTTTAGGCAAATTACAGAGGCAGTAAGCATAAAAGAATTAAAACCAAAATTAAATAGAAAATATGAGTGGAACAGCAACATCACAACTTTTAAGGACAAAATGAAAACACACATAGAACAAACAACTTACAATTAAGGACAAAATGAAAACACACACAGGACAAAATGAAAACACACACAGGACAAAATGAAAACACACACATAGAACAAACAACCAACCAACAATAAATAAATAAATAAATAAACAAATAGATAAATGAACACAAACACACACAGACACTCGGATGTGGCGCATGCGCAAACTGAGCACACAACACACACACAGAAACAAAATGGCGTAGGATAGAAGAAAGGAAAGGCACAGAAACAAATAAAGGAATCCCCAGTCACTGAAGAGGTCACAGAGTGTGTGACGAAAGGACTATGACTATATATAAACAACTATCTGGTTGTGGAACCAACCAACCAACCAGAAATTTATAGGTTTGTAAATTTGTAAATTTATAAATTTATAAATATATAATATATTGAAGTGAAAGCAACTGGTGCGTGTGTTTCTTATTGGCAACATGACCCTCCCAAAGTATAACAATATATATATATCATTAAGGCTATAATAGTGAGTTTTTGTTACTCTGGAATTTCGCCTGTTTGTCTGATGACCCTGTAATAAGCAGGCAAAATTTCAGTGTAACAAAACTCACTATTTAGCTTTAATAAAATTGATATTAAAACTCTACTTTGGTAAAGAGTACTCTTCTCCGTCATACTTGTTTTTAGGAAGTAATATGACGTTGAATGCTAGAAGTGAATTGCATCCTTGTATACCGAATGTATTTATCTCCCCATGCTGAACGCTTTTTGATACAATCCAATCTGATGAACTGTGGCAAACTACACCCCAGGATACGCCAACTGTTGGGCACACCTAACGATTTACTATGGAACAAATTTCGAACGGATTAATCAGAGAACCAAAAGCAACAACTACTTCTTATTCTCCATGCAACACCCTCGGAGGCAGATCTCCTGCCGGGTCCCACCCCACTTCATATAGCCACGGACAGCCTGTGAGGTTCACCCGGCTGCAACTGCACTTACCAAGACACCCGAAGCACTGTGTATATAACTGGCTCTCTATAACTCCCCCCACTCAGACATTTATCACAGATTTTTCCTTTTATTTTTACCTCAATTCATTCTCTCTATAAGTCTTTTTTACCTTTATTTCTTTCTCCTTTATTTTCTTTATAATCCCCGTTTTTCCATGTTCTTCCTTACTTATTTGAATCTTTTCTTACATTTTCCCTTAAATCATCAATGTATCTTTTGTCCCCACCAGATTGTTTAATTTTTACATTTGTTTAATTTTTACATTGGTTTAATTGTTACATTCGTTTAATTTTTACATTCGTTTAATTTTTACATGTGTTAATTTTTACATTCGTTACATTAGATACTTTAAATATTAACTATCATCCACGACAAGGGGTCAGATTTTCCCATGGGAAGTCATAACAAGTTAACATCCAGCTCTGAGCCCAATCCCTAATATGAATATACACTTTACCAGTCAGATATTATTCTTAGCATATTGACTGTTGTTTAGTTGTCTGGACTCCTAACTTTTAATTTTTAACGTCTGAAATTTCGGGTTGTGAAACTTTAAATATTTTCTACGAGTTATATTAACCCTAGCAGAAGGGAACTTTATCGCTTTGGGGTCATCGTCTGCATATTATCCCGCCATAAACGTATAGCGGGTACAAATGCATTGAAATCCTACTGGTTACCAAAGCTAGCAGTAAATTTTGGCTGATTTGAACTCCCACTGACCATATCGAGTTGTCAGGGGGAACTAGAGAGAACAAACAAGGTTTGTAGTATTCTGGGTGTAGTTGAGTGATCAGCCCCCCCCCCCCCCCCCCTGCGACTGCGCAGGGCTGTCGGGGTGACCTGAAAACTAAAAGGGAGCGGATAAGCTGAGCAAAAACACACATTTTCTTTTTTAGTCCGCTCCCTTCCACATAAAATTGCCTCAGAAATGTTACCTTTTAATCAATGTTTGCTGTCTGAAGAGATCACGATGTTTATCGTCATTGAAATATATATAATGGCTCAATTAATAAAGGACTCTAACTTCTTCAACTTCGCATTTTCATCTTTATTAATATACTTCGTCACCCTTGTTTTTGGGAAG
>OZ024744.1:33653936-33696436 GCA_964016885.1 Eledone cirrhosa
CAAAACCACAAGGTCTCACTCGGGAACACGACCCCGAAATACTTGAGCTTCTGCACCTGCTTCAGTGGAATTCCATTCACATGTGGCGTGCACATGTAGGCTTCCTTGAGAGGACGAGTGTTTCAATTTCCGCAGCAGTGATTTTTATTCCAGCCATGCAGCATTCAGTATCAAACCTATCAAGTGTAAGTCGAAGATCATCTTCAGTCGAGTTGAGTAACACAATGTCGTCTGCAAATTACAGGCTTGGGGATCCAGCCGGATCAGTTGGAGACGGTTGCTTCTGACAGGACCTGCTGGACGGAGTGTTTGAGGACTCTGGCCCCCACGACCCTCTCAGGAATAAGTGGGTGAAGAAGAAGAAGAAGAAGAAGAAGAAGAAGAAGAAGAAGAAGAAGAAGAAATCAAGTTCTATTCAGGAGAAGCTCTACTTAATGAGACACAACGCAGCGAAGCTCTGTTGTACATCAAACATCGATATCGATATACCTGCGATCAGTTTAGATTCCTTTGATATATTCTACAGAATGAAGCATACCATGCCCTCTGTCAACAGTGCACATATGTGTAAAGTATGCAGACAGTTCTCTGTTTGACTTAGTTTAACGAGCATTTTACCAGATCCCAACTTTAATGGAATATTTTTTATATATATTTCAAGACATAAATAAATTTGATAGACTCGACTACAGTTGAATATATACCTGTTGATGCAGCTATCATCATCACCATCATCAATATTTAGAGCAAGGTAGACTAAGTAGACTATGACAACAGGAGAGAAGAGATAATATATAGCTAGACGTCTCTTAAATAGCGCCTCTTCATTTTTTCGTCCGTGGAATTTCCACGGGTCCTGTTAGTAAACAATAATTGTTTTTACTTTTGGCACAAGGCCAGCAATTACCCAGTACATTACTGGTACTTTATTTTATCGACCCCGTAAGGATGAAAGGTGAAGTTAACCTCGGCGGGATTTGAACTCAGACCATAAAGGGCCGTAACTCTTTGCTGCAAGGCATGGCGTCCGAGCCTCTACCGATACTGCCAATCCACCGCCCTGTCAATAAACAATAATGTTAGTAAGATTTTCTTTTTATTAGCCAAAACCTCACAAAACTTTGGGGACAGTAGAAAGAGTATAAACATAAAATACACACAATAACAGTGTGAGGTTTGCATCGATTATAAGGGTGAAATCAACGAAACAATAATGGCCCATTAATATATAGTTTCCAGCGCGTCTCCCTTGCCGTCCTCTGGGGAAACGCTTTCTCCATTCTGTCCGCCGGGGCTGTGGGTGGGCCACCAATATGATGAGGGCGGTGGATTGGCAGTATCGGTAGAGGGTCAGACGCCATGCTTTCCAGCATAGTTACGTCCCTTTACGATCTGAGTTCAAATCCCGCCGAGGTTAACTTTGCCTTTCATCCTTACGAGGTCGATAAAATAAAGTACCAGTAATGCACTGATAATTGCTGGCCTTTTGCCTAAAGTAGAAACAATATGATTGACTGACTTGTCATTTTATCAGTCAACTGTTGCTATCGTTAACGTCTGTCAGTCTTTTATATACTATCCCATTTGCCTCTCTCTTCTATATGAATATTGATATTTTAAACAATTGTTGTGTCATTAAAAGTGTTTTCTATGTGTGGATATATAGTTAGTAATCTCTAATATAGGTAGGAGGAGAAAGTTGATTATATCAACCTCCACCAGAAATATCTGACTGACGTTTTATTTTATCAACCCCAGGAGGAAAAGCAAAGTTGAACTGAATGGCATTTTAGTTAGAGAAGAAATAACACAGGTTTGAAACAGTAGGAAACTCTAAAAGGATTCTCTCTAAAAAAAAAAGGGAAAATCCACAGAGGGTGATTCTGGGACTTGCAACATATTACCACAGTTTACCACGTGATACTCCTCTTGTCAATACTTTGTGATACTCCTTGTTGAAAGTTAAGAGTCCATAATTAATGAACATCTATTTAGTCACAGCTAATTTGTTTCACCTTCCAGAAACTTTCCTGTTGGACAACAGTCCTTCTCTAAACACACAATTCTTCCCCGGTGGTACTTGAAGAAGTGGATCAATTTTTGACAAGAGATAAAAGGAAATGTTCTAACATAAAACATTTGATCATGTTTTCTTCCTCATTGTTACCAAATACTTGAAGACTACCCAGATCAAGTAATTTTAGAAATTACTCACAATCATAGACTTTGCAGTATTCCAGCAGAGACAGTTCAGAGACTGTCTTTACCAACCACCTGGAATGTTCCTTCCTTCACAATCAACCATAATAATACATCTCGTGTGTTTGTATATTTATATATATTTCCGTCATCTGTAACTCTTTGAATACACATATACATACACATATAAATGTATTTCCTCTCTCAGTCATGTTACTATAATAAGAAGTTTGCTTTCAAGTCCCAAGCTCCCGGTTTCTAACCCTACATTTGTCCCTACAAATACTTATTTGTCTAACGTTAATCATACATATTTATTTCTGCATATATACTGAACGTATTTGTAAATATATGTTGAACATATTTGTAGATATACTCTGAATGTAATTATAGCCTCTAAAAATAAATTACTAAAATGACCGTGTCGGTCAGTAATCAACATAAACTATAGGGTATATCTTATGCAAATCATAAAATTATCAAAAGTTTGTATAGTTGTTCATATATCTAGTAATCCTGATATATATATATATATATATATATAAAAGAAAAAATATGACACCGACGGCAGAGCTCAAGCCGTTTCGACGGCTATTTCTGGACTAAATTTCTAGTCCAGAAATAGCCGTCGAAACGGCTTGATCTCTGCCGTCGGGGTCATACTTTTTCCTATTTCCCACTCTACTACCCTAAGTATTGAGTACTCTGGTGAGTTATGGTCCATCTGGTTCCTTACCACAATTCCTTTGTTATAAATAAATATATATCACATCAAATGTCGATTCGAAAATTTAAATATTTTCAAAGCTATTGCCGTCATTATTGATGGCACGAGGCCTCTAGTCACCACAATACACACCAAATGATAAGAAGCTCTCAAAAGAGCTGGACAACAGAAGCTCTTTAGAGAAGAAACCCCACCATCACCATCACCAAGCAAGTGTTTTAGCCCTTAACTTCTACACTCTAATAAGGCTCAGCCTCATCCAGGTCATGACACCTGGGTGCCCTTCTGCTGACATTTAGCCAGTTGGATATCGGAAGCTATATGTGTATTTAAACCGCATGAAGATTTCATTGTCAAGATCTAGCTCGAACTAGTCTCTGTTGCTTCTGCTTTCAAACTTATATTGAAACTAGTTCTACATAAATTTCCCTACTGATGTCCCACCTACCGCATTGCTTCACTTGTCCAGATGGAATGATGATAATAATTGTTTCTACTTTAGGCACAAGGCCAGCAATTACCCAGTGCATTACTGGTACTTTATTTTATCGACCCCGTAAGGATGAAAGGCAAAGTCAACCTCGGCGGGATTTGAACTCAGATCGTAAAGGGACGTAACTATGCTGGAAAGCATGGCGTCCGACCCTCTACTGATACTGCCAATAATAATGACGTTCCTTTTAGTCCTTAAATAATTGTTTAAATAGAATGATGAGGACGGATAGTTTTCCCAAATTTTCTTCATAGAGCTTCCATCTAGTTTTTATAGTATTAATCACAGTAAATGTTTCGCCTTCAAGAAATATCTTCAAAACATTTCAATGATGTGGAAGATAGATATATCGTGAAATATACAGAGGATAGAAAAATAAATGAATAGGCAACATTTTAAAAGGATAAAAAAAAAATAACAAGGGAGGAAGGAGGAAAAGAAGAAAAGAAGAAAAGAAGAAAAGAAGAAAAGAAGTTTCGGTGATTAGGGTGTTTATGATTGATTATATAGAATGAAATAGGATCAACTAAAAGTGTATATTACTTACTATACGTACCAAGATGATGAATATGAATGAATGAATGAATATTTAAATAAATAAATAATAATAAAATAAGTAGATATATAAATAAGAGGAAATAAAAACTTGGTGATATTAATATATATGTATGCATGTATGTCTGAATGTGAGCTTGTATATTTATATATATATATATATATATATATACACACATACATAAATATATGTGTGGATATCTATATAATATTATAATATTCATAAACTTGAACACGTAAACACAGATAGATGCATAAATATATACTTAACCCCTCCCCATATATATACACACACAGATGCCTCGAAAATACATATATTCGTAAAATTAATAATAATAAAAAAGCTTCAAATTTTAAACACCACCCCCATCACCAAACGAAAAAAATAAAAACAAAAAGGTTAAGAAAATGGGAAGAAAATATAAAAATGTAGCAGGTTACCACTACGAAGAATTTCGGCCCACCAAAGCAGACTAGAAATTGATTCTCCTAAAAATAATTAAAAAAATACAATGAGAAGAATGATTGGACTTTTACTATTAGCCGGCTGGCAGCTGTTGATACCGAACACCAAAGTTATTAAAAGGGTGATTCAGAAGATATTTCTTATATACGTTGTATATATGGTCCCGTAACTCCTGATAGAGTCGTAGGGGCACCGTATTAATATACGGCATTTGGAGGGTATTTTAAGCGTGGCAGAGCCCATCCCTCTCCAGGTCTGAGACTACTGCAGATTTTTTCCAGAGAAAGATAGAAAGTAAGAGAGAGGAAATGAGAAAGAGATGTAGAGGAAGAATCGAACCCAGTACTAGACAGTTTTTCTTTTATCGACCTCGAAAGGATGAAAGGCAAAGTTGACATCGGCTGGAGTTGAACTCAGAGAACAGAGAGCCGGCGCAAATGTTCTATCTGACGTTCTAACGACTCTGCCAATTTGCCGCCTACACATTACAGTTTCTAAAACATTCGCACGGATTTGAATTTTCCAGAAAGATTATGTATGACATATGTGGGTTGCAAAGAACAAGTTACATATATATATATATATATATAATTATGCCATGACTAAATTATAACCATCAGCATAGTCAAGGTATGTCAAGCATTAACTTATTTTATCTGATGAGGACGTACTGTTGAAATAGCTCAGTATCTCTGAAATATGTATAATAAAATATATTTGATCACATGAATGTCTATATTTATTAATATTTTGAAGTAATATGTGTGTGTGTGTGTGTGTGTGTGTGTGTGTGTGTGTGTGTGTGTGTGTGTGTGTGTGTGTGTGTGTGTGTGTGTGTGTGTGTGTGTGTGTGTGTGTGTGTGTGTGTGTGTGTGTGTGTGTGTGTGTGTGTGTGTGTGTGTGTGTGTGTGTGTGTGTGTGTGTGTGTGTGTGTGTGTGTGTGTGTGTGTGTGTGTGTGTGTGTGTGTGTGTGTGTGTGTGTCGGGTTCAATCAGGAGTAACACAGTAAGTAAGGCACTCAATACAAAGCAAAGTATAAATTTGCAATATGGAAATACCTTCTACAGGACTAGAACTGTTTCATTCGAAGATAATCAGCAGGAAATCACAGGGCTTGTAGAAGCCATTTCTATATTAAATAGATATATAAATAAATATATATATATATATCTATATCTATATATATATGTGTGTGTGTGTGTGAGAAAAACCACAGACCCTCCATCTCAACTCTACTTTTGAAAAGCAGAAGAACTGCGAAACCGGTAAAGGAACCAAATAAATATATATATATTTTTAAAAATAAGACTCCAGTTGCATTTTCGATTTCTTCTCTTTTTCTTGATACTTTCACTCGTGTAGGACACCTCGGTTATTTTTCATTCTATAAAAAAAAAAAACCTCACTTTCTAATATATATATATATATATATATAGAAATGCGCAACAGGTAAAACTTAAAACCAAAACTGAATACTAACCAATACTATTACTAATTCTCACTTATTCCTAATTAAACTATTTTTCACTGTGAACAATTTGTCAGCATTTTCTTTTCCGTTTACCAATATATATATATATATATATATATATATATATATATATATATATATATATATATATATAACGGCGATGAATTAGTTTCTGGCAATATTACACAAATATGACACTCCCCAAGTATAACAATATATATATATAACTTGGAATAACTTTGAAATGTTTCGGCCAGTATTGGCCCAGGCCATGTCTAACTTAATAGCACCACCTGGCGAAGTCTTTCAATTCAGGATTTGGGCACCATGGCCCATTCGAGAAGGGAATTACTGTTTGCGGAGACATATCCGGGTGTGGGTGGTTTGTCCGGGATTACTTGGAGGAATTTGACCAAAGACTTCTTGAATTTTGTGTGGTCAGTTTCTGTTTTGACGTGTCCTGGTGTGATGTTGAAGAGAGCAGGGCCAATTGAGGTGAAATAATTGTGCCGTATTGTTGTTATGAGTTGCGATTTAGATTTTTGTTTGGGACGGATAGCACGGGGCCCAAGCCTTGGGTGTATTTTGAAGGTGATGCCAACATCATTTGGGCAGTGCTGATGAAACATTTTCCGCATCATGCAGATAATATAACGCTCACGGCGACGTTGGAGTGAGTAAAGTTTCAGCTTTTCTAGTCGTCCCCAGTAGTCAAGGTCTGACATGCCATCTATCTTTTTCGTGATTGCCCTTTGGGGAGCTTCAAGTTTCATGATACTTTGTTTCGTGTGGGGAGACCACAGTGGACAACAGTATTCAAGGTGTGGTCGGGCAAAAGTGGAGAAGAGAAGGATAATGGTGTGGGATTCTCTCGACTGGAATGTTCTGAGGATCCAGGAACACATTCTGCGGGCCATGTAAACTTTGCTGCTTATATGCGTGGTCCAGCTTATGTTTCTGTCCACGGTTACTCCCAAGTCTCTGATGTTGTTAGATGCCACGAGAGTTTCACCGGAGGGAAGGGAGTATGGGAGTTTCAGAGCATCCTCTTTTCCAAAGTGGATCAGTTCGAATTTGTCTTCGTTCAGTAACATGTTGTTCTTTTCCGCCCATTGAGTAACAGCCAGTAAGTCTGACTGAAGGCTTATCCGGTCATCCACGCCATTGACGACCTTTTGGAGCTTGGAATCATCAGCGAAAATTCTAATGTTGCTGTGTTTGATGATGTCAGTGATGTCATTAATATAGATGATGAAGAGATGTGGGCCCAACACAGTGCCTTGTGGGACCCCACTACTGACTTTGGCTGGGCTGGATTTGACTCCTTCGACTACAACATGTTGGGTTCTGTTTGACAGGAAGCTCTTGATCCACTTCAGCAGCTTTCCAGTGACACCATTATTGGACAGCTTTCTCAGTAGAATGTTGAGATCAACCCTGTCAAAGGCCTTGCTGAAATCAAGGCAGATAACATTAGTGTTGGAACCCTCTCCCAAGGCTCTCAAAATGTCATCAAAGTGATGCAGTAGCTGCGTCAGGCAATCCCTTCCATTACGGAATCCATGCTGGTTGGAGTTCAGCATATTGTTACTCTCAAGGAAGTGAGTCATTCGCGATCTCACCACTCTCTCAAATACCTTAATGATATGAGAAGTGAGTGAGATTGGACGGTAATTCGCGGCAAGGGATTGGTTTCCTTTTTTTAAAACTGAGACAACAGACTGGGATAGAAGGTTTTCTGGCACATATCCAGCATCCAGTGAGTTCCGCCACAGATTGGCAAGAGGAGATGCAAGTTGGTGTTGACACGCCTTCAAGACACAAGCAGGGAACCTTTATTGCAGCTAAGACATCAGGTGCGCCAAACGTTATGTCCGATAAGGTGTAATGGGGAGTAACATCGCCGATACAGCCCAGATCGGCCATATCAGGATTGCTGAAAACAGAGCAGTATTGTTTCTGCAGTATCTCACCCATGGTTTTAGCATTGTCTTGAAGAGTGCCATTTTCATCAATTAGAGGGCCAACAGTAGAGCCAGTGATTTTGTGTTTTTTTGCAAATGAAAAGAATATATATATATATATATATATATATATATATATATAAATATATATATAATTGGTTATGCACGAGTGCATTAAGGTTTTCCAGGGCACAGTGTTATGTACCGTGTAGGGGAAGGTCAGCTTACAACAGAGTGGTGCTCAACGAAATGCAGAAAATAGGTGTATATTCCAGTTTAGCTATACTCCGGGGCGTGTATAAAGAATCAAAAAGAACAGAAAGATGCAGTAAAAGAGATTTATTCGGTTCTAACGTACGTTTCAATAGACATCAATTTGCCTAGATCTCGCTGCATCTATAATATTATATAGTTAGTAGAACATTCGACATCCAATGCACTATTGATTCCATATCATCAGAGATTATATTTACCGTACCAGAATGTTCAGGTTTTTATAGGAATTCATGTGAAGTTGAAGTAGAGAAGAAGGAGGATGTGACAAAGACGAGAGAAATAGGGGGGGTTTTCATGGTTGTTGATGTAAAACAGAGGGGAGGATAAAATACGATAATGAAGTCTAGATATGGACTAGTCCAACTGTGTGTGTGCTAGGGAGATGGTAGACGTTGATAGGTTTATGATCTATGAAAGATGGAGGCAGGGGAGATTAGGCCGAGTTACTTGTAAAGTATGTAGGAGGAGATGTTGAATATGGGAGATGTGGTCAATAGAAGGCATAGCAATAATCCATGGGGATAGATAGAGGAGGTAGAAGGAAGATAGAGGAAAGCAGAAGTCGCAGGATCAAATCAAGCCAGGTTTGTATTTCGAGAACGTAGCCTTGAGTCTATGATTGCAATATAGAGTCCTTTCCGTTCTGTTGTTGAGAAGAGTATAATTGGATTTTAGTATGTAAAATAGCTCCATATTGCATAATCGGCAGTAAGGCTGGCCTGCACGATATGCGGAAGCACTAGAGAGTTTTGTCCATTTCAAAGTGTATTGCAGGTTACTTTCGCGCAACTGCCAAATTGTATTGGTAGTTACGGAACGGTATTTGATGTTCTTCATCGAACTACGGTGTTGGTACGAACGAGATTTAAAAGTGGTAGAGGTACAGCCGATATAGTGCCATCTCCGGTTATCCGATTCAACGGGGCATTGATACACCATATTGGATTCCATGCATTTGTTATTCAGAGGGCAACGATCAGGTAGGTTGCAGTTGCACTTATCAGCTCCTGTAGTATTATTATCTTGTACAGGTTGCATTAGGTTTATATGTGTGTCTGCTGCAGGAGGGTTTACATTCAGTGGTTGAGAGTTTGAGGAAGTGTTAATGTAGTTTGGGGTGCTTCGTGTGGATGTGCTGACTAATCGTTTGGAGTTAAGTTTTTTAATAATTAGATCGAGATTGGGTGCTGTAGAATATGAAAACTTAATGGACCTTAGATTTAGTATTTTAGCGTATCGATGTGTAGGAGGAAAATGTGTTTTGATTAAATTGAAGAAAAGTGAAGAAATTTTAGGAGATGTTGAGGCATTGTATATTGGGTTGTACCAAAGGTAGCTACGATTCCGCTTTCTAGCTAGGTTGGGTTGTGTGCTTCTATTTCGACTATGCCTGTGCGGAAAGTGTATGTTGTGTATCGTACCTATATTATTGTTTATGCTAGTGCGTTGTGAGCCCTTATTTCTATATTGGTGTGCTGGATCTATGTACTCTATTTTGTCTTGGTATCCAGCCGCCTTAAGCGCGTTGTTATAGTAGTAAGCGTGCTCACTAAAGACCTGGGGGGTAGATGACAGGCGTGATATTCTAAGGGAGATGGCCCGAGGGATAGCCGTATAACCGAGGGTGGATGATTAGATTTATGGTCAACATACATAATATTTTCATTAGATTTATGGAATGGGCTGATTTCCCCCCGTCTCTAGATTAAATGTTACGTCCAAGAAATCTCCCCTGCTTCCATCTATCATAGATCATAAACCTATCAACGTCTACCATCTCCCTAGCACACACACAGTTGGACTAGTCCATATCAAGACTTCCTTATCGTATTTTATCCTCCCCTCTGTTTTACATCAACAACCATGAAAACCCCCCCTATTTCTCTCGTCTTTGTCACATCCTCCTTCTTCTCTACTTCAACTTCACATGAATTCCTATAAAAACCTGAACATTCTGGTACGGTAAATATAATCTCTGATGATATGGAATCAATAGTGCATTGGATGTCGAATGTTCTACTAACTATATAATATTATAGATGCAGCGAGATCTAGGCAAATTGATGTCTATTGAAACGTACGTTAGAACCGAATAAATCTCTTTTACTGCATCTTTCTGTTCTTTTTGATTCTTTATATATATATATATATATATAAATATATACACACACACACACATATATATTTATATATATATATATATATATATATATATATATATATATATATATATATATATATATGTGTGTGTGTGTATGTGTGTGTTTATATACGTATATAGTAATAATAATAAATTTGAAGACTAAAATCCAAAGAGGGCTCGATAAGGATAAATATATATATCAAATATATATATATATATATATATATATATATATATATATTTATATATATATATTTTTAAATATATATATTTTTAAATATATATATATATATATATATATATATTTAAAAGTTAAACAAGGTTCAATGAATACATCAAAGAATGAATTTTACAATAGATTAGAAGCACTCAACAGTAACAGGTTTTCCAGAGTTATTAATATTAATTCAAAATATTAACAAAATAGATATTCTTGTGATCAATTATATTTTATTATACATATTTCAGAGGTACTGAGTTAAGTTCAACAGTACGTCCTCATCAGATAAAATAAGATGATGCATGACATACCCTGACATAGTAGATGGTTAAGATTCAGTCATGGTAAGATTCTACCATGAGTCTTATTTTATCTGATGAGGACGTACTGTTGAACTTAACTCAGTACCTCTGAAATATGTATAATAAAATATAATTGATCACAAGAATATCTATTTTGTTAATATTTTGAATTAATATTATATATATATATATATATATATATATATATATATATATATATATATATATATATATATATATATATATATATATATATAATAAAATCGCGGTCTAGCAAATAGAGAAGGAGTTTTAAAATAAATTAAAAAAAATTCGCTGTACTTACTATATGTGCCTTTACCGCGGTTTCATGCTCCAGAATAAACGGAAAATCCAATCGTATTTTCATTGAGAAGGGATCAATCTTCAGAAGGCTCTTCTCCTTCGGAGAATATAAAATTCCCGAGTTCAAATCACAAACTGACGCCATACAAAACCATTCCCAAATGAGAGCGGATGATGGAAGAAATAATTCTGTCTGGTGCCGTGTGCAAAGACAAAAGCAGGGTGGACAGGTCAATGTCCTGCCACTAAAATTTGCAGCAGTCCAAACGACCATAATTTTATCTCTACCTTAGGGGGAGATCAATAATAATAAAGTATGAATTCCTACGTGTAAAAAATACATATAGGGAAACAAGTATTATCCAACCGTATGCCAATGTGGTTCTATATATATATGTATGTAAAATGTAAACAGAAATAACAACACAATCGGTACAGTATATGGAAGGTATATATTAGGTTAACGCTTGATATAGCAGGAAGAGGGTCTTAACGTTTCGGACGCTAGTCCTTCATCAGAAGAAAGAATGAGAAATAAAATAGATTAAGGGGACGGGCGGGATGGAATTGGAAAACATGTCTTTAGATAAAAATAATAGGTCCATTCATGTTGACATCTCTTGCAAAACTATTGGTGCTGGCGTTTTGCGTATGATTTGTTTTTTAGAAAAGTGGATGATGGCGCGTGTCTACCTGAAATGGAAAAAAAACTGTTTTGTAAAAAGAGCTATACTTGAGCACGTGCGTAAGCATGAGTGTTAGTGTGTGTGTGTGTATGTGGGGGGGGGGGGTTACTAGAGGTCCGTACGAAGCTAAGAAGAGATATGTGTGTATATGTGAGTAAAAGAGTGTGTGTGCATGTAAGTACGAAGCTATGAGCAAAGAGAAAGCGATAGGAATCTAGGGGTGTGATAATGGACGAGGTATTAGAGAAATTGGGGAGGTGAGTTGAGTCCAAGAGGGGAATAGGACCCAAGACGGTGAATCTGACTTTGTTCAGTCCTGGTGCGCGATCCATGATGTAAAAGGACACCCAGGACTGAAACATGTAGGGAAGAATAACCAGGAGAACAGAAATGACGGGCGACAGGAGTATTCAAACCGAGTCGTATGTCCCTCAAATGTTCGGCAAAACGGTCCGACATACGGTGTCCCGTTTGTCCGATATATAAAGATCCGCAAAGGGAACACTGGAGGGCATAGACAACGTGGGTGGATGTGCAGGTGAAGGAATGGTGGATACGGAAAGACCCGTTAGCGCCTGTAAGAGTGGCGAGGGTGGAAATAAAGGGGCAAATGTTGCAGCGGGAACAAGGATGAGAGCCGGGTGGAGTCGTGGGAGAGGACGAAAAGAACTACGAACCAGGGGGTCTGAGGTTTCGGGCGCGCTTAAAGGCAGTAATGGGTGGATTTGGAAAAAAGCGAGAAGTGAGGGGGTCAGAAGAGAGGATACGGAAGGAACGGAGGATATGTCGCAGGAGTGATAGGGTGTTGGAGAGGTAGGTGAGAGGGAAAGGAACGCGGGTGTTGGGAGGGAGGGGTTAGGTGAGAGGGCTGTGGTTCGGTCTGTTTCGCGGGTGCGGATGAGAGCAGCTTGGATCAGGGTGGGAGGATATCCACGCTGGATGAAACAGGAAACCATGTGATAGGGGATGGGTTTCGAAATCGTCGTCCTGGCTACAGAGTCGACGAAGACGGAGGAATTCGGAATAGGGTATGGAGTATTCGGTGTGGGTTGGATGGGAGGAGGTGAAGTCGAGGTAAGATTGGGCGTCTGTTGGTTTAATGTAGGATGGAAGTAGAGAGGGTGTGGTGAGAGTGATTAATAGATAGAGAGATATCTAGAAAAGAGAGAGAAGAATCGGAGACGGAGGCGGTGAAAGTGAGAGCAGGATGGAAATATTGGACAAAAGATAGAAAACAGTCGAGCTGTTCTCGTGATAGAGAGGAGGTGCCGATACAGTCGTCAATATAACGACCGTATAGCTCAGGAGTCAGTCTAGCGTACTGGGAGAAGATCTGGGCTTCGGCGTAGCCAACAAACAAGTTGGCATAGTTTGGCCCCATTCTGGTTCCCATCGCTACCCCAGAGACCTGTTGATAAATTTCACCCGAAAAAGAAAATCCATTAAGGGTGAGAACAAGCTCAGCCAGACGGAGTAGAGGGGTAGTGCTGGGGTAAGAGGTAGGGCGTAAATCTAAAATATGTTGGAGAGCGTGGAAGCCGTCATCATGAGGGATGTCAGTATAGAGAGAAGTGATGTCCAGGGTAAAGAGAAGGCGGGAGGGACCAGGAGGGAAGGAGAAAGAGTTGAAGAGTCTAAGGGCATGATTTGTATCGTGGATGTGGGAGGGGAGATTGCCGACCAACGGGGCGAGGAGGTGTCTAAATATTCAGAAATTATCTCGGTGGGGCAGTTGCTCGTAGAAACGATAGGACGGCCAGGATTATTTTGTTTGTGTATTTTGGGGAGGAAGTAGATGGTGGTTGTGCGAGGGGTGCATACAATAAAGTTGGTGGCTGTAAGGAGTAGGTGAGATGAGGAGATGAGCTGGTGAATGGTGGAGGACACGAGTTGTTGGTAGCCAGAAGTGGGGTCGGAGGATAGAGGGCGGTAAAAAGGGGTATTGTGAAGCTGGCGGATAGTCTCAGCCCTATAGAGGTTAGCGTTCCAAACCACCACAGCGCCACCTTTGTCAGCGCCACACCGAAGGTTGCGAAGAGCGGAGAGCTCAGTCCACGTGATGTTAGAGCTACGAGAATGCTGGTGGAAACGGAACCGATTCACAGTACGCCGGCAAGTATCGACAAAGGAGTCGAGGGAGCTGAACTGGCCAGAGCTCGGCGTCCAACGTGATTGCTGGCGACTGAGACAAGTGAAGTCATCCGTCTGTGTTGATGATAGCGTATCGTGAAATATATGTATGTATTTCGTTTTTGAATTTGTTTTGCAAGATATCTTATCTGAAACCGTGTGTTGAAAGAGATATTGTTATACTTTGGAAGGGTCATACTGCCAATAAAAACACACGCATCATGTTGGTTTCACTACAATTTATTATAAATTTCCGGCTGGTTGACTGGTTGGCTGGTTGGTTCGATAACCGGATGGTTGTTTATATACTCTCAAAGGTCTTTCGTCACACATTCTTTGATCACCTCAGTGACTGGGTTTTTATTTTGTGTCTCTCTTGTTCTGTCGGAGAGACACAAAATAAAAACCAGTCACTGAGGTGGTCAAAGAATGTGTAACCAAAGAGGTTTGACAGTACATAAACAACCATCCGCTCATCGTACCAACCAACCGGAAATTTATAATAAATTGAAGAGAAACCAACTAGTGCGTGTATTTTTATTGGCAGCATGACCCTCCTAAAATATAACAATATATATATATATATATAGTGAAAAATGGAACGGGAAATATTTATATGTATGTATATATATTTCGTCCCTGAGGCCGTTTGTCACCCGAAATGTTGGTAAACTAAATCTTTCCCATACGAAATTTTTAGAGAGAAATACAGTGATATACATGTATATATATGTGTGTGTGTGTGTGTGATCGCGCGTGTGTGTGTGTGATCGCGCGTGCGCGCGTGTGTGTGTGTGCATGTGTATACCGTATATGCCGGCATACAAGTCGATCTGGTGCATAGGATGACCCCTAAAATTCTAAGGTATAATTCCTGTTTAGGCCTATATTCGCCGGATAAGATTTCCCCCTCCCCCCCCAAAAAAATAAGGCAGTACCATCCCCCCAGCCCTAGATCCGCTTGTCATTCTTTATTTGTACAAAATATAAAACATGGAAACAAACACTAAATAGTTGTAAGTAGTCGCAAGTGAGTTCTAACTTCCTGAGTAAACCCGCCTAACCTTAACCAACCTATGATAAACTACTCTATGGGCAACGGCAAGTCATTAATATTATTATAATCTCAACGTTAAATAAACTTAACAAATATGAGATTCAGTAGGAAATGGTAGGTTGATAGAGTTAACGTAAGTGGTGTACAACGAGTGTTAGGCAGGCACTTTCACTGTTTACCTCACCTGGTAAAGTCTTTCAAATCAGGATTTGGGCACCATGGCCCACTCAAATAGAGAGTTATTGTTTACGAAGAGATATCGGGGTGTAAGAGGTTTATCCGGGATTTCTTGAAGAATTTGTCCAAAGACATCTTGATCTTTATGGAGTCTGTTTCCGTTTTAATGTGTTTTTGTTGTTAAATAGAGCGGGGCCAATTGAGTTGAAATAATTGTGGCGTATTGTTGTTATGAGATGTGAATGTGATTTTTGTTGTGGGTGGATAGCACGGGGCCCAAGCGTTGGGTATACCTTAATGGTGATGCCAACATCATTTGGGCAATGCTGATGGAATATTTTCCACATTATGCAAATGATGTAACACCCATGGCGACGCTGGAGAGAATAAAGTTTGAGTTTTTTTTAGTCGACCCCGATAGTCAAGGCCTGACATGCCATCTATCTTGTTCGTGATTGACCTTTGAGGAGCTTCGATTTTCATGATACTTTATTTCATGTGGGGAATCCACAGTGGACAACAATATTCAAGGTGTGGCTAAGCAAAAGTGAAGAGAAGGATAACAGTGTGGATATCTCTCGACTGGAAGGTTCTGAGAATCCAGGAACACATTCTGCGGGCCATGTAAACTTTGCTGTGTTGTTGGAGAGTTTCACCTGAAGGAAGGGAGTATAGGAGTTTCAGGGCATTCACTTTTCCAAAGTGGCTTAACTCACATTTACCCTCGTTCAGCAGCATATTGTTATTTTCCGCCCATTGGATAACAACCAGTAGGTCTGACTGAAGGCAAGTCCAGTCACCCACTTCATTGATGACCTTCTGGAGCTTGGAATCATCTGCAAAGATTCCTACAGGGTGTCCCAAGTGGACAGGCAACTTTTATTAGAATGTCCCAAAAGAGTGTGTAAAGGCAACTTTTATTAGAATGCTGTTGAATTCTGTATATATTCTTTGGGGACACCCACTATACACACACACACACACACACACACACACACACACACACATACACACACACATACATATATATATATATATATATATATATACATATATATATAACCCTCCCCCACTCACACACACTCTCACCAAGCGTGACGCTAATAACACTATGTATCATTTACTCCTGCATTTGTTTGTTTATTTGTAATTTCGAATTCTCTCTCTCTCACTCTCTCTCTGTATGTCTCTCTCTCTCTCTCTCTCTCTCTATATATATATATATATATATATATATATATATATATATATATATATATATAATGGAAAATTTGAACAGGAACAAAACAGAGAGGCAGTACAACGAATGTTTATTAATTTCACGCTCTGGAGAGTGGGGTGGTGGTGATATATATATATATATAAAATTAATAAACGGAGTTAAAACCTCACATTAATCCCCTATAATTTAATTAGCTCAAGGAATATATTCCCAGCTCTTTATAAATCAAGATATAGATAGAAGTAGACATAGAGATATGTGTTTAATGAGAGGGATAAAAAACCACGAGAGGGACGAACATATTACCTACGGAAGGAATGGTGAATATAAATCAATAAAAAGTATATATTAAAGTGTACTAACCATCCGATTATAACAATACACCTGGACATACTCAAATATGAGTATGTTTCGCTATAAAAAGTGAAGAATAGGAAGGTGTATTGTTATAATCGAATGGTTAGTGTACTTGAATATATTCTTTTTATTGATTTGTATTCACCATTCCTTCCGTAGGTAATATATATATATATATATATATATATATATATATATATATATATATATATATTTAAAGGTTAAACAAGGTTTAAAGAATAAATCAAAGAATTAGTTTTACAATAGATTGGAAGCTCTCAACATATGGTTTTCTGGAGTTATTAATATTCATTCAAAATATTAACAAAAATAGAACTTCATTGTGATCAAGTATATTTTATTATACATATTTCAGAGGTACTGAGCTAACTTCAACAGTACATCATGATCAGATAAAATAAGATGATGCATAACATACCCTGACATAGTAGATGGTTTAGATCCAGTCATGGTGGATCTTAACCATCTACTATGTCAGGGTATGTCATGCATCATCTTATTTTATCTGATGAGGACGTGCTGTGGAAGTTAGCTCAGTACCTCTGAAATATGTATAACAAAATATACTTGATCACAATGAAGTTCTATTTTTGTTAATATTTGGACTGTACTTATATATATATATATATATATATATATATATATATATATATATATATATATATATATGTGTATATATATATATGTATATATATATATATATATATATATATATATATATATATATATATATATATATATATATATATATATATATATATATATATATATATATATATATAAACTTTTGTATATGTATAATAAAGCAAAAACAATGCAGGTATGGACATAGAATAAAGAATGCAAATGCAAAAGATATTGTTGACAATACGTCTTTTACCTTAGATTTATTTAAATGTCCTTAATTTTCGAGATAATATCTCTTCTTCAGAGCGAAGTAAAGTTGTCAACTAGTGTTCTAAATAGCTTGCCAAGTCATGCTGACAGGAAATGGTATAGAATATCTGTTCTATCTCTAATGTCAAAGAGTTAAGATTAGGTGGATAAAGAGTAGTCTCCCTTTAAAAGGGGTTTGTTTTTGTTTGTTTGTTTTTTGTTTTTTATATACATGCCTGTTTAAGTGTGTGGGAGAATGCATGAAGGTGTAAGTATGTGAGTGTGTGTGTGTGAGTGTGAGAAGATATGTCTACTCGTAAATGTGGGGGATAGGTGTTATCTCGTGTTAGAACTGGTTTTGTGTGTGTATGTGTGAGAGAGAATAAGTGGAGGTGTAAGCGTGTGTGTGTGTGTGCCTGTGTGCGTGCGTGTGTGCGTGTGTGTGTGTGGGGTGTGTGTAAATATGGGGCTAGAAGCTCTATCAAGTTATAAATTGGGTGTTGAGTTCTAGTCTATTATTGATTGGTAGTTGTGTTTTGTCTATAATTAGTGCTTCCTTAATTCTAAGATTGCCGAGGTTTCTTTCCTTGGTTTCTATCCTAACTGTTATGGTTTTGTCGGTGTTTTTACATTTAACTAGGTGTTTCTTAAATTAGGAAGCGTTAGTATTGAGGTGTTCTTTTATTCTTATGTGGAGTGGTCTGGTGGTGCTACCTACGTAGAAGTTGTTGCATTTTCCACACGCTAGTCTGTATACGACGTAAGCCTGATGGCATAGGTCTGTGTCGTTGATGGGGCAGTTGGCTAGTCTGCAGCAGTTGTCATGTCTGGTGGAGTGTCTTTTGGTTAGCTGTCCGCGTAGAGAAGGACCTGAGTGGGCCAGTTGGATATCTAGTCCCTCTCGTCTGATGGCTCTGCGGATGGCTGTTGTTGTTTCTTCACTGAAGTGTGGGAGCTTCAGGAAGCAAGTGTTAGTGCCTCGGGTGTGGTGTCCTCTGTTCTTTCTGGCACGGTTTGTGGTGGATGTCGTGTATCCGCCAAAGCCGGCTGCCAAATAAACTTCCTAAAACGATGCCTGAATAACAACATCATCCCCAAAACTATCAAAAATTTGCACCTACCAACATGCTTCAAATCACCAGGCCTCAAACGATCACTTAGTTACATACAAAAATTCTGCCTCAGAAAACTCATACAACACCTACACCGCACGCTACAACAACACATACGGACTATTTCCAGCCTTGTACCACAACTCGCTGAAACCCCAGAACCTCTGTCCAGAGTCATCTCCGCCGCTAGAGACAGGTCATACCACCATCGCCGAGACTACGAGAAAATACGTCTAACGCAAAAATTTCTCAAACTCAGGACGGCCAACTGTCTTAATAACATCCCAACTCTAAACACCAACAGAGGCGAACAAGACGGTACCAACACCGAACCTAGCGGCGCCCCGACCAACAACACACCTGACGCAAAACACCTCGTCACAGACTTGACAGGATCCCTCTCCCGAGAGGAATTAGACCTCCTCAGCCTCGGTCCCAAGTTCATATTGAAACAGAGACTGGACGACAAATTATGGCTCGACATAGAAACGAATTTCTGTCGGTCTACCTCCCAATTAAAATGAATATAGACTCTCGGCAACAACACCACGGAATCTATCAAACCCAGATTCCCGATATACCAACTGGATCGCCCACTCTGTCCACCGCCTGCCAACTGCGAGCTTGAAGAAAAACTCTCGAGGCTAAAACATTCCGTATTTAACATCTTACGGAAACAGAAGAAGATAGCCCCAAACCTCTCCAGGACACAACAACTCGCCCTGAAGAACCTACGGAATAGGGAACTGATATACTTACCATCCGACAAAGGTAAATAGTTTTGCGTCATCTCTCAAGCCACGTACAACAACCTAGCCTTTGAACACCTAAGCGACAATGAATTATACACAGAGATCCCGGACATGACTGCAGCCCAGATCGAAAAGCAGATCAACTCCATCTGGTTCGATATCTGTAGAAGACAACTCCCAAATAAAGTTAAGCTCAACTAGACCACTAGAAATAGCAGACTGCCCACTTTCTACCACCTCATCAAGACCCACAAGAATAGTACTAAGACGCAAATAAGACCCATCGTCTCTAGCATAGAAGGACTCCTATACAAAATTTCCTGGCTCCTCTCCCAGGTCATCAAGCCTCTACTCTCCACCTTTCCCGGGCATGTCAGTAGCTCCGACGAAGTCATACGTAGACTACATCAACTCCAGCCAGAACAACTTAAACTAAATAAATACGCCTTTAGCCTCGACGTTGTCTCCCTCTACACTACAGTCCCCGCTCATCCAGCTGTCGATTTATTGACGGACTGCGTGGTCGCAGAGGACATCCACTTCTACGGCCTCCACCCGACGGACATACACCACCTTTTGTCCTTCACAGTAGACAACACGTACTTCACCTTCTACCACCACACATACAGACAGACAACAGGATTACCCATGGGATCCAGCCTATCGGGCCTGCTGGCCATCACCTACATGAACCAGCTAGAATGCCGAGCCCTCAACACCTGCCATTCCCATACCTTCTTCACCCGATATGTAGATGACATACTCATCCTTACATCATCCCGTGAGGAGGCAGATAAAATATACACAACATTCTCCAGCATGGACGCCAGTATAAAGTTCAGCATGGAACACCCCGATGACCGCGGATCCCTATCCCTACTGGACTTCCAACTCAGGGTAACAGAAGAAGGCAACATCCACACCTGCTTCTATAAAAAAAATCCGCCAGCAGGGACCTGTTCGTACATTTCAGATCGGCCCTCCCACTCGGTGCCAAGTTCGGATACATAAGGAATGAACTGGCACGTATCCGGAACAAACGCTAGAGACCGAGACACACACACCACACATTTCCTGGAAGTACTCAAACTGAACGGATACACGACATCCACCACAAACCGTGCCAGAAAGAACAGAGGACACCACACCCGAGGCACTAACACTTGCTTCCTGAAGCTCCCACACTTCAGTGAAGAAACAACAACAGCCATCCGCAGAGCTATCAGACGAGAGGGACTAGATATCCAACTGGCCCACTCAGGTCATTCTCTACGCGGACAGCTAACCAAAAGACACTCCACCAGACATGACAACTGCTGCAGACTAGCCAACTGCCCCATCAACGACACAGACCTATGCCACCAGGCTTACGTCGTATACAGACTAGCGTGTGGAAAATGCAACAACTTCTACGTAGGTAGCACCACCAGACCACTCCACATAAGAATAAAAGAACACCTCAATACTAACGCTTCCTAATTTAAGAAACACCTAGTTAAATGCAAAAACACCGACAAAACCATAACAGTTAGGATAGAAACCAAGGAAAGAAACCTCGGCAATCTTAGAATTAAGGAAGCACTAATTATAGACAAAACACAACTACCAATCAATAATAGACTAGAACTCAACACCCAATTTATAACTTGATAGAGCTTCTAGCCCCATATTTACACACACCCCACACACACACACGCACACACGCACGCACACACACACACACACACACACACACATACACACACACACACACACACACACACACACACACACACACACACACACACACACACACACACACACACACACACTTACACCTCCACTTATTCTCTCTCACACATACACACACAAAACCAGTTCTAACACGAGATAACACCTATCCCCCACATTTACGAATAGACATATCTTCTCACACTCACACACACACACACACTCACATACTTACACCTTCATGCATTCTCCCACACACTTAAACAGGCATGTATATAAAAAACAAACAAAAAACCCCCCAAAAAACTATTTAAAGGGAGACTACTCTTTATCCACCTAATCTTAACTATTTGACATAGAGATAGAACAGATATTCTATACCATTTCCTGTCAGCATGACTTGGCAAGCTATTTAGAACACTAGTTGACAACTTTACTTCGCTCTGAAGAAGAGATATTATCTCAAAAATTAAGGACATTTAAATAAATCTAAGGTAAAAGACGTATTGTCAACAATATCTTTTGCATTTGCATTCTTTATTCTATGTCCATACCTGCATTGTTTTTGCTTTATTATACATATACAAACGTTTATACCTCATTACACAATGCTTCAAGTGAACTATAACCTCCTCCATATATATATATATATATTGTTATGGAGAGGGTCATATTGTTGTAATAATATTGCCAGAAATAATAACAGAACACACTCACTGTTTGGTTGGTTTTCGCTTCTGTATCTTTTATATCTCCACAGTTAATTCATTTGGTCCTCAATGTTTATCACTGACTGACCAACGGTAAAAAATACAGATATAAACACATATATATATAGTCTAACAAAGTACTTTCGTTGCACATCTGCAACATCATCAGTGGTACTATTATGTTTCCTCGAGACAATGTCTCCGCCATTTTTATTTTTTCTATTTATTTATTTATTTATGCGCAGGGACGAAGACAAAAATAAATAAATAAATACATAAAAAAATAAAAATGGCGTAGACATTACAATACATACAATACAGCAGAGGGAACATGATAATAGTACCACTGATGATGTTGCAGATGTGCAACGAAAGTACTTTGTTAGACTATATATATATGTATTTATATCTGTATTTTTTACAGTTGGTCAGTCAATGATCAACATTGATTGCCAAATGAATTAACTGTGGAGATATAAAAGATACAGAAGCGAAAACAAACCAAACAGTGAGTGTGTTCTGTTATTATTTCTGGCAATATTACAACAATATGACCCTCCCTAAGAATAACAATATTTTTTTCGACATACGATTTCATATAAAAAACTTTGCAAAACAAATATATATATATATATATATATATATATATATATATATATATATATATATATATATTTAATTAGAAAGTGAACAACACAAAATATAACTACTACATTACCAAAGGTTTCTGGATCACAGACAATAATAATAATAATAATAATAATAATAATAATAATAATGGATGTCAACCGAATCTTGTCCTAGCCCGTCAGCACTCATCTCCTCAGTGGCCGTATCTCTGTTCCAGGTATTATTTATCTCAGTATTCAGATCATTGTCTGCTTCGGGTGGTTCCTCCGTTCTCAGGACCTCCTCACCTTCATTTCCCGCCGGCTCGCTTGTCTGGCATACTACACCCGCCATCTCCAAGCCATTCTCTCTGCTCAGTTCCTCCAGTTCCAGCTCGCTTATCCACCCATTAGTTCTTATTACCCGAGGGAATATATATAAGGGAAGAAGACGCACGAGGTGACGGAGGTCATGAAATCGCTCCCGTAAGTTTTGAATTTTTAACATATTTAAATCATTTGTGAAATAACAACTCTTAGTACAAATGCTACGTAAAGCACCCGGCTTGAGCCCCAAAAAAATTCGGACCCAAAATGTATTGTTATAAGGCTCAAATATTCAAATATTCAACTTTGTATTGTACACTGTATATCCAAAAAAAAATGGCTATAAATGGAAGAAGAAGAACCCCCCCCCCTCCTCTCCTCTGGCTACACTATATAGGACAGCTAAACTCACCAACACCAGAAACTAGATACACCACCCACCCCATCATCTGTGTACACTAAACACAACAGCATTTTCACCTTCACCGCCACCGCTCACTACGGCCATCATTACCACCACTATCCTATCACCGCCGCCACCACCCCTTGACTCCTCCACTGCTGCTGCCACCGCTACAGCACCATCACTACAGTAATACGGCTCAAATATTCAAATATTCAACTTTGTATTGTACACTGTATATCCAAAAAAAAAAAAAATAAAATAAAATGGCTATAAATGGAAGAAGAAGAACCCCCCCCCCCCCTCCTCTCCTCTGGCTACACTATATAGGACAGCGAAACTCACCAACACCAGAAACTAGATACACCACCCACCCCATCATCTGTGTACACTAAACACAACAGCATTTTCACCTTCACCGCCACCGCTCACTACGGCCATCATTACCACCACTATCCCATCACCGCCGCCACCACCCCCTGACTCCTTCACTGCTGCTGCCACCGCTACAGCACCATCACTACAGTAATACGGTCGCATCACCGCCACCACTGCCTCGGTATCGACATCACCACCACCACTGTCTCAGTATCGCCAACGCCGCCAGTCTCTGCTGGCTACCACTTCCACATTATAGAATTCCTACTACTAACAAAGAGGAAGGCATCAAAATATATAGATAGACTCAAAAGAAAAAAGAAAAAACAAACAACAAAAGCAGCACAGCAACAACAGTAAAAAACGAGAAAAACAGAGAAAAACAAAAACAAAAAAAGAAACCCCAAAAACGTAAAGAAAATAAGAATGAAGAGAGAAGCAGGCGGACGGACAGAGAAGAGGGGGGAAAAAGTAAAACTTAAAAAACAAAAACTAAGTCAGACATTCGAATACTACATTACAATGAAACTTATGCTTATTCATTTTTGGGGCCCTTTCTGCCCGTGTGTTTGTTTGTTTATGTGTGTCCGTATACAGCGTGGTGATAATGCCACACAAGGGCCAAGTGGGATGGCGGATCCACAGATGGCTATGTAAACATACATTCGCCAATCCTCGATAAGAGTGTTTAAATATCGAACATAAACAGTTCGAATAACGGTGAAATGGAGACTAGAACGTCATGTGACAGACTCTCACCCAACAGGTGCCCCCTGGCTCAGCAGCAGGAACCTGACTGTCAACCAAATACTGCTGATGTTGGAGGAAGAAGAAGAAGGAAAGGGGCCAGAACCAACTGGACGAAAGAATTGAATAGAACTGTTATGCAATGCTACCTGAAAAGTAACCCCAAGGAGAGGGGCTACAGGAGACGGATGCATAACATCTGGAACGAGATTGGTTTATTTAAATTAGATGAACAAAAATTGGCCGGGCAGGCTCGGGTAATAAGAACTAATGGGTGGATAAGCGAGCTGGAACTGGAGGAACTGAGCAGAGAGAATGGCTTGGAGATGGCGGGTGTAGTATGCCAGACAAGCGAGCCGGCGGGAAATGAAGGTGAGGAGGTCCTGAGAACGGAGGAACCACCCGAAGCAGACAATGATCTGAATACTGAGATAAATAATACCTGGAACAGAGATACGGCCACTGAGGAGATGAGTGCTGACGGGCTAGGACAAGATTCGGTTGACATCCTAAATTTAGTGGTAGATGAGTTGAACAATGATAGTGGGAGACCTATGAACCTAAGATTTGTAGACAGGAAAAAGTTAAAAGAAACAACAGCTAAGGTAAACAAAGTCATCCCATACCTTGAGGCGAGGAGTCTTCACCAGTGCAACAATATCCTCAAAGCAACAGCAAATACGGTGAGGAAACTACTTGGTATAAAAGCGAGAGGAAACAACAGACAAGAAAGAGCAGAGCCGTGGTGGAAGAAGCGACTGAGTGGGCAAATCGGGGAAATGAGAAATGACATAGGAAAGCTTGAGTCACTACTGAATGGGACACTAAAAAACATAGGCACTAAAAATAGACTGGAAATAAAATACAAAACTAGGAGTAAAAAGCTAAATATTATCATAGAGGAATTGAAGCAACGCATTGTAGCAAAGAGTGCCAAAATCAGGCGATACGAGAACAGAGTCAGTCAGTATAAACAGAACCGCATGTTCGACAACAACCAGAAGATGCTGTTTGGACAGCTTGAGGGGAAAGAAAGAGGCAACGACTTGATCCCTGGGGCGGAACAAGCTAAAACATTCTGGAGAGGAATATGGGAGCAGGATGTTAGACACAATGCCCAGGCAGGGTGGATTGAGACAGTACAGAGGGAGATCGGTGAGCAGGCACAGCAACAGACTGATTTGAGTATCACAGTTGAAACTCTTAAGGGGCAAGCCAAAAAACTAACCAACTGGAAATCACCAGGCCCAGATGGTGTGCAGGGGTATTGGATTAAACATTTAACATCCCTCCACCTGAAGCTGATGGCCATGTTCAATGACTGCTTGGTGTCGGGTGAGGTGCCAGAGTGGTTGACAAAAGGTACCACAGTTCTGATAATGAAAGACCGAATCAAGGGTAATGATGTTACCAACTATAGACCTATCACATGTCTGCCCGTAATGTGGAAACTGTTGACGAGCATTGTGTCTGAGGAAATCTACCATCACCTCCACACAAACAACTTGTTGCCGGACGAACAGAAAGGATGCCGAAAGAAGTCACGTGGTACAAAGGACCAGTTGCTTATTGATAAGATGGTAATGGGGAATTGCAGGAGGAGACACACTGATCTTGCCATGGGATGGATAGACTACAGAAAGGCATTTGACATGGTGCCTCATTCCTGGATCACCAAAAGCCTGGAGATCTTCAGGGTGGCAGATAACATCAGACAGTTGCTGGGCAGGAGTATGGGGTCCTGGGAGACAGAGTTGACATCAACTGGAGTATCCTTGGGAAGCGTGAAGATCAAGAGAGGTATCTTCCAGGGAGATAGCCTGTCCCCTCTGTTGTTTGTCCTTGCCCTGATGCCCTTGACCATTATGCTGCGAAAAGTGAGAGCAGGATACAAGTTGGGAAGGGGAGAGCTTACCATCAATCACCTCCTCTTCATGGACGATCTTAAGCTCTTCGGGAAAAGTGAGAAGGAGTTGGATGTGCTTGTTGACACTGTCCGTATTTTCAGCAGTGATATATGTATGCAGTTTGGTATTGGTAAATGTGGAGTCATTGTGATGAGGCGGGGTAGGTTGAGCAGAAGTAACGGGATCCAGATACCAACAGGTGAGATGATAAAGGAAATTGACTCTGAGGAAGGATACAAGTATTTGGGCGTTCTGGAGGCTGATGGCATAAAGAACAAAAAAATGAAGGAATTGTTAAGAACTGAATACATTCGGAGAGTAAGGAGCGTATTGAAGTCACATCTGAACAGCAGAAATGCCATAAGCGCAGTAAATTCCCGAGCTGTGTCTATTATTAGGTACAGTGCGGGAATTCTGAGATGGAATGTTGCTGAACAAAAAGAAATGGATAGGAAGACTAGGAAGCTATTGACTATCTACAACATGTTCCACAAGAGGAGTGATGTCGATAGACTCTACCTAAGGAGATCTGAGGGTGGAAGAGGTCTTATCAGCATAGAGGACTGTGTTCAGATGGAGAAAAACAACCTATACAAATACGTGACCTATAGTAAGGAGCCAATGCTCAGAGCTGTACTGAAGGAGGGGACAGTAGGCCAGGGGATATCCAAGGAGGAAATAACATCAAGGAGGAAGAGCAGCCTTAAGGGAAAATCCCTTCATAGTACCTTCTTTGAGAAAACTGAATTTAGAGATCCACAGACATGGAACTGGTTGAGAAGAGGAGACCTCAAAAAGGCTACAGAAGGAATGCTAATGGCTGCGCAGGAGCAGGCCCTCAAAACGAAGTGGTTGAAGCACCATATCTACAAGGAGAAGGCTAGCCCACTGTGCAGGATCTGTGGAGAGAGAGAGGAGACTGTGGCTCACATTGTGTCCGAGTGTAAACACCTAGCCCAGACCCACTATAAGGGCTGGAGACACGATGTGATGGGCAGGGTGATCCACTGGCACCTGTGCAAAGTAAACAATCTACCACATTCTGAGAAATGGTATGAGCATAGGCCAGAGGCGGTGATGGAGAACAGTCAGGTGAAGGTGCTGTGGGATTTTAGGATACAGACGGACAAAAAACTGGAACACAATAGACCTGACCTGGTGGTTGTGGACAAAGAAAAAAGATCGTGCTTGATTGTGGATGTGGCCTGCCCGTTCGACACGAGAGTGCAAGAGAAGGAGAGGGAGAAAATTAACCGATACCAGGACCTAAAGTGGGAGGTGAAAAGGATTTGGAACTGCCATGAAGTCAAAGTGATCCCGATTGTCATAGGCGCACTGGGGACTATCTCCAAAGGTTTCCAGGAATGGTTAAAGAAAATCGGCCCCTTCACGCTTTTTGGAACGCTTCAAAAGGCATGCTTGCTTGGAACGGCAAGAACCCTCCGATACGTCCTGAATATCTGAGGCTGCAGGTAGTGGCTTGATATTCAATCCAACGGACTTTCCAGTTAACCAACATCAATGACTGAGATTCAAGGAATAACAATAACAATAATAATAATAATAATCTGGAGGCTGATGACATCAAGAACAAAAATATGAAGGAATTGATAAGAACTGAATACATTCGGAGAGTAAGGAGCGTATTGAAGTCACATCTGAACAGCAGAAATGCCATAAGCGCAGTAAATTCCCGAGCTGTGTCTATTATTAGGTACAGTGC
Source organism: Eledone cirrhosa (assembly GCA_964016885.1). Classification (NCBI taxonomy): domain Eukaryota; kingdom Metazoa; phylum Mollusca; class Cephalopoda; order Octopoda; family Eledonidae; genus Eledone; species Eledone cirrhosa. The sequence continues at coordinate 33,681,980 of OZ024744.1, forward strand.
GGGAATTCTGAGATGGAATGTTGCTGAACAAAAAGAAATGGATAGGAAGACTAGGAAGCTATTGACTATCTACAATATGTTACACAAGAGGAGTGATGTCGATAGACTCTACTTAAGGAGATCTGAAGGTGGAAGAGGTCTTATCAGCATAGAGGACTGTGTTCAGATGGAGAAAACAACCTACACAAATACGTGACTGATAGTAAGGAGCCAATGCTCAGAACTGTACTGAAGGAGAAGACAATAGACCAGGGGATGTCCAAGGAGGAAATAACAAGGAGAAAGAGCAGCCTTCAGGAAAAATCCCTTCATAGTACCTTCTTTGAGAAAACTGAATTCAGAGATCCCCAGACATGAAACTGGTTGAAAAGAGGAGACCTTAAAAAGGCTACAGAAGGAATGTTAATGGCTGCGCAAGAGTAGGCCCTCAAAACGAAGTGGTTGAAACACCATATTTACAAGGAGGAGGCTGGCCCACTGTGCAGGATCTGTGGAGAGAGAGAAGAGACTGTGACTCACATTGTATCCGAGTGTAAACACCTAGCCCAGACTCACTATAAGGGCTCGAGACATGATGTGATGGGCAGGGTGATCCACTGGCACCTATGCAAAGTAAACAATTTACCACATTCTGAGAAGTGGTATGAGCATAAGCCAGAGTCGGTGATAGAAAACGATCAGGTGAAGGTGCTGTGGGATTTTAGGATACAGACAGACAAGAAACTGGAACACAATAGACCTGACCTGGTGGTTTGGGACAGAGAAAAAAAAAACGAGCCTGATTATGGATGTGGCCTGCCCATTCGAGACGAGAGTGCAAGAGAAGAAGAGGGAGAAAATTAACCGATACCAGGACTTAAAGTGGGAGGTAAAAAGGATTTGGAACTGCCAGGGAGTCAAGGTCGTCCCGATTGTCATAGGCGCACTAGGTACTATCTCAAAAGGTTTCCAGGGATGGTTAAAGAAAATTGGCCCCTTCACGCTTTTTGGAACGCTTCAAAAGGCATGCTTGCTGGGAACAGCAAGACCGCTCCGATACGTCCTGAATATCTGAGGCTGGAGGTAGTCGCTTGATATTCATTTCAACAAACTTTCTAGTTAACTAACATCAATGACTGAGACTCAAAGAACAATAATAATAATAATAATAATAATAATAATTTCTTTATTAACCACAAGGGTTTACATAAAGTAGACATTAAGAACAGTGCAGGACAATACAGGGCGGTACTAATGGGCATGTCTGCGTGTAAAAACAAAAACAGACGATGTAACAAAAAAATAACAATGAAAAATTCCCCAATAGGGGGGAGATTTCGGAGAAACATTTGTGGAGAATGCCCAGTAAAAGGCCACCAAGGCACAAACATTAAAACGAAGTTCCCCAACGCAGTTGGTAATTTCAGAGACCTAGGAGGGACTCTCAACCGTAGAGTATATTCGGACATACTCATAGAAGAGCCGACGACCAGCCGAAGGGACGATTCAACGGTCCCTTCACCAGACGATCAAGTGAAAAGGGATGGAGAAACCATCCTTCTTCTACGAAAAGTACGGTAAGTGGTCTTTCCCATCTTTTCCACTCAATAATAATAATAATAATACTACTACTACTACTACTAATAATAATAATAATAATAATGCTGTCTTTCTTTATTAACCACAAGGGTTTACACAAAGTAGACATTAAGGACAGTACAGGACAATACAGGACGGTGCAAATGGGCATTTCTGCGTGTAAAAATAAAACAGGATGTATCAAAAAAAGAACAATGAAAAATTCTCCAATAGGGCCATCGTGGAGAAAGCCCATTAAAAAAAGTCACGGTGACTCTGACAACCAGCGCAAGTGCCCTCTCCCAGTTTTCCACCTTCCATTTACAGATACATACTCAGAGTAGGGCCATTCACTCGAGCCATTCTTGCCTCTCTCACCCATCTTTCAAAAAAATGCTCGGAAGAGAGCACTTCCCTCTCTACCCTGATTTTCCTTTTCAAATGAAATTTGAAAAAATTAATCAGGGCGTCAACGAAGAGGTAAGTGCTCGTCTTCAGCCCTTTCAAACGTGTCCACCATACTATCTCTTTCGCCATGTCCACCAGACAGATAAAATCTGCCTGCCCTTCCCGGCTAAAGGAAGAGGGCGGGGCAATCCTCACGATGGACTCAGCTGATAGCCGGATCCGTCCTACACGCGACAGCAGGTGTTCGATATAAACCACAAGTCAGCAATGCTTGGACATTGGACGAGTGCATGCAGGACGGTTTCGTCGCCCTGTGCGCATCTCGGACAGGCCCGGCTGACGGCGCTTCCATACCTGTACAGTTTATCCCGAACTGGCAAAGCTCATCGGTAGCACTGCCAGGCCAGGGGTTTCTGAAAATTATCCATGGGCCCGAAAGTTCTTCCGAAGAGATTGGCTAGTTGATTTTCGTCGACGCTCTTCTCCTCAACAAATCCTCTATAGAACGCTAAAGTGAAGTTTCCACCGATCATATTGCCCGACTGGTCGAGGGCCGTGAGCGCCACAAGACATTCCAGTCTCCAAGCGCTCCCTCTCGGTCTTCGCTTGACCCAGGACTGCAGCTTCGTCAAGGAGACGAGCTGGGGAAAGACGCGTCTAACAAACGGCGACCACACCTGATCACCGTCGAGGAAGAGGTGGAGATGTCGTAGCATGAGCGCGTGTCTGCGCATAATAATAATAATAATAATAATAATAATAATAATAATAATATTAATAATAATAATAATAATGATTTCTTTATTAACCACAAGGGTTTACATAAAGTAGACATTAAGGACAGTGCAGGACAATGCAGGACGGTACAAATGGGCATTTCTGCGTGTAAAAAACAAAAACAGAGGATGTAACAAAAAATAACAATGAAAAATTCCCCTATAGGGGGGAGACTTCAGAGAGACATTTGAGGGGAAAGCCCAGTAAAAAGCCACAATGACCCTGACCACCAAGGCAAGTGCCCTCTCCCAGTTTTCCACCTTTAATTTACAGATATATACTCAGAGTAGGCCCATTCACTCGGGCCATTCTTGCTTCTCTCACCCATCTTTCAACAAAATGCTGGGAAGAGAGCACTTCCCTCTCTACTCTGATTTTCCTTTTCAAATGAAATTTGAAAAAGTCAATCAGAGCATCACCGAAGAGGTAAGTGCTCGTCTTCAGCCCTTTCAAACATGTCCACCATACTATCTCTTTCGCCATGGCCACCAGGCAGATAAAAACTGCCTGCCCTTCCCGGCTAAAGGAGGAGGTCGGGGCAATCCTCACGATGGACTCAGATGATAGCCGGATCCGTCCTAAACGCGACAGCAGGTGTTCGACATAAACCCACAAGTCAGCAATTTTCGGACACTGGACGAGTGCGTGCAGGACGGTTTCGTCGCCCTGCGCGCATCTCGGACATGCCCGGCTGACGGCACCTCCATGCCTGTAGAGTTTATCCCGAACTGGCAAGGCTCCTCAGTAGCACTGCCAGGCCAGAGATTTCTGGAAGTTGTCCATAGGCCCTGGCCCGAAAGTTCTTCCGAAGAGATTGGCTAGTTGATTTTCGTCGACGCCTAGAGTTTCCCCAAGTACGTCGTCGCTCTTCCCCTCCACTAATCCTCTATAGAACGCCGAGGTGGAGTTTCCACCGATCACATTGCCCGATTGGTCGAGGGCTGTGAGCGCCTGAAGACATTCCAGTCTCCAGGCGCTCCCTCTCGGTCTTCGCTTCACCCAGGACTGCAGCTCCGTCAAGGAAACGAGCTGGGGAAATACGTGTCTAGCAAACGGCGACCACACCTGATCACCGTCGAGGAAGAGGTGGAGATGTCGTAGCCTGAGCGCGTGCCTGCGCATCATCAGCCACGGCATGCTCAGCCCTCCACGTAGCGGGTGTTGACAACAGATGGACCGCCTGACCATCGGAGCGCGTCCCTTCCACAAAAAGCGAAAGAGCAAACGCTCCAGCGCAGTCAGGCGAGGCTTAGGACAAGGTACGACGGTCAGGCGGTAGCAGATGACGGACGCGATGTACGCGTTAGCCATCTCCGCTCGACCTTTCAGGGATAGCTTCCTCTCCGCCCATTTCTGGGTGAGAGAACCCACTCTGCTCGTCACCTCGTCCCAGTTTTTGTCCGTCTGGAGGTCCGGACCGAACCAGACCCCTAACAATTTAACCGGTCCGTCCGTCCAGCGTCCGACGACGCTGTTGGACGGCATGGACCTGCCTCTCCAGGTGCCGAGCTGCAGGCCCACTGACTTTTCCTTGTTGATCATTGCTCCTGTCACCGCTTCGTATTCTCTTAGTGTAGTGCCGATCGCCTCGATGTGTTTGGCGTTCGACACCACTACGGTGACATCGTCCGCATATGCTGACACGGATCTTCCGCATCCTAGGTCGCGCGGGACGCCCCTCAACGTCTCCAGTTTGTGCAGTAATGGCTCGAGAGTCAATACGTACAAGAGGGACGAGAGGGGACATCCTTGGCGGACCGAGCGCATGATGTTGAACGGTTCCGACAGGTGACCGTTCACTCTCACCACAGAGCAGATGTCGCTGTGCATGGCAGCGATCCAGCCTCTGAAGACGGGCCCAAAGCCAGCCGCCCTCAGGACTGCCGCTAGGTAACGATGGTCGACCCTATCGAAAGCTTTCGACTGATCTAAATTGATCAAGGACCCACCCGTGCCAGGTTCCTTAGCTACCCTCTCTACGATGTATCGCATGAGGTGGAGGTTGTCGTGGATGGATCTGTCGGGAATGGCGCATGTCTGCGCCTCTCCCACCAGACCACCAACGACAAGCGCCAACCTCTTTGCTAGCACCTTGGCCAAAATGTTGAACTCTGTGTTTAGCAGAGTTATGGGCCGGAAATTATCTATGTTATCCCCCTTGTTCGGATCCTTTCTCAGCAGTGCCACCGCTCCTCGGCTCACAGAACTGGGAATTCTCCTGTTCTGTTGCCAGTTGCAGTAGACGTCCACCAAGAGGCCTCCGAACAAGTCTGGCATCTGTACGTAAAGTTCATAGGGCAGACCATCCAAACCAGGCGATTTACCCCTTGTGCAGCCAGTCATTGCCTCCCTTACTTCAGCGGCTGTTATCGGCTTTTCGCAACACTTCGCCTCAGTGGCCGAGAGCCGCGGCAGTCCGTCGAGGTAGACACTAAAGTCCATCCCTCGACACGGCCCACCGCTGGCCCCGAACAGCTGAGCGAAGTGTCGCTGAAAAGCTTCACACATTTTCCGGGATCGAGTAGCATGCGCCCGTCGTGGTCGACCAAAGACCGGATCGTGGCTTTGTTGCCACGATGCGCCTCCGCCACTCGGGCCCATTGAACGGCTTTCGTCCCCTCGTGTCTGAGAGCACGCACCCTTGCTCTGACAACGCAGCCTTCGTGCTTTGCATTGAAGAATTGGTCAAGGGCCAATTTGCCGCAAGCACGTCGGTCGCAATGCCTTTGCTAAGCGCCTCGTCTAATTTTCTAACTAGTTCTCCCTCTGCTCTATTTTTCTCTATTGCTAAAGCCTTACTAAACCTAATCGATTCTATTCTAATCGCTCTTTTTAGAGCAAACCACCACTTGTTGTTGACGATGGCCCCCGTCAACGCCCGCTTAACTAGTTCGCTAATCCGGTCTCTGTAGGCCTTGCGCGCTGGCAAGGACGTGTTTAGCTTCCAGTAGCCGGGTCCTCGTCTATGAAGCCTATCTAAGTCAAGCACACAGATCACGAATTTGTGGTCCGTGTAGCTGACTATCTTGAATCGTGGACAGCCTATGCTAGACCTATCTATTTCCCTACAAAATACTCTATCTAGATATGATCTGGATGACCCTATGCGATTTGTCCGAGTCCACATTGGCGCATTCGGGAAATCCAATCGGTACCTGTCAGACAGTTCAAAACGCCTGAGCAGGTTGGTGAGGCTCTTGCACCCTCCACCCCTATCCGCTAATCCCACACAGTCCCAGCGTGCATCTAAGATCCCGTTCCAGTCGCCCACTAACACTAAAGAGCGGGACGTTCCAAGAAAGGTCTCCAGACGCCGGAAGAAATCAGGCCGCCCTGCTCCTGTCGGGGCATAGACGGCCACTAGCCTGAAAGCTTGCCCGTCTCCGCTGGTCACATCCAGCACCACCAGCTTACCCTCTGGGTCCAGGAAGATGGCCCGTATGGCGAGATCCAAACCTCTCCGAAAAAGCACAGCAACTCCTCCCCCCGATCCAGGACGGCTGGGAGATGCGTACACATCGTAGCCGCCGAAGATCGGTGCGAAGGCCCGTGCTTCGGAGATTCTGGTCTTGCTGATGGCCACTACATCTATGTTTAGTGACCTGAGGTCGTTGAGCAGGTGACCCTGCTTCCATGACGACCCCAAGCCACGCGCATTTATGCTGCCTATTCTGAGTGAGGTCATGTTTGAAATAGAGTGGAAAAGATGGGAAAGACCACTTACCGTACTTTTGGTAGAGGAGGGGTGGTTTTTACATCCCTTTTCCCTTGATCGCCTGGTGAAGGGACCGTTGAATCGTCCCTTCGGCTGGTCGTCGGCTCTTCTAAGAGAATGTCTGAATATACTCTTCGATTGATAGTTCCTCCTAGGTCCCTGAAATCACCAACTGCGTTGGGGAATTTCGTTTTAATGTTTGTGTATTGTTTCTGTGCTATTTTTAGCAGTCTTATGTTAGTTGGCGTTTTGATTGGTGCTGGTATTATGTAGTCGTGTTGTGAAATGTCTGTGTGTTCAATTATGTAAGTCATTAGTTTCTTGTTGTGTGTATTTATTGCCGTGCATTTGTTTTTCTGGGGGTGGTGTGTGGTTCTGCTATTTTCTTGTCGTTGTTGCTGGGTGTGTGTGTTTTGTTGTTGTGTTTGCGATGTTGGTGCTTGTGGTGGTGGTGTTGAAGGTGTTGTTGGCGGTGCGGTTGTCGCCGGTGGTGATGGTGGTGCTAGTGTGGGTGGTGATGGTGTTGATGGTGTTGCTGCTGTGGGTCTCTTTGCAGTAGACTTTACCCTTTTCTCATTTCTTTCCTCCCTTTTCAAAGGCGACGATGCGCTGCTTCTGCGTTTGTGCCTTCTTACGACCTTTTGTCATCCCTCTCCCACCTCACACTTCATGTCTGATTCTGTGAGGTCGGGGAGGGGTACCAGCTCCACTCTTTCACTTGTTGTTGTTGGTGATGTTTGCACTGGAGTCTCTGTTGCAGCTGCATTTGGTATTGCTGTTGTTGTTGTTAATATTTCCACTGCTGCTGCTGTTTTTGATTTCCGTGGCGTGGGTATGGGTGCCACGGACCTATCGTTCCTGGTTGCCGCTTGTCCTGTTGCTGGTAGCCGTGGAGCCGGTTTCGGAAGGAGGGGGGGGGTTCTCCTTTCTCAGGGTCTTCTCGTTGCAGAAGGCCCTGAGGTGAGTCTTCGATCCACAGCGAAAGCATTTCGGGCGTTTGTCCTCAACACTTATGGGCAGTTGAGTGCCGTTATCGAAGTCTATCACATCCGGGATAGCTTCGATGCACTCCTGGTTGGTTTGGATTAGCATCTCAATGGAGGTGCCGACCCAATCTTCTCTTACTTTTTTCTGTACTTGCAGTACAGTTGTTTTGTCCTCGATTCCGACGAGGACAGACGCGGCCAGCCAAGAAGGAGCCATCACGGGGGGGACCTGGGTCAGTTTGACCCTCACAATTTTTTGCCCGCAGTAGGAGGGCACCAACACCATTTCCTCGCTCCTTAGGGTCACTACGGATTGGGCCTTTGCCTCCTGGGGTGTGGCAAAAAGTACGTCTACGGTGGCATATTTTTTTCCTCGAGTGATGTGCGTTTTCCGCTGCCACACAGACCCCAAGGCTTTTTGTATTTGAGCCTCTGTGGCTCTTTCCACCCTACGGGATTTTGTACTTACTGTACGGTACGTGACCGTACAGTGCTGTTGGGTTTCGAAAACTTTTTCCGCTGCCTTGCAGATTGCTCGGTGTCCAGTCTTTGTCACCATCTTCTTCGCTTCCTCTAATTCCTCATTTGTTATGAGGATTGTTTCCAAGTTTTTCGCAATACCTGCAAATGAGATTGGTTTTTCTTTGCTGCTGTTGTTGTTGTTGTCGTCAGAGCTGCTGTTACTTTTGTTGTTGCTGCAGGTACTACGACTACTGCCTCCGCCGCTGTTGCTGTGGTTGTTGTTGGTGTTGCTGCTGCTGCTAATGCTGTTGTTGTTTATGCTGCTGGTGATGCTGTTGCGGCTGCTACTGTTGTTTTCATTGTCACTGTTGCTGTTGTTATTACGGCTGCTACTGCTATTATTCCTGACGTCAGACGAATGAACTGGGTTTTCGTATTTCCCGCACACCTGTTTCGTCGCTGTCGTCGTCGTCGTGGAGAAACCTTGCACGCTTTGCACGAGACTTTTCTTTTCTGTCGTCGCTTGCGAAAGAGAAGGGAGGGAGAGAGACACATTTAAAGAAGGGAGGGAGAGAGACAATCTTCTCTCTGCTGTAGTGACGATTGAGGAAAAAGAAGACGGAATGAGTGGGAGTGACCTATGCAAATTCTTTTTCGTAGCCATGTTGTTTTTTTTGTTTAAAATAAATATTGGGTACAAAACTCCAATAAGCAGTTATTTAACCCCGAAGGGCCAAATAACGGGCAGAAAGACCCCTCTCACGAGGAGGAGGGTGTTTTTGTCTACAAGTTGGTCTAAGTTTTAAACAATTTACAATTGTTAAAGCGTTCAAAATTTACAGTACCTTACAGAGCCGAGCCTCCGTCAACCATAGCATTCAATAATAATAATAATAATAATTTCTTTATTGGCCACAAGGGCTGACATCAAGAAAAACATAACAGACGGAACAGGACGGTACAATGTGGGTTTTGTGCGTGTAAATATTTTTATTATTTATATAAGAAAAGAAACAAGACAAAACATATATATATATATAAACAATAAAAAGAAAATTGAAACAATAAAAAATTCCCCAATAGGGGAGAAACCTCCGAGGGTTACTCGTGGCGAAAACCACACAAAAGACCACGGCCACCCTGACCACCAGGGCAAGCGCCCTCTCTCAATGTTTCCATCTCTCAAACTACAGACGTATATTCAGAGTGGTCCCGTTCACTCGGACCATTCTCGCTACATTCACCCACCTTTCAACAAACTTGCTAGAAAGCAGCATTTGCCTCTCCACCCTGATTTTCCTCTTCAAGTGAAACTTGAAAAAGTTAATTAGGGATTCGCCGAAGAGGAAAGTGTTTGTCTTTAATCCTTTTAACCTTGTCCACCACACAATCTCTTTCGCCATGGCCACCAGGCAGATGAAAACCGCCTGCCATTCCTCCTCAAAGGAAGACGGCGAGACCATCTGCACAATGGACTCAGTTGACAACCGGATCAGTCCCACACGTGACAGCAACTGTTCGACATAGCTCCACAAGTCAGCAATGCTCGGGCACTGAACGAGTGCGTGCACAACGGTTTCATCGCTATGCGCGCATCTCGGACAGGCTCGGCTGACGGCACTTTCGTACCTGTAGAGCTTATCTCGAACCGGCAGCGCTCCCCGGTAGCACTGCGAGGCCAGGGATTTTTGGAAGTTATCCATAGGCCCCGGGTTGAAAGTTCTCCGGAAGAGAGCAAGCAGCTGATCTTCTTCGACGCCCAGGATCTCTCCGAGAACGTCGTCGCTCTTCCCCTCCACTAGTCCTCTATAGAACTCCGAGGTGGATGTTCCACCGATACTGGTGCCCAACTGGGAGAGGGCAGTGAGCGCCTGGAGACATTCCAGTTTCCTCGGTCTTTTTCTGACCCAGGACTGCAGCTCCGTCAAGGAGACGAGCTGTGGGAAAACGTGACTGGCGAACGGCGACCACACCCGTTCACCATCAACGAAGCACCAGAGATGTCGCAGCCTCAGCGCATGTTTGCGCATCATCAGCCATGGCATGCCCAGTCCTCCACGCAACGGGTGTTGACAGCAGATGGATCGTCTGACCATGGGAGCGCGTCCCTTCCACAAAAAGCGGAAGAAGAGGCGCTCCATTTTGGTGAGAGTTGGGCTGGAGCAAGGGACGACGGTGAGGCGGTAGCAGATGACGGATGCGACGTACGCATTCGCCACCTCCGCCCGGCCTTTCAGGGACAGCCTCCTCTCAGCCCATTTCTGGGTGAGGGAGGCCACCCTGCTCGTCACCTCGTTCCAGTTTTTCTCCATCTGGAGGTCCGGTCCGCACCAGACCCCGAGCAATTTAACCGGTCCGTCCGCCCAACGCCCCGCGACGCTGTCGGACGGCATGGACTTGCCTCTCCAGGTGCCTAGCTGCAAGCCCACCGACTTTTCCTGGTTTATCTTTGCTCCTGTCACCGTTTCGTATTCCTTGAGAGCGGTGCCGAGCATCTGGACATGTCTGGTGCTCGACACCACCACGGTGACGTCGTCAGCGTAAGCCGACTCGGATTTCCCGCATCCTAGTTCGCGTGGGACGCCCCTCATCGCCCCCAGTTTGTGCAGTAACGGCTCGAAAGCCAATACGTACAAGAGGGACGATAGGGGACAACCCTGGCGGACTGAGTGCATGATGCTGAACGGCTGCGACAGGTTACCGTTCACCCTCACAACTGAGCAGATGTCGCTGTACATTGCCTGAAAACGGGCCCGAAACCGGCTGCCTCGAGGACCGCCGCCAGGTACCGATGGTCGACCCTATCGAATGCTTTGGATTGATCCAAGTTGATCAGGGCCCCACCCGTGCCAGGTTCCTTAACCACCCTCTCTATGATGTATCGCATGAGGTGGAGGTTGTCGTGTATGGATCTGTCCGGAATGGCGCATGTCTGCGCCTCTCCCACCCGACCCTTGACGACAAGCGCCAACCTCGTTGCTAACACCTTGGCCAAAATCTTGAACTCTGCGTTTAGCAGAATTATGGGCCTGAAATTATCAATAACATCCCCCTTGTTCGGGTCTTTTCTCAGCAGCGCCACTGCTCCCCAGCTCACAAAACTGGGAATGCTCCCGTTCTGCTGCCAGTTGCAGTAGACGTCTGCCAAGAGGTCACCGAACAAGTCTGGCATAAATGCATAAAGCTCGTAGGGCAGACCATCTAAACCTGGTGATTTACCTCTTGTGCAGTTAGCCATCGCTTCCCGTATTTCACCGGCTGTTATTGGCTTTTCGCAACACTGTGCTGCGGTCGTCGAGAGCCGAGGCAGTCCGTCGAGGTATGCACTGAAGTCCATGTCCCGATGCGGGCCGCCGCCGCTCCCGAACAGTTCAGCAAAGTGCTGTTGAAAAGCTTCACACATCCGCTCGGGCTCGAGCATCACGCACCCGTTTTTGTCAGACAAAGACCAAATTGTGGCTTTATTGCCATGTCGCGCCTCTGCCACCCGGGCCCATTGGACGGCTTTTGTCCCCTCGTGTTTCAGAGCACGCGCTCTAGCTCTGACAACGCAGCCTTCATGCTTTGCGTGGAAGAATTGGTCGAGTGCCAATCTCGCCGCAAGCAGTCGGTTGCGATGCCTGTCCTAAACGCTTCTAAACGCTTTCTAACTAACTCTCTCTCTACTCTATTTTCCTCTATCACTACTCCTTTGCTAAACTTTATCGATTCTACTCTTTTCAGGGTAAACCCCACCTGTTGTCGATGGTCGCACCCGTCAACACACGCCTAACTAATTCGGTAATCCGGTCTCTGTAAGCTTTGTACGCCGGGAACGACGCGCTCAGCTTCCAGTAACCAGGCCCTTGCCTATTGATTTATCTACGTCAACTTCACAGATCACAAATTTGTGGTCCATGTAGTCGACTACGTTAAATTGTGGACAACTTACACTAGCATTATCTGTTTCCCTACAGAATACCCTATCTAAATACGATCTGGATAACCCGATGTGGTTTGCCCATGTCCACATTGGCACATTCGGATAATCCAGTCTATACCTGTCAGACAGTTGAAAACGTCTCCAGCGTGCATCTAAGATACCGTTCCAGTCGCCCACTAACACTAAAGTGCGGGACGTTCCAAGAAAGGTCTCTAGACGTCTGAAGAAATCAGGTCGGCCTGCCCCTGTTGGGGAGTAGACGGCTACTAGCCTGAAAGCATTGCCTTCGCTGCTGGTCATGTCCAGCACCACCGACTTACCCTCTGGGTCCAGGAAGATGGCCCGTATGGCGACATCCAAGCCTCTCGGAAAAAGCACGACAACCCTCCCCCTATCCTGGACGGCTTGGAGATGCGTATATATCGTAGCCGCCGAAGATCGGTGCGAAGGCTCGTGCTTCAAAGATTCTGGTCTCGATGATGGCCACCACATCTATGTTTAATGACCTGAGGTCTTTGAGCAGGTGACCGTGCTTCCAAGATGACTCCAGGCCACGTACATTTATACTGCCTATTCTAAGTACGGCCATGTTGGATGAGAAACGGGGTAAGTGAGAAAGGATCACATACCTTAATCGTGTGGGGAAGGGACAGTAGAACCGTATCTCTGGCTGGTCATGGGTGTTTCCAAGAGGATGTCAGTGTATATCCTCTGAAGTCTCCAACTGCGTTGGGGAATTTTTGCTTTAAAAGTTTGTAATGTTCTATTTTGATTTCAATGATGTTTGTTTGTCGGGAGAGTTCTTGGTGTTGGTGGAGTGTAGTAGTTTTTTTCTGTGATGTCTGTGTGCTGCTTTATATATTGTATGAGTTCTTTATTTGCCATGTTTATGGCTGTGTACTTTTGGGGAGGAGGGGGGATTTTGTTGCTGTTGGGTGTGTGTTTTGTTGTGTTTGCGTTGTTGGTGTTTTTGGTGATGCTGGTGGTGATCTGGTTGTTGTTGGTGGCGATGCTTGTGGTGGTGATGGTGATGGTGGTGGTGTTGCTGCAAGTATCCTTGCAGCTTTTACCCCTCTTTTTTGGCCTTCGCTTTTGGAGGGTGAAGCTAAGGGGTTTTTCCTTTTTTGTTTTTGTGGCAAACCGTTTGCTACTTCCCTCCCTCCTCATACTCCATGTCGGATTCCGTGGCGTCTGGGAGGGGCATGAGCTCCACTGATGTTGGTGGTGGTAGTGGAGCCCGCTCTGTCGATTTTGCCGCCGGTGTAGCTACTGCGACTGTTGGTGTTGCCGCCACTGCTGCCGCTGCTTTAGTTGCCCGTGACCTTGGTATGGGTGCCACGGACTTTGCCCTCCTGCTCACCATGGAAGGGTCTTCTGCCTCTGTTGCCTGCCCTGCTCTTGGTAGCAGCGGATCAGGCATATGAAGGAGGGGGGGACTCTACTTGGCTGTCTTCTGCCCACAGAGATAGCACTTTGGGCGCCTTCCTTCCACGCTTATAGGGAGTTGGAGTCCTTCTTCGAGGTCTATGAGGTCAGGGATGGCCTTGATGCTCTCCTGGTCAGTCTGTATTAGCATTTGCTGGCCTATACCTGACCAGTTCTCTCTTCCCATTCTCTGTATTTGCAGTATGGTGGTCTTCTCCTCGATTCCAGCCAGTACAGACGCGGCCAGCCAAGGTATGGGCACGTCGGACGGGACCTGGGTCACTTTGACCCTCACAATTCTCTATCCGCAGTAGGAGGGCACCAAGACTATCTCCTCACTCTTTAGGGTTTCCAAAGAGTGAGACTTCGCCTCTTGGGGGCTGGCGAAAAGTACGTCTACTTTGGCGTACTTTTTGCCTCGGGTGATGTGGGTTTTTCGCGCCCTGGCGCGCCCCAAGGCCTTTTGGATTTGAGCCTCCGTGGCTCTCTCCACCCGATGAGATATTTTGCTTACGGTGCGGTATGTCACCGTGCGTAGCTGTGGTCTTTGGAGAAATCGAGTGGAGGTTTCAGGGAACCTCTATTGTCGTTTCTCGACACCATGGCCCATGCCACTGCCATCTCCTCCTCCGTGACTAGCACTGTCTCTATATTTTGGGCTACACCTGCGAAAGAAGTGGCCCCTGTTTCAGCGGCACCATTATTGCTGCTGTTACTGGTCTTGTTGTTGGTGCTGTTGCTGTTGCTACTGCTACAAACGGTGTTGTTGGTGTTGTTGCTGTTATCACTTTTGTAGTTGGTTGTGTTTTTGGTGCCACCGTTGTTGTTGTTTTCGGTGCAATTTGCAGTGTTGCTGTTGCTGTTGTTGTTGTTTATTTATTGTTAGTGGTGTTAATATCGTGTTTGTGTTGTTGTCTTTGTTCACGTTGTTTGTTGTGGTGTTTTTTGTATGAGTTTCTGTAACCCTCTTATCAACCTTTACGCCGTTGTCACACGACAGCAGACATATTGTTGGGGGGGGGGGGGCTCAGCCATGTTTTATTTTTAATTTAAAAAAATAAAATGTTCAAATATTAATCAAATATTTGGGCCAAAAGACCCAAATATTATACTTTCCCCTTCACAGGGCAAAGTCCAAGGGCTTATATCCCTTACACAACAAGAAAAATTAAGCTACAAATAATTATAACAGGTAAATAAAGCGA
>OZ024744.1:33701436-33726436 GCA_964016885.1 Eledone cirrhosa
TGGTGATGGTGATGGTGATGGTAGTGATGGTGGTTGTGTTGGTAGTGATGGTGATGGTGATGGTAGTGATGGTGGTTGTGTTGGTAGTGATGGTGATGGTGATGGTGATGGTAGTGATGGTGGTTGTGTTGGTAGTGATGGTGATGGTGATGGTAGTGATGGTGGTTGTGTTGGTAGTGATGGTGATGGTGATGGTAGTGATGGTGGTTGTGTTGGTAGTAATGGTGATGGTGATGGTAGTGATGGTGGTTGTGTTGGTAGTGATGGTGATGGTGATGATGATGGTGATGGTAGTGATGGTGGTTGTGTTGGTAGTGATGGTGATGGTGATGGTAGTGATGGTGGTTGTGTTGGTAGTGATGGTGATGGTGATGGTAGTGATGGTGGTTGTGTTGGTAGTGATGGTGATGGTGATGGTAGTAGTGGTGGTTGTGTTGGTAGTGATGGTGATGGTGATGGTGATGGTAGTGATGGTGGTTGTGTTGGTAGTGATGGTGATGGTGATGGTAGTAGTGGTGGTTGTGTTGGTAGTGATGGTGATGGTGATGGTGATGGTAGTGATGGTGGTTGTGTTGGTAGTGATGGTGATGGTGATGGTAGTGATGGTGGTTGTGTTGGTAGTGATGGTGATGGTGATGGTAGTGATGGTGGTTGTGTTGGTAGTGATGGTGATGGTGATGGTGATGGTAGTGATGGTGGTTGTGTTGGTAGTGATGGTGATGGTGATGGTAGTGATGGTGGTTGTGTTGGTAGTGATGGTGATGGTGATGGTAGTGATGGTGGTTGTGTTGGTAGTGATGGTGATGGTGATGGTGATGGTAGTGATGGTGGTTGTGTTGGTAGTGATGGTGATGGTGATGGTAGTGATGGTGGTTGTGTTGGTAGTGATGGTGATGGTGATGGTAGTAGTGGTGGTTGTGTTGGTAGTGATGGTGATGGTGATGGTGATGGTAGTGATGGTGGTTGTGTTGGTAGTGATGGTGATGGTGATGGTAGTGATGGTGGTTGTGTTGGTAGTGATGGTGATGGTGATGGTAGTGATGGTGGTTGTGTTGGTAGTGATGGTGATGGTGATGGTAGTGATGGTGGTTGTGTTGGTAGTGATGGTGATGGTGATGGTGATGGTAGTGATGGTGGTTGTGTTGGTAGTGATGGTGATGGTGATGGTAGTGATGGTGGTTGTGTTGGTAGTGATGGTGATGGTGATGGTAGTGATGGTGGTTGTGTTGGTAGTGATGGTGATGGTGATGGTAGTGATGGTGGTTGTGTTGGTAGTGATGGTGATGGTGATGGTAGTGATGGTGGTTGTGTTGGTAGTGATGGTGATGGTGATGGTGATGGTAGTGATGGTGGTTGTGTTGGTAGTGATGGTGATGGTGATGGTAGTGATGGTGGTTGTGTTGGTAGTGATGGTGATGGTGATGGTAGTAGTGGTGGTTGTGTTGGTAGTGATGGTGATGGTGATGGTGATGGTAGTGATGGTGGTTGTGTTGGTAGTGATGGTGATGGTGATGGTAGTGATGGTGGTTGTGTTGGTAGTGATGGTGATGGTGATGGTAGTGATGGTGGTTGTGTTGGTAGTGATGGTGATGGTGATGGTAGTAGTGGTGGTTGTGTTGGTAGTGATGGTGATGGTGATGGTGATGGTAGTGATGGTGGTTGTGTTGGTAGTGATGGTGATGGAGATGGTAGTGATGGTGATGGTGGTGGTAGTGATGGTGATGGTGATGGTAGTGATGGTGGTTGTGTTGGTAGTGATGGTGATGGTGATGGTAGTAGTGGTGGTTGTGTTGGTAGTGATGGTGATGGTGATGGTGATGGTAGTGATGGTGGTTGTGTTGGTAGTGATGGTGATGGAGATGGTAGTGATGGTGATGGTGGTGGTAGTGATGGTGATGGTGATGGTAGTGATGGTGGTTGTGTTGGTAGTGATGGTGATGGTGATGGTAGTAGTGGTGGTTGTGTTGGTAGTGATGGTGATGGTGATGGTGATGGTAGTGATGGTGGTTGTGTTGGTAGTGATGGTGATGGAGATGGTAGTGATGGTGGTGGTGGTGGTAGTGATGATGATGGTGATGGTAGTGATGGTGGTTGTGTTGGTAGTGATGGTGATGGTGATGGTAGTAGTGGTGGTTGTGTTGGTAGTAATGGTGATGGTGATGGTGATGGTAGTGATGGTGGTTGTGTTGGTAGTGATGGTGATGGTGATGGTAGTGATGGTGATGGTGATGGTAGTGATGGTGGTTGTGATGGTAGTGATGGTGTTGGTGATGGTAGTGATGGTGGTTGTGTTGGTAGTGATGGTGTTGGTGATGGTAGTAATGGTGATGGTGATGGTAGTGATGGTGGTTGTGTTGGTAGTAATGGTGTTGGTGATGGTAGTGATGGTGGTTGTGTTGGTAGTGATGGTGTTGGTGATGGTAGTGATGGTGGTTGTGTTGGTAGTGATGGTGTTGGTGATGGTAGTGATGGTGATGGAGATGGTAGTGATGGTGATGGTGATGGTAGTGATGGTGGTTGTGTTGGTAGTGATGGTGTTGGTGATGGTAGTGATGGTGATGGTGATGGTAGTGATGGTGGTTGTGTTGGTAGTGATGGTGTTGGTGATGGTAGTGATGGTGATGGTGATGGTAGTGATGGTGGTTGTGATGGTAGTAATGGTGATGGAGATGGTAGTGATGGTGGTTGTGTTGGTAGTAATGGTGTTGGTGATGGTAGTGATGGTGATGGAGATGGTAGTGATGGTGGTTGTGTTGGTAGTGATGGTGATGGTGATGGTAGTGATGGTGGTTGTGTTGGTAGTGATGGTGTTGGTGATGGTAGTGATGGTGATGGAGATGGTAGTGATGGTGGTTGTGTTGGTAGTGATGGTGATGGTGATGGTAGTGATGGTGGTTGTGTTGGTAGTGATGGTGTTGGTGATGGTAGTGATGGTGATGGAGATGGTAGTGATGGTGGTTGTGTTGGTAGTGATGGTGATGGTGATGGTAGTGATGGTGTTGGTGATGGTAGTGATGGTGATGGAGATGGTAGTGATGGTGGTTGTGTTGGTAGTAATGGTGATGGTGATGGTAGTGATGGTGTTGGTGATGGTAGTGATGGTGGTTGTGTTGGTAGTGATGGTGGTTGTGTTGGTAGTGATGGTGTTGGTGATGGTAGTGATGGTGGTTGTGTTGGTAGTGATGGTGATGGTGATGGTAGTGATGGTGTTGGTGATGGTAGTGATGGTGGTTGTGTTGGTAGTGATGGTGGTTGTGTTGGTAGTGATGGTGTTGGTGATGGTAGTGATGGTGATGGAGATGGTAGTGATGGTGGTTGTGTTGGTAGTGATGGTGGTTGTGTTGGTAGTGATGGTGATGGTGATGGAGATGGTAGTGATGGTGTTGGTGATGGTAGTGATGGTGATGGTGATGGTAGTGGTGGTGGTTGTGTTGGTAGTGATGGTGATGCTGATGGTGATGGTAGTGATGGTGGTTGTGTTGGTAGTAATGGTGGTTGTGTTGGTAGTGATGGTGATGGTGATGGTAGTGATGGTGATGGAGATGGTAGTGATGGTGGTTGTGATGGTAGTGATGGTGATGGTGATGGTAGTGATGGTGGTTGTGTTGGTAGTGATGGTGGTTGTGTTGGTAGTGATGGTGATGGTGATGGTAGTGATGGTGATGGAGATGGTAGTGATGGTGGTGGAGATGTTAGTGATGGTGATGGTGATGGTAGTGATGGTGGTTGTGTTGGTAGTGATGGTGATGGAGATGGTAGTGATGGTGGTTGTGATGGTAGTGATGGTGTTGGTGATGGTAGTGATGGTGGTTGTGTTGGTAGTGATGGTGTTGGTGATGGTGGTTGTGTTGGTAGTGATGGTGATGGTGATAGTAGTGATGGTGGTTGTGTTGGTAGTGATGGTGGTTGTGAAGGTAGTGATGGTGGTTGTGTTGGTAGTAATGGTGATGGTGATGGTAGTGATGGTGATGGTGATGGTAGTGATGGTGATGGTGATGGTAGTGATGGTGGTTGTGTTGGTAGTAATGGTGGTTGTGATGGTAGTGATGGTGGTTGTGTTGGTAGTGATGGTGGTTGTGAAGGTAGTGATGGTGGTTGTGTTGGTAGTGATGGTGATGGTGATGGTAGTGATGGTGATGGAGATGGTAGTGATGGTGGTTGTGATGGTAGTGATGGTGGTTGTGTTGGTAGTGATGGTGGTTGTGTTGGTAGTGATGGTGGTTGTGTTGGTAGTGATGGTGATGGTGATGGTAGTGATGGTGGTTGTGTTGGTAGTAATGGTGTTGGAGATGGTAGTGATGGTGGTTGTGATGGTAGTGATGGTGGTTGTGTTGGTAGTGATGGTGGTTGTGTTGGTAGTGATGGTGGTTGTGATGGTAGTGATGGTGTTGGAGATGGTAGTGATGGTGATGGTGATGGTGATGGTAGTGATGGTGGTTGTGATGGTAGTGATGGTGGTGGAGATGGTATTGATGGTGGTTGTGTTGGTAGTGATGGTGTTGGTGATGGTAGTGATGGTGATGGTGATGGTAGTGATGGTGGTTGTGTTGGTAGTGATGGTGATGGTGATGGTAGTGATGGTGTTGGTAGTAATGGTGATGGTGATGGTGATGGTAGTGATGGTGGTTGTGTTGGTAGTGATGGTGATGGTGATGGTAGTGATGGTGGTTGTGTTGGTAGTAATGGTGGTTGTGATGGTAGTGATGGTGTTGGTAGTGATGGTGGTTGTGTTGGTAGTGGTGGTGTTGGTGATGGTAATGATGGTGGTTGTGTTGGTAGTGATGGTGATGGTGATGGTAGTGATGGTGATGGAGATGGTAGTGATGGTGATGGTGATGGTAGTGATGGTGGTTGTGTTGGTAGTGATGGTGGTTGTGTTGGTAGTAATGGTGATGGAGATGGTAGTGATGGTGGTTGTGTTGGTGATGGTAGTGATGGTGATGGTGATGGTAGTGATGGTGGTTGTGTTGGTAGTGATGGTGATGGTGATGGTAGTGATGGTGGTTGTGTTGGTAGTGATGGTGATGGAGATGGTAGTGATGGTGGTTGTGTTGGTAGTGATGGTGATGGTGATGGTAGTGATGGTGGTTGTGTTGGTAGTGATGGTGTTGGTGATGGTAGTGATGGTGGTTGTGTTGGTAGTGATGGTGATGGAGATGGTAGTGATGGTGGTTGTGTTGGTAGTGATGGTGATGGTGATGGTAGTGATGGTGGTTGTGTTGGTAGTGATGGTGATGGTGATGGTAGTGATGGTGGTTGTGTTGGTAGTGATGGTGATGGTGATGGTAGTGATGGTGGTTGTGTTGGTAGTGATGGTGGTTGTGTTGGTAGTGATGGTGATGGTGATGGTAGTGATGGTGGTTGTGTTGGTAGTGATGGTGGTTGTGTTGGTAGTGATGGTGATGGTGATGGTAGTGATGGTGGTGGAGATGGTAGTGATGGTGATGGTGATGGTAGTGATGGTGGTTTTGTTGGTAGTGATGGTGATGGTGATGGTAGTGATGGTGATGGTGATGGTAGTGATGGTGGTTGTGTTGGTAGTGATGGTGATGGTGATGGTGGTGGTAGTGATGATGATGGTGATGGTAGTGATGGTGGTTGTGTTGGTAGTGATGGTGGTTGTGTTGGTAGTGATGGTGATGGTGATGGTGGTTGTGATGGTAGTGATGGTGATGGAGATGGTAGTGATGGTGATGGTGATGGTGGTGGTAGTGATGATGATGGTGATGGTAGTGATGGTGGTTGTGTTGGTAGTGATGGTGGTTGTGTTGGTAGTGATGGTGATGGTGATGGTAGTGATGGTGGTTGTGTTGGTAGTGATGGTGGTTGTGTTGGTAGTGATGGTGATGGTGATGGTAGTGATGGTGGTTGTGTTGGTAGTGATGGTGGTTGTGTTGGTAGTGATGGTGATGGTGATGGTAGTGATGGTGGTTGTGTTGGTAGTGATGGTGTTGGTGATGGTAGTGATGGTGATGGTGATGGTAGTGATGGTGATGGAGATGGTAGTGATGGTATTGGTGATGGTAGTGATGGTGGTTGTGTTGGTAGTGATGGTGTTGGTGATGGTAGTGATGGTGATGGAGATGGTAGTGATGGTGATGGTGATGGTAGTGATGGTGTTGGTGATGGTAGTGATGGTGGTTGTGTTGGTAGTGATGGTGATGGTGGTTGTGATGGTGGTTGTGTTGGTAGTGATGGTGGTTGTGTTGGTAGTGATGGTGATGGTGATGGTAGTGATGGTGTTGGTGGTTGTGATGGTGGTTGTGTTGGTAGTGATGGTGATGGAGATGGTAGTGATGGTGATGGTGATGGTAGTGATGGTGGTTGTGTTGGTAGTGATGGTGGTTGTGTTGGTAGTGATGGTGATGGTGATGGTAGTGATGGTGATGGTGATGGTAGTGATGGTGGTTGTGTTGGTAGTGATGGTGGTTGTGTTGGTAGTGATGGTGGTTGTGTTGGTAGTGATGGTGATGGTGATGGTAGTGATGGTGGTTGTGTTGGTAGTGATGGTGATGGTGATGGTAGTGATGGTGATGGTGATGGTAGTGATGGTGGTTGTGTTGGTAGTGATGGTGGTTGTGTTGGTAGTGATGGTGGTTGTGTTGGTAGTGATGGTGATGGTGATGGTAGTGATGGTGATGGTGATGGTAGTGATGGTGATGGTGATGGTAGTGATGGTGGTTGTGTTGGTAGTAATGGTGGTTGTGTTGGTAGTGATGGTGGTTGTGTTGGTAGTGATGGTGATGGTGATGGTAGTGATGGTGGTTGTGTTGGTAGTGATGGTGTTGGTGATGGTAGTGATGGTGGTTGTGTTGGTAGTGATGGTGATGGTGATGGTAGTGATGGTGGTTGTGTTGGTAGTGATGGTGGTTGTGTTGGTAGTGATGGTGATGGTGATGGTAGTGATGGTGGTTGTGTTGGTAGTGATGGTGGTTGTGTTGGTAGTGATGGTGATGGTGATGGTAGTGATGGTGGTTGTGTTGGTAGTGATGGTGTTGGTGATGGTAGTGATGGTGATGGTGATGGTAGTGATGGTGGTTGTGTTGGTAGTGATGGTGGTTGTTGGTAGTGATGGTGATGGTGATGGTAGTGATGGTGGTTGTGTTGGTAGTAATGGTGTTGGTGATGGTAGTGATGGTGGTTGTGTTGGTAGTGATGGTGATGGTGATGGTAGTGATGGTGGTTGTGTTGGTAGTAATGGTGTTGGTGATGGTAGTGATGGTGATGGAGATGGTAGTGATGGTGGTTGTGTTGGTAGTGATGGTGGTTGTGTTGGTAGTAATGGTGATGGTGATGGTAGTGATGGTGGTTGTGTTGGTAGTGATGGTGGTTGTGTTGGTAGTGATGGTGGTTGTGTTGGTAGTGATGGTGATGGTGATGGTAGTGATGGTGGTTGTGTTGGTAGTAATGGTGGTTGTGATGGTAGTAATGGTGGTTGTGTTGGTAGTGATGGTGTTGGTGATGGTAGTGATGGTGGTTGTGTAGGTAGTGATGGTGTTGGTGATGGTAGTGATGGTGTTGGTGATGGTAGTGATGGTGATGGTGATGGTAGTGATGGTGGTTGTGTTGGTAGTAATGGTGATGGAGATGGTATTGATGGTGGTTGTGTTGGTAGTGATGGTGATGGTGATGGTAGTGATGGTGTTGGTGATGGTAGTGATGGTGATGGTGATGGTAGTGATGGTGGTTGTGTTGGTAGTAATGGTGATGGAGATGGTAGTGATGGTGGTTGTGTTGGTAGTGATGGTGGTTGTGTTGGTAGTGATGGTGTTGGTGATGGTAGTGATGGTGGTTGTGATGGTAGTGATGGTGATGGTGATGGTAGTGATGGTGGTTGTGTTGGTAGTGATGGTGATGGTGATGGTGATGGTAGTGATGGTGGTTGTGTTGGTAGTGTTGGTGTTGGTGATGGTAGTGATGGTGGTTGTGTTGGTAGTGATGGTGTTGGTGATGGTAGTGATGGTGGTTGTGTTGGTAGTGATGGTGATGGTGATGGTAGTGATGGTGTTGGTGATGGTAGTGATGGTGATGGTGATGGTAGTGATGGTGGTTGTGTTGGTAGTAATGGTGATGGTGATGGTAGTGATGGTGTTGGTGATGGTAGTGATGGTGGTTGTGTTGGTAGTGATGGTGATGGTGATGGTGATGGTAGTGATGGTGGTTGTGTTGGTAGTGATGGTGGTTGTGTTGGTAGTAATGGTGATGGTGATGGTAGTGATGGTGGTTGTGTTGGTAGTAATGGTGTTGGTGATGGTAGTGATGGTGGTTGTGTTGGTAGTGATGGTGATGGTGATGGTGATGGTAGTGATGGTGGTAGTGTTGGTAGTGATGGTGTTGGTGATGGTAGTGATGGTGGTTGTGTTGGTAGTGATGGTGATGGAGATGGTAGTGATGGTGTTGGTGATGGTAGTGATGGTGGTTGTGTTGGTAGTGATGGTGATGGAGATGGTAGTGATGGTGATGGTAGTGATGGTGATGGTGATGGTAGTGATGGTGATGGTGATGGTAGTGATGGTGATGGAGATGGTAGTGATGCTGGTTGTGTTGGTAGTGATGGTGATGGTGATGGTAGTGATGGTGGTTGTGTTGGTAGTGATGGTGATGGTGATGGTAGTGATGGTGTTGGTAGTAATGGTGATGGTGATGGTGATGGTAGTGATGGTGGTTGTGATGGTAGTGATGGTGGTGGAGATGGTAGTGATGGTGGTTGTGTTGGTAGTGATGGTGATGGTGATGGTAGTGATGGTGTTGGTAGTAATGGTGATGGTGATGGTGATGGTAGTGATGGTGGTTGTGATGGTAGTGATGGTGGTGGAGATGGTATTGATGGTGGTTGTGTTGGTAGTGATGGTGATGGAGATGGTAGTGATGGTGGTTGTGTTGGTAGTGATGGCGGTGGAGATGGTAGTGATGGTGGTTGTGTTGGTAGTGATGGTGATGGTGATGGTAGTGATGGTGATGGAGATGGTAGTGATGGTGTTGGAGATAGTATTGATGGTGGTTGTGTTGGTTGTGGTAGTGATGGTATTGATGGTGGTTGTGTCGGTTGTGGTAGTGATGGTATTGATGGTGGTTGTGTTGGTTGTGGTAGTGATTGTGGTGGTGATGGATGTGATGGTAGTGATGGTGGTGGTGGTGATGGCATTGAGTGGTTATATCGGTGGTATGTTTGTGGACGAAATGGGGTGATTGTAGTGATGTTTTCGTTTCTATTTATATTTTATTGGTGAATGGGTGGATGGGAGGGGGGGGGGTTGGTTAAGGCCTTTTATGGGGAGCGGTGGAAGGGTACAGTTTCGGAAATGGAATGAAGGATGTAAGGACTGTGTATTGTAGAGATCTGCTATTGGTGTTATTGTTGTTGTTGTTGTATAACCCTAGGTCAGCACTAATGGGTTAAACCTATAATCCAATAATATAATTTAGCTACGATCATCCGGTTTCTTTTTTTCGTAATTTACATAGTTTATCTCAGGCTATATATATACACGCACACAGAGAGACACAAACACACACAAGCACACATATACATGTATATATGTATATATATATGTATATATATATATATATATATATATATATATATATATATATATATATATATATATATATATATATATATATATATATATATATATATACATATATATATATATAAAAAAAAGGAAAAAAAATATTTTTCTTCATAATGATCGTCTGTTTCTCCCTATTTTCATATATATATATATATATATATAGGAAAATGTTTAACCCCGACGGCAGAGCTCAAGCCGTTTCGACGGCTATTTATGGACGGCCGTCGAAACGGCTTAAGTTCTGACGTCGGGGCTAAATATTTTCCTATTACCCATTCTACTACCCTAAGTATTGAGTACTCAGGTGCGTTATGGTCCATCTGGTTCCTTACCACTCTTCCGTCAACTACTTATTATATATATAATATACACATACATATATCTATATATATATATATATACACATACATATATCTATATATATCTATCTATATATATATGGTGGCTGCCAACTCGTTTTCGAGTACGGCCACTACTTTATATCCATGTAGGAGAACCCTACCGTTGCGCTGAACGAGTGTGACTTTTTAGTCCACCCAGCGACTTGAAAACTCTGGTACAAACACTACACTTGTGACAATTATTGACACATAGTGCTGGGCGCATGGTACCATGTGACGACAAGTGCAGAGAGATCTCCAGATATAAAGCAATGCCTGTGCCGTGGAGCTTTTATAGTGAGCAAAGGCACTGCACAAAGCCAGTCCCACTCTCTTAACCAAGATGATATTTACCTAAAAGAAGAACAAGTCAACATCATTGGATACCATCAGGGTTGCAGGTGTTATATCAGAGTTTTCCTTCTCCTAGAATTCTGCCTTGACAAAGGCTAAGGGGTCATCTCTCCCGGTGATTTTGGATGGCCATTGACTCTTAAGAGCTCCTTTGACATTTGACAGGTTTTGTTTTTAGTCCTGCAGGATGTCTAAAGTCACCCTCCTCACTAAGAAACCTTGGTGGGGTTGCCATTTAGTCGCCAACGACCCGACCATGTACTGTGATACATGTTACCAGTAGCACCAACTGGTGACCTGACATATATATATAGTACTCCCTCCCTCCTAAATCTCTCATTTTGCATGTTGAATTATTATTATTCATCTGTTACCTCAGTTGCCTCTCATTTTTCACCTCCTCACTGTTTTTCTCTCTCCCATATCTCTCTCTATCTCTCTCTGCTTTTCTTTACATACATTTACTCCTTCTCTCCGTCTTTCTTTTCTAACTGTACTTAACACTAAATATTTACAAACATTTCACTACCAAACCAACTTTTTTAAATGGAAGTTGTTCAAAATTCTATGGTACGTCAAATTTATTTATAAAACTGCTTATATATTGTATTATATCTGAAGAAGGCATGCCATTTTTTTTAATATGGTATCCCTGAAATATGTATAATGAAATAAATATGGTTTTATAAATATAGTTTCCATTTGTTTAATATCGTATATATATATATATATATATATATATATATATATATATATATATATATATATATATATATATATATATATATATATACATACATATATCTATATATATCTAATATATATATATATATAGAGAGAGAGAGAGATGTACAAGAAAGATATTGGATTATAAATATACGATGATGATAGTAGTGGTGGTGGTGGTAGTGGTGGTGGTAGTGGTGGTGGTGGTAGAGGTGGTGGTGGTGGTGGTGGTGGTGGTGGTAGTGGTGGTGGTGTTGTTGTTGTTGTTGGTGGTGGTGGCGGTAGTGGTGGTGGTGGGGTTGTTGTTGGTGGTGGTGGTAGTGGTAGTGGTGTTGTTGTTGTTGGTAGTGGTGGTGGTAGTGGTGGTGGTGGTGGTGGTGGTGGTGGTGGTAGTGGTGGTGGGGGTTGTGGTGGTGGTAGTGGTGGTTGCGGTGGTGGTGGTAGTGGTGGTGGTGGTGGTGGTTGTGTCGGTGGTAGTTGTGGTGGTGGTGGTGGTGGTGGTGATGGTGGTAGTGGTGGTGGTGGTGGTGGTGGTGATGGTGGTGTTGTTGTTGTTGGTAGTGGTGGTGTTAGTGGTGGTGGTGGTGGTGGTGTTGTTGTTGGTAGTGGTGGTGGTGGTAGTGGTGGTGGTGGTGTTGTTGTTTATGTTGTTGGTGGTGGTGGTGGTAATGGTGGTGGTGGTGTTGTTGTTGGTGGTTGTGGTGGTGGTGGTGTAGTTGTTGTTGGTAGTGGTGGTAGTGGTGGTGATGCTGGTGGTGGTAGTGTTGTTGTTGTTGGTAGTGGTGGTGGTGGTGGTGGTGGTGATGGTGGTCTGGTTTTTGTTGGTAGTGGTGGTGGTAGTGGTGGTGGTGGTGGTGGTGGTGGTGATGGAGTTGTTGTTGTTGTTGGTGGTGGTGGTGATGGAGGTGTTGTTGTTGTTGTTGTTAGTAGTAGTGGTGGTGGTAGTAGCGGTCGTCATCGTCGAATTTCGGTCGAGAATAAGTTTTGATGAGGGAAGAGAATTCGCGGTTGTTGAAGGGTCGTGATCGTTTATTGTTGAGTAAGGAACTGGGGTTACTGGGACGGGGGTGGTACGCAGATGCCAAACGGGTGGAGAAACGATTGGTGGGTTATAAATTAGGGGAGTGAAGATGACAGCGACTAGTGTCAGCCAGCGTGTGTGAGCGCGTGTACGTGCGTGTGCGTATGAGAGAGAGAGAGAGAGAGAGACAGGGTAAGAGTGTGTAATAACGCACGTCTGGTTTAGAGAGAGGGGGAGGGAGAGCGTGTGTTGTGGTGTATATTGAAGAGTGAAAGAGAAGAAATTGTAAGGGTGTATGAGTGGACGTGTGTGAGGATAACGGTGTGTGTGTGGAAGCGTAGGTACAGGGTGTGGGTGTGTGTATGACAGAGCGTAAACGCGCATGTGTGTGTGTGAGAGAGAGAGAGAGAGAGTGAGTGTGTGTGTATGTGTGTATGATGACGGAAGGATGAGTGCAGATGTGAACAGTGTGTGTGTGTATGACAGAGCGGAAATGTGTGAGTGCGTGTGTGTGTGTATGTGTGTGTGTGCGTAAGAGAGAGAGAGAGAGAAAGAGAGAGAGAGAAAGAACGAAAGAGAGATAGAGAGAGAGAGGGTGTGTAAATGTGTGATAGAGAGAGAGAGAGAGAAAGAGAGAGAGAGGGTGTGCATGTGTGTGAGTATAATGACGGAACGATGCGTGCACGTGTGTACGGTGTGTGTGTATGACAGAGCGGAAATGTGTGTGTATGTGTGTGTGTGAGAGAGTGAGTAAGTGTAAGTTTGAGTGTCAGAGAGAGTGTGTGTATGATGACGGAACGGTGAGTGCACGTGTGCATGTGTGTGCATGTGTGTGTGTGTGTGTGTGTGTGTGCCTGTGAAAGTATGATAAAAGAATGAAACTGAAAATGTGTCTCTATATTATATATATACACACACATATGTATATATACCTGTACTCTCAATAGCGATTATATATGAGGGTGTATATATAGTATATATATTGTATATGTAGTATATATATTGTATATGAGGGAGTATATATTATATATATTGTATATGAGGGTGTATATATAGTATATATATATTGTATATATAGTATATATATCGTATATGAGGGTGTATATATAGTATATATATATAGTATATATATATAGTATATATATTATATATATTGTATATGAGGGTGTATATATAGTATACATATATATATATATAGTATATATATTGTATATGAGGGTGTATATATAGTATACATATATATATATATAGTATATATATTGTATATGAGGGTGTATATATAGTATATATATCTAATCATGGAGAAGAACCGGGTGTTGATATTTTGAACGTATACAGCAACTCATCAGTGTGACACCTACATAACCACACTGTAATGTGGTTATGTAGGTGTCACGACAAAAATGCACCCACCTACACTGTAATGTGGCTATGTAAGTGTCACGACAAAAAAGCACCCACCCACACTGTAAAATTGAGGTGTAGGGGTGATGACAAAAAGCACCCAGTAACCACTGTAATGTGGCTATGTAGGTGTCACGACAATAAAAATCATCCAGTCCACACTGTAAAGTGGTTGTGTAGGTGTCGCGACAAAAAGCACCCAGTCCATACTGTACAGTTGTTATGTAGGTGTCACGACAAAAAACACCCAGTACTCACTGCAAAGTGGACGTGTAGGTGTCACGAGAAAAAGTACCCAGTAAATGTGGTTGGCGTTAGGAAAGACATCCAACTGCAGGAATCTAGCCAGATATATGAGCAAGACGCGGTCACCTGACTCAACTTGCCTCAAATGGGTCAATCCGTCTAATCCATGCTAACGGGGAAAGTGGACGTTAAACGATGATGATGATGATATTTGTTTGAACAAATGGATAGAAATAGGAATTAGTGATTTAGCGAACAGATGTATATGTAGCTGGATGGCTAACAGGATGTTTGGGTGATTAGCAAATATAAATAAATGGATGGATGGATGTGTGGATGGGTAAATCTTCTCTCACTTATTCCTGAAAGCGTCGTGGAGGTAGAGTCCTCAAACACTCCCTTCAACGGCTCCTGTCAGAAACAACCGTCTCCAACAGATCCCGATGGATCCCAAAGCGTGACCAGCCAAGCTCATGAATGTTATCCAACCATCTTGCTCGGGGTCTTCCCCTAGTTCTCCGGTCGGTTGGTTTTTCCCAAATCTGTCCAGCGATTCTTTCCTAAGATATTTTAACCACATGTCCATAGTATCGGAGCTGTGATCTCTCAATTCGGAGAAGTAACAGCTCTACCTGTAATGACTCTCTGATCTCTGAGTTACACATTCTATCGAGTAACATTACTCCAAAGACACTTCGGATGAACCCCATTCGGCTGCTTATATTCGTGATCGTATTCTTTTAGTCATTACCCAAGGGTTGGCAAGAAAACCAAATTGAAGATAGCAAATTTAGCTTTTACGCTTATCTCCCTTCATCTTATTACTGAATGCTGAAGCTGGCGTATTACTGCACCAGCTTTTGCAATTCTTGCACTTAATTCAGCTTCCTTCCTTCCATCACTCGTGACCACAGTCCCTAGATACTTGAAATTCTCTACCTGATTCAGTGGAAATCCATTCTCATGTAGCGTGCACTGTGCAGGTTTCCTTGAGAGGACGAGTGTCTCAATTTTCGCAGCACCGATTTTCATTCCAGCTATGCAGCACTCGGTATCAAACCTAACAAGTGCATGTTGAAGATCGTCTTCTGCCGAGTTAAGTAACACCAAGTCGTCTGCACATTCCAGTCGACTGATTTTATACCCGCCAGTCATGATACCACTTCTAACCCGGCAGCGGTAGATGGCGAGATGAGTAGATAGATTACATACAGCATTGAAGACTGGATAGATAAATGTGTGGCAAGAGGTGGGGTAGATGAATGGGTATGTGAATGGATATATATGGATAGAAAAAGGATAGATAGTTAGTTGAAAGGATAGAGTCTTGGATCGACGATAGAGATTGGATGGATGAATAGAGGGACGGGTGAATGGAAGGGTGGATGGATTGATGGATGAATAGAGGGACGAGTGAATGGAAGGGTGGATGGATTGATGGATGGATGGATGAATAGAGCGACGAGTGAATGGAAGGGTGGATGGATTGATGGATGAATAGAGGGACGGGTGAATGGAAGGGTGGATGGATTGATGGATGGATAGAGGGACGGGTGAATGGAAGGGTGGATGGATTGATGGATGGATGGATGAATAGAGGGACGAGTGAATGGAAGGGTGGATGGATTGATGGATTGATGGATGAATAGAGGGACGAGTGAATGGAAGGGTGGATGGATTGATGGATGAATAGAGGGACGGGTGAATGGAAGGGTGGATGGATTGATGGATGGATAGAGGGACGGGTGAATGGAAGGGTGGATATGAGGAACAGTGGGAGGGAGGAATGGAAGGGTGGATGATTAGTGTAAAATAAGACTTTAGCTAGATTTGAAGATAGTGGAAGCAAAAAAAGAGAGATGAAGAATAAAGGTCTGTTTTGTTGAGTTTAGAATTTATGGCAGAGTTGTTAAAAGAGGACGCTGGCTACATGGAAAAGGCAGGGACGATCAACGGGGCCACGTTTAGGGTGGGAATAGAATAACAAGCTACTGAAATTGGGCTCTTATACACACACACACATGCGCGCACACACATACACATACCCCCCACACACACACACACGCACGCAGGCGCGGGCACACACACATACACATACACACCCATAGATATACACACTCATACACACACATACACATACATCCCCCCACACCACACGCACGCGCGCACACACACATACACATACACACACCCACATATACACACTTATACACACACACACACACATACACATACACACCCACACATACACACACACACGCACACGCACGCACACACACACATACACACCCACACATACATGCATACATACATGTACATATATGCAATTATGTATATACATGGTGTTTGTGTGTGTGTATGTCTGTCTGTCTGTGTGTATGTGTGTACCCCGGGTTCAATCGGGGGGTAACCACAGTAAGTAAGGCACTCAATATATAGCAGAGTATAAAAGTTTAATATAGAAATGGCTTCTACAGGACAAGAACTGTTTCATTCGAAGGAAATAATCAGGAAAGCCGACTGTCTTTGTGATATTGTGGTATATATACATTTTCTGGTGGTAGGGGGAGGTGGTGATTTGAATGGGTGGAGGGGATTCTTTGAAAAAAATATATTTAAAGAAAAAATACATAAATTCTTCAGCTGATCATATTAATATAGCAACTTAATGAAATCCCTTTGTTTGCTTAGAATAAATGAACCCTGAAAACAGGAGTGGCTGTCAATATGTATGTGTTTGTCTATAGGTACTTAGTATGAATGATTTTTGCATTTGCCTCTGTATTACTATGTAAAGTCCTTTACTGTCTGATTTCAAATCCCGTCGAGGTTAACTTTGCCTATCATCCTTACGGGCTCGATAAAATAAAGTACCAGTAATACACTGGTATAATTGCTGGCCTTGTGCCAAAAGTAGAAACAGTTATTATCCCCACAATCGCCCAAACGCAAACAAGCTAAACAGACACAAGAAGAAATAAACACACAGAAATCTGAAATTGCAGACACCACACCTATAACAAACACAGACACACCCGAAACAACACCAACAAAACCATCAATACCACAGTAACCCAAACGAAAACAAATAAAACCGCACCAATAAAACATAAAAGAACTTTGTGCTTGTCAGAAGGGCCAATGAAATATTATGGCCCTCTTAGCACGAAGCGAGGACATTCAAACAGAGGGGCGGATTTTTGAATTGAGCACATTTTGCGTGGCAGAAGATTTGTTTCTGGTGTGAATGTCACTCGATTCCTACAAAGGAATTCGAGAGAACTTTCTTCGGGGCGTAGGAACCCCGAACGTGAAACTGATGTCGAGACTTTTAAAGGGGTTCCCAAAAGAAATGTCACCAACTATGGAGGTTGAACCACCCAACTTTCAAAAGTCCACGGGAAGTAAGTAAACCGTTCCTCTTTCTTTCAGCCTGCCATCATGGCCATATTAAGAGTAGGAAGTTTAAATGTTTGTGGGCTGGGGTCACCCTAGAATCAGGGTCGCCTGCTCAAAGACCTCAGGCCTCTAGAAATGGATGTAATTGCCAACAGCGAGACTAGGATTTCCGACACGTGCGAACTAGCCCCCATTTTCGACGACTATCAGATCTTCGCATCTGTTAGTCGGGCTGGATCTCGAGGCAAAGTCAATCTTCCGGGACCCGGAGGTAAGTTGGTGGTCCTGCATGTGAACAATAGCGAAGGTGGTGCCTTTAGACTAGTGACCGTCTACGCCCCTACCGGAGCCGGACGGCCGGACTTCTTTAGGCGTCTGGAAGTCTTTCTGGGTACGTCTCGCCCTTTACTGTTAGTGGAGGACTGGAACAGCATCTTAGACGCACGCTGGGATTGTGTGGGAGCAGCTGATAGGAGCGGGGGATGCAAAAGCCTCAAGTACCTGATCAACTAGTTCCAAATGTCTGACAGGTATTGACTAGATTTCCAGAATGCGTTAGTGTGGACGAGGACCAACCGCCTAGGACCATCTAGATCCTATATAGACAGGATTTTAATTAGGAAAATCTATAGAAATAGTGTGGGCTGCCCACTTTTTAAAACGGTCGCCTTTTCAGATCACAAATTTGTGATCTGTATTGTGGACCTAGATAAGACGCGTAGGTTAGGACCGGGTTACTGGAAGCTGAACATGTCATTTCCGGCACGTAAGGCTTACAGGGACTGAGTCAACAATTTAGTTAAGCAAAAGTTGACGGGAGGGGGTCATCATCAACAGATGGTGGGAGAGATTAAAGTAATTTCGATAGGGTTTAGCAAAGAACTAGCGTTAGAGAAAAATAGAAAGGAGGGGAGCTGGTAGATAAGTTAGACGAAGCTATTTGTAGTGGCATTGCAACTGACGTGTTAGCGGCGAGAATGGCATTAGACCATTTCTTCAATGTGAAACACGAAGGTTGCATTGTCAGAGCTAAGGCGCGTGCTCTGAGAAACGAGGTAACCAAAGCTGTTCGGTGGGCCCGCGTGGCGGAGGCGCAACCTGGTAATAAAACTGCAATTGACGGACTGAGACGGACACGAACTGAGCGAGTCCAGGCGGATGTGTGAGGCCTTTCGCCAGTAATTTGCTCGGTTGTTTGGGGAGACTGGCGGGTCGGATACGCTAGTGGACCTCAGTCCCTACCTTAACGGCATGCCACGTCTTTCGACGGCCGACGATGAGCGCTGCGAAAGGCCGATAACTTCAGCCGAAATTCAGGACGCCCTTGTCGGCTGCATGATGCGCAAGTCACCCGGTTTGGATGGCCTGCACTATGAGCTTTACGTAAATATGCTAGACTTGTTCTCCGATCTCCTCGAAACGCTCTACTGCAACTGGCAGCAGAATGGGAGTATTCCCAGTTCTGTGGCTCTGGGCGTGGTGACACTGATAAGAAAGGACGAGAACAAGAGGGACACATTAGATAACTTCAGCCCCAAAACCAACCGAATGTTTTTTATTTATACCCCGTGAATTTCGTTATAACGCAATTTTATTGTATATACACAACTATATATATACATGTGTGTGTGTGTGTGTGTGTGTGTGTGTGCGTGTGTGTGTGTGCGTGTGCGTGTGTGTGTGTGTGCGTGTGCGTGTGTGCGCGCGCGCGTGTGTATGTTTGTTCATGTGTGTTTGTGTGTACGCGTGCTTGCCTACATATATACAATTAACTAACTTTTTGTGTTAGCAAGGGATTCTCGTTTAAAGGCGCGTGACTTTGTGGTTAGGGAATTCGGCTTACTAAACACAAAGCCACGCGCCTACCCGTTGATAGATATACTTTTGAAAGATACACCCAGAATAAATGGCAGACTATTAGCACAGGTTATGTTGTGTACTTCAATATATGAATTTGTTGCATTAAAAAACTAAACCAGGCAACAAAAATTAAAATTAATAAGAAGTAAAAGTAATCTTAATACTGTAATGCCTTTCTGTCTTTCTTTCTGTCTTTCTTTCTGTCTTTCTTTCTTTCTTTCTTTCTTTCTTTCTTTCTTTCTTTCTTTCTTTCTTTCTTTCTTTCCTTCTTTCTTTCTTCTTCTTCTTCTTCTTCTTCTTCTTCTTCTTCTTCTTCTTCTTCTTCTTCTTTAGCCAGGGTTGGTTATACCCGTAAAATATGTCCAGTGATTCTTTCCTGAGACATTCTAACCACATGTCCATAGTATTGGATCTGTGATCTCTCAATTCAGAGAAGTAGCAGCTCTACCTGGAGTGACTCTCTCATCTCCGAGCTATATTCTCTATCGGTCATTATCCAAGATTCATGACCATAGGTAAGAGTTGACTCCAACACCGTATTGAAGATAGCGAATTTGGCTTTTACGCCCACCTCCCTTCTTCTGATTACTGAATGCTGAAGTTGACGCATTACTGCACCAGCTCCTGCAATTATTGCCCTTAATTCAGCCTCCCGCCTTCCATCACCCGTGAACACGGCCCCGAGATACTTGAACTTCTCTACCTGCTTCAGTGGAACTCCATTCACATATAGCGTGAATTTGAAAGAGCAAATTGATATAATTGAAGTTATTTCTAAATGGATCAAATTACCCTTTTCCACCTATCTAAATCGCCCGTCTCATGACAGGTGCTCACTGTAGTCCATAAAAAAAACTATTATAACCATAATGAAAAAAAAAAATAAATATAGAACTAAGCTATAAAGATACATATATTATAATCTATTTATAAATTTGAGCGACTTGCGTCCGTCTGATGTCATACAACGGGCGTGAGTGTGTTTGTATGAATGTATGTGTGTAAAAGGAAGAAAGGGGATGGTGAAAAAACTATAACAAAACATAACAGCGATTGGCGTTGCATTAGCTACGCTGTCTGTGAGTGTATGTGTGTGTGCGTTTCTGTAAATGTATGTGTGTATGTGTATTTGTGTGAATGTATGTCTGTGAGTGTGTATTTTTGTAAGTGTGTCTGTGTTTGCGTGTTTATATTCATATACTCATACATGTAAATGTATGAGTATGCATACACACACGCACACTCATATACACATAAGCGTCAGCGTGTTGTAACAAATCCTATTAATAATAAAATAAGAATAAAAAGGGAGTGACAACCATATGTTAGAATATCATCTATTTAAACATTGCTTGAAATATCAATCTCTGCAGTCTTTTAGCAATGTAAGATTATTTTGCTATTTATATTCTATTTTTAGTGTTTCGAAAAGCAAATAAAAACAACAGCCACCGTTCTCATCGGGCGGGGACATATCTCTTTCCACTTCCCATACATCTGTTGTTTAGGAGCAATGAGACTTGACGCGATAGCTAGCTACAGACCTGCCAACCTCTAAAAACCCAAACAGAGTGTACCATGAATAAAAGTGCCTCAAAACGGGGAGAAATGAGGCAAAAACGGGGAGAAGTCATCTCTCACTACCCCAAAGGGAGTTGGAGATCTCCCCGTCGGACAGGGAGAGTTGACAGGTCTGTAGTTAGCTGGTTGGGTGACTGGTTGACTGGCGAGTCATTATCATCTACGTAGACGCTAGAAATAACAACCAAATCTCCCTAATATCACACTGCTAACATCTGGGGAAAGGAAATGACATTAATTTATGGTAGTTATACGTGGCCTTGTAGTTAGGGTATTCGGCTTACAATAGCAAGGTTGTGAGTTAGGTGATGTGCTGTGTTCTTGAGCAAGACACTTTATTTCACGTTGCTCCACTCCACTCAGCTGGCAAAAATGAGTTGTACCTGTAGGTCGAATGGCCAGTCTTATCACATTCTGTGACACGCTGAATCTCCCTGACAACTACGTGAAGAGTACGCGTATCTGAGGAATGCTCAGTCACTTGCAAGTTAATTTCATGAACAGGCTGTTCCGTTGATCGGATCATCTGGAACACTCGTCGTCGTAACCGACGGAGTGCCTCAGTTGCACGTATTTCCCAAAAGAGCAGGATGGTCATAGCTGGCGGGCGTTTCCTACATGTGCGCAATCAGGGCTGACACAGACTTAAGCAACAAAAACACCACCACTAACAACAATTGTTAGGAAACTTAGATCTACTAGAAATAATAAGCACATTTCCTTTAAATCACACTCTACCTTTTGGGAAAGGTGTAAGATGGAAAGATCACAGCTTTGATTTATAAACAAGTTTGCGTGTTGTATCTTCAGTAAGACATCTCATTTCAAGTTGCTTTAGTCTACTCAGTTAAAAATACATACCAGTGGCAACGACTGGGTGTTAGCTAAACGACAGACTGACGTCCCATCCAATGGAAAATCTTGTATTCTCAAATGCTTAATTCCACATGAAAGTGGCATAAACACCAGCCTAGTGAGACTCTTAAAGCATGAAAGTCTTTAACATATTCTCTAAAAGGGGTGGGTGGTTATGGCTGGAATGCCTTTTATCGTATGTCTGCTCAGTCAAGACTAACCTGGAGTTAAGTGACATCACTAATAATGAAAGGGCTAATATGGGAGAATGTACTTGGTTAGTCGAGCTGCTAGAAATAGCAGAACATTTTTCATGAAATTGCACCCTAAGTATCGCATGCAAGGAAACCAAAGGACACGTGTGTAAAGGGTGGTTGGGCATAGCAGGAATCCCCTTAATCACAGGTCAGCTTGCTCAGAGCCAACCTCGGAATATACAACCATAAAAGCAACGTAAACTTATCTGAGTCAGGAATGAAAACTCTACGGAAATCATCGATCTCCTTTACAGAAATATCTGTCATACCTCACTGGAATCATATATACTGTATTAAAGGGTTAAAAACGCATTGGACAATATGATAGTTCCTAATCATCATCTAGTCGAACTGGCGGTCGGGCGAAGAAGCGTGCCAAGACAGGCCGTCTCATTCATACCCTGCTGAGAGATGCCAGCTTTGATAACATCGATGAACTGAGAAATGTCATGCTCGACCGGGACGAATGGAGAAAGCGTGGTGAATATTTGTGAGTGTAAACTCGGCCGACGACGACGATGCCGAGCTCTGGCCAGTTCAGCTCCCTCGACTCCTTTGTCGATACTTGCCGGCGTACTGGGAATCGGTTCCGTTTCCACCAGCATTCTCGTCGCTCTAACATCACGCAGACTGAGCTCTCCGCTCTTCGCAATTCGGTGTCGCGATGACAGTGTCATCAAATCCGCTGACAAGGGTGGGATTGTGGTGGTTTGGAGCGTTGACCTCTATAGGGCTGAGGCTCTCCGCCAGCTTCACAATACCCCTTTTTACCGCCCTCTATCCTCCGACCCCACTTCTGGCTACCAGCAACTCGTATCCTCCACCATTCACCAACTCATCTCCTCATCTCACCTACCCCTTACAGCCACCAACCTTATTATATGCACCCCTCGCACAACCACCATCTACTTCCTCCCCAAAATACACAAAAAAATAATCCTGGCCGTCCTATCGTTTCTACGTGCAACTGCCCCACCGAGATAATTTCTGAATATTTAGACACCTCCTCGCCCCGTTGGTCGGCAATCTACCCTCCCACATCCAGGATACAAATCATCCCTTAGACTCTTCAACTCTTTCTCCTTCCCTCCTGGTCCCTCCCGCCTTCTCTTTACCCTGACATCACTTCTCTCTATACCGTCATCCCTCATGATGACGGCTTCCACGCTCTCCAACATATTTTAGATTTACGCCCTACCCCTTACCCCAGCACTACCCCTCTACTCCGTCTGGCTGAGCTTGTTCTCACCCTTAATGGATTTTCTTTTTCGGGTGAATTTTATCAACAGGTCTCTGGGGGTAACGATGGGAACCAGAATGGGGCCAAACTATGCCAACTTGTTTGTTGGCTACGCCGAAGCCCAGATCTTCTCCCAGTACGCTAGACTGACTCCTGAGCTATACGGTCGTTATATTGACGACTGTATCGGCACCTCCTCTCTATCACGAGAACAGCTCGACTGCTTTATTTCTTTTGTCCAATATTTCCATCCTGCTCTCACTTTCACCGCCTCCGTCTCCGATTCTTCTCTCTCTTTTCTAGATATCTCTCTATCTATTAATCACTCTCACCACACCCTCTCTACTTCCATCTACATTAAACCAACAGACCTCGACTTCAACCAATCTTACCTCGACTTCACCTCCTCCCATCCAACCCACACCAAACGCTCCATACCCTATTCCCAATTCCTCCGTCTTCGTCGACTCTGTAGCCAGGACGACGATTTCGAAACCCATTTTCTTCACATGATTTCCTGTTTCATCCAGCGTGGATATGACCCCACCCTGATCCAAGCTGCTCTCACTCGCACCCGAGATACAGACCGCACCACAGCCCTCTAACCTCACACCTGCCCTCCCAACACCCGTGTTACTTTCCCTCTCACTCACCACTACATCACCCTACCACTCCGGCGACATATCCTCCGTTCCTTCCGTATCCTCTCTTCTGACCCCGTCACATCTCGCTCTTTTCCAAACCCACCCATTACTGCTTTTAAGCGCGCCCGCAACCTCCGCGACCTGCTGGTTCGCAGTTCCTTTTCGTCCACTCTAACGACTCCACCCAGCTCTCATCCATGTTCCCGTTCCCGATGCAACACTTGTCCCTTTATTTTCACCCTCACCACTCTTACAGGCCCTAACGGGTCTTTCCGTATCCACCATTCCTTCACCTGCACATCCACCCACGTTGTCTGTACCCTCCGGTGTTCTCTTTGCGGGTCTTTATATATCGGAGAAACGGGACGCCGTATGGCGGACCGTTTTAGCGACATTTGAGGGACATGCAACTCGGCCTGGATACTCCTGTCGCCCGTCATTCTTCCCTACATGTTTCAGTCCAGGGTGTCCTTTTACATCATGGATCACAGGCCTCGCGCACCAAAACTGAACAAAGTCTGATTCACCGTCTTGGGTCCTATTCCCCTCTTGGACTCAACTCACCTCCCCAATTTCTGTAATACCTCGTCCATTATCGCACCCCTAGGTTCCTATCGCTTTCTCTTGATCAATAACATCTTCTCTTACAACTAATACAGGCCGACTAAATATGCTCACTCCACTTTTCCCTTCACAGCTCTGTATACACACATACACACCCTTATATTAACATACTTTTGCTCATAGCTTCGTACTTACATGCACACACACTCTTTTACTCACATATATACACACATCTCTTCTTGGCTTCGTACGGACGTATAATAACACACACACACACACAGACACACACACAACACGCCAGCACCAACAGTTTTCCAAGAGATGTCAACATGAATGGACCTGTTATTTTTATCAAAAGACATTTTTTCTAATTTCATCCCGCCCGTCCCCTCAATCTATCTTATTTCTCATTCTTTCTTCTGATGAAGGACTAGCGTTCGAAACGTTAAGATTCTCTTCCGGCTATATCAAGCGTTAACCTAATATACCCCTTCCATATACTGTACCGATTGTGTTGTTATTTCTGTTTACCTTTTACATACATACATACATATATATATATATATATATATATATATATATATATATATATATATATATATATATATATATATATATATATATGTGTGTGTGTGTGTGTGTGTATATAGTACAGTATTATCGTTGAAAACATATAGTATAGTATTACTGTTGAAAATATATGGTATAGTATAGTATTACTGTTGAAAATATATAGTATAGTATTACTGTTGAAAATATATAGTATAGTATTACTGTTGAAAATATATAGTACATTATTACTGTTGAAAATATATGGTATAGTATAGTATTACTGTTGAAAATATATAGTATAGTATTACTGTTGAAAATATATAGTATAGTATTACTGTTGAA
>OZ024744.1:33738936-33771436 GCA_964016885.1 Eledone cirrhosa
GTTTAATTAGTTACCTACCTAGCTGTGTGTGCTTACACACTTTACAAATTATTCCCTGTGATTGTTTCATATGTTTATTATATATATATATCTATGTCAATCAAATTCTAGTTGACATATATATATATACACAATAAAATGAATGAGGTGTTACATTTTCAATACATTTATTAACCGCGTTTCGCGATTGATCAGCTCAAGGTTCGATCTGTATCGATCGGGCTCGACCCTGGAAGCAAAATCTCGTCGGACTTCTGTTATGGTAATGACAGAATGTATATAGCAGATCCCGTACAAGGGTGAAAGCAGCGATTCTTTGTTTAAACTTTAATATGTACTTACATATATATATATATATATATATATATATATATATATATATATATATATATATATATATATATATATATATATATATATATATATATATATATGCAGGTTGTCCAAAAAATGTATACACACTTCAACAGCGCTCTAATAAATATTGAAATATTGCCTGTACAGGTATTATTATAGTTACCTTGCATTGTGAGGACTATAATTTTCAAAATAAGAATAATTGCAATGAGTTCGAAGAGATGAGAACTGCACGCGATTTTGATGTGTTAGCATGGGAAACAGAGAGGGAAGAAAATTGTGGTAGAATGTGGAGTGAAAAGTACCCAGACATTCTCTGGTAGCATGACCTAAGTTTGGCACCAGTAATGGGAGTGATACAGCCGGAGGAAGGTGCATAAATATTTGGGTTCTACTGTCGACAACCGACGGTGAAAGGAGGGTCCTGCAGTGCAAGCTGCGTCTCGTCTACGTATATATATATATATATACATACATACATTTTTATATATATATATATATATATATATATATATATATATATATATATATATATATATATATATATATATATATAATACAATATAATGTAATATATTATAATATTTTGAAAATGTAAATTAACTGAATAATTACATTAATTAGAAAGATAATTAAAACTGATTTAAAGAGGCATATTGACACCACCATGTTTAAAATACGTGCCAGCATCGCTCGCTTCCGCACCATTCATTTGCCTGTGAAGCATCAAGTCTGGCTACATCTCTGCACATCAAAGTAAATTTTACAGAACATCTAACTAGGATATTTTACCGGAAAATGCGTCATGTTGTTTAAATGTGCAATTTTTCCATAAGCGAAAAAATTAGTCTTTTAATCGACCCATCTAAAACATTTGGAATGTGTCTAAGGGCTGCTGGTAAATTGAATTTTAATCTAAAAATATAATTAAGGGTAATATATGAAATGTATTAAATATAAAGTATATATATATATAAATAAACAAATAAATGAAAGCGTCGCATAAGGGCTGGGTAGGGATTTGTCTTAAGGATGGCTGCGTAACAGAACATTCACTCGGTTGTTTTAGTGTGAGTCGGTAGGATGCCAGTCTAGCAGACCTGTCAACTCTCCCTGTCCAACAGGGTGGGTCAGAGATGTCTTCTCTTGTGAAAATGGGTATAGCTTTCATTATGTAAAATCTCCCCATTTTGGGGCACTTTTTTTCATGGTACTCCCCGTTTTGATTTTTAGAGGTTGGCGGGTCTGCGTCCGATAACGATATTGTAATACGCTCAAGATCCTGTCAGAGAAACAAGTTTGATAGAGCTGTACTCTGATGGATTATGTCTTTTGCCCAAGTAATTTGTCTAAGAGCAAGTAAGAAAAAAGTTGACATACTTTGCCACACGAAAACCTAAGACAGACCTGTCAACTCTCTCCGACGGAGAGATCTCCCACCCACTTTGGGATGGGTGA
The DNA here is from genome assembly GCA_964016885.1 of Eledone cirrhosa. Taxonomy (NCBI): domain Eukaryota; kingdom Metazoa; phylum Mollusca; class Cephalopoda; order Octopoda; family Eledonidae; genus Eledone; species Eledone cirrhosa. The sequence goes on from OZ024744.1 coordinate 33,740,752, forward strand.
AAAATGTCTTTTCTTGTGAAAATGTGTAAAGTTTTCATTATGTAAAATCTCCCCATTTTGCCTCATTTCTCCTCGTATAGGAGTAGTTTTTTTTTTTTTCATGGTATTACTCGTTTGGATTTTTATAGGTTGGCAGGTCTGCTGTATGCAAGTGATAAGACGTTTGCAATTCATCTGACTCAACGACATCAACAATATCAACAACATTAATAACAAACCTATAACGTAACAGAGTATGTACAGCTACAGTTCTACTGGTTCACTATAATATTTATTAAATGCGTCTCCCTATATGGTTGAGAGTCATGGACTTTAAAGACATCTGACTTGAAACGACTGAGTGCATTTGAAATGTCATGCTATAGGTGTGCACTAACAATTAGCTGGACAGCTCACAGAACAAATGAATCTGTCCTGGGAGAGATTGGTACCACTCAACAGTTGGTTGAAACAGTAAGGAAAAGGTAACTTCAGTGGTTTGGTCATGTCATCAGGGCCCAAAAATTTAACTATCCACATCCTTGAGGGACGAATACAAAGGAAAATGGCCAGGGGACGACCGAAAAGGAGATGGACAGATGATATTAAAGAATGGATAAGAAGGAGTTTGGCGGAATATATGACAATGACAAGAGGTGATGAAGTCCACAACAGATATGAGAATGGGATGAGGTTAGGCTTCTTTTTACATTGAGTTCGAGGCTAGCACTATCTGGTAATGGAAAACCAGTCGTAATCTGAATAATTTGAACTCACAACACATTGACTCTAAAAACTGAACTAAAATAATCTCGCCAGGCGGGCTGATAATTCCGCTTCTCTAATGTTCTGGAATAGCAGTATATTTATCGACCCTTAACGGGTGAAGAACAGAGCTGATCCTGTCCGGATTTGTACTAAAATCAAAAGTGGCGGGTACAAAAATCACTAGGTATTCTTCACGACGCCTTAATGCTTATGTCATTTCGGTATTATATATGTATACATGTATATATATATATATATATATATATATATATATATATATATATATATATATATATATATATATATATATATATATATATATATATATATATATATACATATGTGTGTATATATATATATATATACATATGTGTGTATATATATATATATATATGTATATATATATATATATACACACACACACATTTATATATATATATAACATATATACATATATAAAAATATATATATATATATATAGAGAGAGAGAGATAGAGAGAGAGATAGGGAGAGAGAGAGTGAGAGAGAGAGAGAGAGAGAGGGAGAGGGAGAGAGAGAGAGAGAGAGAGAGAGGGAGAATAGATATGTTGCTCTCTGCACACTGAATACAAATGCCGCTAAGACAACTTTACCTTTCATCATTTCGGGGTCGATAAAGAGGGTCAAGTAGGGAAGCAATTCCGTTCTCTCTCTCTCTCTCTCTCTCTCTCTCTCTCTCTCTCTCTCTCTCTCTCTCTCTCTCTCTCTCTCCCAGAAATGGCTACAGTGCCCTGTGTAATGTTTGTGGTAGACCACTGACAGTGCCTGTGATGTCAGGGGGGATGCGAGACCCTACTGACATAATTGAATCTCCAGAGATCTCGCACAACCACACACACTTCAAAAGTTGGCGGTTGGTGTTTACACACATACATAAATACTGACATGAACACAAAAACACAAACACACATAATATACATTTGTATATAAAATACATATATTCAAACACACATATATATACATATATATATACATACATACACATATATATATATATATGCGTATATATATGAATACACATACACATTTATGAATATATATATATACATACATATAAATGTATATATATATTTATATGTATGTATATATATATGTATATATTCATATATGTATATGAATATATGTACATATATATTAATAAATATAGATATATATATGTGTGTGTATTAGTTGTGGGTATACACATACACACACACACACACACACACACACACACACACACACACACACACACACACACACACACACACACATATATATATATACATACCCAGACACACGCTCACACATATATATGAGAAAACAAGACTTTAGATAATAAAGGACCATAATAGGTGCATTAAATAGAAACAAGAAAATCATGCAACACATAAAACAACAACAACAACAACAACAACAATAACAACAACAACATCATCATCATCAACAACAACAACAATATCATTAAGCAACAACAACTACCACCACAAATAATACACAATCAGCAACAACAATAACAAGCAAAGAAAAACAGGAAAACAACGTAAAAAGTAATTAAAAAAAAAGATAGAGAAAAAGAAAAATGGCGGACAACGAAATTAAAAATAGACGAAGGTAATAAAATGTGTTTTATTTATTATGATGTGAAAAATGTGATGGTTTGTTCGTATGGGAGCACGCCAAATTGATGTTCTCATATAATAATTCCCAACAGATAATGGATTTAAAGTTAGGGAATTCGATTGAATAAGAGAAATTCACCTCACCAATGTTCTTTATGACAATAGACGTGGTGGAATGTAACATGAACAGAAATAAAATATAAACAACAACAACAAAAAACTAATGATAGAAGGATATATATATATGTATGTATGTATATATGTATGTATGTATCTATGTATGTATGTATGTATGTATGTCTGTGTATGAATATATATGTATATATACAAACATACATGTATATATACATATATACATATTTATACACACACACACGCACATATATATATGTGTGTGCGTGTGTGTGTGTGTATATATATATATTCATACACACACACATACATACACATACATATATACATAGATACATACACCCACCCACAGACATGTTTATATATATATATGTACATATATATATATATACATAAGTGCGTGTCTGTGTTCATGTATGTAATTATGTACTTATATAGACATACGCTCACACACATATACACGCACATATACACACACACACACTCTCTCCTCACACACTCATATTGCTATATTTTTGTAGGGTCATTCAGCAGATGAAAAATCACGCACCAAGTTTATTTCTTAATCCATCTGCCAGTTTTTCCTTAAACATCTCCCAGTGTTCTTAATGAGATTCTTGCAACCCTCTGTCTTAGTTTTGTTGAGTCTTAGAGAGAGAGAGAGAGAGAGAGAGAGAGAGAAGCTGAAAGAATTAAAGTTTTACTCCCTGGAGCGGAGACGGGAGAAATATTCAGTGATATACCTAACGAAGACCCTGGAAGGGGTAGCACCAAACTTCGGCATTGAAGCCAGGACCAGCCCTCGGACAGGACTTCACTGTGTAGTGCCAAAGTTCTCATTCGTTGCATCGAGAATAAGGACCATATTCTGCAATAGCCTGGGATTTAAGTGACCCCAGATTTTTAATAAGCTGCCAAAAATTCTGAGAGATCTACTTCTGTACATTTAGTTGTTTTCAAGACATCTCGATATTCTACTGACCAAGATTCCGGTTGACCCCACAGTACGTACGAGTTGAAGCACAAATAAGAGTGGCAGTGTCAGTGTCCCAGCATGGCCTGAGCCCCTCGGCAGGAACAGAAATAAATTATATATATATATATATATATATATATATATATATATATATATATATATATATTGTTCTACTTTGGGAGGGTCATGTTGCCAATAAGAAACACACGCACCCGTAGCTTTCACTTCAATTTATCATAATCAATTTATAAATTTAGGAATTTATAAATTTCAGGTTGGTTGGTTGGTTCCACAACCAGATGATGGTTATATATTGTCAAAGTTCTTTCGTCACACACACAAAAACAAGATGGCGTAGGACAGAACAAAGGAGAGGCACAACAACAAAGAAAAGAATCCCCAGTCACTGAAGAGGTCACAGTATGTGTGACGAAAGAACTTTGACAATATATAAACAATCATCTGGTTGTGGAACAAACCAACCAGCCTGAAATTTATAAATTCCTAAATTTATAAATTTATTATAATAAATTGAAGTGAAAGCAACTGGTGCGTGTGTTTCTTATTGGCAACATGACCCTCCCAAAGTATAACAATATCGGTTTCAACACACGTTTTCAGATAAAGAATCTAGCTAAACAAATTCAGAAACGAAATATATATATATTATTATGCTGCCAATACCTTAACGGGACATGGGTATACAATACCTAACTCCTATTAAGTATATATATATATATATATATATATATATATATATATATATATATACTTAATAGGAGTATCTATATATATATATATATATATATATATATATATATATATATATATATATATATATATATATATATAAATATATATATATATATATATATATATATAGGAAAATGTTTAACCCGACGGCAGAGCTCAAGCCGTTTCGACGGCTATTTCTGGACGTTATGGTCCATCTGGTTCCCTACCACACCTCCTTCGTTATATATATATATATATATATATATATATATTTATTAAAATAACGGATTAAAGTTTAAGCAAATAATCGCTGCTTTCACCCTTAACGGGATCTTCTGAAACTAACAAAGTCAATCTGTAAACGCAGAACTGGATATTTCAAAAAACGTTGCAACCGGAGGAAGACAGGAAGACGATACTTTGGTTCGTGGTAACGTTCCCTGGCAAAGAACGGGAAAAAACGAATAATACGTAATTAAAAGGAGCGGTGAAAAACAATTACGCGCAAAGACGGAACCACGTTTAGGTATAAAAGAGGTCGTAGACTAATGTTCTCTTAGGTGGTGCATAGAGACGTTCTCTGGCAATGAACGAAAAAACGAAGATAATAAGTCATATGTGGAGCGTGGAGAACAATAGCACGCAAAGACAAAACCACGTAAATGCCACACCATTAGCTAAGATCTTTCTTTCCCTTATTACGAAGCATTTTCCCCCTACACATAAATATAGTAAATTTTTTAATAGAAATACTATTAAAATTTCTTACTCTACGACTCCTAACCTTGCACATAACATCACAGCTTCAAATTTAGCTAAACTACCTAGCCGTAGGAACACGTGCAACCCTGTAGTTAGTACTAACTGTAATTGTAGGAATCGGGCTGATTGCCCCCTATCCGGGAAATGCCTCTCTAGTAACATTGTCTACAAATGTAAGGTTGTAACACCCACGTCCCGTAGGGCCTACATAGGGTTAACCGCCAATAGTTTCAAGCAGCGTCTTTACATGCATACCCATTCTTTTCGTTACCCTCTAAGAAGGAATATGACGTCACTTTCAGCTTATATCTGGAGTCTAAAAGACTACCACACCCAATATAAGTTACACTGGGAGATCCTAGCTAGGGCTAGATCGTATAACGGAAATAAAAGACCATGTGACCTCTGCGCCGCTGAGGCCCTGGAAATACTCTACGCCACAGACCACATCTTAAACAAAAAATCTGAGGCAATTTCGGCTTGTAAACATAAATTGCACAAAACTTTCCTGTATTACAGCCCCACGTTATACCCTAACGGATAGTACGATCTATACGTGGATATTTTACGTCCTGATGTGGGAGCTAAGTATATGTTTTGTTTATTCCTTTACTTATTTGCATAGGTAAGTATATATTACCTGTATGTTTTGTAAAGGTTGTATACCTTCTCGTACGTATATTTGATTGTTATGGCGTATAATTTTTATATATTCTGGTATTTAGGGTTTGGTTATGTGTATACGGGAGTTTTGCGTCTGCGTGAGTATGCAGGTTCGTACGTATGGTGGGTGTGTGTATATGTGTACTTCTTGTTTTAGTTGACTTACGTCTCCGAACATTCGTGTATTTATATGTAGGTATGCGTGTGCGCTTGTTATATACGTATTTATTTACTTATATACGTTTATATAATTATTTATTTATTTGTACACAAGCATACACACACACATATTTATATGTGCGTGGTTGTATACCTATGGTAAGGTTTTGCGTATGCTTGTGTATGTACGTATTTGTTTGCGTGTATGTATTTATTTATTTCTATTACTTCTGTTTGCGTGTATGTATTTATTTCTATTACTTCTGTATTGTATTTATTTACTTTGTTCTTAACTCTGTAGCGGAGATTCATTTGGTCTCCTAGTTAGAATTTTAGTCTACGACTTCTGCTATACCATTTACGTGGTTTTGTCTTTGCGTGCTATTGTTCTCCACGCTTCACATATGACTTATTATCTTCGTTTTTTCGTTCATTGACAGAACGTCTCTAAGCACCACCTAGAGAACATTAGTCTACGAACTCTTTTATACCTAAACGTGGTTCTGTCTTTGCGCGTAATTGTTTTTCACCGCTCCTTTTAATGACGTATTATTCGTTTTTTCCCGTTCTTTGCTAGCGAACGTTTCCACGAACCAAAGTATCGTCTTCCTGTCTTCCTCCGGTTGCAACGTTTTTTGAAATATCCAGTTCTGCGTTTACAGATTGACTTTGTTAGTTTCAGAAGATCCCGTTAAGGGTGACAGCAGCGATTCTTTGCTTAAACTTTAATCTGTTATTTTAATAAATATTTGCTCTACGGTTCTTATATATTTGATATATATTTATCCTTATCGAGCCCTCTTTGGATTTTAGTCTTCAATTTTATTATTATTACTATGTATATATATATATATATATATATATATATATATATATATATATATTCATCTGATATACATGTATATATATATATATATATATATATATATATATATATATATATATATATATATATATATATATATATATATATATATAAGAGACGTAAAATAAGAAAATTATAAAATTAACTTACTTAAAAATATTACTTCCAACTAATTAGTTTCTGGAATGGAGTAAATATATTTTCCGAAGAATAATATACAGAAGCATTCCGTCGTCAGGAAAGTCTATTCTCATGTAAGTTTCCAGGCAAAGCGAGGACACTGGAAACTTATTAAAAAATAATTCAGTGGATAGGAAATAGCAAAGCGTGGACTGAATTCCAAGCCATTGAGAAAATCACTGCCTCTACGTCTGTTGCAAATTCAAAAAGAATCGAACACGTGACATCGAGGTCAATCAGTGGAAAGTGGTTTGCTAATAAGACAGCGGCCTGCCTACAACCGTAGCAGCAGTCATGGCCAATATTGCTCGACAAATAATTTGGAGATAATAATAAAGAATTCATATCTAGTAACATATATATACATACAGATGCATATCAATGCTAGCAAATATATAGGTTTTGTCTTAATAACAGTGTGGTTCAATGCATGGGGTTGCAGAACAATAATATAAGAGACGTAAAATAAGAAAATTATAAAATTAACTTACTTATTGTTCTGCAACCCCATGCATTGAACCACACTGTTATTAAGACAAAACCTATATATTTGCTAGCATTGATATGCATCTGTATGTATATATATGTTACTAGATATGAATTCTTTATTATATATATATATATATATATATATATATATATATATATATATATATATATATATATATATATATATATATATATATATATATATATATATACATACATATATAACGAATAGATAGATAGATTTCTTTATTAGCCACAAGGGCGCAACAAGAAAGGGGACAATACAAAGACATGCCGGGGATTTTACATACAGTCGTGTAAAAAATATAAAAACAAACAATTTCAACAATCGAAATCCCCAATAGGGGGGAGGCGCCACAAATGGGTTGTTTAATACCCCGTCGATAGAACAACCCTCAACTCAAGGAGCGTGTTGTGCAAGTGCTCCTTTCTTCCTTTTGCTCTCTTCCTCAACCTACAGGCTTATAAACAGAGAAGGCCCAATCACTCGGGCCATTTTCGCTTCATTCACCCACCTTTCAGTAAATTTACTGGGGTGCAGTGCCTCTCTCTCCACCCTGATTCTCCTTCTAAAGTGATACTTAAAGAATGGAATCAATTGTTGTCCGGAGAGAAAGGCATCTGTCCTCAGTCCTCTCAACCTCGTCCACCATATAACTTCTTTCACCATAGCCACCGTACAGAGGAAAACCGCCTCTCTTTCGTTTTTGAAAGAGTCTGGCGGTTTGATCCTTACTATGGATTCGGCAGTCAACTGTATTTGTCCCATACGCGACAGCAGTTGTTCTGCATAGTTCCACAGGTCGCTTACGCCCGGGCAGTGTACAATTGCGTGCAGAACTGTTTCAATGTCCTGCGCACATCTTGGACACGTCCTCTTGGAAGGATCCCTGCCAGGGCGTCCGTGCCTGTAGATCTTGTCACGAACCGGTAGAGCTCCTCGGTAGCACTGCCAGGCCAGGGACCTCTGGAAGTTGTCCATAGGTCCCGGGCGGAAAGTCCTACCAAACATACTGGTGAGCTCATCGTCTTCGACGCCCAGAGTCTCTCCGAGCACGTCGTCGCCCTTGTAACGTACAATCCCTCTATAGAATGTCGAAGTGGAGTCTCCACTGATTGCTAATAGATAGATAGATAGATAGATAGATAGATAGATAGATATGTTTCTTTATTAGCCACAGAGGCACAAAAGAAGGGGACAAATGCAAAGGGGGAAGTTTACATACAATAAAAACGTGTAAAATGTTATCACAAATGCAATTAAAAAAATTAGTCGATTTTCCCCAATAGGGGAGACAGTTTATATGGGTAACAAATGTGCAACCCTCATCTCCAGGAGTACGAAGAGTTTGTACTCCTTCCTCTCCTCCTCTTTTCCCTCAACCTACAGGCTGATATAGAGAGAAGGCCCATTCACTCGGGCCATTCTCGCCACTTTCACCCTCCTTTCATAAAACTTGCTGGGGTACAGCACCTCTCTCTCCATCCTGATTCTTCTTCTAAAGTGATATTTGAAAAAAAGAATCACTTGTTGGCCGGAGAGAAAGGTGTCTGACCTCAGCCCTTTCAACCTTGTCCACCATACAACCTCTTTCGCCATAGCTATCACACAAAGGAAAACCGCCTCTCCTTCGTTTTTGAAGGAGGGTGGCGGTTTGATGGACTTGGTGGTCAACCGGATTGGTCCCACCCGCGACAATAGTCGTTCTACATAGCACCACTGCTCAATGACGTCCGGGCAGTGTATATAGATAGATAGATATATTTCTTTATTTACCATAAAGGCATAAAAAGAAAGGACAAATACAAAGGGGGAGTTTACATAAAATCGAGTAAAAAGGGTATAAAATGAAAATAATCGAAAACAACCTCAAAAGGGAGGGGACGTGATGGGGGGTTGCACACATACCCGAAAAAGTGTGCAATCCTTTGCCCGGGGAGAACATGGAGAAGGTGCTCCCCTCTCCTTCACTTCTTTACCTACAGGATGGTATACAGAGAAGGCCCATTTACACGAGCCATTCTCGCCACTATCACCCACCTTTCATAAAACTGCCTGTGGCCAAGCACCTCTCTCTCCATTCTTATCCTTCTTCCGAAGTGATATCGGAAGAAGTAGACCAGACTATGGCCAGAGAGGAAGTTTCCTGACCTCAGACCTTTCAATCGTGTCCACCAAACAACCTCTTTCAACATGGCTATTACGCACAGAAAAACCGCCTTTGCTTCCTTTGTGAAGAGGGGAGGCGGCTTTATTGTCATCACGGACTCGGCGGTCAATCGAATCGGCGCCACCCGCGACAGCAGTCGTTCGGCGTAGCCCCACAGATCAGCCACGCCCGGACATTGCACCAATGCATGCGCAACGGTTTCTTCGTGACGCACGCATCTAGGGCAAATCTTTTTCGAGGGATCTCTGCCCGGGCGCCCGTGTCTGTAGAGCCTCTCTCGAACGGGTAGAGCCCCCCGGTAGAACTGCCAGGCTAGTGACTTCTGGAAGATGTCCACTGGTCCCGGGCCGAAAGTCCTACCGAACAGGCTGGCCAGTTCGTCCTCTTCCATGTCCAGCGATTCTCCAAGGGTGTCATCGCCCCTGCTAGCCACCAGCCCTCTATAGAATGATGAGGTGGATTCTCCACCGATGGCCCGGCCCGCTTGCCAGATAGCCCTGAGCGCCTGGGCACACTCAGTGTGCCAGTCTCCCAGTTTTCCGGATCTTTGCTTGACCAAGGACTGCAGCTCGGTGAGCGAGACGAGTCTCGGAAAGGCTCGTTTCACGAACGGAGCCCACACCGGTTGACCAGTGAGGAATACCTGTAGGTGCCGTAGCCTTAATGCGTGCCTATGCATCATCAACCACGGCATCCCCAGCCCTCCTTTCGAAGGTTGTTGGCAGCAGATGGATCTTTTCACCATAGGAGGGCGCTTCTTCCAAAGAAATTGGAAGAGCATGCGTTCCATGGTGGTGAGTGTTTCCTTAGGGCAAGGCACGACAGTCAGGCGGTAGTAAGTGACGGACGCTATGTAAATGTTCGCCACCTCCGCCCGACCTTTTAGGGTCAGCTTACACTTGGCCCATTTCTGGGTTAGTGCAAACACCTTGTTCGTAACCTCGTGCCAGTTCTTTTCCACCTGGAGGTCCGGTCCAAACCAGACCCCAAGCAACTTCACCGGGCCCTCCGTCCAGTGTCCGACGACACCCTCGGGAGGCATCGGTCTGTCTCTCCACGTTCCGAGTTGCAGCCCGATGGATTTTTCCCGGTTCAGTTTCGCTCCTGACAACCTTTCGTAATCCTCCAGTAAGGTACCGATCGCCTCGATCTCCGAGTCGGTCGATACCATTACTGTTACGTCATCGGCGTAGGCCGACACCGCTTTGCTCAATCCTGGTTCCAGGGGGATACCCTGCAACAACTCCAACTTCCTCAGTAAAGGCTCGAGAGTCAATACGTACAGAAGGGAGGAGAGAGGGCACCCCTGTCGAATGGATCGTGTGATTTCGAACGGCTTCGAATGGTAGCCGTTCACCTTGATCCTAGAACAGATGTGGTTGCTATGTAAGGCAGTGATCCAGCCTCTGAAAACAGGACCGAACCCAGCCGCCGCTAGCACCGCATCCAGGTAACCATGGTCGACCCTATCGAAGGCCGTAGACTGATCCAAGTTGATCAGGGCCCCACCGAAGCCGGGTTTGTTGCCAACCCTCTCTATGATGTATCGCATGAGGTGGAGGTTATCGTGAATGGACCTGGATGGGATAGCACATGTCTGTGCATCTCCCACCAGGCCACCCACGACAAGCGCCAACCTCTTTGCTAACACCTTAGCCAAAATCTTTAACTCTGTGTTTAGCAGGGTTATGGGCCGTAAATTATTTATACTATCCCCCTTGTTCTCGTCCTTCCTCACCTGCGAGACTACGCCCTTGGCTACAGAACAAGGAATTCTCCCGTTCTGCTGCCAATTGCAGTAGACCGCTTCGAGGAGTTCGGAGAAGAAGACCGGCATTGCTAAATAAAGTTCGTAAGGTATACCATCGAGACTTGGAGATTTGCGTCTGCTGCATTGGCTCAGCGCATCCCCGATCTCATCAGCCGAGATTGGTCCCTCGCAGGACTCTGCCTCTTCGCTCGAGAGACGCGGCAGGCCGTCGAGGTATGGACCGAAATCCACGTCCTCGCCCGGACCCTCGTCTCCCCCGAATAATCGGGCAAAGTGCATTTGAAAGGCCTCGCACATCTGCTTAGGCTCCCGGATCACCCGTCCATCCTCGTCTTGCAAAGACCGGATGGTGGATCGATTTCCACTCTTAGCTTCTGTCACGCGGGCCCAGCCAACGGCTTTGGCCTCCTCATTACCTAGAGCACGTATTTTACTTCGAATGACGCAGCCTTCGTGCTTTGCATCGAAAAACTGGTTCAAGGCCGTCCTCGATGCCAGCACTCTGGCCACATCTTCGCTCTTGATTGCCTCTTCTAATTTACCTGTTAATTCTTTCTCGTTTCTATTCCTATCAGCAGCTAACATCTTGCTATAACTTATTGATTCTGTTCTAATCTCTCTTTTGAGAGATGCCCACCATCGGTTGTTGACGATTGCACCAGTCAACCCCTCCTTAACTAATCTGCTAGTCCGGTTTCTGTAAGTCTCTTTTGCCGGTAAAGACAAATTAAGTTTCCAGTAACTGGGACCCTGTTTATGTGTTTTCTCGAGATTGACTACGCAGGTCACTATTTTGTGATCCGTATAGCCAACCGTGAGCATTTCTGGACAGCTTAATATGTCCCTATCCTTACTTCTAACTAAGAATCTATCTAAGTACGATCTAGATTAACTACTGTGGTTCGTCCAAGTCCAGGTTGGCACAGTTTGAAAATCTAATCGATATCTATCGACCAAGTTAAAACGGTCGAGTAACCCCTTGAGGCTGTTACACCCCCTCTATTAGGACATGCTCCTGCATAGTCCCAACGTGCATCTAGGATGTCATTCCAATCCCCCGCTAGAAGCAGGGAACGCGACGTTCCCAGAAAAGTCTCCAAACGCTGGAAGAAGTCGGGCCGTTCAGCTCCGAAAGGGGAGTAGACGGCGACCAGTCTCAAGGCCACACCTTCACTACTGCCAACGTCTAGCACCAACAAACGACCCTCCGGATCCGAGTGAACAACCTGTACGGCGAGACCCAGATGTTTTTCCAGCAGTACGACAACGCCACCTCAACCTCCAGGTTGACAGAGAGATGCGTGCACCTCAAAGTCATCGAAGGTAGGGGCCAGCTGCCGCACGACGCTGATCCGAGTCTCACAGATAACCATTACATTTATACCACGTGACCTGAGGTCATTTAGAAGCTTTGCTTGCTTCCAGGTTGAGCCCAGGCCACGTGCATTCAAACATCCTACTCTTAACACATCCATGTGGGCGGCAAAGCCAAAGGTGAGTGTAGAGACCTACCTTTCTGCTTCCCGGGGTTCGGGTCGCACGACTTCCATGGGGTCGGGGGTGTTGTGTGAAGGGGTGTCTTGTGGTGGTGTGGGGTCGTCAGTATGTGGTGGGGTTGGAGTGTTTGGAGTTGTGTTGGGGAGGGGAAGGGGGGCGGGGGGTTAGTAGGACGCGGTTTATGGGTTTGACAGAGGGTGGTCCTACGTCCTCCTTAAAATCCTTTTTTAGTTTTTGGTAGAGGTTCATTGGGATCTTTATTAATTCTAAATGTGGGTAGTTTTCTGAAGAAACCAAGTTTACACCTTCGGTTTGTACCGAAGGATTATTGTTTATGAGTTCATTTAATTTATTATTGTTTCTGTTGATGTAAGTATAGTGTAATGTTTTTTTTTCTGATGGTGTAAGTATTTCGAAGAGGGGAGGGGCAGGCTTGGTTTGGTTTGTTGCTGGAGGGGTGTTTTGTGTTTTGTTGGATTGTGTTGACATTTGGGTAGGGGTTGTTTGGCCTTGTGTGTTTTGCACATGTTTTCTTTTTTTCCTTTTAATCTGTCTGAAGGACTCCGTTTCTTCCTCCGAATTCGTTGGGTTATCTTCAGTGTTGGAGGGAAGAGGTATGTTTGCTGGTAATGTTTCCGTGTTGGTTTTCTTTGTGGGGGAAATGGATGTCACTATGTTAGACTGTGTTGTGTGTTGTGGCTGCGGTGGTTGTGTTGTTTTATCGAGTGAGGGGTTGGGTGGGCCTGTATTTGTTTTGGGGTAATGTGTTGTGACTGTTTGTGTTGTGGTGGTGGTGTAGTTTTACGGAGGGACGGGTTGGGTGGGACTGAGTTTTGTTGTTTGTTTATCTGTTGTGGTGGTGGTGGTGGAGCTGGTGTTGGTAGCAGGGTTTTCTTTTTGTTGAGTTGGGGACAAGCCGCCTTCAGGTGCCCTCTGCCTGCACAGATATGACAAGACGGCCTTCTCCCCTCCACGCTAATGTTTATATACCCGTGGCCCTCTAATAGGATTCTGTCGGGTATTTGGGCGATGCGTTCAGGCTTCATTTGCACTACAAGTTCTATACCTGTTCCACTGAACGCATTGCCTGTGGTTTTCCCAATGGAAATCACGTTGTCATTCGCTGGATCGATGAAGCCAGATATGAGCCAGCAGTAATCCACATCTGGCATCATTGCATCCAGCCATATGCGCTGAGTTCTTTTACCCATATAAGATGGATAAAAGGTAAAATTTTTCGAACGAATCGGTGACAAAGCACATTTTTTTGCCGCCGATTCGTTCTTCATAATAATCGCTAGGCTTCCATACAGTCTGTCTTTTCTTTTTGAAAGTGGTTTCATGAAGTACTTCTGTAAGTATTGCTTTGATCTCTGTTTGTGTTGGCTGTTGAGGTTTTTTAGAAATGTTGTTGATGGTGCGGAAAACGACCGTCCGACTTTCAACGTCTTTGGTGAGTTCTTGAGGCATTTTTACCGATAAAATACCATTTTCCCCTTCAGTTATGTATTGTTTGGCGTCTGTAATTCTTTGTGCCACATCTGAAATATTTTCAGGTATATATGTCAAAGATTTCTTTGTTGTTTGTGCAAATGAAATATTATTGGTGTTGACTTTGTCGTCTGCTTTGTTTTCTGTTATGATGTTGTTTTCAAATGTTATTTTTGTATTTGTCGTGTCCTTGTTTGTGGTATTAATATTGTCATGCAATTTTTCAAATTTTTTTTTTTCGTTGTTGGAATCAATGTCCAGATTTGTGTTTTCGTCATTTTTCTCCGCAGATTCGTTTGTTTTTATTTTATTTTTTCTTTCCTTCTCTATGACGTTAGTTGGGAAGGAAGGGGGGACTAAATCGTGCGAGCTTACAACTCTTACCGCTGTCCCCCCACCACTATTTTCGTTAGCTTCGTTTAACATTTCTGTCAGACGATTGAAATTTTTTATGCCACAAAATTTAAAAAAACAGGTTTTTCACCCCTCGGAGGGGCAAAGATGAGCTGACCCACTGCCTGACAATTCAGACGGGGGGTCAAGCTACACAATAGTATCAAAATTAAAATTGAACTTACAAAATTTCCGCAATAAATTTGAACAAAACTTCTGCGCGAAGTGAATTACATCTACGCTGTAGAACAGACGACAGCTAGATTTTAGAGATAGATAGATAGATAGATAGATAGATAGATAGATAGATAGATAGATAGATAGATAGATAGATAGATAGATAGATAGATAGATAGATAGATAGATAATTTTCTTTTTATTTGCCACCAGGGCATCAAAAAGTGTGACAAGTACAATGGGGGGGAGTTTACATAACAAGGCGTCCTCAATAAGGAGGAAGCAATAACAAGATATAAAAATAAAGTACAACATAATAAAATAAATTTTATAATAAAATCCACAATAGGGAGGAGGCGCCTTGGGGGGTCGCACACACACCCCAAAAAAGTGTGCAACCCTTATCCTCTGGAGCACAGAGAGGGGGTGCTCCCTTGATCTTTTATCTTCCTCACCTATAGTCTGATGTAGAGTGAAGGCCCATTCACACGGGCCATTCTCGCCACTTTCACCCATATTTCATAAAAACGGCTGGGGTGCAGCACCTCTCTCTCCATCCTGATCCTTCTTCCGAAATGATATCGGAAGAAACGGACCAGTTGTTGGCCAGAGAGAAAGGTGTCTGACCTCAATCCTTTCAGACGCGTCCACCATACAACCTCTTTCGCCGTGGCTATTACGCACAGAAACACCGCCTCTCCTTCGTTTTTGAAGAGGGGAGGCGGCTTGATCGTTACAATAGACTCTGTGGTCAACCGGATCGGTCCCACCCTTGACAGCAGTTGTTCGACATAGCCCCACAGATCGGCAATGCCCGAGCAGTGTACCAATGCGTGTGCAACGGTTTCCTCGTCGCACACGCATCTGGGACAGATCTTTTTCGAGGGGTCCCTACCCGGGCGCCCGTGTCTGCAGAGCCTTTCTCGAACGGGCAGAGCCCTTCTGTAGCACTGCCAGGCCAGGACTTCTGGAAGTTATCCATGGGTCCCGGGCTGAATGTCCTACCGAACAGGTTAGCCAGTTCGTCTTCCTCCATGCCTAGGGCTTCTCCGAGGGCGTCGTCGCACCTACTAACCACCAGCCCTCTATAGAATGACGAGGTAGATTCTCCACTGACAGCCGGGATTGCAGCTCGGTGAGTGAGACGAGTCTGGGAAAGGCTCGCTTCACAAACGGGGCCCACACCGGTTGACCGGTGAGGAATACCTGGAGGTGCCGTAGCCTTAATGCGTGTTTACGTATCATTAGCCAGGGCATCCCCAGCTCTACTTTCGAAGGGTGTTGACAGCAGATGGATCTCCTCACCATAGGAGCCCGCTTCTTCCAAAGGAATTGGAAGAGTGCGCGCTCCATTTTGGCGAGCGTTTCCCTTGGGCAAGGCACAACGGTCAGGCGGTAGTAGATGACGGACGCTATATAAGTGTTCGCCACCTCCGCCCGACCTTTAGGGACAGTTTGCACTCGGCCCACTTCTGGGAAAGTGCAAATACCCTGTCGTTACCTCACCCCAGTTCTTCTCCACCTGGAGGTTTGGTCCGAACCAGACCCCGAGCAACTTCACCGGGCCCTCCGTCCAGCGCCCGACGACGCCATCGGAGGGCATCGATCTGCCCCTCCACGTGCCGAGTTGCAGACCGATTGACTTGTCCCGGTTCAGCTTAGCCCCTGTAAACCTTTCGTACTCCTCCAGTAAGGTGCCGATCGCCCCGATTTCGGAGGCCGTCGACACCATTACTGTTACGTCGTCGGCGTAGGCCGACACCGCTTTCCGCAATCCCGGTTCCAACGGGATGCCCTACAACAACTCCATCTTCCGCAGCAGTGGCTCTAGAGTCATTACATACAGAAGGGAGGAGAGAGGTCACCCTTGTCGGATGAACCGCGCAATTTCGAACGGCTCCGAGAGGTAGCCGTTCACCTTGACCCTGGAGCAGATGCGGCTGCTGTGCATGGCATTGATCCAGCCCCTGAAAACGGGTTCGAAGCCTGCCGCCGCTAGCACCGCATCCAGGTAACCATGGTAGACCATATCGAACGCCTTAGATTGATCCAAGTTGATCAGGGCCTCACCAAAGCCGGGTTCGTTCCCAACCCTCTCTATGATGTATCGCATGAGGTGGAGGTTGTCGTGGATGGACCTGGACGGGATAGCACATGTCTGCGCATCTCCCACCAGGTTGCCCACGACAAGCGCCAACCTCTTTGCTAGCACCTTGGCCAAAATCTGTAACTCTGTATTTAGCAGAGTTATGGGCCTGAAATTATTTATATCGTCCCCCTTGTTCTCGTCCTTACTCACTAGCGTGACTACACCTTTGGTTACAGCACAGGGAATTCTCTCGTTCTGTTGCCAGTTGCACTAGACCGCCTCGAGGAGATCGGGGAACAAGTCTGGCATACATAAATACAGTTCGTATGGAAGACCATCGAGGCTCGGAGATTTGCGTTTGCCGCATTGGCTCAGCACGTCCTCTATCTCAGCGGCTGAAATCGGCTCCTCGCAGGACTTCGCCTCCCTGTCCGAGAGACGCGGCAGGCCGTCGAGGTATGCACCGAAGTCCACATCCCCAACCGGGCTCCCCACCCCTTCCGAACAATCTGGCAAATTGCTTTTGAAAAGCCTCGCACATCTGCTTAGGTTCAAGGACTACCCGTCCATCCTGGTCTCACAAAGACCGGATAGTGGATCTAATCCCACTTTTGGCTTCTGTCACGCGGGCCCAGCTAACAGCTTTGGTCCCCTCGTTTCCCAGAGCACGTATTTTGCTTCGGACGATGCAGCCTTCGTGTTTCGCGTCGAACAACTGGCCCAAGGCCGTTCTCGACGCTCGCACTCTGGCCACGTCGCCGCTTCTAATTGTCTTCTCTACACTATCTACCAGCTCCCTTTCTTTCCTATTTCTATTTGAGGCTAACTCCTTACTAATTTCTATAGAGACTACTCTAATCTCTCTTTTGAGAGATCCCCACCACCTGCTGTTGACGATGGCGCCCGTCAACCGCTCCTTAACTAAAGTGCTAATCCGGTCCCTGTAAGCCTTACTTGCCGGTAAGGACAAGTTGAGCTTCCAGTAACTGGATCCCTGTCTATGCGTTCTGTCAAGGTTGACCATGCAGCTCACTAACTTGTGGTCTGTATAGCCAACCATGCGCATTTTTGAACAACTTAAAAAGTCCTTATCCTTAATTCTAACTATGAACCTATCTAGGTACGACCTAGATGATCCGCTGCGATTTGCCCAAGTCCAGGTTGGCGCAGTCGGAAAATCTAGTCGATATCTATCGGCCAGGTCAAATCGACCGATTAACCCTTTGAGGCTATTACACCCCTCTCTATCGGGACAGGCTCCTACGTAGTCCCAGCGTGTATATAGGATACCATTCCAGTCCCCCACTAATAGCAAGGAGCGGGACGTCCCTAGAAAAGTCTCCAGACGATGGAATAGATAGATAGATAGATAAATAGATACACAGATAAACTGAAAGTCTGATATATTAGTGGGATACAGAAAACGTGTATGCTTGTATGCAAGAGTACAATTTGTATATATATACACACATATATATATATAATAAGGGTTGACGGACCCACCATATTTATCAATGCCAGTACAATATATATATATATATATATATATATATATATATATATATATATATATATATATGTGTGTGTGTGTGTGTGTGTGTGTGTGTGTGTGTGTGTGTGTGTGTGTGTGTGTATGTGTGTGTGTGTGTGTGAGTGTGTGTGTGTGTGTGTGTGTGTGTATACAAATTGTACTCTTGCATACAAGCATACACGTATTCTGTATGCTAATAATATATCAGTCTTTCAGTTTATCTGTCTATCTATCTATCTATCTATCTATTTTCATTTATATATTTAAACTCGGAGCTTTCCTAGAGTGCTTATTAATATTTGTGACTAATCCCAGTTTTTTTTTTTAAAGTGCGATAATATTGCTTATGCTGAACTCCATAGTTTTGTTGAGTTTTTTCGGAATGTTTTGACTGGTGTTTCTTGTAAACAGATTTTCGTCTCCTCCCTGCATCACTAGCGTGTGTCCACGTGTGTTTTGTTATTTCAATTCTACACGCTGTTCGCTTGCCTGCTTTTAATTCCCCTCCGGCATTTTAGCAGCGTATTTAGTTAATGCGTTGAGCATTACCGAAGATCGATGACAAACGTGACTAACTCCGCCGAAAAGTTTCGTGAAATAGTCTTTTAGACTATATAGTACATTTGTATTTTCCCCGAATTGACGGTTACGTATTTCTTGATTTTATTTTGAGTTAAGATTGTACTGCTTTTCTCCTCAACTTACACAAAGTCTGAGGATAAAGTTTTTCTTCTTGAATTGTTTTGAATTAAGATTGAATTACTTATCCCATATCTTACGTTGAATATTTTTCATCTTGATGTTATAGTCACTTATATGTCTGAATTATTGTTGGCTTTTTGCTTACATTAATTTCTCTATTTTCATTTATATATTTATATATATATATATATATATATATATATATATATATATATATATATATATATATATAAACGCAAAAAATGAAACGAAATTTCATTTCCCACTCTTAGTACGGCTGTTACTTAAATATAAGTATGTACACGTACATACATATATGTATGCAGACGCACAGTAGTATGTATATATATATATACATACATGCACACATACATATATATGTACGTATGGATTTACCGAGCATTTATTATAATGCTCGGTGTGTTTGCAAACAAACATCCCGTATTAAGCCGTAGTGTCTAGCAACCATCGTTGCTCGTTTGTTCAACACTGACAAAGGAACGCTGTACTAGTTTCAAGCTTATTAGCTATCGTCAGCACCGTATATCTTCCTGCCAGATTGTTGAACGTATATATTTACTTATGCATATTAACGGCCGAGTATGGATAGACACTACAGAATGTACGTATGGATAGACACTACGGCTTAATACGGGATGTTTGTTTACAAACACACCGAGCACTATAATAAATGTTCGATGAATCCATACGTACATATATATATGTGTGCATGTCTGTATATATATATACATACTACTGTACGTCTGTATACATATATGTATGTACGTATACATACTTATATTTAAGTAACCGCCGTACTAAGAGTGGGAAATGAAATTACGTTTCATTTTTTTCCGTTTATTGTTTTCGGTGCACCCGGCCGATTAACCCACTCGATATGCAAATTGGGCTACTCAGCCGTTAATATGCATAAGGTAAGTATATACGTTCAACTATCTGGCAGGATGGTATACGTTGCTGACGATAGCTAATAAGCTTGAAACTAGTACAGCCTTCCTTTGTCAGTGTTGAACAAACGAGCAACGATGGTTGCTGGACACTACGGCTTAATACGGGATATTTGTTTACAAACACACCGAGCATTATAATAAATGTTCGGTGAATCCATACGTACATATATATATGTGTGCATGTATGTATATATATATATATACATACTACTGTACATCTGTATACATATATGTATGTACGTGTACATACTTATATATATATATATTTATTTAGTCTTCAAATTTATTATTATTATTATATATATATTTATATATATATATATATATTTATTTAGTCTTCAAATTTATTATTATTATTATATATTTATATATATATATATATATATATATATATATATATATATATATATATATATATATATATATATATATATATATATATATATATATATATATATATATATATATATATATATGTATGTATGTATGTATGTATGTATGTATATATATATATATATATACAAATTGTACTCTTGCATACAAGCATACACGTATTCTGTATCCTAATAATATATCACTGTATTTCAGTTTATCTGTGTATCTATCTATCTATCTATCTATCTCTCTATCTATCTCGCATCTATCTTCCAATACGGAAGACGATCCCCTTCGTCGCAAGACGAAGGAGATCCTTTCCAAGTAGTAAAAAGAAAGAAGAGGAGGCGCACCACAACACAGTAAAATAAACCCTCCCCAAGAGAAAAAAAAACATATACAAAACACCCCTCCCATTACACATTAACTGCAACACACAAAAAAAAGACTTTACAATACACATACATGAACACAAACAACAAAGAATTAATTGTTTCTACTTTAGGCACAAGGCCAGCATTAACCAGTACATTACTGGTACTTTATTTTATCGACCCCGTATGGATGAAAGACAAAGTTAACCTCGGCGGGATTTGAACTCAGACTGTAAAGGGACGTAACTATGCTAGAAAGCATGGCGTCCAACCCTCAACCGAAAAATTAATGAAAACAATTTTTGAAAACCCTTCGGTCCAAACCGAAGGGCCTAATTTTGTGACTGCTGTGGGACTACCACATTTTAAAATGGTTAAAGTCCCAATGAACTTATTTAAAATATTAAAAATCAATTTCACGGAGGCCGTGCCTCCCAATGACACCAAGCCAATCAACCGCGTCCTCCTAAAAAAATGTCCAACGCCTACCCAGACACCCACTCAACTACAAACACCCAAACCCCACAACACACTGATGCCCCTCCACTTCCACCCCCACCCCCAACCCCATGGAAATTGTGCGGCCCGGTTTCCGGAACGCAGAGAAGTAAGTGTCTTTACTCTTTACCACTAACATGGCTGTGTTGACAGTAGGTTGCGCGTGGCCTGTGCTCAACTTGGAAGTAAGCAATGCTTCTAAATGACCTCAGATCACGATGTATAAATGTGATGGTTATTTGCGAGGCCCGGATCAGCAGCGTGCGACAGCTGGTCCCCACCTTTGATGACTTTGAGATGCACGTATCACTTTGTCAGCCCGGTGGAGGGGGCGGGGTTGTCGTTCTGCTGCAAAAACATCTGGGTCTCGCTACACATACGGTACACTTGGACCCGGAGGGTCGACTAGTGGTTCTGGACCTTGGCAGTGGTGAAGGCGGAGCTTTTAGGCTGGTCGCCATCTACGGCCCTTTTGGGTCAACGCGGCCAGACTTCTTCCATCATCTGGAGACTTTTCTAGGGACGTCCCGCTCCTTGATTTTAGTGGAGGACTGGAATGGTATCCTAGATGCACGTTGGGACTATGTAGGGACATGTCCCGATAGGTGGGGTTGCAACAGCCTCAAGGGGTTAATCGGCCGATTCGACCTGATATCGACTAGATTTTCCGACTGTGCCAACCTGGACTTGGACAAAGCATAGCGGTCAATCTAGATCGTACCTAGATAGGTTCTTAGTTAGAAATAAGGATAGGAACTTTTTAAGTTGTCCAGAAATGCTCATGGTTGGCTCATGGTTGGCTATTCAGACCACAAGTTAGTGACCTGCATAGTCAACCTTGATAGAACGCATGGACAGGGACCCGGTTAATGGAAGCTCAACTTATCCTTATCGTCAGGGACCGGATTAGTACTTTAGTTAAGGAGCGGTTGACGGGCGCCATCGTCAACAGCAGGTGGTGAGGCTCTCTCAAAAGACAGATTACAGTAGTTTCAATAGGAGTTAGCCTCAGATAGAAATAGGAAGGAAAGGGAGTTGGTAGATAGTGTAGAAGAGGCAATTAGAAGCGGCGACGTAGCCAGAGTGCTAGCGTCGAGAACGGCCTTGGGCCAGTTCTTCGACGCGAAACACGAAGGCTGTGTTGTCCGAAGAAAAATACGTGCTCTGGGAAACGAGGGGACCAAAGCTGTTAGCTGGGCCCGCGTGACAGAAGCCAAAAGTGGGATTAGATCCACTATCCGGTCTTTGTGAGACCAGGATGGACGGGTAGTCCTTGAACCTAAGCAGATATGCGAGGCCTTTCAAAAGCACTTTGCCCGATTGTTCGGAAGGGGCGGGAGGCCGGATGGGGATGTTCACTTCGGTCCATACCTCAACGGCCTGCCGCGTCTTTCGGACGAGGAGTCGAATTCTTGCGAGAGGCCGATCTCAGCTGCTGAAATAGGGGACGTGCTGAGCCAATGCGGCAGACGCAAATCTCCGAGCCTCGATGGTCTTCCATACGAACTGTATTTATGTATGCCAGACTTGTTCTTCGATCTCCTCGAGGCGGTCTACTGCAACTGGCAACAAAACGGGAGAATTGCCTGTTCTGTGACCAAGGGCGTAGTCTCGCTAGTGAGGAAAGACGAAAACAAGGGGATGATATAAGTAATTTCAGGCCCATAACTCTGCTAAATGCAGAGTTAAATATTTGGCCAAGGTGTTAGCAAAGAGGTTGGCGCTTATCGTGAGCAACCTGGTGGGAGATGCGCAAACATGCGCTATCTCGTCCAGGTCCATTCATGACAACCTCCACCTCATGCGATACATCATAGAGAGGGTTGGGAACGAACCCGGCTTTGGTGGGGCTCTGATCAACTTGGATCAATATAAGGCGTTCGATTGGGTCGACCATCGTTACCTGGATGCGGTGCTATTGGCAGCAGGTTTCGGAACCGTTTTCAGGGGCTGGATCACTGCCATGCACAGCAGCTGCATCTGCTCTAGGGTCAAGATGAACGGCTACCTCTCGGAGCCGTTCGAAATCACGCTGTCCATCCGACAGGGATGCTCTCTCTCCTCCCTTCTGTATGTATTCGCCCTCGAGCCATTGCTGTGGAAGTTCTAATAAATAGAAACTTATCTATCTATCTATATATCTATCTATCTTTCTCTCTCTATATATATATAGTGAAAAATGGAACGGGGACAAAACAGAGAGGCAGTACAAACAAAGGCTTATTAGTTTCACGCTCTTGAGAGTTTGTATGTCTGTTTTTCTATATATCTATAAATACGAAGTCGTAGGGGCATCTACCTGACATACGGCGTGGTTTGGACATTTTAAACTCCAGGTGAAACACAGGTGATTTCTTCCAGAGATAGAAAGAGAGAAAGAGTGAAAGAGTAAGAAAGAACCGAAATCCTTGTCTAGTAATTTATTTCTCGACTACGATATGATAAAAGGCAAGGTTGACATCGCCAGCAGTTGAATACTTTTTAGCCATAATAAAAATGTACGTATACACACACACACAGACAGACACACACACACACACACACACACATAGACACACAGACACACACACACACATATATATATATATATATATATATATATATATATATATATATATATATATATATATTAATACAATAACAGAGATAGTTTAAAGCTAATCTCTGACTGGTAACCATCTCACTCAACAAACATTAGGTTATATTTTAATATAAACCCAATTTAAGTGTTTGGGGTGCTAACAATATGTATTATGTGGAAAAGCCAGTTGTATTATTTTATGAGATATAATTAAAGTTAAAATATATCTCTCTTTCCAAACAATTGTTTCATTATAAGTTTTCTACAAATTCGGAGAATATTTCCAGTTTATGTAGAAGCCTAATATACATTCATGTAAGAATATATTTAGGTGGGCGCTTATAAATCATCAGTGGAAGCCCATTAAACTTTGATATAAGAAAAACATTTCTTACCATAGTAAAAAATCGTGTCTGTTAATTTGCTCCCTCCCGCATCGAATGACCGGCAAATTTGAAATTCCAGCAGTTTTTGACTGAGGAAGTATTGTAGCGTCACTAAGCGGGAAGGGGAGACAACCAAGATCCACGAAAGGTGGAAAAAAAAAAATAATAATATACACGCGGGTTAATCAGTTTTTTCGAAAACATTATCAATCCAACGTGTTAAGAACTCAATTGAAATTAAAAAAATAAATATATGCGTGTATAAATTACACACGCATATAGATATTTTCTTAGGCTAAAATCAGAGGTTGTACCTGAATAAGAAACCGCATCTCGTAACCGTAGTAAATAACGGAAAGTTATGCTTTAAAGGGCAAATGGGAATGTAAATCTCCGGCCGAATTAAGAGTAAAATATAAAACACAACGTGGGTTAATTAGTTATTTCAAAACTAATATCAATTCCTCGTGTAAAGAACTCAATTAATTTAAAATAATAAATGTATGCATGTAATTATATACATAGGCATATATATATTTTCTTAGGCTAAAAAACAGAGAAGTTACAACCAATAAAAACCACAATATCGCACAACAGTAATAAATACGGAAAGTCAAATTTATAAGGTACTTGGAAATAAACACCTCTGGCCAATCAAGAGTAAAATATTAATACAATAACTGAGATAATTTAAAGCTAATCTCTGACTGGTAACCATCTCACTCAACAAACATTAGGTTATATTTTAATATAAACCCAATTTAAGTGTCTGGGGTGCTAACAATATGTATTATGTGGAAAAGCCAGTTGTATTATTTTATGAGATATAATTAAAGTTAAAATATATCTCTCTTTCCAAACAATTGTTTCATTATAAGTTTTCTACAAATTTATATATATATAAATTTAAACGTTATTGAGAAACAACTAGTAACATGTATATATAATGATAATAATAAATGTACTCACTCATAGAAATGATTAACTTAAGGTAGTTTAAAGTTCACTTATACGGCCGTTTCATGGTGATTCTAGAACATAATGTTTATAATCGATCTATTGATTGGTTTCAATCAACAATCATCGATCTTATTAACTATCAAGACCAGGGAATATCAATCATCAGTAAGTGTTTAAAGTCTTACTATATATACCTCACTGCATAATAGCTGTTTAATAAGGTCGATGATTGTTGATTGAAACCAATCAATAGATCGATTATAAACATTATGTTCTAGAATCACCATGAAATGGCTGTATAAGTTAACTTTAGTCTACCTTAAGTTAATCATTTCTATGAGTGAGTACATTTATTATTATCATTATATATATATGTTACTAGTTGTTTCTCAACTAGATATATGAAAGAGACTTGAATTTTTATATATATACATTTATTTTTGAAATAATGAAATCTAAGGATATCCTATTAAATAAGCGACAAGAATTAATTATATCGTGCAATCATAGAATTAGAAAAACTTTCAAATATTATAAACCTAATTAATATACACTTATATTTTACAAATTATTATAACATTTTTTTAAAATTAGTTAACCTATAATTAATATTCTACTACTAAGAACTGCATAATTTTATTTCCCTTTTACAGCTATCTTTTCCTAAAATTTATACCAATAAGTATACATATAAACTATTTTAATTTCCTGTTATGAATCTAAATTCCTTGTAATCTATATAAGTTTATTTCTCACTAATACATTTACCCCCCCCCCACCCACCACCCCCCAAAAAATGTTTTCCTTCGTTTTTAACAACATTCTTTAATAACATCTAACTCTTATTTATCATATCTATATGAATTAATATAAATTTATCCCTATAAATATACCTATCAATTAAATTAATTTAATTTCTTTTTATAGATCTAAATTCCTTATGTTTTAAATAAGACTGATATTTTTCACTAACACATTTATCGTAAAATTTTATTCTCCTTAGATTTTAACATTAGCATTATTCTTTAATGACATCAAATTTTCGTGTACCTTTTACCGACTTGACCTATTTTCATCCCCAAAGTAATCTTTTCATTCAAAATACTCTTTCCATTCAAAACTGAAAACTGAAGTCTGCATTCCTCTACCCCTAAATTAAATTTCTACTACTACTATTCTATCAACTTGACCACTTACTACTTTTCTATTGGTCAATTCAAAACCTGTTCCCAAACAGACCTATTATATTAAATCTTTGTTGGTTTTTTTTCAATAAACAAACATCATTATTTCTGAAGACGGCATATATATGTGTAGGTATGTATATTCCCTCTGATAGTTTGTAAAATGTTTACATAGATCTATATGATATACATACCAACACACACATATATATCCTAGAAACGATCGTAAAATGATGAATTTTTTAATATAAGGAACTGTTTCTTTGTTTTTATTCATTATTTTTATTAATTTATATATATATATATATATATATATATATATATATATATATATATATATATATATATATATATATATATATATGAATGTATATATAGTGTATTTTGCAATACATTGTATGCTTAATTAAAAGCATTTTGAAGACCATACGTTATTGTTTTAAAATAGTGACAATGTCACTTATTTAAATTTTCAGCAAGATGGAAGCACTGGTCAACTATAAACGCGACCCATCGGACAAGAATCTGGCTACTCTGAGAACAGCCAGAAGCGACGTCCAAAGGACGGCCAGACGATGCGCCAACACCTACTGGCAGAACCTATGCCAGAATATCCAGTCCTGTGTTGACAGTGGTAACCTGCAAGGGATGTACGAGTGGATGAAGAAAGCATTCGAGCCCACTGCCAGCAAGATCACTCCACTGAAGTCCAAGGATGGCGAAGTCATCAAAGACCGAGCAAAGCAGATGGAGAGGTGGGCTGAGAATGTGGTCATCAAATCTGCCCTCGCTGGCATTTCTGCTTTGCCTGTCATGGAGGAGCTTGATCTGCCCCCGACAAAAGAGGAACTGAGCGGAGCTATCGACTGACTCGCTCGGGGCAAGGCACCAGGCCAAGACGGCATCCCTGCAGAAGTCATCCAGTGCTGTCACATTGTCACGCTGTATAAAAACAAAGGGGACAGAAGCGACTGCAACAACTACAGAGGCATATCCCTGCTCAGCACCGTCGGTAAGGCATTCGCCAGGGTGGTTCTGAAGAGGTTGTAAATACTTGCAGCGCGTGTGTACCCCAAGTCCCAGTGCGGCTTTAGGAGAGGTCCACAATCGACATGATCTTCTCACTCAGACAGCTTCAAGAGAAGAGTCGAGAGCAGCAGCAGCCCCTCTACGTGGCTTTTGTCGACCTGGCTAATGCGTTCGACTCAGTCAGCAGGGAGGGGTTGCGCTCCTGGGGAGGATCAGTTGCCCTCCAAAACTGCTGAAACTCATCACCTCTTTTCACGACAGTATGCAGAGGACGGTGCAGTTTGACGGATCACTCTCAGAGCCGTTCCCCATCCAGAGTGGAGTGAAACAGGGTTGCGTCCTGGCGCCCACGCTCTTCGGAATGTTCTTCTCCCTTGTCCTGTCGTATGCCTTCAGGACGTCCGACGACGGAGTGTTCCTCCACACCAGATCCTCCACACCATCAGGCTATTCAACCTCGCACGCCTCATGGCCAAGACCAGAGTACGCCAGGTGCTGATCAGGGAGATCCTTTTTGCTGACTATGCCGCCCTAACACCCCACACCCAGCCAGGTCTCCAGAGGCTGGTCAGCTCCCTGGCACTCGCTTGCCAAGAGTTCGCCCTTACCATCAGCCTGAAAAAGACGTACATCATGGGCCAGGACGTCGGAGAGGTCCCCAGCATCAGTGTCGGCGACCACGGCTTGCAAGTGGTGAATGAATTCAATTACCTGGGATCGAGAGTCTCCAGCAACCTGTCCCTCGACCCGGAGCTGAACAGACGGATCGGGAAAGCTGCTGCTGCCATGGTTAAGCTCTCCAGGAGAGTGTGGGAAAACAACATACTCACCATAACCACCAAGATAGCAGTGTACCGAGCCTGCGTACTGAGCACCCTACTCTACGGCAGCGAGAGCTGGACAACATACGTCTGACAAGAACGCCGCCTCAACAGCTTCCACATGCGGTGTCTTCGACGTATCCTTGGCATCTCCTGGAAGGATCGTGTACCAAACAGAGACATCTTAAACCAGACAAATATGCCAAGCATGTACGCCCTCCTCACGCAGAGGCGACTGCGCTGGCTCGGGCACGTCCGCCGCATGCAGGACGGTCGCATTCTTAAAGACATCTTGTACGGTGAGCTCACCACAGGATCCCGATCCATAGGACGTCCACAGCTGCGATACAGGGATGTGTGCAAACGCGACCTGAGGGCTACGGACATCGGTGTGGACACCTGGGAGGAGACAGCTGCTGACCGCTCTGCCTGGCGTCGGACAGTGAGGAAAGGCGTTTCCACGGCTGAGGAAAGGAGGACGCGGCTGTGGTCAGACAGGCGAGACGAGAGGAAAACCACTGCAGCTACAACCCAGGCGTACCCATTGACCTTCACGTGCAGCAACTGGGCTGTTCAGTCACAGCAGACGCTGCTTATCATCAAACTAGCCCCCTCCCCCCGGCGCAATCCATTGTCTATCGAGACAGAAGGGAGCCATCATGCATTTATATATATATATGTGTATGTGTGTGTGTGTGTCATGTATTTCCGCAGAAAAGGTAAAGGGAAGAAGAGTGCTCTAAGTATATATATATATATATATATATATATATATATATATATTAGGTATAGGATTATCCTAGATGCAGTAATGGTTAATTACTACACTGGATAGAGTTGACGTACGGTAAGAGGTTACTCAACGAGTTATGGAAGAATAGTTGAAGAAACTTAGTTCCTGATCCTTCTGTATTACGGAGTGTAGATAAAGAATGAATAATAACAGGTAGACATCATAAAAAGGTAATTTATTCCGTGTGCTTACAAATGTTTCCACGGTGGTTGTACAGCCTAGTTATGCTATGTGCAAATTTACAACTATTTGCAAAATTCAATTATCAAATGCTGTGACCACTGTATCATCAGAGCAGAATGGTAAAATGGAGGACGAAATTAATATTATTCTCTTGGCTAGAAAAACTATTATCAAGTTTGATAACTGCTACTGGGAACGTAAGGACAGACCCACAAACTTCGACATTACCATGGGTTCCAACGACTCAGAGGAGGTCACGGATCTTGTGGGAATTTACATAGCCCACATATTACATAGTAAATTTAGTAATCTACAGGGGGGGGTATACAGAGATGACGGGCTCTTATTAGTTAATAACTTAAATAACCAAAATCTTGAAAGGCTACGGAAAAATATTAGAAAATCTTTTAGTGAACTGGGTCTAAAAATAACGTACGAATACGATCTTAAAGTAGTAAATTTTCTAGACGTAACTCTTAATTTAAATACCGGACAGATACGACCCTTCCACAAGATAAATGAGAACCTTACTTATATCAATTTTAACTCAAACCACCCACTTTCCATGATCAAATCGGTTCGCCGTAATATTTCTCTTAGAATCTCTCGCCTGTCGTCTGACTCTGAGATTTTTAATGAACATGCTGAATACTATAATAATGCATTAAGGAATGCCGACCACCGGGATACAATAGAATACATTGATAAGAATCTCCATAACACACATAGCTCTACACGAAATCAAGGAATACGTAACCGGTGGACTAAAATACAAGCGCACACACGCAGTACCACCAGACATACTAATAATAGAAAATCATCACCAAATAAATCACGTTGTAGAAAGTATATCTGGTATAATCCTATTTCTAATGCCTTGATTAGTACAAAACTATCTCTTTCATTCTTTAAGTTAATCAACAAGCATTTCCCTAGTTCCCATAAATACAGTAAAATTCTGAACTCTGAAACTATTAGACTATCATACTCCACGGCACCAAACCTTGAAGCATACATAAAAAAACTTAACTTAAAGCAATTAAACAACACTACAAAACAAAATATTTTGATAACAGATGGGCAGAACGTAATATCTGCCTTCCAACCACTAAATGGGAGACGGGTATTACACAACACACCTGTACTGCTATCACAACCTATCCATGGTATACCCGCTACCCACAACAAAGACTGTAACTGCCATCTACCTGAAAGATGTCCATTGAAGAATGAATGCCTAAAGTCCAACATTGTTTACCAATGCACGGTTGAATCGAACGACCAGAAATGGTATTACATCGGGTCTACCACCACCTCGTTTAAATCTCGCTGGTACCGT
>OZ024744.1:33776436-33788936 GCA_964016885.1 Eledone cirrhosa
ATTTTTGTGTGTCTGTGTTTGCACATTTATATTTATATACTCATACAAATAAATTTATACATATGCACATACACACACGTACACACATATACACATACGCGTCAGTATGTTGAAAGAAATACTAGTTACCATATATTTCTAGCATATGCCCGAACAGATCAATGTAAAATATAAATGGTATTTGCATGATCCCGTAACTCCCTAGGGACATACGGTGTTGGGGGGGGGGGGGGGCATTTCTAAACCTGGTGGAGTTCATCCCTTTCCACGCCTGAATACAACAGATTTCTTCAATGGAAAGATAGAAAGTGAGAGAGGAAATGAGAAAGAGATATAGAGGGAGAATCGACTCCCAGTGCTAGACTGGTACATTTTTTATCGACCTCGAAAGGATGAAAGGCAAATTTTCTCCTCGCCGGAATTTGAACTCCGAGAACAGAAAACAGAGACGAATACCGCAAAGCATTCTATCTGACGTTCTAACATCTCTACTAATTCTCCGTTTTGAAAAGGTTCTATACATGAAAAAAACAAATAAATAAAATTTAAATATATATATATATTGTTTTATTTATTCTTTATAATAATTTCAGCATATGTTGCAAAGTTGCAAAGATTTGCTAATATGTTTTCTTAATGAGTCATCGGATTTTAAATATTTTTTTCGGTATTTTTTTGGAAGAGAAAATTCACAAGAAATTAGCATATGGATGTTAGAAGTAAAAGCTACAAATATATTTTGAAAAAATAAACCCAGAATATTGCTGCAAAATTGCGTCATTTTAAACATATTATACGCATATATGCTTACAAACATAAGCATGCTCTGGCACAAATATACACACAAGCATATAAATACGCACACACGTACACATACACACACACACACACACACACATACACACACACACACACACATATATATATATATATATATATATATATATATATATATATATATATATATATATATATAATGCCTGCAATCTCATGTTATGAGTATTGCAATCGCTTGCCAGATTCACATGTTGTGACGCTCGGATATGGCTTTTCAAGCCTGCTAGAGACTTGCACTACTTCGCACATTGACAGCAACTATGGATCTCCCTGGCCTCAGGTCTTGCATCAGGTTGCCTGTGAACCTTCTCATGCCGCTTCAGTCCTACTACAGATCGATATTCTTGGCCACATTCAGGTTCCAGAGTCCTTACTGCCATTGACTTCAAGGTCATCATTTATCATCATAGATTCTGACGCCCTTTTAGGCTACGGCCAGCCACACGAACCTGTAACAGATCCTGAACGAGCAATGCCTGTGCTTTGAAGGTTTTTAAGTTGGGTAGGCCTTGCACTCGACCAATTCCACTCTCTGGGCATCGAAAACACTGCCCGAAAAAGAGAACCGGTCAACATCATCGGTTGCTTCCGTAGCCGCAAGTTTTTTTTTCAGAGTTTCCCTCTCCTAGAAACATGTATATATATATATACATCAGGAAAGCCGACTTCCATTGTAATGTGGTGGTATTTGTATGTTTTCTGATGGTTGGGGAAGGTGGTGGTTTTAAGTCAGCTTTCATGATGTTATTGTTGTTATTGCTATTGCGGTAGCTGTTGTTGTTGTTGATCTTGGTCAAATGTCATGGTTTAGAGTCATGATAAAAGACATCCCAAAAGTGATCATCATATTTATTTTTTATTATTTCAGCATATTACATTCAATACTATATAAAGTTATTTGTAGTTAAAAAAGATTCTGTGCAAGAAGTCTAGAACTGGCTGTTGAAACTCCAAGAGTTCAGCCGTCGGGCCTCGACACTTTCTAATATATATATATATATATACAGATATGTGCATATATGTATGTATCTATGTATATTTTTATATGTATATATATATATATGTGTGTGTGTATGTGTGTATGTGTGTATGTGTGTATGTGTGTATTTCGTTTTCTCACTAGTCAGTTCTTTTGTTGCTACAGATCACACGGCTAAATTAGCGGTCGCTATTTTCAATTTGCAAAACCCTTTAAACTGTATGCTATTACTCTGAGGTCTATTCCTTTTCGAGTGTTTGGCTCCACTACTGAAGGCATTCGTTGGCTTGGCTGCTGATCGAACTTCGAATATACTGTACTATTATATATATATATATATATATATATATATATATATATATTAGGATTGGTGCTCTGAAATAGCGATACATACATGAATGTATGTATAGTATATGAAAAGAAGTAAGTGACATAGTCACTACTTTAAAACTGATAGCGTAAGGTCTTCAAAATGTTTTTAATTAAGCATTCGGTATATTGCCAAATATACTATACATACATTCATATATATATATATATATATGCATATATATATTGGAAATTCTGCTTCGAGGGATAAAGACATGTCTGTAGAACTTGCGATTTCAGATTCACGTTTGATCCTCGCATCGATCGAACCTCCGAGCTTGTCGCCAGGGAAACGATTGTAATATGTCTAATAAATTCTAACTCGTCGCATCACTGATTCTCCGTTTCTTATGTGATATTATACTCTGCTCTGTAAGAGCATCGAGTGCTCAAACGGCCTACCGCATACGGACTCTTTTAAGCATCCCACACCAAATATATATATATATATACTGTATCTATATTTATATATATATATATTATGCAACACGTTTCATGCAAAAATAGAAAACAGTTTGGCTTGTTTATTGCATGGAAACACACACACATACATATACACTCCTTTCAAAGAATTACCAGTATTCAATGACAGCCCCACGGGGTGGAAGAAACAAATTCGTTAATTAACACAGCAAGCAAATTTAGTAATTAAGCAAATTATACAAATTTGGAATTTGATGGTTTTCAAACTGATCGTTCTATATATATATATATATATATATATATATATATATACATATATATATATATATATATATATATATATATATATATATATATATATATATATATATATATATATATATATATATATATATATATATGTACATATATACAACGATCAGTTTGAAAACCACCAAATATGTATATATATAAATATATAAAACCATAATTAGATTAGATTCATTATAAAAGCCTTTGACTACATAGATTTCAACTGCGTAAATGAAAGTGATACGATTAGTTTTACTTGTAAAAATTATCATAAACCCCCACTGTCCCTGTCTTTGTATTGTCCCGTACATGTGGGCCCTTGTGGCTAATAAATGAAACAATTATTATTTTATTATCATTATTATTATTATTATTTGTTGTTGTTGTTGTTGTTGTTGTTGTTGTTGTTGTTGTTATTATTGCTGTTGTTGTTGTTGTTGTTGTTGTTGTTGTTGTTGTGTTGTTGCTGATGTTATTATTACTTTCACAAAGACCTTCACCGTTTTTTTCTATTCCCCTTAACCCCCACCCTTCTTTAATTAACTGATTCTAATACAAAAACCAGTAAGCTAGCCAGCGTAAGTCTCACAACCAATCCACAAGACGGGTGATAGGTAGATTGTCTCTCTCTGTTGGGACACTGGCCGCTGTTCTCTGTCCTCAGGGGACATTTTTACCCATTGCTGTCTTTGACAGCATTTTAACGACTGTTCTAGCGAAGAGTTTCCTCATTTTTTATGTATTCAGGTTCTCTCTCGCTTCGACTCGATCGAGGACAGCATTGTTTAAACCATATATATATAACAATTATAAGTGTGAAAAGGAAATAGACAAAAATATACCTAACGTTTCTTCAAAGTCCCGACTGTACAGCCGACTGGTATGCAACCAGAGTGCATCTAAAGAACACTGGTGCTTGAGGTTAACGGATTGTTGAGAGACACCTCAATGGAAAGGCAATTTCTTGGACTGACGGCTACCAATCGGCAAAACTGATATATATATATATATATATATATATATATATATATATATATATATATATATATATATATATATATATATATATATATGTATGTATATGTGTATATATATGTGTGTGTGTGTGTGTGTGTGTGTGTGTGTGTGTGTGTGTGTGTGTGTGCTTTCCTAATGATTTCCTTCGAATGAAACAGTTCTAGTCCTGTAGAACCCATTTCTATATTAAATATATATAGTTTAAGGATTGTAATATATATAGTAAAGGCATTGAGGAGATCCCAGAGGTAATAGACCTCACTGACGGCAGCCACCTCACCGTAATCGTCGAGGGCAGAAGGCCTAGGTGTGTCGTTTGTGGTGAAGGAACCCACCTAAGGGCTTTCTGCCCAAGGCTAAAAGGTTGAGGCCATCTCTCTTACCCACCGCAGTGACTCAACCATCAACACCACCAGCAGCAGAGATGGCAGCAACAACTGTAGCAGCAACAACAGAAGCAACTGTAACAGCAACAACCCCAGCAACAGTAGCAAAACCAACACCACCACCACCCACCGCGCCAGAACTAGCACCAGCGCCTACACCATCCACCACGCCACAACCAAAACTAACGCCTGTGGAGGATTTTCCACTCCCCGGCCTATCACAACTGGAGACAGATTGTGACGACGAGGAGTGGGAAACGGTATCAGGAAAAAAGAAAAAAAGAAACCAAAAAAGAAAAAATCCACTTCCTTCCCCCTCCAAAAACAAAATACAGAGGGAAACAAATAAATTATCAAACAAAAAAGTTAGGACAGATATGCCACCATCCACACCAGCATCACCAACCCCATCACCACAAACGCCAACACCATCACCATCATTAACCCCAACACCACCATCACCTACACCACAAAAGTCACCAAAAAGCGAAACAGAAACAAACCCACAACAAACGCAAACAAATCAAAACAACCAAAACGATACACACTACACAGCATTAAATTTGAACAACAACCAATTATTACACTACATCCAACACAACACCAGCATCACAGAAAAAGACTACACAACAACCCAAAAGTTCACACCACCTCCACACATACAAATCACTCGCATCACACAGAAAACGTACACGACACTAAAACAAAAATTCCCCAAAGACATCGGGGACTTCCGACAAGCACTCTTCAGGAGGATTTATAAGGACATCCTTCCGGAGGAGGCCACAAGCAGTGAAAAGGATGGAGAAACCATCCTTCCTCTACGAGAAGTAAGGTAAGTAGTCTTTCACATCTTTTCCACTCCATTTCAACATGACTTCACTCAGAATAGGTAGCATAAATGCGCGTGGCTTGGGGTCGTCATGGAAGCAGGGCGACCTGCTCAACGACCTCAAGTCACTAAACATAGTTGCAGTGGCTATCAGCGAGACCAGAATCTCCGAAGCACGGGCCTTCGCACCGATCTTCGGCGGCTACGATGTGTACGCATCTCCCAGCCGTCCGGGATCGGGTTGAGGAGTTGCTGTGCTTTCTCGGAGAGGTTTGGATCTCGCCATACGGGCCATCTTCATGGACCCAGAAGGTAAGTTGGTGGTGCTGGA
This sequence comes from Eledone cirrhosa, assembly GCA_964016885.1. Classification (NCBI taxonomy): domain Eukaryota; kingdom Metazoa; phylum Mollusca; class Cephalopoda; order Octopoda; family Eledonidae; genus Eledone; species Eledone cirrhosa. The sequence goes on from OZ024744.1 coordinate 33,781,902, forward strand.
CGTGACCAGCGGAGACGGGCAAGCTTTCAGGTTAGTCGCCGTCTATGCCCCGACAGGAGCAGGGCGGCCTGATTTCTTCCGGCGTCTGGAGACCTTTCTTGGAATGTCCCGCTCTTTAGTGTTAGTGGGCGACTGGAACAGGATCTTATGCACGCTGGGACTGTGTGGGATCAGCGGATAGGGGAGGAGGGTGCAAGAGCCTCACCAACCTGCTCAGGCGTTTTGAACTGTATGACAGGTACCGATTGGATTTCCCGAATGCGCCAATGTGGACTTGGACAAATCGCATAGGGTCATCCAGATCATATCTAGATAGAGTATTTTGTAGGCAAATAGATAGGTCTAGCATAGGCTGTCCACAATTCAAGATAGTCAGCTACACGGTCCACAAATTCGTGATCTGTGTGCTTGACTTAGATATGCTTCATAGACGAGGACCCGGCTACTGGAAGCTAAACGCGTCCTTACCAGCGCGCAAGGCCTTCAGAGACCGGATTAGCGAACTAGTTAAGCGGGCGTTGACGGGGCCATCGTCAACAAGTGGTGGTTTGCTCTGAAAAGAGCAATTAGAATAGAGTCCATTAGGTTTAGTAAGGCTTTAGCAATAGAGAAAAATAGAGCAGAGGGAGAATTAGTTAGGAAATTAGACGAGGCGCTTAGCAAAGGCATCGCGACCGACGTACTTCCGGCGAAATTGGCCCTTGACCAATTCTTCAATGCATAGCACGAAGGCTGCGTTGTCAGAGCGAGGGTGCGTGCTCTCAGACACGAGGGGATGAAAGCCGTTCAATGGGCCCAAGTGGCGGAGGCGCGTCGTGGCAACAAAGCCACGATCCGGTCTTTGGTGGACCACGACGGGCGCATGCTACTCGATCCCAGGCAAATGTGTGAAGCTTTCCAGCGACACTTCGCCCAGCTGTTCGGAGGCAGCGGCGGGCCGAATCGAGGAATGGACTTTAGTGTCTACCTCGACGGACTGCCGCGACTCTCGACCACTGAGGCGGAGTGTTGCGAAAAGCCAATAACAGCCGCTGAAGTACGGGAGTCAATGACTGGCTGCACAAGGGGTAAATCGCCTGGTTTGGATGGTCTGCCCTATGAACTTTACGTACAGATGCCAGATTTGTTCGGAGGCCTCTTGGCGGACGTTTACTGCAACTGGCAACAGAACGGGAGAATTCCCAGCTCTGTGAGCCGAGGAGCTGTGGTGCTGCTGAGAAAGGATCCGAACAAGGGGGATAACATAGATAATTTCAGGCCCATAACTCTGCTAAACACAGAGTTCAACATTTTGGCCAAGGTGCTAGCAAAGAGGTTGGCGCTTGTCGTTGGTGGTCTGGTGGGAGAGGCGCCGCCATGCGCCATTTCCGACAGATCCATCCACGACAATCTCCACTTCATGCGATACATCGTAGAGAGGGTAGCTAGGGAACCTGGCACGGGTGGGTCCTTGATCAATTTAGATCAGTCGAAAGCTTTCGATAGGGTCCACCATCGTTACCTAGCGACAGTCCTGAGGGCGGCTGGCTTTGGGCCCGTCTTCAGAGGCTGGATCGCTGCCATGCACAGCGACATCTGCTCCGTGGTGAGAGTTAACGGTTACCTTTCGGAACCGTTCAACAGCATGCGCTCGGTCCGCCAAGGATGTCCTCTCTCGTCCCTCTTGTACGTATTGACTCTCGAGCCATTACTGCACAAACTGGAGACGTTGAGGGTCGTCCCGCGCGAACTAGGATGCGGAAGATCCGTGTCAGCATATGCGGACGATGTCACCATAGTGGTGTCGAATGCCAAACACATCGAGGCGATCGGCACTACACTAAGAGAATACGAAGCGGTGACAGGAGCAATGATCAACCAGGAAAAGTCAGTGGGCCTGCAGCTCGGCACCTGGAGAGGCAGGTCCATGCCGTCCAAGAGCGCCGTCCGGCGCTGGACGGACGGACCGATTAAATTGCTAGGGGTCTGGTTCGGTCCGGACCTCCTGACGGACAAAAACTGGGACGAGGTGACGAGCAGGGTGGCTTCTTTCACCCAGAAATGGGCGGAGAGGAAGCTATCCCTGAAAGGTCGAGCAGAGGTGGCTAACGCGTGCATCGCGTCCGTCATCTACTACCGCCTGACTGTCGTACCTTGTCATAAGCCCCGCCTGACTGCGCTGGAGCGTTTGATCTTTCGCTTTTTGTGGAAGGGACGCGCTCCGATGGTCAGGTGGTCCATCTGCTGTCAACACCCGCTACGTGGAGGGCTGGGCATGCCATGGCTGATGATGCGCAGACACGCGCTCAGGCTACGACATTTCCACCTCTTCCTCGACGGTGATCAGATGTGGTCACCGTTTGCTAGACACGTCTTTCCCCAGCTCGTCTCCTTGACGGAGCTGCAGTCCTGGGTCAAGCGAAGACCGAGAGGGAGCGCTTGGAGACTGCAATGTCTTCAGGCGCTCACAGCCCTCGACCAATCGGGCAATGTGATCGGTGGAAACTCCACCTTGGCGTTCTATACAGGATTAGTGGAGGGGAAGAGCGACGACATACTTGGAGAAACTCTAGGCGTCGACGAAAATCAACAAGCCAATCTCTTCGGAAGAACTATCGGGCCGGGATCTATGGACAACTTCCAGAAATCTCTGGCCTGGCAGTGCTACCGAGGAGCCTTGCCAGTTCGGGATAAACTCTACAGGCATAGAGGTGCCGTCAGCCGGGCATGTCCGAGATGCGCGCAGGGCAACGAAACTGTCCTGCACGCACTCGTCCAGTTTTCATCTGCCTGGTGGCCATGGCGAAAGAGATTGTGTGGTGGACAATGTTGAAAGGGTTAAAGACAAACACTTTCCTCTTCGGCGAATCTCTGATTAACTTTTTCAAGTTTCACTTCAAGAGGAAAATCAGGGTGGAGAGGCAAGTGCTGCTTTCTAGCAAGTTTGTTGAAAGGTGGGTGAATGTAGCGAGAATGGTCCGAGTGAATATACGTCTGTAGTTTGAGAGATGGAAAAATTGAGATAGGGCGCTTGCCCTGGTAGTCAGGGTGGCCGTGGTCTTTTGTGTGGTTTTCGCCACGAGTAACCCTCGGAGGTTTCCCCCCTATTGGGGAATTTTTCATTGCTTCAATTTTCATTTTATTGTTTATATATATATATATGTTTTATGTCTTTTTTCTTTTCTTATATAAATAATAAAAATATTTACACGCACAAAACCCACATCGTACCGTCCTGTTCCGTTTGTGATGTTTTTCTTGATGTCAGCCCTTGTGGCCAATAAAGAAATCATTATTATTATTATTATTATTGTTATTGTTATTCCTTGAATCTCAGTCATTGATGTTGGTTAACTGGAAAGTCCGTTGGATTGAATATCAAGCCACTACCTGCAGCCTCAGATATTCAGGACGTATCGGAGGGTTCTTGCCGTTCCAAGCAAGCATGCCTTTTGAAGCGTTCCAAAAAGCGTGAAGGGGCCGATTTTCTTTAACCATCCCTGGAAACCTTTGGAGATAGTCCCCAGTGCGCCTATGACAATCGGGATCACTTTGACTTCATGGCAGTTCCAAATCCTTTTCACCTCCCACTTTAGGTCCTGGTATCGGTTAATTTTCTCCCTCTCCTTCTCTTGCACTCTCGTGTCGAACGGGCAGGCCACATCCACAATCAGGCACGATCTTTTTTCTTTGTCCACAACCACCAGGTCAGGTCTATTGTGTTCCAGTTTTTTGTCCGTCTGTATCCTAAAATCCCACAGCACCTTCACCTGACTGTTCTCCATCACCGCCTCTGGCCTATGCTCATACCATTTCTCAGAATGTGGTAGATTGTTTACTTTGCACAGGTGCCAGTGGATCACCCTGCCCATCACATCGTCTCTCCAGCCCTTATAGTGGGTCTGGGCTAGGTGTTTACACTCGGACACAATGTGAGCCACAGTCTCCTCTCTCTCTCCACAGATCCTGCACAGTGGGCTAGCCTCCTCCTTGTAGATATGGTGCTTCAACCACTTCGTTTTGAGGGCCTGCTCCTGCGCAGCCATTAGCATTCCTTCTGTAGCCTTTTTGAGGTCTCCTCTTCTCAACCAGTTCCATGTCTGTGGATCTCTAAATTCAGTTTTCTCAAAGAAGGTACTATGAAGGGATTTTCCCTTAAGGCTGCTCTTCCTCCTTGATGTTATTTCCTCCTTGGATATCCCCTGGCCTACTGTCCCCTCCTTCAGTACAGCTCTGAGCATTGGCTCCTTACTATAGGTCACGTATTTGTTATTATTATTATTATTATGAGAATTCCCAGTTCTGTGAGCCGAGGAGCGGTGGCACTGCTGAGAAAGGATCCGAACAAGGGGGATAACATAGACAATTTCCGGCCCATAACTCTGCTAAACACAGAGTTTAAGATTTTGGCCAAGGTGCTAGCAAAGAGGTTGGCGCTTGTCGTTGGTGGTCTGGTGGGAGAGGCGCAGACATGCGCCATTCCCGACAGATCCATCCACGACAACCTCCACCTCATGCGATACATCGTAGAGAGGGTAGCTAGGGAACCTGGCACGGGTGGGTCCTTGATCAATTTAGATCAGTCGAAAGCTTTCGATAGGGTCGACCATCGTTACCTAGCGGCAGTCCTGAGGGCGGCTGGCTTTGGGCCCGTCTTCAGAGGCTGGATCGCTGCCATGCACAGCGACATCTGCTCTGTAGTGAGAGTGAACGGTCACCTGTCGGAACCGTTCAACATCATGCGCTCGGTCCGCCAAGGATGTCCCCTCTCGTCCCTCTTGTACGTATTGACTCTCGAGCCATTACTGCACAAACTGGAGACGTTGAGGGGAGTCCCGCGCGAACTAGGATGCGGAAGATCCGTGTCAGCATATGCGGACGATGTCACCGTAGTGGTGTCGAACGCCAAACACATCGAGGCGATCGGCACTACACTAAGAGAATACGAAGCGGTGACAGGAGCAATGATCAACCAGGAAAAGTCAGTGGGCCTGCAGCTCGGCACCTGGAGAGGCAGGTCCATGCCGTCCAACAGCGTCGTCGGGCGCTGGACGGACGGACCGGTTAAATTGCTAGGGGTCTGGTTCGGTCCGGACCTCCAGACGGACAAAAACTGGGACGAGGTGACGAGCAGGGTGGCTTCTCTCACCCAGAAATGGGCGGAGAGGAAGCTATCCTTGAAAGGTCGAGCGGAGGTGGCTAACGCGTACATCGCGTCTGTCATCTGCTACCGCCTAACCGTCGTACCTTGTCCTAAGCCTCGCCTGACTGCGCTGGAGCGTTTGCTCTTTCGCTTTTTGTGGAAGGGACGTGCTCCGATGGTCAGGCGGTCCATCTGTTGTCAACACCCGCTACGTGGAGGGCTGGGCATGCCGTGGCTGATGATGCGCAGGCACGCGCTCAGGCTACGACATCTCCACCTCTTCCTCGACGGTGATCAGGTGTGGTCGCCGTTTGCTAGACGCGTTTTTCCCCAGCTCGTTTCCTTGACGGAGCTGCAGTCCTGGGTCAAGCGAAGACCGAGAGGGAGCGCCTGGAGACTGGAATGTCTTCAGGCGCTCACAGCCCTCGACCAATCGGGCAATGTGATCGGTGGAAACTCCACCTCGGCGTTCTATAGAGGATTAGTGGAGGGGAAGAGCGACGACGTACTTGGGGAAACTCTAGGCGTCGACGAAAATCAACTAGCCAATCTCTTCGGAAGAACTTTCGGGCCAGGGCCTATGGACAACTTCCAGAAATCTCTGGCCTGGCAGTGCTACCGAGGAGCCTTGCCAGTTCGGGATAAACTCTACAGGCATGGAGGTGCCGTCAGCCGGGCATGTCCGAGATGCGCCCAGGGCGACGAAACCGTCCTGCACGCACTCGTCCAGTGTCCGAAAATTACTGACTTGTGGGTTTATGTCGAACACCTGCTGTCGCGTTTAGGACGGATCCAGCTATCATCTGAGTCTATCGTGAGGATTGCCCCGCCCTCCTCCTTTAGCCGGGAAGGGCAGGCAGTTTTTATCTGTCTGGTGGCCATGGCGAAAGAGATAGTATGGTGGACACGTTTGAAAGGGCTGAAGACGAGCACTTACCTCTTCGGTGATGCTCTGATTGACTTTTTCAAATTTCATTTGAAAAGGAAAATCAGAGTAGAGAAGGAAGTGCTCTCTTCCCAGCATTTTGTTGAAAGATGGGTGAGAGAAGCAAGAATGGCCCGAGTGAATGGGCCGACTCTGAGTATATATCTGTAAACTAAAGGTGGAAAACTGGGAGAGGGCACTTGCCTTGGTGGTCAGGGTCATTGTGGCTTTTTACTGGGCTTTCTCCACAAATGTCCCTCCGAAGTCTCCCCCCTATTGGGGAATTTTTCATTGTTATTTTCATTGTTATTTTTGTTACATCCTCTGTTTTTGTTTTTTTACACGCAGAAATGCCCATTTGTACCGTCCTGCATTGTCCTGCACTGTCCTTAATGTCTACTTTATGTAAACCCTTGTGGTTAATAAAGAAATCATTATTATTATTATTATTATTATTATTATTATTATTATTATTATTATTACATATAAAATATATATATATATATATACTTATATAATTACATACATACACACCTATATATATATATATACACACACACATATATATATATATATATATATATATATATATATATATATATATATATATATATATATATATATATATATATATATATATATATAACCGATACAGTTCTAAAGTAAAAATGACTATAAAAGAAAGAAGGCACTTTAAAAGTAATTTTATAAAACACTGACTAAAGATGTTTTTGAAAAATAAATATTTAATTTTATTAAATACTGTGAGAAACGAAGACTCTTTTGAAACTGCTTTCTGGTGAGTTAGAATGTTTTGATTGGCGGTCTAGCGAGCAGTATAAACATGATTTACATGTCGTCTATCTGATCTTAACAGTAGGTGCATTTACTGTACACGAGACCAAATTTACATGACTTTCTGTCGCCCACCTTAAAGCTCTTCCCATGTCTCTTTCTTTATATATATATATATATATACTCCCTACAC
>OZ024744.1:33796436-33821436 GCA_964016885.1 Eledone cirrhosa
CATGGCGCAAAATCTGGCGATGGGCCTACGACCTGTCCTGGTAAGCGTGGGAAGAACGCACAAAGGTTGCGTATCCCGTGAGCCAGAAAGTGAGCAAACCTTGACAGTTGGAACATCACAACTCTTATAGGTAAGGAGCAGGAACCAGTGGGAGAGGCTAGATGCTTACCAGTTATATAGAGTCGGGGTTTCCTCAACAAAGCTGTGAGCGAAAGAGGCCTGGTGTGGCGCCAGATGGCAGGAAGACTTCTTGGTTCAATCAAGAGGTCAAAAACGCCATCCGAGCAAAGAAGCAAGCTTACAAAGCTTGGCTTGGAAATAGGTCCTCCTTATTACACCTACGGTACAAGCAGGAACGAAAATCACAGCAGAGACAGCAAAGGACTTCTAGAGTTAAGATATGGGGGCTTTGGTGTTACGTTGGAATCCGACTTCAGATAAACAAATAAAGTGTTCTGGCAAACCATCCCGATGACTTCGTAATAAGAAGCCCTCCTCCACTCCCGCTATTAAGAACGCGTCAAACAGTATCGGCCCTTATATTTTCTCTTGGACAACATCATATAGTGAATATAATATGTATATGGAGAGTATAGACAGTGTCCTCGGCTCTCCTTCGTTTAGAAGAATAACTGTTTCTTATAAATTATCTTATTCACGACGATGCCACTGGTTTCTGACAAAACAAATGTTTTCCAAAAAGAAAAAAAGTTGTCCACTCAGTTCAGATTTGATGGAAAATAGTTCAAGCATTGGCAAAATAAATGGCTAAATGGTTAAGTATTCCCTTCATAACCACATAATACTGTGTTCAAGCCCGCCGCGCGGCACCATAAGTATTTTAATAAAACGTTGGGTTCATCAATGCTGTATAAGTTGAATTTGGTAGATGGAAAGTAGAAAAACCAATCGCATGCATATTATATATATATATATATATATATATATATATGGGGGGGGGGGTATGTGCGTATATATATATATATATATATCCCACACTCAAGCGTGAACCTAATACTAACACTTTGTACTGTACTCTTCGCTATTGTTTTTGTTTTCTGTTTTAACTATATATATATATATATGTATATATATATATATATATATACACACACACAGATACATACACACAGGATATAAGGCTTACAGATAGATATATAGTTAAATGCTTAGTTAGTTAGACACACATATATATATAGAGCGAGAGAGAAACTCACACACACACAGAAAAGTAAAGAGACTTTTTCACATAACTGATACTAACTACAGACACATTTCCAGATTCCACTTCATTATTTGTCAGGTGTTTCTTAAACTTATGAATTCCTCGGATTGTGAACACGCTTTGTTCGAGATGAGAATTCAAAGCATTCCCCTCTCCCCACGAAACAACCGTGACAATTAGTAGGCATTGCTTCCGCTTTGCAGCTGGCTGACCGGAAGTTTCAATAAAATGGTGGTCATGTTTTTTTTGTGTTTTTTTTCTGTCTAATTATTTATTTACTTATTCAATTTACACGTTTGTGTAAAAGGAACGAAGAGAATGGTGAAAAAAAACTATAGCAAAACAGCGGCTGGCGTTGCATTTGCTACGCTGTGTGTGAGTGTATGCTTGCGTATTGTTTGTGCAAATGTGTGTTTGTGTTTGTGTGAATGTAAATATATGTGTATTCGTATAAATGTATGTATGCTTGTGTGAATGTATATGTACGTGTGTGTTTCTGTAAATATATGTGTTTGTATAAATGTATGTGTGTGTGTGTGTTTGTGTGAATGTGTGTGTATTTGTGTAAATGTATGTCTGTGAGTGTGTATTTTTGTAAGTGTGTCAGTGTTTGCGCGTTTGTATATATATATAGTCACACATATAAATGTATGCATATTCACACACACACAAATATATATATACACACACACATACGTGTCAGCGTGTTGAAAAAAGTCCTAGTATCTAAAAAGTCCCCTGTTGAGAATCAATGGGGCCTTGCTTGGCTTTACAGTGGCATTGTTCATACTTCCGCTTTTTCTGATACATTTATGATGTGGCTGTCCGAACTGACATATCCCTTCCTTTTCTTGTCTGATATATCATCTGATATATCTATATTTTTAAAGAGGTCGGGTGGCAGAAGAAATAAGAGAACGTCCCAGATGATTTTGTTGTTGTTGTTGTTGTTGTTGTTGTTTTAATGTTCTGTGTGTTCATTGTTTTTATTTTTTTTAAATATTTATTTGTTTGTTTGTTTGTTTCTTTGCTTATTCATTTGTTTATTTTTCAGAATGTTTTTTTTTTTAATTTGTTGTTGTTTTGACTTCTAATTTTCACTTCCTGACTGCTTGATTCATTGTCTGCCTGTCTGCCTGTCTGCCTGATTGTCTGACTGCTTGATTCATTGTCTGCCTGTCTGCCTGTCTGTCTATCTGCCTGTCAGTTTGATTCATTGTCTGTCTGTCTGTCTTTGACAGTAGACGTCTTGCACATCGGCTCTTCGATTTGGAATTTTACTTGGATTATTTGTGAGTGTATTATTTAAATTGTTTTTTATTATTGACTCTAACCCCTAGTCTGGGACTGTAGACGTAGGGTAAATATATTTTCACCCCTTTTGGGGTGAAAAATATTTATTTCAAAATGTTCATCGATATCGTTGAAAACGATATCGTCGAAAACGAGGAAGCCATATTGGAAGCTAACGCCACCCCTACCAAAAAAAAACGAGAAAGAGGGAACAACAATTCAAACTGTTGAACAGGCCCTCCTCTCGAATGAAAAAAAAAGAATATTAATTCGAATGAAAACGTAAATTTTGAAAAAAGTAACAAGAAAATAAACACCACAAAACATGAAACCAACAACATTGCAACAACAAACAACAAAGACAACAAAATGTCTTTTGCCCAAACGGTCAGGAAAACTATAGAGTACAAGCCAATAGACATCACAAACGCTAAGCAGAACTTGCTAAATGCCAGAAAATACATATCTTTTGGGGAGGATGGTTCTTTTACGATCAACTCTCCAGAAGAAGTTCGCCAACAGGTATATAGGAATACCATAACCTTCAGAACGATATCCAACACAACAAGAAAGCCAGCTCAATTGACAGAAAGTCAAATTGAGCTGGTATTGAAAGACATTAAAGAAAACATACTTTTTATTGAAAGAGGAAAGCTGTATGCCAGCATTATGGTCCGTTTGAAGGACGAAATGCTGGCTCAAAAATGCTCGGTGGCACCTATAGTGTCACCACAATACACCTTCCTCCCCACGTATAAAGGAAGAAGAACTCAGAGACTAAGAATGTGGAGCCCAACGCCAGAAGTTAACATCTGGTCCGTCCTGACAAGATTTACGGACTTAGAAAAGGACATCCTTATTTCAGCAGGGGAGTCCACCAGTGGACTGTTCGGGGGGAAAAGTCTGGAGGTTCTCTTACAGATGACACCTGAGAGAATCGCCGGAATACCCGACTGAGTCCTACTGGATGGGCGAACATTCATAAATATTACGGTGGAAGGCAGGAGACCCTCATGTTACCAACGCGCTGGCAGAAGTCACCTGAGGACGGCCTGCCCTCTACTAACAACAAAAAAACCACTGCTACAAACACCACAACAACAACAAAAACAACAAGCACCACCACCACAAAAACAACAAAATACACTACCATCACCACCACAACGACAACAAAAGCCAACAACACCACCTCCACCACCACCACCACAACAACAACATCAACAACAGCTCAACAAAACAACCCAAAACACGGTCCCACCCTGCCCCTCCTCACAGAACACAAATACAAAAACAGACGCAGTTCATACACAACCCGGAGATATACCCCTCCCCTCCAATATGGAAGAGGAGCTCATATCGTCGGAAGACGAGGGGGCTCCCTTCCAAAAAGTGAAAAGAAAAAACGTACAGACAACACACAAACAAAAATAACCCCACCTGACAACACAACACAGACAACAAAACGCAAACGCACTCAAGAACAACAAGCAAAAACAAACACAACACAAAAACTCTACACATACACAAACAAAAACAATAAAAACCTAACAGAAAAAATAGAAAACAACCCTTCGGTACAAACCGAAGGGCCGAATTTTGTAACGGCAATGGGACTCCCTAACCTGAAAATGGTGAAAGTCCCACTTGACATTTTCAAAACTTTGAAAAACATTTACCCTGAGGACGTGGGGCCACCATGCACCAGGCCACTCAACCGCGTCCTCCTGAAAGGTTTTCCCCTCCCCTCCTCAAACACCCACACAACTCCAAACACCCCAACCCCTCCACACACTAATACCCCCATACCACCACAAACCACCACCCCACCCATCAACCCTCCACCAGCCCCATGGAAACTGAGCGGCCCGAACCCCGGGACACAGAGAGGTAAGTGCCTCTTTCTTTGCCACCAACATGGCTGTGTTAAGAGTGGGTTGTCTAAATGCGCGTGGCCTGGGCTCACCTTGGAAGCAAGCTAAACTTCTAAGTGACCTCAGGTCACAATGTATAAATGTGATGGTTATTTGCGAGGCCCGGATCAGCAGCATGCGACAGCTAGCCCCCACCTTTGATGACTTTGAGATGCACGCATCTCTCTGTCAGCCCGGAGGTGGGGGTGGGGTTGTCGTTCTGCTGCAAAAACATCTGGATCTCGCTACACAGACGGTACACTTGGACCAGGAGGGTCGACTCGTGGTTCTGGACCTTGGCAATGGTGAAGGCGAAGCTTTTAGGCTTGTCGCCGTATACGCCCCTTTTGGGGCAATGCGGTCGGACTTCTTCCATCGTCTGGAGACTTTTCTAGGGACGTCCCGCTCCTTGCTTTTAGTGGGGGACTGGAATGGTATCCTAGATGCACGTTGGGACTATGTAGGGGCAAGTCCCGATAGAGGGGGGTGTAACGGCCTTAAGGGGTTAATCGGCCGATTTGACCTGGCCGATAGATACCGACTAGATTTTCCGACTGTACCAACCTGGACTTGGTCAAATAACAGTGGTCAATCTAGATCGTACCTAGATAGGTTCTTAGTTAGAATTAAGGATAGGGACTTTTTAAGTTGTCCAGAAATGCTCATGGTGGGCTATTCAGACCACAAGTTAGTGACCTGCGTAGTCCACCTTGATAGAACGCATAGGCAGGGACCCGGTTACTGGAAGCTCAACTTGTCCTTACCGGCAAGTAGAGCTTACAGGGACCGGATTAGAACCTTAGTTAAGGAGCGGTTGACGGGCGCCATCGTCAACAGCAGGTGGTGGGGCCCTCTAAAAAGAGAGATTATAGTAGTTTCAATAGGAGTTAGTAAGGAGTTAGCCTCAGATAGAAATAGGAAGGAAAGGGAGTTGGTAGTTAATGTTGAAGAGGCAATGAGAAGCGGCAACGTGGCCAGAGTGCAAGCGTCGAGAACGGCCTTGAACCAGTTCTTCGACGCGAAACACGAAGGCTGCGTTGTCCGAAGCAAAATACGTGCTCTGGGAAACGAGGGGACCAAAGCGTGACAGAAGCGAAAAGTGGGATTAAATCCACTATCCGGTCTTTGCGAGACCAGGATGGACGGGTGATCCTTGATCCTAAGCAAATGTGCGAGGCCTTTCAAAGGCACTTTGCCCAATTGTTCGGGAGGGGCGGGGGGCCGGTTGGAGATGTGGATTTCGGTCCATACCTCGACGGCCTGCCGCGTCTTTCGGACAAGGAGTCGAAGTCCTGCGACGGGCCGATCTCAGCTGCTGAAATAGGGGACGTGCTGAGCCTATGCGGCAAACGCAAATCTCCAGGGCTCGATGGTCTGCCCTACGAACTATATATTAATATGCCGGACTTGTTCCCCGATCTCCTCGAGGCGGTCTACTGCAACTGGCAACAGAAAGGGAGAATTCCCTGTTCTGTGACTAAGGGCGTAGTCTCGCTAGTGAGGAAGGACGAGAACAAGGGGGGATGACATTAGTAATTTTAAGCCCATAACTCTGCTAAATGCAGATTTTGGCCAAGGTGTTAGCAAAGAGGTTGGCGCTTGTCGTGGGGAGCCTGGTGGGAGATGCGCAGACATGCGCTATCCCGTCCAGGTCCATCCACGACAACCTCCACCTCATGCGATGCATAATAGAGAGGGTTAGGAATGAACCCGGCTTTGGTGGGGCCCTGATAAATTTAGATCAGTCTAAAGCATTCGATAGGGTGGACCATGGTTACCTGGATGCGGTGCTAGCGGCGGCTGGGTTCGGACCCGTTTTCAGGGGCTGGATCACTGCCATGCACAGCAGCCGCATCTGCTCTAGAGTTAAGGTGAATGGCTACCTTTCGGAGCCGTTCGAAATCACCCGCTCCATCCGACAGGGGTGCCCTCCCTCCTCCCTTCTGTATGTATTGGCTCTCGAGCCACTACTGCGGAAGTTGGAGTTGTTGCAGGGCATCCCTTTGGAACCGGGATTGCGCAAAGCGGTGTCGGCCTACGCCGATGACGTAATAGTAATGGTGTCGACCAACTCGGAAATCGAGGCAATCGGCACCGTACTGGAGGAGTACGAAAGGTTGACAGGGGCTAAGCTGAACCGGGACAAGTCAGTCGCTTTGCAACTCGGCGAGTGGAGGGGCAAAGCGATGTCGTGCGACGGTATCGTCGGACGGTGGACGGAGGGCCCGGTGAAGTTGCTCGGGGTCTGTTTCGGACCGGACCTCCAGGTGGAGAAAAACTGGGGTGAGGTGACGAATAAGGTGTTTGCACTGACCCAGAAGTGGGCCGAGTGCAAACTATCCCTGAAAGGTCGGGCGGAGGTGGCGAACGCTTACATAGCGTCCGTCATATATTACCGCTTGACTGTCGTGCCTTGCCCGGGTGAGATCCTCGCCAAAATGGAGCGCGCCCTATTTTATTTCCTTTGGAAGAAGAGGTCTCCTCTGGTGAGGAGATCCATCTGCTGTCAACACCCTTTGAAAGGAGGGTGGGGATGCCGTGGCTAAAAGTGCGTAAACACGCATTGAGGCTAAGGCACCTCCAGGTATTCCTCACCGGTCAACCGGTGTGGGCCCCGTTTGTGAGGCGAGCCTTCCCGAGGCTCGTCTCGCTCACCGAGCTGCAGTCCTGGGTGAAGCAAAGACCGAGAAAACTGGGCGACTGGCACACCGAGTGTGCCCAGGCGCTCACGGCTCTCTGGCAGGCGGACCCGGCTATCGACGGAGACTCCACCTCGTCATTCTATAGAGGGCTGGCGGTTAGCAGGTACGACGACTCCCTCGAAGAAACCCTAGGCATGGAGGAGGACGAACTGGCCAGTCTATTCGGTAGGACTTTCGGCCCGGGACCTATGGACAACTTCCAGAAGTCCTTGGCCTAGCAGTGCTACCGAGGGGCTCTGCCCGTTCGGGATAAGCTCTACAGACACGGGCGCCCGGGTAGGGACCCCTCGAAAAAGATCTGTCCCAGATGCGTGCGCGACGAGGAAACCGTCGCGCACGCATTGATGCACTGCCCGGGCGTTGCCGATCTGTGGGGCTATGGCGAACAACTGCTGTCACGGGTGGAACCAATTAGGTTGACCACCGAGTCCATTGTAACGATCAAGCCGCCTCCTCCCTTCAAAAATGAAGGAGAGGCGGTCTTCCTCTGTGTAATAGCCATGGTAAAAGAGGTTATATGGTGGACGCGTCTGAAAGGGCTGAGGTCGGACACCTTTCTTTTCGGCCAACAACTGGTCCTTTTCTTCCGATACCATTTCGGAAGAAGGATCAGGATGGAGAGAGAGGTGCTCCACTCCAGCCAGTTTTATGAAAGGTGGGTGAAAGTGGCGAGAATGGCCCGTGTGAATGGGCCTTCTCTCTACCTCAGCCTGTAGGTGGAAAAGGAAGAAGGGAGCACATTTTTTCGGGGGTGTGTGTGACCCCAAAACGATCCCTCCCTATTGAGGACCTTCTTGTTTCTATTTTGTTTGTTATATTTTTCTTACTCGATTTTTAAACTCCCCCCACCCATGTGCATGTCCCTTTCTTTTGTGCCCTAGTGGCAAATAAACAGAAATTTGTCTGCCTGTCTGCCATCCTGCCTGACTGTCTGGCTGCTTGATTCATTGTCTGCCTGACTGCCTCACGGCCTGACTGCTTGATTCCGTGTCTGCCTATCTGTCTGACTGTTTGATTCATTGTCTGTCTGTCTGCCTGCCTGATTGCTTGATTCATTGTTTGCCTATATGCCTGACTGGCTGTCTGCCTGACTGCTTGAGTCATTGTCTGTCTGACTGCTCGAGTGCTTGATTCGTTGTCTGCCTGTCTCCTGACTGACTGTCTGCTCGGCTGCTTGATTTATTGTCTGTCTACCTGCCTGACTGCTTGATTCATTGTCTGCCTGTCTGCCTTTCTGCCTATCAGCTTGATTCACTGTCTGTCTGCCTTTCTGCCTGTCAGCTTGATTCACTGTCTGTCTGGCAGGCTGGCTGCTAAATGTTTGACTGTCTGACTGTCTGTGGGTACGCCTGCATCGCACGACTGCTTCTAACTCGCTCCCCCCCCCCCTCTCTCTCTCTCTCTCTCTCTCTCTCTCTCTCTCTCTCTCTCTCTCTCTCTCTCTCTCTCTATCTATCTATCTATCTATCTATCTATCTATCTCTAAAATCTAGCTGTCGTCTGTTCTACAGCGTAGATGTAATTCACTTCGCGCAGAAGTTTTGTTCAAATTTATTGCGGAAATTTTGTAAGTTCAATTTTAATTTTGATACTATTGTGTAGCTTGACCCCCCGTCTGAACTGTCAGGCGGTGGGTCAGCTCATCTTTACCCCTCCTAGGGGTGAAAAACCTGTTTTTAAAAATTTTGTGGCATAAAAAAATTTCAATCGTCTGACAGAAATGTTAAACGAAGCTAACGAAAATAGTGGTGGGGGGATAGCGGTAAGAGTTGTAAGCTCGCACGCTTTAGTCCCCCCTTCCTTCCCAACTAACGTCATAGAGAAGGAAGGAAAAAATAAAATAAAAACAGACGAATCTGCGGAGAAAAATGACGAAAATACAAATCTGGACATGGATTCCAACAACGAAAAAAAAAAATTTGATAAATTGCATGACAATATTAATACCACAAACAAAGACACAACAAACACAAAAATAACATTTGAAAACAACATCATAACAGAAAGCAAAGCAGACGACAAAGTCAACACCAATAATATTTCATTTGCACAAACAACAAAGAAATCTTTGACATATATACCTGAAAATATTTCAGATGTGGCACAAAGAATTGCAGACACCAAACAATATATAACTGAAGGAGAGAATGGTATTTTATCGGTAAAAATGCCTCAAGAACTCACCAAAGACATTGAAAGTCGAACGGCCGTTTTCCGCACCATCAACAACACTTTTACAAAACCTGAACAGCCAACTCAAACAGAAATCAAAACAGTAGTCACAGAAGTACTTAATGAAACCACTTTCATAAAAAGAGACAGACTGTATGGAAGCCTAGCGATTATTATGAAGAACGAATCGGCGGCAAAAAAATGTGCTTTGTCACTGATTCGTTCGAAAATTTTTACCTTTTATCCATCTTATATGGGGAAAAGAACTCAACGCATATGGCTGGATGCAATGATGCCAGATGTGGACTGCTGCTGGCTCATAGCTGGCTTCATCGATCCAGCGAATGACAACGTGATTTCCATTGGGAAAACCACAGGCAATGCGTTCAGTGGAACAGGTATAGAGCTTGTAGTGCAAATGAAGCCTGAACGCATCGCACAAATACCCGACAGAATCCTATTAGAGGGCCACGGGTATATAAACATTAGCATAGAGGGGAGAAGACCGTCCTGTCATATCTGTGCAGGCAGAGGGCACCTGAAGGCGGCTTGTCCCCAACTCAACAAAAAGAAAACCCTGCTACCAACACCAGCTCCACCACCACCACCACAACAGATAAACAAACAACAAAACTCAGTCCCACCCAACCCGTCCCTCCGTAAAACTACACCACCACCACAACACAAACAGTCACAACACATTACCCCAAAACAAAATACAGGCCCACCCAACCCCTCACTCAATAAAACAACACAACCACCGCAGCCACAACACACAACACAGTCTAACATAGTGACAACCATCTCCCCCACAAAGAAAACCAACACGGAAACATTACCAGCAAACATACCTCTTCCCTCCAACACTCAAGACAACCCAACGAATTCGGAGGAAGAAACGGAGTCCTTCAGACTTTCAGAAAAGAAAACATGTGCAAAACACACAAGGCCAAACAACCCCTACCCAAATGTCAACACAATCCAACAAAACACAAAACACCCCTTCAGCAACAAACAAAACCAAACCTGCCCCTCCCCTCTTCGAAACACTCACACCATCCGAAAAAAAGACATTACACTATACTTACATCAACAGAAACAATAATAAATTAAATGAACTCATAAACAATAATCCTTCGGTACAAACCGAAGGTGTAAACTTGGTTTCTTCAGAAAACTACCCACATTTAAAATTAATAAAGATCCCAATGAACCTCTACCAAAAACTAAAAAAGGATTTTAAGGAGGACGTAGGACCACCCTCTGTCAAACCCATAAACCGCGTCCTACTAAAAAGCTTTCCCCCTCCCCTTCCCCTCCCCAACACAACTCCAAATACCCCAACCCCACCACACACTGACGACCCCACACCACCACAAGACACCCCTTCACCCAACACCTCCGACCCCATGGAAGTCGTGCGACCCGAACCACGGGAAGCAG
Organism: Eledone cirrhosa; assembly: GCA_964016885.1. Classification (NCBI taxonomy): domain Eukaryota; kingdom Metazoa; phylum Mollusca; class Cephalopoda; order Octopoda; family Eledonidae; genus Eledone; species Eledone cirrhosa. The sequence continues at coordinate 33,807,182 of OZ024744.1, forward strand.
AAAGGTAGGTATCTACACTCTCCTTTGGCTCTGCCGCCCACATGGATGTGTTAAGAGTAGGATGTTTGAATGCACGTGGCCTGGGCTCAACTTGGAAGCAAGCAAAGCTTCTAAATGACCTCAGGTCATGTGGTATAAATGTAATGGTTATCTGTGAGACTCGGATCAGCGTCGTGCGGCAGCTGGCCGCTACCTTCGATGACTTTGAGGTGCATGCATCTCTCTGTCAACCTGGAGGTGGGGGTGGGGTTCTCGTACTGCTGCAAAAACACCTGGGTCTCGCCGTACAGGTTGTTCACTCGGACCCGGAGGGTCGTTTGTTGGTGCTAGACGTTGGCAGTAGTGAAGGTGCGGCCTTGAGACTGGTTGCCGTCTACTCCCCTTTCGGAGCTGAACGGCCCGACTTCTTCCAGCGTTTGGAGACTTTTCTGGGAACGTCGCGTTCCCTGCTTCTAGCGGGGGATTGGAATGACATCCTAGATGCACGTTGGGACTATGTAAGAGCATGTCCTAATAGAGGGGGGTGTAACAGCTTCAGGGGTTACTCGACCGTTTTAACTTGGTCGATAGATATCGACTAGATTTTCAAACTGTGCCTACCTGGACTTGGACGAACCACAGTGGTCAATCTAGATGGTACTTAGATAGATTCTTAGTTAGAAGTAAGGATAGGGACATATTAAGCTGTCCAGAAATGCTCACTGTTGACTATACGGATCACAAATTAGTGACCTGCGTAGTCAATCTCGAGAAAACACATAAACAGGTCCCGGTTACTGGAAACTTAATTTGTCTTTACCGGCAAAAGAGATTTACAGAAACCGGATTAGCAGATTAGTTAAGGAGAGGTTGACGGGTGCAATCGTCAACAACCGATGGTGGGCATCTCTCAAAAGAGAGATTAGAACAGAATCAATCAGTTATAGCAAGATGTTAGCTGCCGATAGGAATAGAAACGAGAAAGAATTAACAAGTAAATTAGAAGAGGCAATCAAGAGCGAAGATGTGGCCAGAGTGTTGGCATCGAGGACGGCCATGAACCAGTTTTTCGATGCAAAGCACGAAGGCTGCGTCATTCGAAGTAAAATACGTGCTCTAGGTAATGAGGGAGCCAAAGCCGTTGGCTGGGCCCGCGTGACAGAAGCTAAGAGTGGAAATCGATCCACCATCCGGTCTTTGCAAGACGAGGATGGACGGGTGATCCGGGAGCCTAAGCAGATGTGCGAGGCCTTTCAAAGGCACTTTGCCCGATTATTCGTGGGAGGCGAGGGTCCGGGCGGCGACTTGGATTTCGGTCCATACCTCGACGGCCTGCCGCGTCTCTCGAGCGAAGAGGCAGAGTCCTGCGAGGGACCAATCTCGGCTGATGAGATCGGGGATGCGCTGAGCCAATGCAGCAGACGGAAATCTCCAGGTCTCGATGGTATACCTTACGAACTTTATTTAGCAATGCAGGTCTTCTTCTCCGAACTCCTCGAAGCGGTCTACTGCAATTGGCAGCAGAACGGGAGAATTCCTTGTTCTGTAGCCAAGGGCGTAGTCTCGCAGGTGAGGAAGGACGAGAACAAGGGGGATAGTATAAATAATTTACGGCCCATAACCCTGCTTAACACAGAGTTAAGGATTTTGGCCAAGGTGTTAGCAAAGAGGTTGGCGCTTGTCGTGGGTGGCCTGGTGGGAGATGCGCAGACATGTGGTATCCCATCCAGGTCCATTCACGATAACCTCCACCTCATGCGATACATCATAGAGAGGGTTGGCAACAAACCCGGCTTCGGTGGGGCCCTGATCAACTTGGATCAGTCTAAGGCCTTCGATAGAGTCGACCATGGTTACCTGGATGCGGTGCTAGTGGCGGCTGGGTTCGGTCCTGTTTTCAGAGGCTGGATCACTGCCTTACATAGCAACCACATCTGTTCTAGGATCAAGGTGAACGGCTACCTTTCGAAGCCGTTCGAAATCACACGATCCATTCGACAGGGGTGCCCTCTCTCCTCCCTTCTGTACGTATTGACTCTCGAGCCTTTACTGAGGAAGTTGGAGTTGTTGCAGGGTATCCCCCTGGAACCAGGATTGAGCAAAGCGGTGTCGGCCTACGCCGATGACGTAACAGTAATGGTATCGACCGACTCGGAGATCGAGGCGATCGGTACTTTACTGGAGGAGTACGAAAGGTTGTCAGGAGCGAAACTGAACCGGGAAAAATCCATCGGGCTGCAACTCGGAACGTGGAGAGGCAGACCGATGCCTCCTGACGGTGTCGTCGGACACTGGACGGAGGGCCCGGTAAAGTTGCTTGGGGTCTGGTTTGGACCGGACCTCCAGGTGGAAAAGAACTGGAACGAGGTTACGAACAAGGTGTTTGCACTAACCCAGAATGGGCCAAGTGTAAGCTGTCCCTAAAAGGCCGGGCGGAGGTGGCGAACATTTACATAGCGTCCGTCACTTACTGCCGCCTGACTGTCGTGCCTTGCCCTAAGGAAACACTCACCACCATGGAACGCATGCTCTTCCAATTTCTTTGGAAGAAGCGCCCTGCTATGGTGAGAAGATCCATCTGCTGCCAACAACCTTCGAAAGGAGGGCTGGGGATGCCGTGGTTGATGATGCGTAGGCACGCATTAAGGCTACGGCACCTACAGGTATTCCTCACTGGTCAACCGGTGTGGGCTCCGTTCGTGAAACGAGCCTTTCCGAGACTCGTCTCGCTCACCGAGCTACAGTCCTGGGTCAAGCAAAGATCCGGAAAACTGGGAGACTGGCACACTGAGTGTGCTCAGGCGCTCAGGGCTCTCTGGCAAGCGGGCCAGGCCATCGGTGGAGAATCCACCTCATCATTCTATAGAGGGCTGGTGGCTAGCAGGGGCGATGACACCCTTGGAGAGTCGCTGGACATGGAAGAAGACGAACTGGCCAGCCTGTTTGGTAGGACTTTCGGCCCAGGACCAATGGACAACTTCCAGAAGTCACTGGCCTGGCAGTGCTACCGGGGGGCTCTACCCGTTCGAGAGAGGCTCTACAGACACGGGCGCCCGGGCAGGGATCCCTCAAAAAAGATTTGCCCTAGATGCGTGCGTCACGAAGAAACCGTTGCGCACGCATTGGTGCAATGTCCGGGCGTGGCTGATCTGTGGGGCTACGCCGAACGACTGCTGTCGCGGGTGGCGCCGATTAAATTGACCGCCGAGTCCGTGATGACAATCAAACCGCCTCCCCTCTTCACAAAGGAAGCAAAGGCGGTTTTTCTGTGCGTAATAGCCATGTTGAAAGAGGTTGTTTGGTGGACACGATTGAAAGGTCTGAGGTCAGGCAACTTCCTCTCTGGCCATAGTCTGGTCTACTTCTTCCGATATCACTTCGGAAGAAGGATAAGAATGGAGAGAGAGGTGCTTGGCCACAGGCAGTTTTATGAAAGGTGGGTGATAGTGGCGAGAATGGCTCGTGTAAATGGACCTTCTCTGTATACCATCCTGTAGGTAAAGAAGTAAAGGAGAGGGGAGCACCTTCTCCATGTGCTCCCCGGGCAAAGGATTGCACACTTTTTCGGGGGTGTGTGCAACCCCCATCACGTCCCCTCCCTTTTGAGGTTATTTTCGATTATTTTCATGTTACACCCTTTTTACTCGATTATATGTAAACTCCCCCTTTGTATTTGTCCCTTCTTTTTATGCCTTTATGGTAAATAAAGAAATATATCTATCTTCTCTCCGTCTTGGGATGGACACGTGCAAAACGTTCTCGGTAAGTTCTATTTAAATTTCTCTAGAAATTTGTCAATCGGTACATTCATTTTTACTTCAATTTGTAGAGGGACTGCCAGGTCAAATTTTTATCTGGTCAGTGTCTCAAAATACCCGATTAAAACGAGCCAATACATCTTCTTCCCGACATACATAGGAAGTAGAACGCATACAATAAGGGTGTCCCAGATCCCACCGAACACCAATATTTGGTGGATCCTGGGTGGCTTTTTGGAGGGGGGTGAAGACACCCTCCTCTCTGTAAAGAAGTCAACCAGGTATCATTGGAATGGGACCTCAGTGGAACTCCTGGTTCAAATGAGAGCAGAAATAATATCAAAGATACCCGAAAGGGTACCTATTGATAACAATCATGTTATCAACATTACAGTGGAGGGGAAAAAACCACAGTGTTTTAAATGTGGAAAAGACACACATATAAAAGCATTCTACCCAATGCTACACAAACAAAAAAAAAGTGTTGATGCCAACACCCAAACCCCAATAGCAACACCCGGAAACCTAGAACACAACCCAAAACCATCAACATCCACTCCACCATCACAAACCGAAGAAGACATCACACCAAAAATTCCCTTGAAGGACTTTATTCTACCTCTCCCCTTCTGTCTAACACTTCCACAAACACACACAAACATTCCCCCCACCATTCAAGATACCTCTCCCACATATCCACGATGATAACACCACAGACGCGGGAACCTCTACATTTCCAAGTGAGGATGAAAAGGAGCCCCACAACTCTAAAAAACAAAAATAAGAGACACCGCAAAAACACAAAAGCACCATCACCAACACAAACACACAAACACCACAACAAACGGCAACTACATCAACAACACAGACATTACCACAAATGACAACCACACCAACAACACAGACACCACAACAACTACCGCCCCCCCCTACCAGCAAAACAAACACCAACACCACCACAACCACAAATGTCCACCATCAAAAGAAAATTAGACAACAAACAAGAAACAGAAACCTCACAACAAAATATCAAACCACACTACACATACATTAACACCATAACTAAAGACCTAATGGAGGCCATCATGAAAGACCCCACTATTCAGACAGAAGGAAAAACCTTCACAAGCCCAAGTACAACACCACACATGAAACTAATAAGACTTCAGACAGAAACTTACAGTTTTCTTAAAGGTAACTTTCCCCACGATGTTGGACTTCCGTGCCAAAAACCCCTCAACTGTGTGCTACTGAATAGTTTCCCCCATCTCCCCAAACACCCCAACCACCACCAACATGGAGATCGAACAACCCGGCTTCCAGGAAACCAAAGGTCAAGTATTCCGGCCATAACTCTTCTTCACCAGCATGGCCACTATACAAGTTGAATGTTTGAATGTGCGTCGCCTATGGATATCCTGGAGACAGGGCCAAATTTTAAATTACCTCCGGTCACACCGTATCGATGTGATAGCCGTCACCGATTCCAGGATTCACGACAAGCAGCAGTTAATCCCCATGTTCGATGACTTTGAGAACTACGCATCTCTCTGTCGGCCAGCAGGTGGAGGGGGAGTTACTGTTCTGTTTCGAAAAACCTGGATCTCAAAGAACAGAGGATTCACTTAGACCCGGAGGGCAGCATGGTGGTCCTAGACGTGAATAGTGGTGAAAGTGGAGCTTTCATACTGGTGGCCGTATATGTCCCGACTGGGACATCGTGACTGGAGTTCTTTAAGCGTCAGGAGTCCTTCCTGGGAACGTCTCGCTCTTTACTGTTAGCGGGGGACTTGAATGGGATCTTGGGCGCACGTTGAGACTATGTAGGTGCATGTGATAGCAGAGGAGGGTGTAATAGCCTCAAAAATCTTATCAGCCAATTCCAACTAGCTGATGTATATCAACTAGATTTCCCAAGTGCACCACTGTGGATGTGGAGCAACCGCACTGGGTCTTCTAGATCGTATTTAGATAGATTTCTAATTAGTCAAAATGATAGGGAAACATTAAGCTGTCCACAAATGCACATGGTTGCCTATTCAGACTACAAATTAGTGACCTGCATAGTCAACCTTGATAGAACACATAAACAGGAACCCGGATACTGGAAGCTAAACATATCGCTCCCGACGCGTAAAGACTTCAGTAAACGGATTAGCACCTTAGTTAAACTCCAGTTGACGGGGACCATCGTAAACAACAGGTGGTGGAGCTCTCTCAAGAGAAAAATTAGAATGGAATCAAAAACCTTTGGCAAGGAAGTAGCTTTAGAGAAGAACAAAACTGAAAAGGAACTGGTAGTCAGAGTAGAAGAGGCACTTAGAAGTGACACTACAGCTGACGTGCTATCGGCGAGAACGGCACTAGACTAGTTATTCAACGTGAAACACGAAGGTTGTATTGTCAGAAGTAGAACACATCTTCTGAGAAACAAAGGAGCGAAAATTGTTAGCGGGCCCCGAGTGGCAGAGGCGAAAACTGGCAACAAATCCACAATTCGATCTTTGGAAAACCAAGACGGACGCATACTACTTGAATCCAAGCAGATGTGCACGATCTTCCAGCAGCACTTTGCACAACTGAACGGGAAGAGTGGTGTATCGAGTGGAGTAATGGACTTCAGTTCCTACCTCGACGCCCTACGGTGACTCTCGAACACGGATACGGAGAGCAGCGAAAGGCCGATCACAGCGGGCGAAACAGAAGACGTCCTAGGCCACTGTGGGAAACGCAAATCACCCGGTTTAGATGGTCTACCTATGAGTTTTACATAGGCATGCCAGACTTGTTCTCTGACCGCCTCGAAGCTGTCTACTGTAACTGGCAGGAGAACGGGAGAATTCCCAGTTCAGTAAGCGGGGGCGTAGTAACGTAGATCAGGAAAGATGAGAAAAAAGGGGATAACAATCAAATTCAGACCTATAACTGCTCAAAACAAAGTTTAAGATTTTGGGTAAGTTGTTAACAACGAGGCTGGCGCTTGTCGTCGAGAACCTGGTAGGGGAAGCGCAAACGTGTGCAATCCCGACCCGGTCCATACACGACAACCTCCACCTTATGTGATACATCCTAGAGAGGATAGGGTGTCAACCTGGCTACGGTGGGGCTCTGATCAATTTAGATCAATCTAAGGCATTTGATAGGGTCGACCATCAATACTTGGAAGCGGTTCTCAAAGCGGCCGGCTTCGGTCCCGTCTTCACAGGCTGGATCGCTACCATGCACAGCAACATCTCGACAGTCAAGGTGAATGGTTACCTATCGGAGCCATTCCAAATCATGCGTTCTATCTGTCAAGGTGCCCTCTCTCCTCCATTCTTTATGCGCTGACTCTCGAGCCACCACTGCGTAAGTTTGAGCTATTGCAGGGCATCCCAATGGAACCAGGACTGCGAAAAGCAGCGTTGGCCTATGCCGACGACTTGACCGTAATGGTGTCGAAAACTTCGGAAATCGGGGTGATCGTCAACTTATTACAGGAATAAGATCCGTTGACAGGAGCAAAGCTAAACCCGAACAAATCTGCCGCTTTGCAACTCGGCACATGGAGAGGCAAACCCATGCCGTCCGACAACGTTATTGGACGCTCGACAAAAACTGGAACAAGGTCACGGCGAAGATATTTGCACTCACTCGGTTGTGGACTGAGTGCAAACTCTCCTTAAAAGGTCGCGCGAAGGTGACGAACACTTACATAGCGTCCGTCATCTACTACCGCTTGACAGTCGTGCTTTGTCCCCGCAATCACCACACCAAAATGGAATGTCTACTTCAAGTTCCTCTGGAAGAAACAGGCTCCATTAGTGAGGAGATCTATCTGCTGCCAACACCCTTCTAACAGGCCTGGGCATGCCGTGGCTGATGATGCGCAAACACGCGCTGAGGCTACGGCATCTCCGGGTATTCCTGACCGGTGGACCGGTGTGGTTGTCGTTTGTGAGACGAGCACTTCCACAACTCGTCTCACTAACAGAGCTGCAGTCCTGCGTCAAGCGCAGACCGAAAATGGACGCCTTGAACTTCGAGTGCATTTAGGCGCTCACAGCCCTCTACCAAGCGGGAACGGCAATCAGCAGACACTCCACTTCGACATTCTATAGGGGATTAGTGGAGGATAAGTGCGGTGACGTTCTCGGGGAAATTCTAGGCATCGAGGAAGACGAACTGACTAGTCTATTCGGGAGAACTTTCCGTCCAGAACCTATGGATAACTTCCAGAGGTCTCTAGCCTGGCAGTGCCACCGAGGAGCTCTGCCAGTTCGAGACAAAATCTACAGGCACGGACGCCCTGGCAGAGATCCTGCCAAAACGACCCGTCCAAGATGCGAGCAGGACATCGAAACCGTTCTGCACGCAATTGTTCAGTGCCCATGGGTGACCGACCTGTGGAATTATGTCGAACAACTACTGTCACGTGTGGGACGCATCCAGTTGTCAGCCGAGTCCATCGCGAGGATCACCCCGCCGCCTTCATTTAAGAACGAAGGAGAGGCGGTTTTCCTCTGTCTGGTGGCTATGGCTAAAGAGGTAATATGGTCGACGAGGTTAAAAGGACTGAGGGCAAACACCTTTCTATCCGGACAACAACTCCCCCTTCTTTAAGTACCACTTCAGAAGGAAGGTGATAGTAGAGAGAGAGGTGCTACACCCCAATAAATTCGCTGAAAGGTGGGTAAATGTGGCGAAAATGGCCCGAGTAAATGGACATTCTCTGTATATAAACCTGTAGGTTGAGGAAGATAAACAGAGGGAAGACGGGAACATATACAAAACGTGTTCCTGGTGGCGAGGGTTGTTCTATCCATGGGGTGTAAAACAACCCTGCAGTAACGTTACCCCCCCCCCCCCATGGGGATTTCGATTGTTATTTTATTTTAATATATAGTTTTTTGTTATTTATTAATTTTAAATTTATATGATTTTTATGTAAAAACCCCGCCGTCTTGTAATGTCCCTTTTTTGTACGCCCCTGTGGCAAATAAGGAAATCTATCTATCGATCTATCTATCTGTCTGTCTGTCTATCTATCTATCTCTCTGTATATCTATAAATCTATCTAAACATCCATCCATACATACATATATACATCTCTTTATCTATTTTAGTGAATAAACGAACGTACATATGCACACACTCAGAGCAATGTACACACACATATATATATGTGTGTGTGTGTGTGTGTGTGTGTGTGTGTGTGCATATTTGTATATATGTATATATGTATTTATGTATGTATATATGTATATATGTATATATGTATGTATATATTTATGTATATATATGTGTGTATGTGTGTGTGTGTGCATGTGTGTATGTATGTATGTATTTATGTATGTATATATGTATGTATATATGTATGTATATATTTATGTCAGGTCACCAGTTGGTGCTACTGGTAACATGTATCCCAGTACAACCTGTCTCATGGTCGGGTCGTTGACGACTAAACTGGCAGCCCCACCAAGGTGAGGAGGGTGACTTTGGACATCCTGCAGGACTAAAAACAAAACCTGTCAAAGGACAAAGGAGTTCTTAAGAGTCAATGGCCATCCAAAATCACCGAGAGAGATGACCCCTTAGCCTTTGTCAAGGCAGAATTCTAGGAGAAGGAAAACTCTGATATAACACCTGCAACCATGATGGTATCCAATGATGTTGACTTGTTCTTCTTTTTGGTAAATATCATCTTGGTTAAGAGAGTGGGACTGGCTTTGTGCAGTGCCTTTGTTCACTATAAAAGCTTCACGGCACAGGCATTGCTTTATATCTGGAGATCTCTCTGCACTTGTCGTCACATGGTACCATGGGCCCAGCACTATGTGTCAATAATTGTCACAAGCGTAGTGTTTGTACCAGAGTTTTCAAGTCGCTGGCTGGACTAAAAAGTCACACTCGTTCAGCGCATCAGTAGGGGTTCTCCTACATGGATATAAAGTAGTGGCCGTACTCGAAAACGAGTTGGCAGCCACCATGTATTTATTTATGTATGTATTTATGTGTGTGTGCATGTTTGTATATATGTATGTATATGTATGTATGTATATATGTATATATATATGTATGTATGTATTATGTATGTATGTATTTGTGTATGTATATATATGTCTATGTATGAATGAATGCATGTATATATACATATGTGTAAGTATATGCCTAAGTCTGTACGTATATATGTACGTATATATATATATATATATATATATATATATATATATGATACGTTTACTAGTAACATATATGTGCGTGTACATGTTTGCATGTGTGCATGTGTATAAATAACATAGCTTTAAATACTGGTCTTTCCCCCACCGCACCCTCGCAATAAATGACGGGGACAAGAAAGGAAGTATTCACTTAAAACAATATATAATTAGTGATATATCTAACTATTTGTCGTCAGAAATAAAATGTATATTTAAAAACAATAAAGGGTGAACACAAAGTCTTACATTTAATGTTTATTTAAAATCCTCATTGAAAGATTATTTGCGACATGTGCAGCATGATGTTGTCATGCGCCTTCTCACTGCAGATGTGCCAAACATTTAATTTTAACGTTCCATTTTCATGCAAAATTTACTTTCAATTTTCCTTTTTCAGTCTTTCTAACTATCTACAGGCGTCGAATTAGCAGAGTCGTTAGAACGTCTAATACAGAATACTCTGTGGTATTCGTTCTGTCTCTCTACTCTCTGAGTTCAAATCCCGCCGAGGTCGACTTTGCCTTTCATCCTTTCGAGATAAATAAATTAAAAAAAGTACCAGTCTAGTACTGGAGTCAATTCTTCCTCTAATATCTCTTTCTTACTTTCTAACCCTTCGCTGGAAGAAATCTGCTGTACTCAGGTCCAGAGATGGGATGGGCAGGAGTTACGGGATCACGCCATACCATACCGTCTACATTTCCATATACTTTCTTCTTCTTCTTCTTCTTCTTCTTCTTCTTCTTCTTCTTCTTCTTCTTCTTCTTCTTCTTCTTCTTCTTCTTCTTCTTCTTCTTCTTCTTCTTCTTCTTCTTCTTCTTCTTCAGAGGGTTGTGAGCAGAGTCCTCAAACACTCCCTCCAGCGGGTCTTATCAGAATCAACCGTCTCCAACTGATCCGGCTGGAACCCCAATCGTGACCAGCCAATCTCATGGATGTTATCCAACCATCTTGCTCGGGGTCTACCCCTGGGTCTCTTACCAGTTTGTTTTGCCCGCAAAATCTCTTCAGCGATTCTTTACTGAGACATTCTAACCAGATGTCCATAGTATCGAAGCTGTGATCTCTCAATTTGTAGAAGTAGCGGCTATACCTGGAGTAACTCTCTCATCTCCGAGCTACACATTTTATCGAGTAATGTTACTCCAAAGACCCTTCGGAGGAACCACCTTTTGGCCGCTTGTATTCATGATCAGTCATTACCTACGATTCATGACCATAGGTAAGGGTTTGCACGAAAATCAAATTGAAGATAGTGAGTTTGGCTTTTACACCTCCGTCCCTTTATCTGATTACTGAATGCTGAAGCTGGCGTATTACTGCACCAGATTTTAGCAATACTTTCTTGTTTAATTAAATTATATAACGTTTGCAATAAAAATAATTGAAAGATAGAGAGTAGTGGCCTCTGTCTAGGCGATATATCTCAGCTGTGTTCCGCAGACAAGATGACGAATTCATTGCTGTGTAGTAAGTCAGTTGCATCCGCAACATCAGTCACTCAGAGTGCACCCTTAAGCAGGATTCACTCCGGATTTTGCGGAGAAAAACACCAGATGACTCGATGAAAACGAAGAGGTTCGTCAAGTCCCAATATTTGGCTATCTTCCTCTACTCTCCGTTAAGGGCGGCAGTTATTAGGTTTGTGGCCAAAGTCACCATATTAGCGACACACCTCCCCCAGAAAAGGGGTTAATATAGTTAAGGTCAGAGAGAGAGAGAGAGAGAGAGAGAGAGAGAGAGAGAGAGAGAGAGAGAGAGAGAAATAGAGAGTGACAGAGAGACAAAAAAGAATCTATCATGACGTTCAGACACTGCGTCTGGCAGGAAGGTTTCTTCTCCGCTGTAGCCAAGACAAATGTGATCGCATGGAGGACAAGATTGAAAAGACTTAATACATACACTTTCGTATTTGCCTAGACCATCATCATTTTATTGAAGTACTACTTCGAGAGAAATGATAATGATCATCATCCAGTTTTTTGATTATGCAGGACACAATTAAAAAAAATCGTCCCGCTCCATGAGTTTCTGTCAACCGGTCTCAATTGAGCCAGGCCAACTTAGCTTGATCCCGATAGACATCCTCCATCCAAGTCCTTTTTGTCTTTCTGGGCCTCTACTGTGCTCGTCATGGCCGTACCACCGCATGTGTCTCGCGTGAAGCACATCCTCGAGGTCGTTGATCAACAGTATTTTCAGGAGCTCAGTTGAGCTGAGAGCATCTTCAGGGGTCACACCGCACATGCAGCGGATCATAGCTCTGACATTTCTTCTGAGCCGATTCACTCAGTCGGATGACATGGTTCAGGTTTCACTGGCGTGGAGCAACACGCTTCTCACACAGGCGTTGTAAATTCGCCCCTTGGTGACTAATGGTTGCCAGCGTGTCTCGAGGATAGAGAGGAAAATGACCCGGATGAATGCTCAAAATGTGGTATTTAGGATGGCGGACAGCATTTGCACTTGGTATTCAGAGAAATCCTGAATCACTGTGGCTGCTTTATTTAATCTAGATGCTTCTTGCCCTATTTGGATGTCTTGTTCCACCTCATTTTTATATTTTTGTTTTTCGTGTCACTTTGTGTTCGAATATTTGATTCTGTGTAAATTCCAGCCGGTGGCTCTCGGTGCAAACAAATGAAAATGGACACAGTAAAATATATTTTATAACACACATAAAAATGGCGGTAGGTTCGCAGATTTAGTGGAATGGCGAACAATATAAATTGTAGTATTTAGTTACGTCTTTTTAAGTAACGTGCTCAAGTCCTACCACCGTCAACTTTGCCTTTAATCTTTCAGATGTCGGTACCAGTCTAACATTTTGTAGTCGATTATATAGGCTATAAATTTAAACGCGATGCCCCCCGCATAATCGTAAGACCAATGACAAACTAGTAAAGCGATAAAATGATAATGTTCTGAGTTGTACTTGTTTCGCAAGTGACTTGATCAGAGATCGTGTGTGCTAAACATCGTGGGAGAGCTATTTAAGTCTTCAACTGAAACAGGTAAAATAATAAACTTATAGTCTCAGTTGTTCTCAAAGACCTGGGTCACATTCTTCTTGTTGCAGCCCCGGCTTTTCTAAATTCCCTCCTATTTTGAATTGTTAACTAGTATTTTTTCACGCCGCTACCATGAGTGAAAGGCGGTGAATTGGCAGAGTCGTTAGAACGTCGCATAGAATGCTTTATGGCATTCTCTGGAAGAAATCTGCTGTACTCAGGCCTGGAGAGGGATGGGTTCCGTCAGGCCTAAAATACCCCAAGAAACGTCGTTTGTTTATACGGCGTCCCTACGATTCTATCAGGAGTTACATGACCATACATACATAGTCTCAGTAGTTCTCAGAGGCCTAGGTCACATTCTTCTCTTTGCAATCCCAACTTTTCTAAAATCCTCCCTATTTTGAATTATCTAATAATCTTTCACCCCGCTACGTTATTATCACGAGAGAGCTTTTCAGACCATAATAATTCTATACTCCCAGACTGGATTAACCCTTTCGTTGCTATATTTCAAATGTAAAACAAATACATTTCTCATGATTTTCAAATAATGTTGAAAGTAATAAAGAATTTGCAATGATTTAGTAATATAACTAACTTTCTCCTTAAGTAGGGGTTTGGAACATAATTTAACAAAAGTTCTTACATAGAATTATGACAGAAGGATATTTAAATGAATATACTCACTTTCAAATAAACAGGTTTGTGTAGTTGAACCAGCAGTGGTTTCAGGAGATTTGGTATCAAAATAATTAAGTCTGAAGCGTCATTTTATTTTTGTACATTGTTAATTCAGAATTTGTGAAGGCGCATGGCTTAGTGGTTAGAGCATTGGGCTTGTAATCAAAAGGTTGGGAGTTCAATTCTCAGACCGGGTGATGTGTTGTTTCCTTGAGCAAGACACTTTATTTCTTGTTGCTCCAGTTTACTCAGCTGTAGAAATGAGATGATAGGACTGGGTCCCTATCATTAAATCACCCAAGACACCTCCAACGAGATATACCTTGGAGGAGGCCAGCTAAACCTGCAGCTGGTGTGAGATGTCACACACACACATACACAATTCAGGATCACCATTATAGTTAGACATATTGGTATTTCACTTGATATATACACTATATACACTAGAGTTGGGTATATATTGGTATTTCACTTGATATATATATATAATATACACTAGAGTTGGCTATATATTGGTATTTCACTTGATATATACAATATACACTAGAGTTGGGTATATATTGGTATTCCACTTGATATATTCAATGTAGACTAGAGTTGGGTATATATATTGGTATTTC
>OZ024744.1:33828936-33851436 GCA_964016885.1 Eledone cirrhosa
TGAACCAAATAATCTTCCTTTTCCTGTTATTGTGGTTAGTTTTAGGGGGGGGGGGGGAGGTAAATAAGAAATTTTTTCTGTAAAACCGCTGTTCTTAAGGGCTTTATTATAATAAGGGGCGGCTTTATTAAAAATGTCTATAGACGAAGATAAGGTAGAAATCCTACGGCTAATGTTAGGAATAAGATTATTAAAAACTATAGGGGGATGGCAAGATTCTTTGTATATATACCTAAGATTTTCATTAGGTTTATGATAGGGTTTAAAAGAGGCAGTAAGTAGATCAAGATTAATATCAAGAAAGTTAGCATTAGTAAGGTTCGTATCTATAGTAATTTTAAGGTTAAGATTAGCAAAAGTATTGATTAAATCTTTACGGAATTTATCAAGGTTATGGCCGTTGGTGGTATGAGAAACTGCTAATCCGTCATCACGGTATAAACCGATATTATGGGACGGAAATTTCTCTTTGAGGGTGTGGAGAAGGAATAATCCTACTAAGTCACACACATCCGCACTGTCATATGAACCCATTGCAACATCAAAAGAGTTTTCAGGGTTTGACTTTTTAACCCAAATATTATCATTAGTAAAAAGTAAAGTTTTTCAATCCGGTTATCTATTTGTAAAGAATTAGCTAGTTCTTTAGCTTCTTTATTGATAGTATTGTAGGTATTATTATTAGTTAATTGATATTTATTGGTAATACTATTAGTTAAAAGTTGGTTATACAAAGTACTATTAACTTCAAAGAGGTTTTTAGTTTTATCAGAAAGAACGAAAGTGTTTGTAGAATTTCTAAAATTAGAAATATCATTAGAAAATTTAGTTTGAAAGTTATTATTGTACTTACGAAATTTGATATCACTAATTAGATTAACGAGGTCTAATTCGAAGTTGGCCATGTCTTATATATATATAAAGAATTAGTATATCTACCAACATATATATACAGATGCACACCTATGCTAGCAAATATATAGGTTTTGTCTTAGTAATTTTGTGGTTCAATGCAAGGGGATGCAGAACAATTATATGAAAGACGTAAAATAAGAAAATTATAAAAATTAACTTACTTACTAAAATTTCACTCCAACTAATTAGTTTCTGAAAGGGAATAAACATGGTTTCCGAATGGAACATGGAGAATACCTTTCGTCATCAGGAAGTCAATGCACAGCTAAGTTCCCAGGCTATGCGTGGACACAGGGAACTTATACAAAAATAATTCAGTGGATGGAAAAAAGCAAGCGAGGACTAAATTCCAGGACATTGAAAAAATCACTGCTCGGTGGCAAATTCAAAAAAATCAATCCCGTGACATCGAGGTTAATCAGTGAGGAGTGGAGTGTTAATAAGACAGTAGCCGGACTATTACTATGAACTATAGTAGTAGTTTTGGCAAATTTTTGCTCAACAAAATAATTTGGAGATAATTATAAAGAATTAGTATATCTACCAACATATATATAGCTGAGAATTGACTAAAGGTATTCTCCATGTTCCATTCGGAAACCATGTTTATTCCCTTTCAGAAACTAATTAGTTGGAGTGAAATTTTAGTAAGTAAGTTAATTTTTATAATTTTCTTATTATATATATATATATATATATATATATATATATATATATATATATACAATAAAGTATGCCCATAGAATCATTTGATAAGATATATACACCATCTCCTCTCCCAATCAGCATAATCAACCACACAAAAAACCAATTAAACCAGGCTATAAGATTAAAAGGCACCTATGAAGAAATAATAGATAAATAAACGACAGCCATCTATTCGCTATCAACAGCTATAGAATATTTACCCACCATTTCAATAGCACGTGGAAATCAATTAAATATATCGTCAACCATACACAATTAGGTATATAATTAAAGTTAGAAGAAAAAATGCATATAAACATACCAGGATTACGTTTCTACCCCTTGGGGTTTCATTCGCTTTTAGAAATATCCGATCAAGGATAAATTCACGAGCTTCGAAATCAGCAGGAAATAAACTCACTTGGACGAAGATTTTTCTTAAATGATCCCCGCCTGAAATGAATTCAAAATGGCTAAGAACTGTGACCTGGCAGTGGTCAAATCAGAAAGAATGTGATTGGTGCCTTACGGCGAGTGGGCTGGTTGCTAGAAAGCGCAGCCTAATATTGCCTAAATTTGCATCTCAACCTTATGGGAGATTATCAAATATAAAGGTTTACATATACACAAACTAGACAAATATATATATATATATATATATATATATATATATATATATATATATATATATATATATATATATATGGAGGAGGTTATAGTTCACTTGAAGCATTGTGTAATGAGGTATAAACGTTAGAATATGTGTAATAAGGCCAAGACAATGCAGGTGTGGACATAGAAAAAAGAATGCAATAGTGAAAGATATTGATGTGAATTCGTCTTTCACCTTGAATTTATTTAAATGTCCTTAATTTTCGAGATAATATCTCTTCTTCGGAGGGAAGTAAAGGTCTCAAACCAGCGTCTTTAAATCTATATATATATATATATATATATATATATATATATTAGAAAATATATAGCTTTCACCGTATTTTTTACTAAAGGAATTTTAGCCTGATAATGGGGTTTAGAACCCTCAGATAAATGGAAAAAGATGAGTATTGACGTACATGTACGTCAATGCTCATCTTTTTCCATTTATCTGAGGGTTCTAAACCCGATTATCAGGCTAAAATTCCTTTAGTCAAAAATACGGTGAGAGCTATATATTTTCTAATTTCAAACCAGCTCACTGTTTCTAAACATACTTACTTCATATATATATATATAACAAAGGAATAGTGGTAAGGAACCAGATGAACCATAACGCACCAGAGTACTCAATACTTAGGGTAGTAGAGTGGGAAATAGGAAAAAGTATGACCCCGACGGCAGAGCTCAAGCAGTTCCGACGGCTATTTCCGTCGAAACAAAAACAAAAACAAAAGCAACAATATACGCACACACATATACAACACACATCCCAACAACAACAGACACACAGACACAAACAACAATAACAACAACACACACACCAACAGCAATAACAACATAGCCAGAAACAACAACAGACACGCAGACACAAACAACAATAACAACAATAACAACACACACAACAACAATAACACACACGGAGACAACAACAACACACATCAACAACAGCACACATCAACAACAACAACACACACACATTCAATGCCTCTCACCACCACCACAATCTTAACAAACACACAGACACAGAAAACAAGTAATGACAGTAGCACAGAAATCATAGAAATAAGGGAAAGTAATAGGATTAAAAAGAGAAAGGAGACTAAGGACAAAGAGAATAACCAAGATGAACACACAGACACACAAAATAGGGTAGATAACAACAATGAGCCAGTGGAAAGAGACAAGAGTAATTGTGAGAGATATAGAAACAACCATGAGGCTGTTGGTGGAAATAGAAATAGAAACAACACAACTAACAATAACAATAGCACTAGTACACATAAAGCAGCAGCCTGGAACTCTACGTTTTATAATCCCTCCGATAAATCATTCGACCTGCGACGAGTCCACGCCACGACTTTACCATTTAACAAACGCACGCAATTGCCGTCGCAGGTCGATGAACAAACAGAAGCACAATTAAGTATAGCTAGATCCGAACTTAGAAATATTATAGAACAGTATAGCAAGAAGCATAATAGAATGGAGGCCCAGCAACTGGGAGAAAAATCTGCAAATGGCTTGCGTAAGCTCATGCAGCGCTCACGTAATGGAGAGATAGCATGCTTTCCAACAGACAAGTCTGGCAGAATGTCGGTTGACAGCCTGCCAAACTACATCCAGGCAATGCAAACCCACATCACTAATACAAGAGAGGTAACACCACAGGAGCATGCGGATAGAGAAAAAGCCCTCAATGCCCATATGGTGATGTGGACGAATATAATGCAGCCCAACAAAAGGACTGCCAACAACTTCCAGGCCTGGAACAATGACGGGCCGGCGTTGTATGGGCTTCGAAAAGACCATAAAACGGGCTGTGACCCTGTCGCGGGACCACCAACACGGCCAGTCTGTGGAGCTAACATTGCTAGTAACTACAGACTGTCCTACTTCCTCTCCCTGATCATACGCCCCATCACTGAAATGTCCCCGGATGTATGTGACAGCACGGAGGACCTCCTCAGCAGAATCGGCGTGAGTAACCGATCTGGAGACCTAACAAACTGCATAATAGGCAGTATGGATGTTGTGTCCCTGTATCCATCTATTGACGTGGATTTTGCTGTGGAGAAATGCGTAGAAATGATCAGTGAGAGCAAGGTTGAGTTCCGTGGGATTGATACCAGTGAGCTGGGACTTCTACTTAAGCTTACCTATAGTAATAATTACCTAGACACATATGACCTTAGCAACCTGTGCCCTACAAGACCAGCAAGAGGCAGACCACCTACCATTACCTCAATGGCCAAGAAAACCCACACAGATAGATGGAACGGGTGGACCAGAGCCATACGGACACCCGAAAACCACGATGAACTGAAGAAAATGATTGCACATGCGGTAGGGGCCAGCATAAAACTAACCCTTAAGGAACATATGTTCAAATTTAATAGAAAAACATATGCCCAAGAGGAAGGAGCAGCCATTGGTGTTAGCATTGCAGGCGACATAGCTAACTTATTCGTGGTATGGTGGGACAGTAGACTTAAACTTAAACTTAAAGAACAATTAGAAGACCCCTTAACCCTGATAATGTACTCCCGCTACGTAGATGATATAAACATCGTAGTTAAGACACCCCCACTAGAGAACAGTCAGGAACTAGAGAAAAACACAATGGAAAGCATCCAGCAAATAGCAAACTCCATCCACCAGAGCATTAGAGTTACTATAGACTACCCAATTAAACACCCCAACCATCGATTACCTGTACTAGACACAGAGCTCTGGTTAGATACCATTAACAACAAAAAACAAATCCTCCATCCCCATTATGCCAAACCCATGACTTCCAAACATCTGATCCACCGAAACTCGGCCGTTTCGGACCATACCAAAATCAACATACTGATTGCGGATTTGGTACGGGTGATGAGAAATGTGTCCCGCATGTGCAACCCCGAAGAACTAGAGAGACACATACAACACTTCATCCACCGTATGCAGTTCTCTGGCTACAATCAGAGAGATAAAATAAGAGTGTATAGAGGAGCCAGAACCAAATGGGAAAAAATGGTAAATAATGACATAAATGGGACCTGCCCCTTGTATAGGAGCAAATTTTGGAATAGAATAGAAAGAACTAGGAACAAGGCTAATAGAATAAACTCATGGTATGATAGCAATAAATACCAGAGTGTTATGTTCATCGATACAACCCCTAGAGGTGAATTAGCTTACAAATTTAGAAGGGCCCTAAATAAACATAAACTCAATATTAAGATAGTAGAAAGACCAGGTACCTCCGTAAAAACACTTATTAGCAAGACATACCCTTTTCTAAGACCCTCATGTATAGATAAGAAATGTATAACCTGTAAAATAAGCCCCAATATTAACTGTAAAACTAGAAATGTAGTGTATAGCATAAGATGTACTGAAGGACAATGTAGAGACAAAAATATAGTGTACATAGGTGAGACAGCTCGTAGTGTAGGGGAACGGATAAATGAACACTGGCGAGACCTTCAAGATAATAAAGAATCATCTGTGCTCTACCAACATGCTAAGATAGAACACAAGAGTAAATTAGAGAACATAGAAATAAAAATAGAATCTACACACAGAAAAGACGCAATGTTTAGACAAATTACAGAGGCAATAAACATAAAAGAATTACAACCAAAATTAAATAGAAAATATGAGTGGAACAGCAACATCACAACTTACAATTAAGGACAAAATGAAAACACACACACATAGAACAAACAACCAACCAGTAACATGTAAATAAACAAATAAATAAATGAACATAAACACACACAGACACCCGGATGTGGCGCATGCGCAGACTGAGCACACAACACACACACAGAAACAAAATGGCGTAGGACAGAACAAAGGAGAGGCAGAGAAACAATGAAAGGAATCCCCAGTCACTGAAGAGGTCACAGAGTGTGTGACGAAAGAACTATGACTATATATAAACAACTATCTGGTTGTGGAACCAACCAACCAACCAGAAATTTATAAATTTATTATAAATTTATTATAATAAATTGAAGTGAAAGCAACTGGTGCGTGTGTTTCTTATTGGCAACATGACCCTCCCAAAGTATAACAATATATATGTATATATATATATATATATATATATATATATATATATATATATATATATATATATATATATATATATATATATATATATAATAGCTGCGGGTTTAACCCTGCGATGGACTGGCGTCCTCTCCAGGAGGGAGTCTTGTACTCTCAGTCGCTACACGCCATGAAACCGGGATAAGCACCGGCCAAATGAACCTTCTGGCTTAAGACAGACTTTAGACTTTATATATATATATATATGTGTGTGTGTGCGCACGTGTGTATGTGTTTAATATAGAAATGAATTCTACAGAACTAGAACTGTTTCATTCGATGGAAATCATCAGGAAAGCCTGATTATTTATATATCAAACATTATGTACTCTATATATTGAGTACCTTACTTACTGTGGTTACCCCCGCTTGAAGCCGGGACACACACACACAACACACACACACACACACACACACACACACACACACACACACACACACACACACACACACACACACACACACACACACACACACACACACACACACACACACACACCTATATACATGTGTATATATATATACACAAACACACACAACACACTCAATATATATATGTCTTAGTTTCTAACTTTATGTTTTCATTGTTAGGACTGAGTCATAACATTTCTTTTAGGCGTGTTTGACGATGCGTATACATTCGTCTTCTTTATTTCAGTATATATTTCATTGTAGCTTTCACACTAGATCCCAGGTAATACATTAAAATAT
Source organism: Eledone cirrhosa (assembly GCA_964016885.1). Classification (NCBI taxonomy): domain Eukaryota; kingdom Metazoa; phylum Mollusca; class Cephalopoda; order Octopoda; family Eledonidae; genus Eledone; species Eledone cirrhosa. Next base: position 33,836,008 of record OZ024744.1, read on the forward strand.
ATAAGACAGTGGATGAGAAAGTTATGGCCCTTAAGCATATCAGATTACAGAAAGATAAAAAATCAAGGTTTTATTGTTAATTTATAAATATGTTTTCTGCAGGGTTTGGGAGTAACGTTACTTGATAAAGTGTGTTGTTTGGAGATCAGAGAGCCACTCCAGGTTGAGCTGCTACTTCTCCGAATTGAGAGATCACAGCTCTGATACTATGGACATGTGGTTAGAATGTCACAAGAGATCAGAGAGTCACTCCAGGTAGAGCTGCTACATCTCCGAATTGAGAGATCACAGCTCTGATACTATGGACATGTGGTTAGAATGTCACAAGAGATCAGAGAGACACTCCAGGTTGAGCTGCTACTTCTCCGAATTGAGAGATCACAGCTCTGATACTATGGACATGTGGTTAGAATATCTCAGGAAATCAGAGAGTCACTCCAGGTTGAGCTGCTACTTCTCTGAATTGAGAGATCACAGCTCTAATACTATGGACATGTGGTTAGAATGTCACAAGAGATCAGAGAGTCACTCCAGGTTGAGCTGCTACTTCTCTGAATTGAGAGATAACAGCTCTAATACTATGGACATGTGGTTAGAATGTCACAAGAGATCAGAGAGTCACTCCAGGTAGAGCTGCTACATCTCCGAATTGAGAGATCACAGCTCTGATACTATGGACATGTGGTTAGAATGTCACAAGAGATCAGAGAGTCACTCCTGGTAGAGCTGCTACTTCTCCGAATTGAGAGATCACAGCTCTGATACTATGGACATGTGGTTAGAATGTCACAAGAGATCAGAGAGTCACTCCAGGTAGAGCTGCTACTTCTTTGAATTGAGAGATTACAGATCCGATACTATGGACATGTGGTTAGAATGTCACAAGAGATCAGAGAGTCACTCCAGGTAGAGCTGCTACTTCTCCGAATTGAGAGATCACAGATCCGATACTATGGACATGTGGTTAGAATGTCTCAGGAGATCAGAGAGTCACTCAAGGTAGAGCTGCTTCTTCTCCGAATTGAGAGATCACAGATCCGATACTATGGACATGTGGTTAGAATTTCACAAGAGATCAGAGAGTCACTCCAGGTAGAGCTGCTACTTCTCCGAATTGAGAGATCACAGCTCCGATACTATGGACATGTGGTTAGAATGTCACAAGAGATCAGAGAGTCACTCCAGGTTGAGCTGCTACTTCTCCGAATTGAGAGATCACAGATCCGATACTATGGACATGTGGTTAGAATGTCACAAGAGATCAGAGAGTCACTCCAGGTAGAGCTGCTACTTCTCCGAATTGAGAGATCACAGATCCGATACTATGGACATGTGGTTAGAATGTCACAAGAGATCAGAGAGTCACTCCAGGTTGAGCTGCTACTTCTCCGAATTGAGAGATCACAGATCCGATACTATGGATATGTGGTTAGAATGTCACAAGAGATCAGAGAGTCACTCCAGGTAGAGCTGCTACTTCTCCGAATAGAGAGATCACAGATCCGATACTATGGACATGTGGTTAGAATGTCACAAGAGATCAGAGAGCCACTCCAGGTTGAGCTGTTACATCTCCGAATTGAGAGATCACAGCTCTGATACTATGGACATGTGGTTAGAATGTCACAAGAGATCAGAGAGCCACTCCAGGTTGAGCTGCTACATCTCCGAATTGAGAGATCACAGCTCTGATACTATGGACATGTGGTTAGAATGTCACAAGAGATCAGAGAGTCACTCCTGGTAGAGCTGCTACTTCTCCGAATTGAGAGATCACAGCTCTGATACTATGGACATGTGGTTAGAATGTCACAAGAGATCAGAGAGTCACTCCAGGTAGAGCTGCTACTTCTCCGAATTGAGAGATCACAGCTCCGATACTATGGACATGTGGTTAGAATGTCACAAGAGATCAGAGAGTCACTCCAGGTAGAGCTGCTACTTCTCCGAATTAAGAGATCACAGATCCGATACTATGGACATGTGGTTAGAATGTCTCAGGAGATCAGAGAGTCACTCAAGGTAGAGCTGCTTCTTCTCCGAATTGAGAGATCACAGATCCGATACTATGGACATGTGGTTAGAATTTCACAAGAGATCAGAGAGTTACTCCAGGTAGAGCTGCTACTTCTCCTAATTGAGAGATCACAGCACCGATTCTATGGACATGTGGTTAGAATGTCACAAGAGATCAGAGAGTCACTCCAGGTTGAGCTGCTACTTCTCCGAATTGAGAGATCACAGATCCGATACTATGGACATGTGGTTAGAATGTCACAGGAGATCAGAGAGTCACTCCAGGTAGAGCTGCTACTTCTCCGAATTGAGAGATCACAGATCCGATACTATGGACATGTGGTTAGAATGTCACAAGAGATCAGAGAGTCACTCCAGGTTGAGCTGCTACTTCTCCGAATTGAGAGATCACAGATCCGATACTATGGATATGTGGTTAGAATGTCACAAGAGATCAGAGAGTCACTCCAGGTAGAGCTGCTACTTCTCCGAATTGAGAGATCACAGATCCGATACTATGGGCATGTGGTTAGAATGTCACAAGAGATCAGAGAGTCACTCCAGGTTGAGCTGCTACTTCTCCGAATTGAGAGATCACAGATCCGATACTATGGACATGTGGTTAGAATGTCACAAGAGATCAGAGAGTCACTCCAGGTAGAGCTGCTACTTCTCCGAATTGAGAGATCACAGATCCGATACTATGGACATGTGGTTAGAATGTCACAAGAGATCAGAGAGTCACTCCAGGTTGAGCTGCTACTTCTCCGAATTGAGAGATCACAGATCCGATACTATGGACATGTGGTTAGAATGTCACAACAGATCAGAGAGTCACTCCAGGTAGAGCTGCTACTTCTCCGAATTGAGAGATCACAGATCCGATACTATGGACATGTGGTCAGAATGTCACAAGAGATCAGAGAGTCACTACAGGTTGAGCTGCTACTTCTCCGAATTGAGAGATCACAGCTCTGATACTATGGTCATGTGGTTAGAATGTCTCAGGAGATCAGAGAGTCACTCCAGGTAGAGCTGCTACTTCTCCGAATTGAGAGATCACAGCTCCGATACTATGGACATGTGGTTAGAATATCACAAGAGATCAGAGAGTCACTCCAGGTTGAGCTGCTACTTCTCCGAATTGAGAGATCACAGATCCGATACTATGGACATGTGGTTAGAATGTCTCAGGAGATCAGAGAGTCACTCCAGGTAGAGCTGCTACTTCTTCGAATTGAGAGATCACAGCTCTGATACTATGTACACGTGGTTAGAATGTCTCAGGAAATCAGAGAGTCACTCCAGGTTGAGCTGCTACTTCTCCGAATTGAGAGATCACAGCTCCGATACTATGAACATGTGGTTAGAATGTCACAAGAGATCAGAGAGTCACTCCAGGTTGAGCTGCTACTTCTCCGAATTGAGAGATCACAGATCCGATACTATGGACATGTGGTTAGAATGTCTCAGGAGATCAGAGAGTCACTCCAGGTAGAGCTGCTACTTCTTCGAATTGAGAGATCACAGCTCTGATACTATGGACACGTGGTTAGAATGTCTCAGGAAATCAGAGAGTCACTCCAGGTTGAGCTGCTACTTCTCCGAATTGAGAGATCACAGCTCCGATACTATGGACATGTGGTTAGAATGTCACAAGAGATCAGAGAGTCACTCCATGTTGAGCTGCCACTTCTCCGAATTGAGAGATCACAGATCCGATACTATGGACATGTGGTTAGAATGTCTCAGGAGATCAGAGAGTCACTCCAGGTAGAGCTGCTACTTCTTCGAATTGAGAGATCACAGCTCTGATACTATGTACACGTGGTTAGAATGTCTCAGGAAATCAGAGAGTCACTCCAGGTTGAGCTGCTACTTCTCCGAATTGAGAGATCACAGCTCCGATACTATGAACATGTGGTTAGAATGTCACAAGAGATCAGAGAGTCACTCCAGGTTGAGCTGCTACTTCTTCAAATTGAGAGATCACAGATCCGATACTATGGACATGTGGTTAGAATGTCACAAGAGATCAGAGAGTCACTCCAGCTGAGCTGCTACTTCTCCGAATTGAGAGATCACAGCTCCGATACTATGGACATGTGGTTAGAATGTCCCAGGAGATCAGAGAGTCACTCCAGGTGGAGCTGCTACTTCTCTGAATTGAGATATCATAGATCCGATACTATGGACATGTGGTTAGAATGTCTCAGGAGATCAGAGAGTCACTCCAGGTAGAGCTGCTACTTCTCCGAATTGAGAGATCACAGCTCCGATACTATGGACATGTGGTTAGAATGTCTCAGGAAATCAGAGATTCACTCCAGGTAGAGCTGCTACTTCTCCAAATTGAGAGATCACAGCTGTGATACTATGGACATGTGGTTAGAATGTCTCAGGAAATCAGAGAGTCACTCCAGGTTGAGCAGCTACTTCTCCGAATTGAGTGATCACAGCTTTGATACTATGGACATGTAGTTAGAATGTCTCTGGAGATCAGAGAATCACTTCAGGTAGAGCTGCTAATTCCCCGAATTGAGTGATCACAGCTCTGATACTATGGACATGTGGTTAGAATGTCTCAGGAGATCAGAGAGTCACTCCAGGTAGAGCTGCTACTACTCTGCATTGAGAGATCACAGCTCTGATACTATGGACATGTGGTTAGAATGTCTCAGGAGATCAAAGAGTCACTCCATGTAGAGCTGTTACTTCTTCGAATTGAGAGATCACAGCTCTGATACTATGGACATGTGGTTAGAATGTCGCATAAAAAAATCGCTAGACGGATTCTACAGCCAAAATCAACTTGTAGGAGTCCCAGGGGTAGACCCCGTTAAAGATGGTTGGATAACACCCATGAGCTTGGCTGGTCACGCTTTGGGATCCAGCTGGATCAGTTGAAGATGGTTGCTTTTGACAGGACCCGCTGAAAGGAGTGTTTAAGGGCACTGCCCTCATGACCCTCTCAGGAATAAGTGAGCGAAGCAGAAGTTTGTGCAGTGCTTTTGTTTGTGTGTGAGAGAGAATGTATGTGTATGTGTGTGTGCGTGCATGTGTGTATGTGAGTGTATGTTTCAGTGCGTGGAGAGTGAGAAGGAGTAGGACAGAAAGAGAGAGAGTGTGTGTGTGTGTGTGTGTGTGTGTGTGTGTGTGTGTGTGTGTGTGTGTGTGTGTGTGTGTGTGTGTGTGTGTGTGTGTGTGTGTGTGTGTGTGTGTGTGTGTGTGTGTGTGTGTGTGTGTGTGTGTGTGTGTGTGTGTGTGCGTGCGTGTGTGTGAGTGTATGGAGAGAGAGAGAGAGAGAGAGAGAGAGAGAGAGAGAGAGATAGAGAGAGAGAGAGAGTGAGAGAGAGTGGGTGAGAAAGAGTGAGAGAGAGAGTATTAAACTGCAGATACAGGTTGTGAAAGAAGTTTATCATCTAAATAATTACTAAAACAAATAATTGTTTCTACTTTTGGCACAAGACCAGTAATTCCCCCAGTACATTACTGGTACTTTATTTTATCGACCCCGTAAGGATGAGAGGCAAAGTTGACCTCAGCGGGATTGGAACTCACAAATTTCTAACACAAATAATAGACACAAGGTCAGAAATATTTGACGAAGGTTTGGATTTCCTTGATTATATCAATCCCCATTGTTTGACCGATACTTATTTTATCTAACATTATCCTCATGTTCCCGCTACTCAGAGGTTCTCGAACGCGTTGGGCCACCGCACCTCTCACGGCCACGTGATACCCTCAGCGCTCCCTCCAACCCTATTTCCAGAGTGACCCGCCTACATGTAAATTGTAAATAATATATAATAGACAAAATATACTATTTATAGTATATATAAATATATATAAATGTTCGGTGAATCCATACGTACATATATATATATATGTGTGCATGTATGTATATATATACATACTACTGTACGTCTGTATACATATATGTATGTACGTGTACATACTTATATATATATTTTTTATTTTGCTATATTTATATATAATACTAGCTGAATGACTTGGCGTTGCCCGGGTTATTGCTGTTCTTATTCAGATCAGTAAACAATAAATATGAAGATTTTTTTTCTCATAACTATTTAAGAACACCTATATTTTATAAACAAAAATATCAAAATTGTAATGATAATAGAATTTAGAAATGAAGATCTCAAACTACAGGATTAACTCTGAGATTTGTTAATTGAAATAACAAAAGTTAGTTTGACTGGAAACTGAATTCTCTTCAATTCAAATGGAACATCTGTAGGTATGAGAGGAATTTTGGGAATAAAGACATTTTTGTTCAATATTGTAAACAAGTAAGTATCAACATCCAAAAGAAATATATATTAATGTCTATTTTTTGTATGCAGTGTAAATTAACCAAATATAAGCAAATGTATTAACTGCTAATTTAGCGGTAAATGTGTACTTATATATACCTTGCAACTGCCTCAATAATTATTAGATAGATAGCGTTCTATGTATGAGAATATAAATATAAACGAACGGACACTCATACACTCACACAAACATACACCTATAAAAACACACACACAGACATACATTCATACAAACACATACAGAGTTTCACCCCCAGCGTTTCGTTATGTCAGTCGTCACAGAAATGTATGTATACTCACACATACATACACTCTCACATACACTCTCACACATATACTTGTTAGTCGTCAAATATGTATATGTAGATGTGTGTGTGTGTGTGTGTGTGTTTAATTTTCTGTGTATCTGATTACATATTTACGTGAAGTGTGTGTGTATGTAGCTTACTAAGGCCTAACGTACGTAACGAACACGCAAACACACAGACACATACGTACTCACAGACGCATACATACTCATAGGCACATACACACTCAAAGACGCATACATACTCACATACAAAATGCGACGTCGTCGTCATCGCGTTATAAAATATCCGTTTACTTTGTTGTCTATAGTAGATAATTGTAGATAAAGTGTTATATTGTTTTAATCCAAATGACAATAAAAATTGCATGTTGTTAATTCCGGGCTCTAATACTATTACCTGGTAAAATTTGATTTTATTTGGTCGAGCCGTTTGAGAATCGATAAGGAAAAGACAGACAGACAAAGAATTTTATAAATATAGAGATGTAACATTTGATATTTATTATACTATTATATCATATATATATACAATAGCATAATATTATAAATAATAAATTCATACATCCCCCACCGCCTCCTTAGTCCCCAACATCCTCCTGGATCTTCTCAACGCCCCAAGGGAGCGGTAGCGCCCATTTTGAGAACCTCTGCCGTAACTGGTGCAGTCAGTCGTTGAGGTGCCACTCAAGACGTTTTGACAGCCATCAATCGACACTGGTTTCATAGACGGAACGGTCGTGAAGTTTAGTCTTATCCAGTCTTTCATGTTGTCAGGACAGGATTTGTATTATAACTATCATTTCAACACCATAATCTAGTGTTTGATTATGCAGGACTCAATTAATTCATAAGTAGGGCTGGGTCCTGTCTGACAGCGCTCCTTGGCCTCCTGCTCCTTATGTTTCTGTTTGTCGGTCTAACTTGGGTCAGGCCAAGCCTAGCTTCATCCTAACAGACATCCTCCATCCAAGTCGTTTTTTATCTTCATGGGCCTCTACTGCATCCTGAATCGACATTCATCACTTTGCTGATCCAGCCCTCACTGTGCTCGACATGACCTTACCAGCGCATGCGTCTCGTGTGAAACACATCCTTGAGGTCAACGATCAGTAGTCTTTTCAGGAGCTCAGTTGATTTGGTATCATCCTCAGTGGTTACACTGCACATCATAGCCCTGTCATTACTTCTGAGTCGAAAATATAAATAAAAATCTATAACTACTTGATGTCAAGTTCATTGGCGACGAATTGTCTGATATTTACTTCAGACTAGAAAATAAGAATAGATCATATCTCTATCTATTACCTACGTCTTCCATTTATTTTAATGCGTTAGCCGGTTGCTGGCTCTGTGTTTGTAATGTGTGTGTATAAGTTGTGTATGTGTGTGTTACTATATCTATGTTTTTGCGTATATAGGTATGCATGCATCTCTTTCTCTCTCTCTCTCTCTCTATATATATATATATATATATAGAGAGAGAGAGAGAGGGGGGGGAAAGAGATGCATGCATACCTATATACATGCATACATATATATATATGTAATATATTTGTGTATGTGCATGTATATATATATATATATATATATATATAACGAAGGAAATGTGGTAAGGAACCAGGTGGACCATAACGCACCAAAGTATTCAATACTTGGGGTAATAGAGTGGGTAATAGGAACCAGTAAGACCCCGACGGCTGAGCTCAAACCGTTTCGACGGCTAATTCTGGACTAAAAAATTTTAGTCCAGAATTAGCCGTCGAAACGGTTTGAGCTCAGCCGTCGGGGTCTTACTGGTTCCTATATATATATATATATATATATATATATATATATATATATATATATATATATATATATATATACATATGTATTTATGTATATATATATATATATATTGCTATACTTGGGGAGGGTCATATTGTTGTAATAATATTGCTAGAATTAATAACAGAACACACTCACTCTATATTTATATATTTCGATATGTCTCATATGAAATAATACAGCCAATTTTCCACGCAATACTTTTAGTTAGCACCCCGAACGCAAATTGGGAATATAATCACTTATTTCCTAATGTTTGTTGAGTGCGTTGGAATTTTGCCGGAGTATCGCTAAAAAGCTTTCTCCGATATTGTATTTATATATTTATATATATATTTATATATATATGTATGTATATATATATATGTATATATATATATGTATATATATATATATATATATATATATATATATATATATATATATATATATATTATGGAATACGGTTGGCTTCTTGCTACAATACTTTCTATACCTTTCATATATATATATAAGATAACAAGTTATCGTTATAGGTAATCCAGTTAGAGGTTGTGAGTACTCCGTGTCGTGGATAGTTTTAACGTACGGCTTTGTTTGACTCAACAAGATGTTTCCATAGTTAGACAGCGAGTTCGCGGGAATTCCTATGTAGGTTATACTTAGAGTAATAATAGTGAAAGAATGAAGAGTAACATGGTTGGCTGTACAACAAGGGGCTTTATTTCAGGTATTATACCTGAAATAAAGCCCCTTGTTGCACAGCCAACCATGTTACTCTTCATTCTTTCACTATATATATATATACATATATATATATATATATATATATATATATATATATATATATATATATATATATATATATATATAAAATCATATATATATATATATATATATATATGTGGGTATGGATGAATTTATATATATGTATGTGTGTGTGTGTGTGTGTGTGTGTGTGTGTGTGTGTGTGTGTGTGTGTGTGCGTGTGTGTAAGTGTGTGTAGGTATGTGTATAGGTGTGTGCAGTTATATTTTGCACTCGACCGTGTCGAATTCTGGTGTCAGTCTGACGATTAGTGGATGTGTCTCATGATCCGCTACCAGACTAAAGGATCGATGTCCTGTAGCCATTGCCATACAGTGAGCTGTGCACGTGGATAATTAATATACTTAGATCACGGTTGTTCCTTCCTGCCCACAACGTTGTGAAACACGTGACATCCTATCACTTCCACGAAGGAAGTCAGCCTTTGTCAAAATAATTACCTGTTCTTATTCTTTCTATTATTTCAGAGGTGTCGATGTCACTGGAAATACACATATCTTTTTATCACCTTGAGTCTCTCACTCCTTCATCAGATACCCCCTGTACCAGTTGTGCTAACTGTGAAGGCGCCTGGCTTAGTGGTGAGAGTGTTGGATTCACAATTGGGAAGTTGCAAATTCAGTTCTTAGAACGGGTGATGCGTTGTGTCCTTGGACAAGACACTTTATTTCACGTTGCTTTTTCTGCCAGAATTTGTGAACGGTAGATACTATCACCAGAAGATAATATCACCGGTTTATAGTATCCATTGCTGATACTATCAGCAACAGAAAGACGAATGGAAAAATTGTTTCCTTGGTCCGATTTGACGATGTCCACCTCACTCGGCAAGCGAATGAAGGCTGGCATCATGTCGAGTGCTAATTCTAATAGAGAAATGTTTTCTACATCACTCATTTAAGGGCGGCACTAACTTTAAAGCCAACAAAGCGACATCGTACGCCGTAAACTTCAGAAAAACGCATTTCTGGACTTTAATTTTTTCAAAATGTAGGTTTTTGAAATGTTTAAGTTCTCATATTATTTCAAATCTCATCATGGCGGTGGATTGGCAGTATCGGTAGAGGGTTGGACACCATGCTTTGACGCATAGAGTTACAGTCCTTGCCATTCTGAGTTCAAATCCCGCCGAGGTTAACTTTGCCTTTCATCCTTATTGGGTCGATAAAATAAAGTACCAGTAATGAACTGGAATTATTGCTGGCCTTGTGCCAAAAGTAGAAACAATTATTTCAAATCTCATTTTACAAACGTTTGTTTATAAATTAAATGTTTTCTTTACTCTGTCATTCTTCTCGAAAGTTTCTGTTTACTACTGACCGAAGCGTAGACGTTGGTGTCGCATTAGATATTTTGGAGAGAGAGAATATCAACATGAAAGAGTTATTTTTAGTCATATAGGAACACACAATAGCATCTGATATTTCATATGATTGTCCATAATGAAGTACCAAAAATGTCGCACTTCGCTGACCTGGTCATTGAAACAATCATCCTTTTAGTGCATATATGTCAGTGACTGCAGTGCAATTGTGTCTGTGACTAGGTCACAAAAGTGAAACAAAATTTCTGACATGGCACAATGCACAATAGAAACTGGTATTAACGAAACATAAGCGACTTTTGAATATAACAGTTTCTGGTGTATGTACTCAAATGGTTCAAATGACTCCCCCATGACGTTATTGTTGTATATATATATATATATTGTATATATATATTGTATATATATATATATATATATATTGTATATATATATATATATATATATATATATATATATATATATATATATATATATATATATATATATATATATATATATATATGTATATATTGTATATATATATTTATATTTATATACATACATATTCACATATGTATATGCTGAATTAAGCATATCATTTGTTAATTTCCACAAGAACAACTCACACACCCACTTCTTTTTGTTCTCAATTTGTTTTGAAAATGCTGATAAATATGTATGAATATATATATATATATACATATACATATATATGTGTGTGTGTGTGTGTGTGTGTGTGTGTGGGTGTGTGTACATACATACACATATTGTTTGGTTAAATGTCTCTGCACTCGTTCTTTCCGCTTCAGCTGTCTGACAGTAAGAGTTATGACAATAGACATTATACAAATCAATGATTAATCATCTATGTGGTCCTTGTGCCTACAAAACACAGCAGTCAAATATTCCTCAAATAACATACTACTACAGCGGTTGCAAGTTAAGGGTCTCGCAATCCCCGGTGGTCCCGGAACCCACAGCCTCAGCGGTTTCCAACCTATACCCAACCCCTAAAGATCACTACCGCCGAGTTCCTCAGCTAGGTTCATTGACCCCCTGGCCGTCCCTAAGCATACCACCACAGTGGATCCCAACCTGACCTTTCTGAATTATTTGTGGTCCGAAAGCTAAGCTCAAAATTTCATTCACTTTGTTAAATATATGATATACACACTCTATTGCGTTTTCATTCCTCTCTACATGTTAACCTCACCATATTTGTGAGAGGAATATTGATTCAACCTGCTACAAATAGTAGCCAAACGAACCTTGCATGACACCTTCCAATTGGTATAAAAGAAATCGGTACATTGGATAATGCAATCTTAAGAATATGTTGCCTCTGAATTAAAGACGGTTTTCAGTCAGGCATAAATGATAAAAATAGTATAAATTATTCAAAGTAAAAGGAGAATTTGTTGTAGTGAGGTTAAGGATTTGCTTCGAATTTGTTGAATGGGACATGGTACACAACTTTAATTCTCAATTTATTCAAAGTTTATTAACTTAAAGACACTGTCTAATAACAGTCCCACCCCACCTCGCGCAGCAATTTAAGAGAAAGGGACATAGAATAATCTGTGTTTTCTACTCAACTTTGTAACCCAAACTAAGATTCTATCCAACCGCCATTTTACACAAAGTTTGTCATCTCTTCATCATTTCCATACTTGAACTGGTTTAGAATTTTCTTTTTCTTTTATTATTTTTTTTTATTTTGGGAACTTCTGTAAATTGTTACTATAATGAGTGCTTTAATGTAATTAATTGTTATTAATGAAACCTTTTATAAACTCTGATGATTCCGGTCCCGAATTAAAATCTATGGGTTATAATTATAAAAATATAACCCAGATGTTAAAATTCTATGCCGGCAGAAACATTTGTTAGTTTGATATGCTTTGAATCTTCGATGTTTCTGAAATTTATGTATGTATGTATATATATATATATATATATATATATATATATATATATATATATATATATATATATATATATATATATATATATATATATATATATATATATATATGTAGAGGTTATGTTTAATTTGTTGGGATACAACGAGCAAAATATTTTTATAACTGATATAAAGCACTCAACAAATTATTGGAGTAAATATACAATATATTAACAAATGGGAACTATATTTATAAAACCATATTTATTTCATTATACATATTTCAAGGGCCACCAAGGCAAACTATGGTGCGCTTTCATCAAATAAAATGTAATATAAGTTAGTTTTATAAATAAATATTGACATACCCCGAAAAAATGCAACCATTCTGGTTGGAATCTCCTGGATAGTCAAATATTCAGTGAAATATTCCAGGAGATTCCAACCAGAATGGTTGCATTTTTTCAGGGTATGTCAATATTTATTTATAAAACTAACCTATATTATATTTTATCTGATGAAAGCGCACCATAGTTTGCCTTAGTGGCCCTTGAAATATGTATAATGAAATAAATATGGTTTTATAAATATAGTTTCCATTTGTTAATATATATATATATATATATATATATATATATATATATATATAGGAAAAAGGTATGACCCCGACGGCAGAGCTCAAGCCGTTTCGACGGCTATTTCCAGAAATAGCCGTCGAAACGGCTTGAGCTCTGCCGTCGGGGTCATACTTTTTCCTATTTCCCACTCTACTACCCTAAGTATTGAGTACTCTGGTGCGTCCATCTGGTTCCTTACCACAATTCCTTTGTTATATATATATATATATATATATATATATATATATATATATACAATATGTTGAAAAGGTAACACACCAGAGAGAGATATACAGTGCGCTATCAATAAAACACTGCCCTTAAACACGCTGTGACTTTTCTCTCCCACGTGTAGCTGGACAGTCACTTTTAAAATTCTCTTAGTGTTGTCTGAAATGTATAGCCTTACACACGCTGATGAACTGAGGCTAACCCATTTCTTTCAACAAATTACTGGTGAAACATATCTTTTGATTAGTATCTTTGGATTTGTACGTGTGTTACATAGTTATAGAGGTATTTATTTACGCTTTAATTTATATTTTTAATTATCGTGTCTATAGTCTGCCTTTCATAGGTTATAGATTCCATACACTGTTGGTTTTTTTCCCTGTTTTATTGATAGCGCACTGTATATCTCTCTCTGGTGTGTTACCTTTTCAACATATTGTATTTTAAGGAGCTTAGGATTTCTTCTCCTTTGAGCACATTATTTACAGGGAATAGCGAGGGCCTATGCCTCCGTTAATCTATCGTTATATATATATATATATATATATATATATATATATATATATATATATATATATATATATATATATATATATATATATATATATACTAGCTGCAGTACCCGGTAATGCCCGCCGGGAAAGGTGGGGTTATTCGCAGTTCAAAGAGTGTGCCTGAAAATGGTAGCGACCCTGGGTGCTCATACTGAATTTTCAATAGCAACCTTTGTTAGGTGTGTTTATGGCAGATAAATTTTTTGAGTGGAACTATCAATAGCTGTTGAAGTCATAACATAAGTCCTTCTTCCATCTAGCTTTTTTCGTTCAGAGTGAATAAGCCGGGGAAGTTTGAGCTTGAAGAGTATCGAACTTATTCAACAAACTTATATTATATAAGAATAGCAAACTTACTGCCTTATCGCTCAAGAACAAATACAGAACATTTGAGGAAGTCATAGCAATTATTGAAGAAATTATAACCGAGTGAACATAATCAGGTACTGTTCTAGCACCCTACATATCACCGTTTGTAAAGCTCTTCGAATGACTGAGCAATTCAATAAAACCATCCCGTTTTTCCCCTATAGCAGACATAACCCGAGAAAACACACCATAATAAGTCGGATAAACAATCAGAAGTATTGGCCCTAAAGAGGGCCTTGTACCGTTCACTGTTGCAAAGTGTCAATAATGGGGGAGAAGTTACATCTTCTTAATTCGTGTTAATCTTCCCATGATCCGACACCTCGAAACATCGACAAAATAAACTCTACTCTCAAAAACCGTATGTTACAATTAACGTGCCGGGATAACGAATATTCGTCAACATACGATTTAGGTTTTATTCTTCGGACTAATCTCATGGTAAGCCAACTTCCATGTCATTGATGATCACACTTTTTTGTAACTTATCACCGATTCCTGCAGTTGACCTTAATGTGACCTAAGCGTGTGCACGTGTTCCGAATCCATATCAGTGGATGAGTTATATATATATATATAACCAAAAGTTAAACAAGGTTCATTGATTAATCAATGAATATATGACTGCCAAGACTGGAATTGAACCATCAGCACAGTTGAGGTATGTCACACATCAATTTATATATTTTATCTGATGAGGACGTACTGAAAAAACAACACAGTACCTCCGAAATATATATAATAAAATATATTTTGATTACGTTGAATTGAATGTCTATATTTATTAATATTTTGAATTAATATTATATATATATATATATATATATATATATATATATATATATATATATATATATATATATATATATATATATATATATATATAAATTATTAAAAAAATAATGAATAAACAAAGAAACAGTTCCTTATATTAAAAAAAATTCATTATTTTACGATCGTTTCTAGGATATATATGTGTTAGAGTTGGTATGCATATTCTATAGATCTATGTACAATATTTATACAAACTATCAGAGGGAATATACATACCTACACATATATATGCTGTCTTCAGAAATAATTGTTTCTACTTTTGGCACAAGGCCATCAATTATCCAGTGCATTACTGGTACTTTATTTTATCGACCC
>OZ024744.1:33856436-33858936 GCA_964016885.1 Eledone cirrhosa
CATACATACATACATACATACATACATACATACACACACACACACACACATACATACATACATACATACATACATACATCAATGTGCGTGCACGTGTGTGTGTATGTATATGTGTGTGTGTCATCAATACGTTTCTTTTGTCTAATCTGTGTAGATATATGCTTGTGACAGTCGTTTCATTGTGTTTGTGAATAGACTGTGTAGTTTATTTTCTAACAAACACCTAAAAGGCAACAACAACTACAACAACAAGAACAACAACTGCAACCATTAAAACAACTACAACAAAAACAAAATTCTTGAAGGTTCACAACAAAAGCAAAAACCGAATTCCCAAGATATTTTCACCGAAAAAGTCTTTTGTCATTTCGACAAATTAGTGAATTGAATAGCTACAACAAATGTTCTGTTACAGTCAACATATACACAAAAGTGGTTATAGTGAAATGACAGTCCTTCAAAACGTTGATTTATGAGAGGAAAGAAATAAGTTCATTCGGTGCAAAACTGATGCAATGCCTTATTATGAGCTTGTCAATAAAAATTACGCATATTTTATGAAATACCCTGCCGTGTTCCACAACCCCACACCCTTCTCTCTCTCTCTCTCTCTCTCTCTCTCTCTCTCTCTCTCTCTCTCTCTCTCTCTCTCCCTCTCTCTCACTCACTCTCTCTCTCTCTCTCTCTCTCTCTCTCTCTCTCTCTCTCTCTCTCTCACTCTCTCTCTCTCTCTCTCTCTCTCTCTCTCTCTCTCTCTCTCTCTCTCTCTCTCTCTCTCTCTCTCTCTCTCTCTCTCTCTTTCTCTCTCTCTCTCTCTCTCTCGTCTCACACTCTACATCTTCTATTCCAGTCCCTCTCTCTTTATTTCTCCATTTCTTTCTCTGATTCAGTCATCGTTTCTCATACGTATATATATTTTTCATTTTTATAAATGTATATACAAATGTACAGACATACTAATGTACATACATACATATATACATACATGAATATACATACATACATACATACATACATACATACATACATACATACATACATACATACATACATACATACATACATATACGAACGCATGTGCGGACGTACGTCAAGGTGTATGTATAGATGTGTATGCAGGCATGTATATATGTGTGTATATGTTTATATATGCATATATGTTTATATATATATACATATATATATATATATATATATATATATATATATATATATATATATATATATGTGTGTGTGTGTGTGTGTGTGTGTGTGTGTGTGTGTGTGTGTGTGTGTGTGTGTGTGTGTGTGTGTGTATATATGTTATATATATATATATATATATATATATAAGAAAAGTTATTCCGGGTTGAATCGGAGGTAACCACAATACATAACAGAGTCAGGGAATTAATACATAGCAGAGTATAAAAGTTTTAATATAGAAGAGCTTCTACAGGACTAGAACTGTTTCATTCGCTCCCTGATATATATGTATACAGATGTACAGTATATGTATACAGACATACAGTAGTATGTATATACATAGATGCACACATATATATATGTACGTATGGGTTTACCGAACAAAATGGCAACGATGGTTGCCGAACACTACGGCTAATAACACCGTGTAACAAAACAAAAAGTGTTTCTCTGTTCCTGGCTCGTAATCACTTTTTTTTGTTGCTTAGGTCCCAAATAAATAAAAAGTGCTATTAAACAGTTAAAAGTTTGGGTTTGTAAAAATTCTAAGCTATTCACTAGAATTATTTGTATGCTGGATTTTACGTTGTATGCAAGTTTAATTTGCTTATGTTAAATCATTTTTTGTATATGTTTCAGGTTAAATTAAAATTATAAAATAAAGAGTAATACCTAAAGAAAATTATAAAAGTGCAATAAAATATAAAATTGTTAAAAAGTGGATTAAAGAGATTTATTGATACTGGATTTTCGCACCCTGAATAAAGGGTAAGTTGTGTTTTAAGCATTCGTCTCCAGGATGAAGCAGTGGAACTTGGTCAAGGAGGAAGTGCAGGTGACAAGTCAGAGAAGTCGACACGAACCTTTCTCGGGCTTTTACACTCTTAAGGATGGCCTCTGCTTCTGCTATGACGTGCCTGGACTGTTTGACGTTATTGGGGTGCCGTTTGTGCCCAAGGTGTGGCGGCTATTTATAAACAGCTCCACCACAAGTTTGAAGGCTGTCCTCCTCCACAATGGAAACAAGTTCCCGACACTGCCCCTAGCTCATTCAGTCTGCCTGAAGGAAGATTACTACAGTGTGAAAGTCCTCTTGGAAGCTCTGCAATACAACCAGTACAATTGGGAAATCATTGGAGACTTCAAGATGGTGGCTTTCCTGCTTGGACTCCAAGGAGGCTTTATCAAATTCCAATGCTTCCTCTGCCTTTGGGACAGCAGAGCCACCTCTGACCACTACAAAAGAAAGAACTGGGAGCAGCGAACAGAATTTGTAGTTGCGACCCGGAACGTCATGTGGGAGCCACTGGTTGAT
>OZ024744.1:33873936-33881436 GCA_964016885.1 Eledone cirrhosa
TGGAATTTGGGTAATACAATATACTACTGTTTCGTATTTATAATTGTATATAGATTATATATATATATATATATATATAGAGAGAGAGAGGGGGGGGGGGGGGGACAAACATTAACCTTCCTTAATAGGCTGGGGGTCTAAACTGCCGATTAAATTTTAGCATCAGCCTTGGATTTTAAATGTGAAATAACCATAGTCAGTATCATCTTTTTCAGCTCCAAAGGACGTCATCTGAAACGTAACAATGTACTGCATAACATTACTTCTGAAGTGTAGCTTCGTTAGTAGGGTCTATAAGCAGTATATGGATAAAAGCTGGAGTGTCCTCTATCAGTGGAAGTCTGACCTTTCCTCCTAAGCAACGCATGCCAAGTGTAATATCCATGCTACCAATCGCGATCCTTTCTATAATTCTTCAATGGATCATATGAAAACACACCTCTTAGCCAGTTTATTCTACCTTGAAGAGACGTTTGTGCTCGTCGAATTTGCATCGCAACTGTCATTGCCTCTTGGTGATTTTCATATTGAACCTCTGTTTGTTGCGATATTCTTTTCTCGTGCCTTAATCTTTCTGTTTCCTGTCTCAGGTTCTCATTTGAATTAGGTCAATAATAACATGACAATATCCTCAAAAAGCTATTATTAGATTAATTTCAAATAGTATCAATTTTTTTCTGTGTTCTGTAAAATCAAAGACTGGTGTAAAACGACTTGATAAAAGCTAACACAATATTGTTAAACATTCAACTGATACTTTATCTATAGTTTAAGCCGATTCTAGACTTTTGTGGGACGTCATTTTCTCTCTCTCTCTCTCTCTCTCTCTCTCTCTCTCTCTCTCTCTCTCTCTCTCTCTCTCTCTCTCTCTCTCTCTCTCTCTCTGCCTAAATATATAACACTTTCATTGTATATCTTTGTCTGTATAACAGCCTCTCTCTCTGTCTGCCTTTCCCTCTGTGCCACTCTCTCTTTGGATGTGTGTGTGTGTGTGTTCCTTATGTCGGTCGACACAGAAATGTATGTATACTAACACACACATACACTCATACACATATACTTGTCAGTCGTCACATATGTATATGTATGTGTAAATGTGTGTGTGTTTAATTCTCTGTGTATCTGATTAAATATTTACGTGTAGATGTGTGTGTATGTAACTTATTAAGGCCTAACGTACGTAACGAACACAGAAACACACACACACTCACAGACACATACACACTCATATACAAAATGTGACGTCGTTGTTGTCGTCGTCGTCGTCGCCGTCGTCGCCGTCGTCGTGTTATAAAATATCCGTTGACTATACACACACACACACACACACAAACACACACATTACAGTCTCACCTCATACTGTAAACCAGACATCACATCCAATACAGTCGTTTTCTCTTTTATCCATCTTCTCTTAACTGTTCTCCCGGATGAAACCGGGTACGTCATCTAGTATTTCATAAAACTGTTGTTGTTGTTTTTTAAAGAAGGTCCTCCTATTTTCAATAATGTCAGTTTGACGGATTAAAGAAGTAAAAAAGAAAAAAATATTCTTTAAATATACATCCGTGCTGTTTCTATTTTTAATTTTTTTCCATAACCTATTTTGTATAGAACCTTACTCCCTTTCCAAATATATACATATATAATATAGAAATGGCTTCTAAATTACTAGAACTGTTTCGAAGCTATTTCTACATTAAATATTGTATATACTCTATGTGTTGAGTACGATACTTACTGGGGTTTCTCCCGATTGTATATATATATATATATATATATATATATATATATATAGTAATAATAAATTTGAAGACTAAAATCCAAAGAGGGCTCGATAAGGATAAATATATATCAAATATATAAGAACTGTAGAGCAAATATCAATAAGAACCGTAGGGCAAATATTTATTAACATAAAAGATTAAAGTTTAACCGAAGAATCGCTGCTTTCACCCTTAACGGGATCTTCTGAA
The DNA here is from genome assembly GCA_964016885.1 of Eledone cirrhosa. Taxonomy (NCBI): domain Eukaryota; kingdom Metazoa; phylum Mollusca; class Cephalopoda; order Octopoda; family Eledonidae; genus Eledone; species Eledone cirrhosa. The sequence continues at coordinate 33,875,913 of OZ024744.1, forward strand.
ATAATGTGGGGCTGTAATTATACCATAACGGATAGTACGAACTATACGTGGATATTTTACGTCTTGATGTGGTAGCTAAGTATATGTTATGTTTATACCATTACTTATTTGTATAGGTAAGTATATTTTACCTGTATGTTTTGTGAAGGTACGTATACTTTCTCGTACGTATATTTGCTTGTATATGTTATGGCGTATATAATATATTATATATTCTGGTACATGTGCATTTGGTTCTGTGTATACGTGAGTTTTGCGTCTGTGTGAGTATGCGGGTTCGTACATATGCAGGGTGTGTGTATTTGTGTACTTTGTGGTTTGGTTGACGTACGTCTGCGAACATACGTGTTTTACATGTAGGTATGTGTGTGCGCGTGTTATATACGTATTTATTTATATACGTTCATTTAATTATATGTATACACGCGTACACACACACATGTATATATATTTATTTTATTAAAATAACAGATTAAAGTTTAAGCAAAGAATCGCTGCTTTCACCCTTAACGGGATCTTCTGAAACTAAAAAAGTCAATCTGTGAACGCAGAAGCAAATATTTCAAAAAATGTTGCAACTGAAGGAAGACATGTATATATTTAATTTCGATTACCTCTGTATTTTATTTACTTTATTCTTAACTCTGAAACCGAGAATCATTCGGTTTCCTAAATAGAATTTTAGTCTACGACTTCAGTTATACCATTTACGTGGTTTTGTCTTTGCGTGTAATTGTTCTCACCATTCTGCGTAATGACGTATTATCTTCGTTTTTTCCGTTAATTGCCAGAGAATGTCTCCATGAATGTCTCCACCTAATAGAATATTAGTCTACGACTTAATTTATAACATAAACGTGGTTTTGTCTTTGCGCGTAATTGTTTTCTCCGCTCCAAATAATGACGTATTATCTTCGTATTTTTTCGTTCTTTGCCGGGCAACGTTTTCACGAACCAACGTATCGTCTTCCTGTCTTCCTTCGGTTGCAATTTTTTTTAAATATTCACTTCTGCGTTCACAGATTGACTTTTTCAGTTTCAGAAGATCCCGTTAAGGGTGAAAGCAGCGATTCTTTGCTTAAACTTTAATCTGTTATTTTAATATATATATATATATATATATATATATATATATATATATATATATATATATATATATATATATATATATATATATATATATATATATATATATATATTTATTAAAATAACAGATTAAAGTTTAAGCAAAGAATCGCTGCTTTCACCCTTAACGGGATCTTCTGAAACTAAAAAAGTCAATCTGTGAACGCAGAAGTGAATATTTAAAATATATATATATATATATATATATATATATATATATATATATATATATATATATATATATATATGTTGTTATACTTTGGGGAGTCATGTTGCCAATAAAAACACACGCACCTGTTGGTTTCACTTCAATTTATTATAAATTCCGGTTGGTTGGTTCAATAATCAGATAGAATGGTGGTGGTTGTGGTGTTGGTGTTGATGTTGGAGGTGTGGTGGTGGTGGTGTTGCTAGTGGTTGTGGTTGTGGTGGTGATGGTGGTGTGGTTGTGGTGGTGATGATGATGTCGATGTTGTTGGTGGTGGTAGTGTGGTGGTGGTGTTGGTGGTGGTGCTGGTGCTGGTGTTCGTAGTGTGGTGGTTGTGGTGGAAGTGGTGGTGGGGTTGTTGTTGTTGGTGATGGTGGTGGTGGTGGTGATTATTGAGGGTCATGGTGGTGTTGCTAGTGTGGTGGTGGTGACATTGGTGGTGGTGGTGGTGATGGTGGTAGTGGTGGTGGTGGTGGGGACTGAGGGTGGTTGTGTTGGTTTTGTAATGTATTTTTGATATAATGCTTACTTTGTGTATCAAGTTTATTAGGTCAGGGAATCTAGGACAGTCGATAATGAGTTGACCTAAAAATTTCAGCGTTGTTGCTATATCGGTCGGTCGGTGGCTCCTATCTATTCACAGATCCCGGTTTAGTTTCTTCGAAATTCCAAATATGTCATTGACCCTTGTCACAGTCGAGGTGTTACCAAAGTTGATTGATGTTGTTTGATTGGATCATCACAAGAATGGTTCTTCCTCAATTGTATTGGGTAGCAATTTAATAGAGCGAATAATATTTATCGCTGGCGAAATAAACTGACTCAGAGATTTAAGTTAATGAAATATTGTCGTTAATATAGTCCCCCTCCCACCTCTCTCCCTCACTCTCTCTCTCTACTTAGTATTGTAAGTGTATTTTTTCATCTCCCCAACCAATCCAAGTCATAGATTACCTTCAAGAGTGTCAGTCCAGTCTCAGCAAGTTCAATAACATCAACTGCCACGCACAACGTCTTTCTTTCAATGTCCTAATACATTCACTAAATCTCCTCTAATCTCCAACATATTAGGTATCTAATACATAGACCATGTCACAAACGAGCAGCTTCGCAAAATAATCCAGTATATTCTACACCCTTCCTCTATGAAAATGTTCTCCCAGCAGTGAAATCCCCCGATAACTGAGATATTATACCTACATAACATAGTCCAGAGGCCTTACAAAGACCAAGCTATAAGGAATTGTGGAGGTGGGGCGTAGAAAGAGTTGTGAACAAAGAGAAAGGGAGACACTGGATCTAGTAATCAACCAAGACGGATGGAGAAGACGGTTACGCAGTATGTTACAACGGTGCCCCTATCATTCCATGAGGAGTTAAGGGCCTAATCTCTTACACACGGGTAGCCAGTGCCGTTGATTTTTTTCAGATGCCGATGCCTAAATGATGTTCATTTGCGGCCGGTTGGCCGTTTACTTTTCTTAGAATCGTGGCTTCATAAACCACTGATCTTCTGTTGCATTCCTATTATTGGAGGCATTCTTCTTTTTTTCTTATATGAGCATCCTAGGCGGTCCTCTGGTATTCTTTTGTGGTTATTTTACATCTCATCGACGGGCCGCAAGAGTAACTAACCTTCACCGACAGACTGCTAAATATATTACTGTACCTATGGTGAGGTAGGAAGCACTTATCTATTAGCTGCAACAATGTTCTACCTGTTGGTCTTCACTGCTAGGGAGTAGCGTGGTGTGAACCAGATAATTTTTCTATTTCTATTTTTAGTTTTACTTTGGTTGTTACTATTTGGCATATATGTATTCCTCTCTTTGAAGACGTGTGTGTGTGTGTGTGTGTGTGTGTCTTTTATTATTATATATACATGGTACGTAAGGTAGTTGAGGACATACTTTTTTTTTGGTTATTGCTGCATTTTACTAAACTTTTTATCATCTTTTTTCCGAACACAATAATGGCAGACACTCAGTTTATTCAAGAAATGAAAAGACATGCTGTAATTGTGGCTTTAAAAGCTGAGCATAGCGATTTAGTGATATATCTATTTTTAAAAGTTGCCAGATATTTCATCTACAAAGTTCATAAGAATTTATAGACTGAAGATGGAAACGTATCAGCAGTATCAGAATGTAAAAAGCATTCCTAACGCTCTGACATCATCAGAACACCTGAATTTATCCAGCAAGTTCGGCAGACCATTGATGACAATCCCAGAAAATCTATGAGGTCACTTGCAAAATATTTCCATATGTCAGAAGGAACAATCAGAAATGTTGCCCACGAAGACATCAGATATAATTCTTATGTGATGAGGAAATGTCAATTTATGTCAGAAAAAAACAAACAAAAGAAAATCGCTTAATCAGATCTAAAAGGATCTTAAACAAACTTAAAAATCCAGCAGAAGATGTTGAGATTTGGTTTTTCTCAGACGAAAAAAACTTTGACCAAGATCAGAAATTTAACAAAAGAAATGACAGATGATTATGTGCAGACCCTTCTGAAGTTCCAACAGTTATGCACACAAAATGTCCTGCAACTGTCATATTTTGGGGTTTGTCAGCAATGAAGGACATGTGATGCCTCCTCACTTATTTCCACAATGCCTCAGAGTTAACTCTGCTGCCTACATTAAGGTCCTGGAAAGTTGTTAAGCCCTGGATAGACAGTATACGTAATTGAAGGCCTTATGTGCTTCAGAAAGACACTGCACCATAGCACAAGGCTAAAGTAATGTAGAAATAGATGGCTGAAAATGTTCATGATTACATAATCCCTAACATTTTACCTCCTAACTCCCCAGATCTCAACCCATTGGATTACTACGTGTGGAGTATTGTTGAGGGAGAGGTCAATGAACACCCCCATAACACCAAAGGTTCTTTGAAAGCTGCCATAGTCAGAGTAATGTCCAATATAAATCAGGATCATTTAATTCGAGCATGTAGACGATTTCGATCTCGCATAGAAGCAATTATTGAAGGTGGCTTTATTGAATAGAATTATAACAAAGATGATTTACTTTTATACTTATAGCCTTTTTTAATAATTAAGTTATTATCTATTATTATATATCTGTTTTTCTATAAACAGAGATCCGTCCTCAAATACCTTACTCACCTTATGTATATATATATATATATATATATATATATATATATATATATATATATATATATATATATATATATATATATATATATATATATCTTTTATTCGTGATATTTGTCATTCACATAATTTCTGGTTCTCCACTTCCTCATTTCTCATTTATTTGTTTTCATTAAATAGTGTCTGTGGGTCGACGAATTGGCAGAGTCATTAGAACGTCATCTAGAACGCCTTGTGGTATTTGTTTCGACTCTCTGCTTTGATTTCAAACCCCAAGTCGAGACCCACTTTTTAACTTTCGTCTTTTCGAGGTCGATAAAAAAATGTACCAGTCTAGTACTAGCTTCGATTCTTCTACTATATCTCTTTCTCATATATCTCTTTCATTCTCTCTCCTTCTCTGGAAGAATAGGTTGTATTCAGACCTGGAAAGAGAATGGGCTCTGCTAGGTTTAAAATACCGAAGACACGTCCTATGTGGGATGCATTGCGATATCTAATTCAGCTCAATGTGATCTGAAATTAAATTATTTTTCTTTTTGCCGAGTGTTGTATAGTAACACATGGTATCCGCAATGGAAAGACCAATAGAAATACTACTTCCTCTGTCGTCAGACTTGAAGATCGGCTCCTTTCTTTTTGAAGATATTTTATTCTCAAACGTATTTATGTGAGAACATTTCAAAGGTTTCTCATCCGTTTGATATTTATGAGGGTGTTGAGTTGGCAGAATTGGTTAAGCTTTGTACATTTTAAGTTAAAATCTGTCGAGGTCAACCTTGGCTTTCATTCTTCCGGGTTCCATAAAATAAAGTACCAGTCAACTGCTGGTGTTGATTTAATCAACCTTTCCTCCAAATTTGCTGGCCTTGTGAATAAATTAGGAGTCATAGTTATTTAATTCTTTTACTGTTTTCAGTCACTTCCTGCTGACATGCTGAGGGTAGGGCCTTAGAAACCAATATTTTTGTTAATAATATCTATATCTTCTGTCAATTTACTAAATAATTGTTTCTACTATTGGCACAAGGCCAGCAATTATCCCAGTGCATTACTGGTACT
>OZ024744.1:33886436-33893936 GCA_964016885.1 Eledone cirrhosa
TCAGTATGCAGGCTGGAGCACTCGACGAAGTGCGCAGGTTGGTTTGGTTACTCCGCAGTAATGTAAAATAAAATAAAATAAATAAGTCAAATGTTTAAAATTTAGCTTCATTTATTACTGCTATATATATTTCGGTGACAGCCATCTTTGGCTGTGACTTCTTCAGGCAGTCCGAATTAGTGTGGTAGAGACAAGAACATATGTTGTTGAGGTGTATAACTTTATCAATACTTTGATATGCCCAGTTCCTGGTTGGGTTATTTCACTGAGGAACTGGAATCATATGAATTCAAACAAACGAATTTCAGTGTCAAAGGGCTTCTTCTCCTCTCATTGGTCAGTTGTTAGAACATTCCTCAGTCAAAAGTCTATAGAAATTCGTTCTGAGGCAAGCAATCTGTAGTCTTGTTCTTGTTATTGTTATGTACATCTGACCTCAATTCTTGTGTTGGTAGTGTTGTTATTGTTGGAGTTAGCTCAAAAAAATTGATAAAGTGGTAGAAGGAATAAGGTGGTAAAGGAACAAAATAACAAAAAAATGTGGTTGGGGGGTTCTTCCATGTATTTGAAGAAATATAAGGCAATAAAATTAAGAAAACAGAAAATAAATAATTTTTTTCTACTTTAGGCACAAGGCCAGCAATTACCCAGTGCATTACTGGTACTTTATTTTATCGACCCCGTAAGGATGAAAGGCAAAGTCAACCTCGGCGGGATTTGAACTCAGATCGTAAAGGGACGTAACTATGCTAGAAAGCATAGTTACGACCCTCTACCGATACTGCCAATCCACCGCCCTCAGAAAACAGAAAATAAATAATAAACAGAGAATAAAGAATAAATGAAAAATTTATGAAAAAGTAATGAAAATGAATATGGAGAAGTGAAAAATAAAATGAAGATTCAAATAAAGTAAGATAAAGTGTGTGTGTGCTATAACCAATCTCAAGGTCAGAAATATGTTGGATAGATTGGTATGAGGAAACAAGATGTTAAAATAATAAAAGAATAAGATAATCAAATAAAATGTGTTTGTGTTATAACCAATCTCAACTTAGAAATAAATATAAGGTGATAAAGTGAATATAACAGAAAACAAATAACAAATTAATAAAGAGAAATCAAGATTGAAAAATTGAAAAATTGAAAAATCAAAAATCAAGTAAATTAAAATGTGTTTGTGTTATAAAGATGTTGGCCAAATTATAATGGCTGTATCCGAATCAATCTCTAGGCTATCATGGGGTCTTCTCAGCCTGGGTTGGTCCCTATGGCTTGAGGGGAGTTCTTAACCTAGGGTGTTGTTATTGCTCATATATCTTGAGGGAGGTCTGGCCGAGAGGAGTCTACATGTTCTGGAGAAGTCCCTATAGCTTGATGGGAGTTCACATCTTCTTGAGGAAGGTCCCAGCTCTGAGGTGTCTGCATGTCCCGAAGAAGTCGGTTCTGAGGTTTATCAGGCCGCTTCCACCTCTTAGTATCTCGAGGGTCTCGTTCAGGCATAGTTTGCATATACAAGATCACCCTTTATCGGGTGGTACTTTCCTGATTATGTACCAGGCCAGAGAGTACGGGGTCCTGTCCAGCTTAAGCTTCCAGATCAGGTCGGAGAGAGCCGTGCTTTTCCTTTTGGCCTCCTTATTGAAGAAATGGCGATGGTTGTACCAGCGGTCTTTAAAGCTCGTTAAAACCCCCAACTCCGAACACCTCTACATAGGAGCCACATCAACGAGCTTTAAAGACCGCTAGTACAATTGTTGCTGTTGTTGTTCTTGTTGTCATTATTGTTGTTGTTGTTGTCGTTGTCGTTGTCGTTGTCGTTGTCGTTGTCGTTGTTGTTGTTGTTGTTCTGGTTGGTGTTGTTTATATTTTGCATGTTATTGGTGTTTGTGTTAGTGTTGATGTTACAATCAACGTCCGACATCGTGTTTTCAAAACTGACGACATTTTCGATGTCTTTCAATGATAGATAGATAGATATGTTTCTTTATTAGCCACAGGGGCACAAAAGAAGGGGACAAATACAAAGGGGGAAGTTTACATACAATAAAAACGTGTAAAATGTTATCACAAATGCAATTTAAAAAATTAGTCGATTTTCAAAAATAGGGGGAGACAGTTCATAGAGTTGGCCAGTTCGTCTTCCACCATGCCTAGGGCTTCGCCGAGGGCGTCGTCGCATCTGCTAACCACCAGCCCTCTATAGAATGACGAGGTGGATTCTCCACTGACAGCCTGATAGATAGATAGATAAATTTCTATTTATTTTCCACGAGGGCACAATAGAAGGGGACATTTACACAGTGGGGGAGTTTACATAAATCGAGCAAAGAAAAAAGGAATAACAATAATAATATAACAATAAAAAGTCCTCAAAAGGGAGGGGGCGTGTTGGGGATTGCACATACCCCCGAAAAGTGTGCAACTCTTTTCGCGGGGGAAGCCCAGAGAGGAGGCGCTCCCCCTTTCCTCTTCACTTCTTCACCTACAGAACAATGTAGAGAGAAGGCCCATTTACACGGGCCATTCTCGCTTCTTTCACCCACCTTTCATAAAACTGTCTGGGACCAAGCACTTCTCTCTCCATCCTGATTCTTCTTCCGAAGTGGTATCGGAAGAAGTAAACCAGGTGATGGCCGGAGAGAAAGTCACCCGACCTCAGACCTTTCAGGCGCGTCCACCACACAACCTCTTTCATCATGGCTATTACGCACAGAAAGACCGCCTCTGCTTCATTTCTGAAGGGAGGAGGCGGCTTGATGTTCACCACAGACTCGGCGGTTAATCGAATCGGCGCCACACGCGACAGCAGTCGTTCGACGTAGCCCCACAGATCGGCAACGCCCGGGCAGTGTACCAGTGCATGCGCAACGGTTTCCTCGTCGCGCACGCATCTGGGACAGATCTTTTTCGCGGGATCCCTGCCCGGGCGCCCGTGTCTGTAGAGCTTTTCTCGAACAGGCAGAGCCCCCCGGTAACACTGCCAGGCTAGGGACCTCTGGAAGTTGTCCATGGGTCCCGGGCCGAAAGTTCTACCGAACAGGCTGGCCAGTTCGTCCTCCTCCATGCCTAGCGACTCTCCAAGGGTGTCGTCGCCCCTGCTAGCCACCAACCCTCTATAGAATGTCGAGGTGGATTCTCCACTGACAGTCGGGTCCGCTTGCCAGATAGCCGTGAGCGCCTGGGCACACTCGGTGTGCCAGTTGTCCAGTTTTCTCGGTCTTTGCTTCACCCAGGATTGCAGTTCGGTGAGCGAGACGAGCTGTGGGAAGGCTCGCCTCACAAACGGGGTCCACACCGGCTGACCGTTGAGGAATACCTGTAGATGCCGTAGCCTCAATGCGTGCCTACGCATCAACAGCCACGGCATACCCAGCCCTCCTTTCGAAGGGTGCTGGCAGCAGATGGATCTCCTCACCATGGGAGGCCGCTTCTTCCAGAGGAACTGGAAGAGCATGCGTTCAATGATGGTGAGCTTTTCCTTGGGGCAAGGCACGACGGTCAGGTGGTAGTAGATGACGGACGCTATGTAAGCGTTCGTCACCTCCGCCCGACCTTTCAGTGATAGTTTGCACTTGGCCCACTTCTGGGTCAGCGCAAACACCCTGATCGTCACCTCGCCCCAATTCTTCTCCACCTGAAGGTCCGGTCCGAACCAGACCCCGAGCAGCTTCACCGGGCCCTCCGTCCACCGCCCGACGACACCGTCTAACGGCATCGGTTTGCCACTCCACGTTCCGAGTTGCAAACCGACTGACTTGTCCTGGTTCAGCTTAGCCCCCGTCAGCCTTTCGTATTCCTCCAGTAGGGTGGCGATCGCCCCGATTTCCGAGGCGTCCGCCACCATTACTGTTACGTCGTCGGCATAGGCCGAGACCGCTTTGTGCAATCCCGGTTCCAGGGGTATGCCCCGCAGCAACTCCAACTTCCGCAGCAGTGGCTCGAGAGTCAATACGTACAGAAGGGAGGAGAGGGGGCACCCCTGTCTGATGGATCGGGTGATTTGAAACGGCTCCGAGAGGTAGCCGTTTAATTTAATCCTAGAGTAGATGTTGCCACTGTGGATGGCAGAAATCCAGCCCCTGAAAACGGGTCCGAAGCCCGCCGCCGCTAGCACCGCATCCAGGTAACCATGGTCGACCCTATCGAACGCCTTAGATTGATCCAAGTTGATCAGGGCCCCACCAAAGCCGGGTTCGTAGCCAACCCTCTCTATGATGTATCGCATGAGGTGGAGGTTGTCGTGAATGGACCTGGACGGGATAGCGCATGTCTGCGCGTCTCCCACCAAACCACCCACCACAAGCGCCAACCTCTTCGCCAACACCTTGGCCAAAATCTGTAACTCTGCATTCAGCAGAGTTATGGGCCTAAAGTTACTTAAGTCGTCCCCCTTGCTCTCGTCCTTCCTCACTAGCGTGACCACGCCCTTGGTCACAGAACAGGGAATTCTCCCGTTCTGTTGCCAGTTGCAATAGACAGCCTCGAGGAGTTCGGAGAACAAGACCGGCATAGCTAAATAAAGTTCGTATGGTAGACCATCGAGACCCGGGGATTTGCGTCTGCTGCATTGGCTGAGCGCTTCCCCGATTTCAGTGGCTGTGATTGGCCTTTCGCAGCACTCCGCTTCGCCGCTCGAAAGACGCGGTAGACCGTCGAGGTATGGACCGAAGTCCACATCCCCGTCCGGCCCCCCGCCACCTCCGAACAGTCGAGCAAAGTGCCTTTGAAAGGTCTCGCACATTCGCTCAGGTTCAAGGATCACCCGTCCATCCTGGTCTCGCAAAGACCGAATGGTGGATTTAATCCCACTCTTGGCTTCTGTCACGCGGGCCCAGCTAACAGCTTTGGTCCCCTCGTTTCCTAAAGCACGTATTTTACTTCGGACAACGCAGCCTTCGTGCTTCGCGTCAAAGAACTGGCTCAATGCCGTTCTCGTCGCTAACACTCTGGCTACGTCTCCGCTCCTAATCGCCTCTTCTAGTTTATCTGTTAATTCCCTTTCCCTCCTATTTCTATTCGCCGCTAGTTCCTTACTGTAACCTATCGAACTTACTCTAATCTCTCTCTTTAGAGATATCCACCACCTACTGTTGACGATCGCTCCCGTCAACCGCATCTTAACTAAGCTACTAATCCGGTTCCTGTAATCTTTCTTTGTCGGTAAGGACAAGTTCATCTTCCAGTAACCGGGACCCTGTCTATGCGTTCTATCAAGGTTGACCACGCAGGTCACTAATTTGTGATCTGAATAGCCAACCATGATCAGTTCTGGACAACTGAATACGTCCCTATCCTTACTCCTAACCAAAAACCTATCTAGGTACGATCTAGATTGTCCACTGCGGTTTGCCCAGGTCCAGGTTGGCGCAGTTGGACAATCTAGTCGAAATCTATCGACCAGGTCGAATCGATCGAGTAACCCCTTGAGGCTGCTACACCCCCCTCTATCGGGACATGCCCCTGCATAGTCCCAACGCGCATCTAGGATTCCATTCCAGTCCCCCACTAAAAGCAGGGAACGCGACGTTCCTAGAAAAGTCTCCAGACGCTGGAAGAAGTCGGCTCTTTCCGCCCCGAAGGGAGCATAAAGACCGACCAGTCTGAAAGCCCCGCCTTCACCGCCTCCGACGTCCAGCACCAGTAATCGACCCCCCGGGTCCGAGTGAACAATCTGTACGTCGAGAGTCAGACGTTTATCCAGCAGTACGGCAACTCCCCCCCCCCCCGCCTCCGGGTTGACAGAGAGATGCGTGCATCTCAAAGTCATCGAAGGCGGGCGCCAGCTGTCTCACGCTGCTGATCCGACTCTCGCAAACAACCATCACATCTATACTTTGTGACCTGAGGTCACTTAGAAGCTTTGCTTGCTTCCAAGCTGAGCCCAGGCCACGCGCGTTCAAACAGCCAACTCTCAATTGATCTATTTTGGTGTTGAAAGTGAAGAAAGAAAAGCACTTACCTCTCCGGGTTGCGTAATTTCCATGGCATCAGGTGTGTTGGGTGGAGGGATGTTTTGTGGTGGTGTGGGGGTACACGTGTGTGGTGGGGTTGGGGTATTTGGAGTTGTGTCAGGGAGGGGGGCGGTTATGGGGAAATCTTTCAAGAGGACGCGATTCAACGGTTTTAAACAGGGGGGGGGGGGGGGGGGGCTCACGTCCCGTCTAAATTGTTCTTTTAAGGAACGATAAAGGTCCAGAGGGACCTTTATCATTTTTAAATGGGTGAAGTTCTCTGTTGAGATAAAGTTTGGCCCTTCGGTCTGCACCATAGGGTTATTGTTTATTAATTTAACCAGTTTTTTGTTTTCTTTATTTATATGTGTGTATTGCAACGTCTTTTTTTGTGATGCTGTCAATGTTTCGGAGAGGGGAGGCGCAGATTTATTTTTGTTTGTTGAGGGTGGGGTGTTTTTGATTGGAGTTGGTGTTTGTGTGTGGGTTATTTGTGGTGTGCTGGGTGTGTGTTTTCTTTTTTTTCTTTTAACTTGTCTGAAGGCTTCTCCTCCTTCTTCTTCAGAAGTTGGGGGAAACTCTTCAGCGCTAGGTGGGAGGGACGTGTTGTGTGGTTGTTTTTTTTTTGCGGGAGGGGTAGATTTGTTACTGTTTTTTTTATTATTTGTTTGGAATGGGTTTTGTGGTGGTGGTGGTAATGTTTGTGTCGTGCTTGTGGTTGGTGATGGTGGTGTTTGTGTTGTGGTTGGTGGTGGTGATTTTTGTGTCGTGCTTGTGTTTGGTGCTGGTGGTGGTGATGTTTGTGTTGTGTTTGTGGTTGGTGGTGTCTGTATTTTGTTTGCTGTGTGTGGTATTAGTGTATTTTTGGAGGTGGGTGGTGTTGGTGTACTGTTTGTGGTGGGTGTGGGCAATAGTCCTTTTTGGGGGATACGTTTCGGGCAGTTAGCCTTAACGTGTCCCCTTTCCATGCATAAATAGCATGCTGGTCTTCTCCCCTCTACAATTATGTCTATTGGGGTAAGGTCATCCAGCCAGATGCGATCCGGGATTTGTGCTATTCTTTCGGGCCTCATTTGGACTAGTATGTCGAGGCCCATTCCCAGGAACGCATCTCCAGTTGCCTTCCCCATTGACAACATTGTGTCTTCGCCCATATCAATGAAGCCAGCAATAGCCCACCAGAAGTCCATTGTGGGCAGCATTGTTTTTACTTTTACTCTCTGTGTTCTTCTACCCATGTAGGAGGGATAGAAGCTATATGTTGTCGATGAGAGTGGGCTTAAGGAAAGCTTCTCCGCCGTTTCCTTGTCTCTTGTTAGGACCGAAATGCTGCCATAGAGTCGGTCCTTTCGTATGAAGAGAATATTCTTCATATAGTCTTTTAGGACTAACTCTATTTCCATTTGGCTGGGCTGTGCTGGCTTTCTTGTCTGGTTCAGTATAGTTCTGTAGAGAACTGTGTTTTCTGCTCTGGCTTTCTTGAATTCTGGGGGGGGGGGGAGTTAATGGAAAACATTCCGTTCTCCCCCAAAACAATGTGTTTCTT
>OZ024744.1:33895918-33900918 GCA_964016885.1 Eledone cirrhosa
CCAGGACAAATTCATTTGTTCTGTGAGCTGTCCAGCTAATTGTTAGTGCACGCCTATACCATGACATTTCAAATGCACTCAGTCGTTTCAAGTCAGATGTCTTTAAAGTCCATGACTCACAAACATATAGGGCTACTGGCCACACTAATGTTTTGATTATTTTCTTTCTGGTGGACTTTGTAAGGGCTCTATCCTTCCAAAGGCTGCTGAGTGTGTTCAGGACTGTTCCTGCAGTTGCTGGTCTCACCCTTAGTTCCCAGCTTCCCTATGTCATCTACGCAAGTATTGGACCAAGGTATTTGAACTTCTCGGCATCTAAGCCTAGCATCTTGGCGCTGTATGTTCATTTCTTCCTTCTGTCTAATTGCTGCCATTATTTTTCACTAATAAAAGGCGGTGGATTGGCAGTATCGGTGGTGGTCGGGACGCCATGCTTTCCAGCATAGTTACGTCCCTTTACGATCTGAGTTCAAATCCCGCCGAGGTTGACTTTGCCTTTCATCCTTACGGGGTCGATAAAATAAAGTACCAGTAATGCACTGGGTAATTGCTGGCCTTGTGCCTAAAGTAGAAACAATTATTTTTCACTAATTGGTGTTGATCTCCACACTATATTCCCTTGAAATTCTGTAAACTTCATCCAGCAGTGTTTGTAGATTTGTTGGTGAGCTTGTTATGAACATTATGTCGTCAACATGCCGCAGGTTGTTGATCTATTTCCCACCGACAGTAACCTCGATCCAGGAGAGCATATCTACTGACTTTCTCATCACCTCCTCAGAGTAAAGATTAATTTCTTTATTAGCCACAAGGGCACAAAAGAAGGGGGACAAATACAAATGGGGAGTTTACATACAGGTATATGAAAATAAAACTATTAATAAAATAACAAATAACAATTGATATCCCCAATAAGGAGGAGGCATTACACAGGGGTTGTACACACCCCTAAAAAATGAACAACCCTCATCTCCAGGAGCACCAAGAGTGAGTACTCTCTTCCTCTTTTTCCTCAACCTACAGGCTTATATAGAGAGAAGGCCCAACCACTGGGGTCATCTTTGCCACATTCACCCACCTTTTATAAAATTTACTGGGGTACAACACCTCTCTCTCCATCCTGATTCTTCTTTCAAAATGATATTTGAAAAAACGAATCAGTTGCTCGCCGGAGAGAAAGGTGTCTGACCTCAGCCCTTTTAACCTCGTCCACCTTATAACCTCTTTCACCATAGCCATAACACATAGGAAAACCGCCTCTCCCTCGTTTTTGAAGGTGGCGGTTTGATCTTGACAATGGACTGGGTAGTCAACTGGATTGGTCTCACCCGCGACAATAGTCGTTCTACATAGCCTCACAGGTTGGTAACGCCCGGGCAGTGTACAAATGCGTGCGCGACGGTTTCCTCGTCGCGCACGCATCTCGGACAGATCTTTTTCGAAGGGTCCCTACCCGGGCGCCCGTGTCTGTAGAGCTTGTCTCGAACTGGTAGAGCTCCTAGGTAGCACTGCCAGGCCAGGGACTTTTGGAAGTAGTCCATTGGTCCCGGGCGGAAGGTCCTACCGAACAGACTGCCCAGTTCGTCCTCTTCTACGCCTAGAGTTTCTCCGAGCGTGTCGTCGCACTTGCTGCGGACCAACCCTCTATAGAATGTCGAAGTGGAGTCTCCACTGATTGCCGGGTCCGTTTGCCAGAGGACTGTGAGCGCCTGAGCACATTCGATGTGCCAGTCGCCCATTTTCCTCGGTCTTTGCTTGACCCAGGACTGCAGCTCGGTCAGCGAGACGTGTCGTGGGAAGGCTCGCCTCACGAACGGGGCCCACACCGGTTGTCTGGTGAGGAATATGTGGGGGTGCCGCAGCCTGAGCACCGTTTTGCGCATCGTCAGCCACGGCATCCCCATCCCTCCGTTTGAAGGGTGTTGGCAGCAGATGGATCTTCTCACCAAAGGAGCCCGTTTCTTCCAAAGGAATTGGAAGAGCGCGTGCTCCATTTTGGCTGGACAAGGCACGACGGTCAAGCGGTAGTAGATGACGGACGCTATAAAAGTGTTCGCCACCTCCGCTCGACATTTCAAGGATAGTTTGCAGAGTAAAGATTGAATGCTAAAGGCAACACCAGACATCCCTGTCAAACTCCCCTGTTTACTGCGAACCATTCAGTGAGCTCTGTGTCCACTCTCATTGCAGCTTGTTGCTCGTCATACAGATTCTTTAATAATTTTACCATTGTGCCGTTAACTTCCATCCCCTTCAATACGTTCAAATGCCTTTTTTCTATAATCTACAAATGCTAAATACAATTAGAGGAATTTTTATGTCTCATTTTAAATTAAATGAATTGACGAGCGTATGTGTATGCCTGTGTCTATGTGTATGTATGTGTATGAATGTGTGTGTGCACGAGAGAGTAAAAAGAAAGAGAGAGAGGAGAGCGAGAGTTGGGATATGTGCGTATATGTATATGCATAGGTGTGTTTATTGTTTATTTTGTGTACGTGTGGTATATATATATCTGTCTCTTTCTCTCTCTCTCTCTATCTCTCTCTCTCTCTCTCTCTCTCTCTCTCTCTCTCTCTATATATATATATATATATATATATATATATATATATATATATATATATATATATATATATATATATATATATATATATATATATATATATATATATATATATATATGTGTGTGTGTATATATATGAGCGGAACAAGTAAACATTAAACAATCTTTTAAATAAATTAAAATACGATTTAAATATATACCTCTTCTAGTGCCATGACCGACGGTTTCGCTTACCAAAAGATTGGAAATTCAGAGAATTTCCAATGGAAATATATATATCTGTCTCTTTCTCTCACTCTCTCTCTATATATCTATATCTATATCTATATAAATGTAAGTATGTATGTATACGTACATACATATATGTATACAGACGTACAGTAGCATGCATATATATATATACACATATATACACACATGCACACAGGTACACATACATATATGCACGCATCAGTTTAGCCGACGTTTATTATAACGCAGCTTTGTTCGTTTGTTTGTCAACAAACAGAACAGCCTGAATTTATGCCATACGGTGTTAAGGCAACCACGTCACCTTTTTGTTCAACACTGACACAGGAACGATGTACTAGTTTCAAGCTTGTTAGCTATCATCAGCACCGTTTACCCATCTGCCAGATAGTTGAACGTTCGAAAGTATATACTTTCCTTATGAAAATTAACGGCTCAGCAGCCTAATTTGCATATTGAGTGAGTTAAATCGGTCAGGCATACCGAAAACGATAAGTTGAAAAAAGATGAAAACGAAATTTCATTTCTCACTCTTAGTATGGCACTTACTTAAATGTAAGTATGTATGTATACGTACATACATATATGTATACAGACGTACAGTAGCATGCATATATATATATACACATATATACACACATGCACACAGGTACACATACATATATGCACGCATCAGTTTAGCCGACGTTTATTACTAAGAGTGAGAAATGAAATTTCGTTTTCATTTTTTTTCAACTTATCGTTTTCGGTATGCCTGACACGGGAGTAAATATTTCAAAAAACGTTACTCACTCATTTTCGATTAATTATTTTATTTACATCATTTTCTAAACCTGGAGCTGGAAATCATTTTGTTATTCTAAATAGAATATTAGTCCAATAATTTCTTTCATAGCATAAATGTGTTTTTGTCTTTGCAAGAAATTGTTCTTCTTGCTTTACATAATGACGTAATTATCCTCGCATATTTTCGTCCATCGCCAGAGAACGTCTTCACGGACCAACGTATGGTTTTCCTATTTTCCTTCGGTTGTAACGTTTTTTGAAATATTTAATTATCTGTCTACAGATTGATTTTTCTCAGCTTCAGAAGGTTACAGGGTTAAAGCAGCGATTCTTTGTTGAACATTTTCTAACCCCGAAAAAAAAACGGAAAAAAAAATATTTTACTTCCTAATAATCGTTTCTCTCTCTCTATATATATATTTATATATATATATAGCAGTAGAAATTGAACCTAACAGTAGGACAGTAAACTTTTTAGATGTCACCCTAGAATTAGACTCTGGTCTCTACCGTCCATACCGCACACCTAATGAAAATCTTAAATACCCTAGGAGCATAATTAACTCAATAGTTAAAAGCGTTCCCAATAGAGTGTCCACCCTGACGGCTAATAGAACTATCTTCAACCTGCACGCGGAATACTACAACTCTGCACTTGTAAACGCTGGTTACATTGAGAAGATTTCTTACAACGGCCCAAATAGAACCGTAACGCCGCCAAACATAACCGGCCCCTTAAAAACGAACATAGAAGAGGTCACCACACCTAGAACAAATAATAACCTAAGACCCTCTGTAGCCGGCATGGCAGGCAGCGTTACACACAACTGCCAAGGAGATAAAGCTATACTCTCCAACCCCAATAAGGACTCCGACTATCGCACACGTTTACGTAGTAATAGAGACAAAAGACATAACGCCAACAGATTACTAGGAACCCCTATGACACATACGCCTAACCAAAACGCACGCAAACTACCACCTAACCACAAAAACCTCACTAAACACTGCAGAGCCAGAAGTAGACCTGTCACGTGGTACAACGCCCCGTATTCTATACACGTTGCCACCAATATACCGGGAACCTTCTTCAGGGTTCTCGAACAATCTTTTCCACACACACATAAATACCACAAGCTCTTCAATAGACACACTGTAAAATTCTCTTTCTCCACAGCACCAAATCTAGGCCACACGATAGTACACACTAATAGGACAAACATACGAAAACACATGGTTGCCCCACAACAAACCACTACCACAACCCAGAACGAAACCACATACACAACACAGCACAACAACCCACATGCCAGCTCCACACAGCATGCCGGCAACGTGCCACCACACCGGTAACACCCAACTGCAACTGCAAAAAACGGGTTGAATGCCCACTAAACGG
>OZ024744.1:33905918-33910918 GCA_964016885.1 Eledone cirrhosa
GTGAATTACTCGTGTTGTTACCAAATCAAACACTCTATGCACAGACAAAATATATATAATAGAAAAAAAAAGGTTTCGTTTACATATAAAAAAAATATTTATTGTGTATCGACCTGTTACGAGTCCATAACTCCTATAGTTTACCTTGAGTCAATCTTCTACGGAACGCGCATAGTAGGTCGATACGCAATAAAAATCTCTCTATATATAAATCCCCCTTTCTCTCTCTCGCTCTCTCTCTCTCTCTCTCTCGCTCTCTCTCTCTCTCTCTCTCTCTCTCTCTCTCTCTCTCTCTCTCTCTCTCTCTCTCTCTCTCTCTCTATATATATATATATATATATATATATATATATATATATATATAATTGTAAATCTATCTATCTATCTCGTATAGTATAGACGCGTATAACATCGGCTCCTGCCTTTTTGAATTTTTGCCCATTGACAGTAAGTGTTTGTCTCTTTATTGTGTTGTCTTCGTGCCTTTTAACCACCCGGCTAGGTCTGTAGACGGGTGGTCATCGTATTTTTACCCCTTTTGGGGGTAAAAACTACTCCAAAAATTTTTTTGCTGACTCACATGGTAAAAAATTGACGCCACGTCTGTAGCACGTGTGGACGATAACGCCACGCTCACTAATGAAAAAGAGAGAAAGAAGCAAGCGGTACAAAGCGTTTTGCTTTCCCGCGTCAACGTTGTAAAAGACTTTGTAAAAGGCGATATGCCGGACAAACAATTAAATACGGGTGCAAACTCAATTAATTACAACTCAAACACTAACAATGACAAAACAACACACCAAATGAGAAAGATAACAACAACAAAAATGAAAACAACTCAAACTACGAGAAACAGAACAACGAAAACAAAATATCTTTTGCACAGACTGCTAAAATATCAGTCACATATGTACTTGAGGATATATCAAATGCAAAAGAAATGTTTGAAAAAGCAAAAAAATATGTATCTTTTGGCGAAAATGGATCTTTTTCCATCAATTCGCCCCCAGAACTAAAAAAACAGACGGAATTACGAACTGTTGTATTCCGTACAATTGCAAACAAAACAAAAAAACCAGCACAACCATCTCAAGCTGAAATTCAGTTGGTCCTGAAAGAGGCTATGAAAGACATAATTTTCATACAAAAGGATAAACTCTATGGGAGTTTATCCATATTGATGAAAGACGAATTGGCGGCGAAAAAATACTCTGTGTCGCCAATTCGTTCCACACACTACACCTTTTTCCCAACCTACATGGGTAAAAAACCCCAAAGAATTTGGATAACCACCATCACCCCAAACATAAACTACTGGTGGTTACTAACCGGTTTCCTCAACTTAGACGAGGACAACCTTATATCAATAGGGAAGGCATCCGGCGACGCGTTCAGTGGAACGAGCATTGAAGTTCTGACCCAAATAAGGCCAGAACGTATCGCCCAAATCCCTGAGCGCGTCATGCTGGATGACCGTACCCACCTCAACATTATTGTGGAGGGTAGGCGTCCCTCCTGTTACCTCTGTGGCAATAGAGGTCACCTGAGAGCTGCCTGTCCCCAGCTCACACCGAAAAAAACATTGCTACCAACACCCCAACAACCAACACCACCACCACCTCAACAACAACAACAACAACAAAAACCAACAACACCACCACAACAAAAACAACAAACACGTGAAAAAACAACACAGAACACTGTCCCACCCAACCTCTCCCCACCCAAAACAAATACAAAAACACACACACCGCAAACACTACCAGAAAACATACCCGTCCCACCCAACAAGAAAGACAAACCTCTTTCGTCGCAAGACGAAAAAGATCCCTTCCAAATAGTAAAAAGAAAGAAGAGGAGGCGCACCACAGACACACTTATTAACATTAACCCTCCCCAAGAGAACACAAACTATATACAAACCAACCCTCCCCGTCACACAACACTAACTGCTGCGCAAAAAAGACTTTACAATATACATACAACAATACACAGACAACAAAGAACTAATGAACACAATTTCGTCAAACCCTTCGGTCCAAACTGAAGGGCCTAACTTTCTAACTGCTGTGGGACTACCTCATTTACAAATGATTAAAGTCCCAATGAACTTATACAAAACGTTGAAAATAAATTTCACGGCAGGCTTCTGACCCGTTTTCAGGGGTTGGATCACTGCTATGCACAGCAGCCGCATCTGCTCTAGAGTTAAGGTGAACGGCTACCTCTCGGAGCCATTCGAAATCGCGCGGTCCATCCGACAAGGGTGCCCTCTCTCCTCCCTTCTGTGTGTATTGACTCTCGAGCCACTACTGCGGAAGTTTGAGTTGTTGCAGGGCATCCCTTTGGAACCGGGATTGCGGAAAGCGGTGTCGGCCTACGCCGATGACGTGACAGTAATGGTGTCGACGGCCTCCTAAATCGGGGCGATCGGCACCTTACTGGAAGAGTACGAAAGGTTCACAGGGGCTAAGCTGAACCGGGACAAGTCGATCAGTTTGCAACTCGGCACATGGAGGGACAAACCGATGCCCTCCGATGGCGTCGTCGGACGCTAGACCGAGGGCCCGGTGAAGTTGCTCGGGGTCTGGTTCGGACCAGACCTCCAGGTGGAGAAGAACTGGGGTGAGGTTACGAACAGGGTGTTTGCACTGACCCAGAAGTGGGCCAGTTGCAAACTATCCCTGAAAGGTCGGGCGGAGGTGGCGAACACCTATATAGCGTTCGTCATCTACTACCGCCTGACCGTCGTGCCTTGCCCAAGGGAAACCCTCGCCAAAATGGAGCGCGCACTCTTCCAATTCCTTTGGAAGAAGCAGGCTCCTTTGGTGAGGAGATCCATCTGCTGTCAACACCCTTCGAAAGGAGGGCTGGGGATGCCGTGACTAATGATGCGTAAACACGCATTAAGGCTACGGCACCTCCACGTATTCCTCACCGGTCAACCGGTGTGGGCCCCGTTTGTGAGACGAACCTTTCCCAGACTCGTCTCACTCACCGAGCTGCAATCCTGGGTCAAGCAAAGACCGAGAAAACTCGGCGCCTGGCACACTGAGTGTGCCCAGGCGCTCACCGCCCTCTGGCAGGCGGATCCGGTTATCAGTGGAGACTCCACCGCGACATTCTATAGAGGGCTGGTACGCAGCAGGTGCGACGACGCCCTCGGAGAAGCCCTAGACATGGAGGAAGACGAACTGGCCAGCCTGTTCGGTAGGACATTCAGCCCGGGACCTATGGACAACTTCCAGAAGTCCCTGGCTTGGCAGTGCTACCGAGGGGCTCTACCCGTTCGAGAAAAGCTCTACAGACACGGGCTCCCGGGTAGGGACCCCGCCAAAAAGATCTGTCCCAGATGCGTGTGCGACGAGGAAACCGTTGCACACGCATTGGTACACTGCTCGGGCGTAGCCGATCTGTGGGGCTATGTCGAACGACTGCTATCACGGGTGGGACCGATCCGGTTGACAACCGAGGCCATTGTAACGATTAAGCCGCCTCCCCCCTTCAAAAATGAAGGAGAGGCGGTGTTTCTGTGCGTAATAGCCATGGTGAAAGAGGTTGTATGGTGGACGCGTCTGAAAGGACTGAGGTCAGGCACCTTTCTCTCTGGCCAACAACTGATCCGTTTCTTCCGATATCATTTCGGAAGAAGGATCAGGATGGAGAGAGAGGGGCTCCACCCCAGTCGTTTTTATGAAAGGTGGGTGAAAGTGGCGAGAATGGCCCGTGTGAATGGGCCTTCTCTTTACATCAGCTTGTAGGTGGAAAAGAGGAAGGAACGAGGGAGCACCCTCTCTCTGTGCTCCTGAGGAGAAGGGGTTGCGCACTTTTTTCGGGGGTGTGTGCGACCCCCCAAACGCCCCCTCCATATTGAGGACTTTATTGTTAATTTTATATTTGTCATTTGTTTTCTTTACACGCGCGTAGACGATGCCAGCCGAACAACAGAGCTGCGATGGAGTTGTTCTGCATGGTTGTCTAATGTGTGTTTTCTAAATTTAAGACAGTAGGGAGGGGTGTGATATGGGGGAGAGTTAGCTGCTTTTTCTAGCAGGTTTAGTGACCTCATAGAGGATATGTTTTCTAAATTTAAGACAGTAGGGAGTGGTGTGATATGGGGGAGAGTTAGCTGCTGTTTCTAACAGGTTTAGTGACATCATAGGGGATAAGTTTTCTAAATGTAAGACAGTAGGAGGTGGTGTGATATGGGGGAGAGTTAGCTGCTGTTTCTAGCAGGTTTATTGACCTCATAGAGGATATTATTGTGTATAGTAAATGAACTGATACTTCTTTCTTCCACGTTCATTGATAGATGTTTTAAAAAAGATTTATCGCTATTTTTTTTGTTGTTGAATAAATTTATCTGTTGCTTTTGAATAATTGTTGTTTCGTATGAAATGTAATAAGTTCTCTTTGTCATTGAAGTAAATAAATGTTTGACCGTTCCACACTAAAAAACAAACGTTCTCCCCCCCCCCCCCCCTTCTCTCTCTCTCTCCCTCTCACTCTCTCTCTCTTAAGGTTTGTAAGTTTAATCGTATATCAGAGAAAGTTGCAGCATGTATGAAGTTTTATCGAATTTTAAGAAGAGTAGAGTGAGGTAAACTGATTGTATTAGAGGGGTAAAACGTCATGTATTTAGTTTTATCGATTATTTCCGTAATTGTGGGTGAGTTTGAATGAAATAAATAGTCGTTGACCTAAGTTAGACCACTTACAACATTCTTACAGACATTCAGTCGAATCAGTTTGAAATTGTGCAAATGTGTAAACATGGAACATGCACACACACACACAACAAAAACAATCTGCCTTTTATAGATAATTGTTTCTACTTTAGGCACAAGGCCAGCAATTACCCAGTGCATTACTGGTACTTTATTTTATCGACCCTGTAAAGATGAAATGCAAAGTCAACCTCGGCGGGATTTGAACTCAGATCGTAAAGGGACGTAACTATGCTGGAAAGTATGGCGTCCGACCCTCTACCGATACTGCCA
>OZ024744.1:33913418-33925918 GCA_964016885.1 Eledone cirrhosa
TTGGTGCCGGGAAATATGGTATACTAGCAGTAGTACCTGACGTTGCACGAGATAAGGTATTTTGGAACGCGGGCCACCAACAGACCTAATCGTGGAAAAACTGCATGCCTGGACAATATGTAAAGAAAATAAATCGAATACTCTGATGGATGGATAATCTTTAAGATTTTCCTCGGTGAAGCAGGAAAACTGCAGGTTTTCACCTAATGCGGGCCCTAGGGCATCAAGAAAAGGAATTTATGTGCATAACACTCCCTGAAACATAAGTAATACACATGTAAAGTTTGAAAAACATCGGTTGGGTACTTCTGGAGTTTTAGGGATTCAAATTCACAGACACACAGACACACACACACACACACAGACAGACATCCTCAGGGTAGCTCTCAGCCAACGTGTCTCACACACAAATTATTAAGAGGTGAAAAGATGGTTATTAGAAATAGCAGTCCACATCGATGTATAATAGAATGGTAGCATTCGGCTCATGTTTCCAAGTCCCATGGCAAGAAGAAAGCGATGGTAACAATGGTAGTGCCAAGAACCTTTAACGGACATTAAATGCCAGTATCTATTATACAGCGATATAGAGTAGCGAGCTGGATTGCGGCAGCCGCATGCGTAAACCAGTCTATTTCACAACTTCAAAGAGTGAGAGATAAATTAATAGCAGGAATTAGAGCGCATATCAAAACAAAACAATAAAAAAAGTGAAAAATTGTTTAACTTACTCTCATTAGTCCGCTAGTTAGGAGATAGTAATAATATATATATACTTTTCTATGTGGTCTACCTTTCGTGGTAGGGCCTATACCATAGTTAGAACACAATGTAATCCATTTGCAAGTAGTTCAGAGAGATCCAGAGATTGATACCGTGTTTCGCTGGTCAATCTTTCAGATACAGAATCTGATATATTACATATTTATATTATATATATATATATATTACATATTAGTTTATTTAACAATGACAACAAAGGTAAGTTATTTTACATATCTCATTCATTGTTTTACGATCGTTTCGGAGGGTTGATCATATCGACATATTGACTAATCTATAGCAGTTAGAAAACTATTACTATCAGACATAATATATGGGTTCGATCATACCGTCTTCCGGAGTTCTGTAACTGCTATAGATCAGTCAATATATTAATATGATCAACACTCCGAAACCATAGTAAAACAATCAATGAGATATGTGAAATAACTTGCCCTTGTTATCATTGTTAAATAAACTAATGGGTAATATATATATAGGCAAAAGGGATATTTAATTTGTTGGTAATTCAACAAATATAAATGTTTATAACTGATTCAAAGCACTCAACAGTTTTCTGGGGTATAATATTCAATGATATTAAATAAATGGAAACTATATTTATAAAACTATATTTATTCTATTATATATATATTTCAAGGTTGAGGTATAGGGCTGGAAAAAAACGTTATTTTTAGAATCTAGGTAGATTTAAATAATTATTAGAATATATGTATGTATGTGTAAGAGGAAGAAAGAAAAAGAGAGAAAGAAGAGCTTGTATTTACGTTAATTTAAAATGTATATATATATATATATATATATATATATATATATATATTAGAATTGGAGCTCTGAAATAGCAATATATATATGGATGTATATATAATGTATTTTGCAATACACTTTATGCTTAATTAAAAGCATTTTGAAGACCGTATGCTATTGTTTTAGAGTAGTGACAAATTCACTTACTTTAATCTCAGCAAGCAGGGGAGATAAGCCGACAAGGCCTTGTTTCGCTTTTGTTGAAGCTTATCAAGGCTAACTACCCCTCCTGTCTACTGAGATTACTGATGTTATATTCTTATAGAATTCTAGTAAATAATCAGGAACTGATTATACAGAGCGATTGTTGGTCAGGCAGAAATTAAAAATTAGAATTGGAGCTCTGAAATAGCAATATATATATATGGATGTATATATAATGTATTTTGCAATACACTTTATGCTTAATTAAAAGCATTTTGAAGACCGTATGCTATTGTTTTAGAGTAGTGACAAATTCACTTACTTTATATATATATATATAATATATATATATATATATATATATATATATATATATATATACATAAACACCATATCACATATACACATATATATCCACACATATATATACTGATGTTTGAAAACTTAAAATATATATATATACGATATTAACAAATGGAAACTATATTTATAAAACCATATTTTTATAAATATAGTTTCCATTTGTTAATATCGTATGTTTACTCCAAATACTTGTTGAGTGCTTTATATCAGTTATAAAAATATTTGCTTGTTGTATCCCAACAATTTAAATAGAACTTTTGCATATATATATATATATATATATATATATATATATATATATATATATATATATATAGGTTAACACAAATCAATATATTTGATAAACACAAATATCCTCATATTTATGTTTGTATTGTAAATGACCAAGTTAGCTAGATAGAAATATACTAATAATAATATTACAGTTTGCCTATCATGACTTAAGATAATACATCATAAATCAACAAAAACAAATTGTACTGGCAATGGCCGTAGTGCTTGGACAAATTTAAATTTCAAAATCAAACCTGTTCCGTAGACAGGTTTAAACCTTAAAATCCAAATATGTTTCGAATAATGAAAAAGTGGAAGAAAATACCGCATTTTGATCTCCTCAGCAAGCACTATAAAAATTGGTATGTTCCACTTCAAAATATTTAGGAAGACTGTTTAGCGCACGAGGTAACCTCATGCGGTTATCCAGTGTCTAGCTAGCCTCATACTCGTGCTGCTAGAAATAACAGCCGTTTGTATGGGGCTAAAATCAGCTCAACGAAGGAGCAGTGAAAAATCAATAATAATGAGTTCAAATCTCAGGCGATCATTTACAATGAAATAGCTCGAAGAAAGATTATTTCTGAGCCGTGTAATATAGGTTAACACAAATCAATATATTTGATAAACACAAATATCCTCATATTTATGTTTATATTGTAAATGACCAAGTTAGCTAGATAGAAATATACTAATAATAATATTACAGTTCACCTATCATGACTTAAGATAATACATCATAAATCAACAAAAACAAATTGTATTGGCAATGGCCGTAGTGCTTGGACAAATTTAAATTTCAAAATCAAACCTATACTATTTTCAAGGGAAACAATTCTGTTCATTATATATATATTGATTATCTCCCTTGGTGAGTGTGTGTCGGTTGAACATCTTAAAATTCAGACAGTAGCCACACAGATAATTAAAGCTACACACACTATAAGGAAGAAGACACATATAGGTGACACGTGCACACCACTTCATATCTATGTATCTATTTAATTACTCCTCATAACATTATATATTTTTTTTAACATTTTAGTGAGAGCCATCAATGCTAATTTAAATGAACTTATGTAAATGAATAAGAGAGAGAGAGAAAAAAGTAGGACCAACACAGTGCCTTATATCTTGCTCATATGTGACTGTTTATTGCTGGCTTTCTACGGCTGGATGCCCTTCCTAACGCCAACGTCATTTATTTATATATATATTTATCCTTATCGAGCCCTCTTCGGATTTTAGTCTTCACATTTATTATTATTACTATATATATATATATAAAACCTTTGTTCGTACTGCCTCTGTTTTGTTCCCGTTCCATTTTTTACTATATATATATATAGCTTCAAGGCTTATGGGGCTAAAATCAGCTCAACGAAGGAGCAGTGATTTTTCACTAAAATCAGCTCAACGAAGGAGCAGTGATTTTTCACTAAAATCAGCTCAACGAAGGAGCAGTGATTTTTCACTAAAATCAGCTCAACGAAGGAGCAGTGATTTTTCACTAAAATCAGCTCAACGAAGGAGCAGTGATTTTTCACTGCTCCTTCGTTGAGCTGATTTTAGCCCCATACAAACGGCTGTTATTTCTAGCAGCATGAGTATGAGGCTAGCTAGACACTGGATAACCGCATGAGGTTACCTCGTGCGCTAAACAGTCTTCTAAATGTGTAGGCGTCACGACAAAAGGTACCCACTACTCACTGTAAATGAAGCTGGCGTTAGGAAGAGCATCCGACTGTCGAAACCAAGCCAGAACCAGTTCTGTATGAGCAAGTCATGGTCACCTGACCTAGGGATTGCCCACATCCGGACAACTCGTCTAACCCATGCTATCGTGGAAGAATAGACGTAAAATGTTGATGATTATGATGATGATATATGTATATATACACACACACAATATATATATATTAAGGATAAATATATATATAAATAAATGACGTTGGCGTTAGGAAGGGCATCCAGCCGTAGAAAGCCAGCAATAAACAGTCACATATGAGCAAGATATAAGGCACTGTGTTGGTCCTACTTTTTTCTCTCTCTCTCTTATTCATTTACATAAGTTCATTTAAATTAGCATTGATGGCTCTCACTAAAATGTTAAAAAAAATATATAATGTTATGAGGAGTAATTAAATAGATACATAGATATGAAGTGGTGTGCACGTGTCACCTATATGTGTCTTCTTCCTTATAGTGTGTGTAGCTTTAATTATCTGTGTGGCTACTGTCTGAATTTTAAGATGTTCAACCGACACACACTCACCAAGGGAGATAATCAATATATATATAATGAACAGAATTGTTTCCCTTGAAAATAGTATAGGTTTGATTTTGAAATTTAAATTTGTCCATTGCCAGTACAATTTGTTTTTGTTGATTTATGATGTATTATCTTAAGTCATGATAGGCAAACTGTAATATTATTATTAGTATATTTCTATCTAGCTAACTTGGTTATTTACAATACAAACATAAATATGAGGATATTTGTGTTTATCAAATATATTGATTTGTGTTAACCTATATTACACGGCTCAGAAATACTCTTTCTTTCTTCGAGCTATTTCATTGTAAATGATCGCCTGAGATTTGAACTCATTATTATTGATTATATATATATATATATATATATATATATATATATATATATATATATATATGAAAATAAGGGCGCTGCGGAGTTGCAAATGGGTTACATATGAAAAAAGTTTGTCCTTCATCAGTGATCTTTCAACCATCATAGCCATTTCATCGTTTTAAAGACCATATACCTCCGGTTGGTGCGAGCAACGGCTAAAAAAAGACGTTATATAATTATATATATATATATATATATATATATATATATATATATATATATATATATATATATATATATATATATATATATATATATATATATATATATATATATATATCCAGGGAGTGTAACTTGGAATTACTGTAGGTTCACCGAGGTGAGCACTCGATGTTTAGGTTCACTTCAGTGTCGAGGTGTAGAGCTAGACAGAATGTATTATAGTTAAATAAGATAACAAGTATGATTGGTTACTCCTTCATTACGTTTATTGGTTGGTGACGCGCGTTTCGCCACTGACAAGCTCAAGGTTCGATCGGATTACAGAGTCAGGTCAGATCGATACAGATCGAACCTTGAGCTGGTCAGTGGCGAAACGCGCGTCACCAACCAATAAACGTAATGAAGGAGTGACCAATCGTCCTTGTTATCTTATTTCACTATATATATAAATGTAATCTGAGTTTTTCGAATATTAATAATAAGATTCGATTCGTTTGCAATTATGCAAACAAGCCTCAATTTTATAGCCATGTCAGTAGAAAGAACACTTCATTCTTGCTCTTGTGTTGGCATGCGAACAGAACTAGAGATATTAACGTTTCTGGGTATCACCCTTCATCACTACAGCTCACTGTTCACCTGCCAAACAGTCAGAGCTAGTGAAAATATATGGTATTTTCCAAAATTGAGGCTTGTTTACATAATTGCAAACGAATCGAATGTTATTATTAACATTCGAAAAACTCAGATTACATTTATTGTATTCAACCATATAGAGCGAAAATTTTCTTTTATATATATATATATATATATATATATATATATATATATATATATATATATATATATATATACACAGTGGTGATATGCATGTAAGTAAATATTCTCTTTATCTGATATTTTGTAACTAACCTTACATAGATCAATAACGGACTATAGCTACAATGTATTATCATCACCTAGAAACGATCGTAAAGCAGTGAAGTATATCTCTAATGGCTTGATTTTTTATTTCATTGTTTTAACTTATATATATATATATATATCCCGACCTTTTCACTGATATCCACATCCCCACTCACACTATCCAATATCCTCTAAGACAAATCAAACCTCAGTAATACAAAAGTCCACCATCTGTGGCATTAACGTCTACTGCCCTTTCTAATCTGTGAGATCTTCGTTTATTATAAACAGGCCGAAATATATAAAAATGAATCAAATCATTTCCAGATGACCATGGGAACCTTGCTCACTTCAGATACAGAAAACATACACCCACACCAACGCGCGTAAATCACCCCCCCCCCCCTCATCCCACACATCAACCATTGATGGCAAATACCCCCCTACCCCTACATCCCACTCATCAACCACTGACGGCAAATACCCCACCTCATCTTATGTTCCCTAATGTGCCCCTTTGTTCTATTTTGGCATGTTGGTGGAGTACTGATAAGTTTTTCCCATCCTAGACTTCTCGCTAGTGTTCACTTATCCTTTCTCCTATGCTACGGGATGTTTCACCTATGTATGTTATATTCTTATTCCTACACTGTCCCTCAGTACATCTTATGCTATATACTACGTTCCTAGTTTTGCGATTTGTTTGAGGGCTTAGCTTGCAGACTATGCGTTTCCTATCAGCACAGGGGCATCTTTGAAATGAGTATGTTTTGCTAATTAGGGTTTTTATGAGAATACCTGGTCTTTCAACTATCTTAATATTTAATTTGAACTTGTCTAGGGCCCTTCTAAATATGTAAGCTATTTCACCTCTAGGGTTTTATTGACGATACACTTATTGCTATACACTCTGTTATAGCAATAAGTACTTTTCATCACACACCTGTGACATCATCAGCGGTGCTATTTTGTTGTATTTTAATGTCTATTCTATTATTTATTTATTTATTAATTTTTGTCTGTTTGTGCATACATTTGTGTGTGTGTTTTCTGTTTAATGTGTGCTTGTGTCTGAGACTGTGTGTGTTTGTACTCTATCTTTGCTCACTAGTGTGTGTTTATGTGTGGTTGTTGTTATTGTACCTGTGTATATTTATTTATATTTCCCTTGGGTGAGTATTGTGTGTTTGTGTATGGTTGTTGTTGTCATTCCATTCATTATTTCTGTTTAACTTTGGTTTTCTTAGATCTATTTCAGTTGTTTCTCTGATTTGACTACCCGTTGAGTCATTTCTATGTTTAGATATTATTTTAATTTTGTATGTCGTCTATATTACCAAAATGTTTTAATCTGACATGCTCGTATAGTACTGAACCGTTTTTTGTCCTTTTAATTCCCCCAAGTGTTGGTCTATTATTTTTCCTATGCTTCGAGCTGTCTCGCCTATGTATATCGTTCTCATGTATCTGCAAGTACCCTCTGTAAATCTTATACTATAGACTACATTTCTAGTTTTACAATTCATTTGTGGATTTATTCTACATATACCACATTTCTTATTAGTACAGTGGGTTTTCTTAAAGGGGTAAGTTTTGCTGATCAGGGATTTTATGGCAGTTTCTGGCTTTTCTACCTGCTTCAGTGGAACTCCATTCACATGGAGGGTGCTCTGCACAGGCGTCTTTGAAATGAGGAGTGTCTCAGTTTTTACAGCCCTGATTTTTATTCCAGCCATGCAGCACTCGGCATCAAACCTATCAAGTGCAAGTCGGAGATCACCTGTCGTGTTTAGTTTTATATTTTATGTTATGTATTTAACCTTGAAACATGAAACAAAAATATAAAACTGAAAATATAAAATAAATATTACTGTATTTGACAGTATTTAAAATGCATCGTAATTTTGGTAATCAGAAGAAGGAGTGAGGAAAGTGTAAAAGCCAAACTATCAACACCAGAAGAAAGGAGGTAGATGTAAAAGCTAAATTCGATATCATCATAAAAAGGGAGGTAAGTGTAAAAGCCAGGCTTGCTATCATCAGAAGAAGGGAGGTAAGTGTTAAGGCCAAATTTACTATTATCATAAAAACGGGAGGTAAGTATGAAAGCCAAGTTATCATCATCACCATCATGGAGCTAGGTGTAAAAGCTAAACCCCTTATCTTCTGTTCGGTACTCATGCCCATACCTATGGTCATGAATCTTGGGTAATGACCGAAAGATTATGATCACGAAAACAAGCTGTCGAAATGGAGTTCCTCCGAAGGGTCTTTGGAGTAACGTTACTTGATAGAGTGTGTAGCTCAGAGATCAGAGAAACACTCGAGGTAGAGCTGCTACTTCTCCGAATTGAGAAATCACAGCTCTCATACTATGGACATGTGGTTAGAATGTCTCAGGAAAGAATCTCTGGACAGTTTTATGAACGAAAACCAACCAGCAGGAGACTCAGTGGTAGACCTAAGCAGGATTGTTTATCTCCACAATAAAAAACCTCAGTACATGTTGTAAAGGGGTTGGTGATAGGAAAGACATCCAGCCGTAAAAAGCTTACAAGAAAATGTTTGGGAGGACCCTTCAATTTGTGTCAAGGACATGAGAACTTCTCTTATGCACAAAATAGAACGATGGCCATATGTAGGCAAGATGCAGTTCCCTCAGTCTTTCTGGGAAGTTAGTAAAACTGCTTCAGTACTGAGTTAGTCTATGTAAACCCGTTCGGCCTTGCTAGTAGGGAACGTGCATGTCAAACGCTGATGATGATGATATACCTTCGGATCTAGCTGTCGAAACGGCCGGAGCTCAGCCGTCGGGGTCCTGAATCTTTTCATATTACCCGCTCTTCTACCCTAACTATCGAGTACTCCGGTGCATTATCGTCCACCTGGTATCCTACCACACCATCTTTGTTATATATATATATATATATATCGGGTAAAATTCCCGAGATCCATGGACAAGTTCTCTCCTGCGGTCTCTGTCCCTCATCATCGCTGCCATATCCTGCGTCTCCAGAGACCTGTGCCTGTTCTTTGGGCATCAATGTTTCAACTTCGGTCTCCGTGGGGGTTCCAACAGGAGCACTGAGTGCAGTGTCAACTCTGGATGTCGGTGAGCATGTCCAGCTAATCTCAGTCACCTCTGTGTTACTTTCGAGCAAACATTTGGAAGGCTCCTGTACAACTCTGAGTTCTTTATCCTCAGTGTATACTGATTAATGTTCAGAGCCATCCTCAGCATTCTCGTGTAGCACCTATTCACCATCTGAGTGAGTCGCTTGGTCAGTGCCCAAGTCTCAGACCCGTACAGTGGCACAGAGTCCGCTGTAGCAATAAAGAGACAGATCTTCATGTCTTTACGAAGGTCCGACTTCTACACCGATCTCAAACTGTGGCACGCTGACCAAGCTTTGCTCTTCCTCTCAACATCATCCTCTGTGTTCCCATTCTTTGCTCCCACATACAGGAAATCCTCAACCAACTCTAGCGGCTTCCCGCCTACATTAGTGATCTTCTCTGGCTTCTTAATATTTTCTACCAGATACTTCGTCTTAATTTCATTCATTCTCAGCCCCACACTCATCGACACAGTCTCCACCTCCTGCATCTACTCCTCTGCCTCCGTCATTATGTTTGTCACCAGAACTGTCGTCAGCAAATTCAGCTTCCGATATCTTTTTCTCCTTGACTCTCCTGCTCTAAGCCAGTGTTACAGTAAAGCCAGAGTCCTGGTGTTTCTCCAACGCAAGGCGCATACAATAGTCCACGGTGATTATGAAAAGGTAGGGACCAAATGTATCTCCCGGGAGTACTCCAAAAACACCGTCATCCCGTCAGGTGTAATGACTTATGCTCTGGTGTTGGTGTAGATAAGTGATATCAGGTCCACTATCTTCTTGGGGATTCCATAAGCCTGTAAGATCTTCATCAGGCAGTGACGGTCCACATAATCAAAGCCCTTCCTAAAATTAAATAAATCCATGAGAGCAGGAAGGCACTTTGCTCTAGCTCCCTCTAATATCCTCCTCAGCATCAGGGTGTGACTGGTGGTTGATCTTCCATCTCTGAAGCCGTTCTGGTTGTCCCTGACTTCTTCTCCATCTCGGGCTGGATCCTGTTAAGATATATATATATATATATATATATATATATATATATATATATATATATATATATATATGTATGTATGTATGTATGTATGTATGTATGTATGTGTGTGTGTGTGTGTGTGTGTGTGTGTGTGTGTGTGTGTGTGTGTGTGTGTGTGTGTGTGTGTGTGTGTGTGTGTGTGTGTGTGTGTGTGTGTGTGTGTGTGTGTGTGTGTGTGTGTGTGTGTGTGTGTCATCATCATTATCATCTTTTAACGTCCATTTTCCACCGTAGCATGAGTTAGATGGGCTCACCCGCTGTGAGACAAACCATGTTTTTCAGACGAAAGGCTTTATATTGCTGAAAAACGTATACACACATATAAATGCCTTATAATTAATTCAACTGAAAACAGTTAATCCTCTATATAGTTGAAAACATTAAATCAAATTTAGTCTATAAAAATACTTTTCTAAACTTAACAGCTAACCCCTAAATTCAAATCCCAACAAAGTCTAACTCTAACCTTAAAAATAGCCATGAACATTAAGACTAACTTTAAACCAGCATTCCTAAGCCCTAAAACACTGATATCTCTGCTAGCAATAACCATAACATATATAATTGCCCATGCATCAAATCAAATTCTCTGTCAGGTTTAATATTAATTCTACTTTTAACAGCAGCAAACCTGACACACCTAACATTCAGCTTGAAGTGACTCCTAAAGCTATATGCTGTCCTAGCACAAATTATAACATACAAGGATCAGCTGAAAATTTCATAGGTGGAGCAAGATACTCTCATGGAATGTGACTAATTGAGTTTTATTTTTCAACACAGTCCAGTTTGCGGTCCACACACTTCTTCCATCGGTGTTTTAGTGTTGCATCCCAACAGTGATAAAGCTTTCATCGTGTTGGTAAAAAAAGTCATCACCAGCTAATATAACATCATCATCACTGTGATACTGGTTCCCAGGTTAAGAGGGTTTTTTTTATTTTATTTTGGAGAACAGATTATATTTAAATGGAGCTATATCAGAATAGGGTGGATGATGATCTAGTTCAAAGACACAGTCATGCACAGCAGCATTGAAAACAAGGAGTTCTGTGCTGGAGCATTGTCCTCATGAGACCTCTTTCATCAGTTTTCCTGGTAGCCTTTTGTAACGTCTTCAGCAAATTGACATAGTACTCTCCATTGGTGGTCCTTTTGATGATAGTCAACTCCAGGAAACTGGGAGCCATCACCTTCTCAGCAGATAAAACAACAGCGGCCTTTTTGGAGCAGGTGAGGAGGAGTGTTTCCACTGCATGGATTGTCACCCTGTCCCCGCCTCAAAGTGATAAACCCAACATCCATTCTCGGTCAGGAAACATTTAAAGAAACCAGCTGGATCTGCCTCAAACTATGTCAGATTTTCCGTTGATTTCATCAGCCTGGTGTGCATTTGATCATATGTCAAAAGAAACAGTTATCATGCCAAGTTCATTGTGCAGAATATTCTTCACTTTCTGAGTCCATATGCTAATATCAATGGCTATTTGATCTATTATCAATCGACTTTCATCCAACACCCCGTGGGGAGCACAATCGGTGTCTTTCTCGGTGGTGGTAGTTGCAGGACATCCAGACATTGGGTCAGTTTCGATACACCCCTTTGCTCTCATTCAGCTGCCTACTTTTTCACTGTTGATAAAGCTAATGTAACAATCATATCAGTGTGATTGTTCTTGAGGGATTACCCCTTCCTTTTTTTTTTTGCTGGCCCTTTATAACACCACGATGCCATATTTTGTCTATTTTCAAGAGAAGTCACACCTACTTACATTTGAAGTCTTCTTGGAACAGTCAGATGTCAGCTTACCTGGAAAGAAACAATGAAATTAAGAAGAGGTAAAATTAATGCATGCAAGATCTCACAGCTCTAGCCTCATTCCTTCATAATCAGTCCGTGAACATTTTAGTCTAGCCCCTACATGAAATCCAATTTAGTAAAATAAAATGTATTTCACATGCAAGGGAGGTTATGCTTTAAGATTTATCTCCCTTATCTAACGTAATTAAACGAAATTAAATAAGGATTTGTAATACAAGGGAGATAAGTAAACTCCCTTATTAACAAGAAACTAATAATTATCAAAATTTATTAACAAAACACTTTATCTATTTACACACACACACTCATACAAAAGACCAACCTGTTCGGCTCTGACTGGGAGTTAAATGTTGATATGAGGTGGCAGTATATGCTGCCAGGCCCTTTATAGAGCACATGATTCCGTCACCTCTCCTAGTGAGATTGGACATGCGTAATGTT
>OZ024744.1:33930918-34013418 GCA_964016885.1 Eledone cirrhosa
ATGCATATACCAGCACGCTACCAGCATTGTTGTTATACAGTAGCAGTGAAAATCTCTTTCTTCCTTACTTGACACTTTATATCTGTATTAATACTACTACACCAAACGCCCAGCCCTGTCCATTGTTCAATTGGTCAAATATAGATTAAAATAGGGACTCCCAAAAATTCTTATTTAGATAAAATAAGCCATATACTCATTGTATTCTCATTAAAAACCTTCTATATACTTGTTTACCAGCAAATTGAATTGCCATCTCTCATATACTATCCCTTCTCTTCTTCCTTTCTTACAACTAATATAAATACATTGAT
The DNA here is from genome assembly GCA_964016885.1 of Eledone cirrhosa. Lineage (NCBI taxonomy): Eukaryota > Metazoa > Mollusca > Cephalopoda > Octopoda > Eledonidae > Eledone > Eledone cirrhosa. The sequence goes on from OZ024744.1 coordinate 33,931,233, forward strand.
TTTTCTGATTTTTTCCAATTTATCCAATACCTCTGAAGAAGTGACAACTGATTGTATATTTGCTATCGAATACTTGCTAACATTATATGATTACGCAAACAGCGATACATAGGTATTCCGTCTGTTACAGAAACATATGTCAATACCTAATAAATTCCTTTATAAAAGCACTTTCATTTTATATTCATCTTTTCTACATTTTCTCCGGAATATAATTTATACTCGTTGAGCAAACCTACACGTACGCTGTTTATCTCTAACGTGACGATATATTATCACTACATTATTGATAACTTGAAATTTTATATATATATATTTAAAAAAATAGAGGTGTAACACACGAGTTGTGATATATTAGTAAAAAGGAAAAGAAAATGCTGACAAATTTTTCCCAGTGAAAAATAGTTTAATTAGGAATAAGTATAAATTAGTAATAAGTATTGGTTAGTATTCAGTTTTAGTTTTAAGTTTTTACCGGTTGCGCATTTCTAATGCTTTTCAAAAATGATTTTGAGATAGAGCGCTCGTGATGTTTGCTCTAATCGTGACGTTTGCTCTCAGATTAGAGCAAACATCACGAGCGCTCTATCTCAAAATCATTTTTAAAAAGCATTAGAAATGCCCAACCGGTAAAAACTTAAAACTAAAACTGAATACTAACCAATACTTATTACTAATTACTAATTTATATTTATTCCTAATTAAAGTATTTTTCACTGGGAAAAATTTGTCAGCATTTTCTTTTCCTTTTACTAATATATATATATATATATATATATATATATATATATATAGGAAAAAGTATGACTCCGAGGGCAGAGCTCAAGCCATTTCGACGGCTATTTATATATTGCCTTTCCAGTTTCACCATCTTTTTGGCTTGTATATATATATATATATATTTATTAATGCTCTACGGTTCTTATATATTTGATATATATTTATCCTTATCGAGCCCTCTTTGGATTTTAGTCTTCAAATTTATTATTATTACTATATATATATATATATATATATATATATATGTATGAGATTTGCATATGATAAAAAAAAAGGTGTGTTAAATGAGTGTGTGTCTCTATAAGTATGTATGTATACGTAATTTCCTGTATGGATTAGCGATGTATATTTGTGTATTCGCGTGTGTACTCGTGTGTGAAAGAAAAGCCGTTAGAGTAGCGGTGTGTTTACACAACACTTTAATTTTCTATATTATGAGAAGAAGCTGTGTATGAGACGGGACGGACGGAGGCTCCGTAAGGCGTAGTGTAGGCCACCCGTCTAGGAGAGCTACCACTCCGAAGAAATTGGTGTGGGGTAAAGAAGTCCCCTAAATCCAGTAAGACACATCCCCTGGTGCTGGTGGCACGAATAAAAGCACCCAGTCCATGCTGTAAAGTGCTGCTTGTGTTATGAAGGGCATGCAACCAGTATATATACTACTGCCAAAAATTAAGAGCACAACAAATGAGAATTGCAATAACTGCGTAAACAGCAACAGTACTAACCATATTAGGGCTGCGCATGGTTGTGGAGTGGCTGGTGCGACCATGTGCGAGAACCCCCCGACCGTCATCAAGCAATTGCACAACAAGAACAAGAATATGAAAGCGTCAAATCTCAGAGTTTCCACACTTAATGTTGGCACCCTAACAAGTAGATCTGGTGAGATAGTGGAGATGCTGGAGAGAAGACATATGGATGTGTGCTGCGTGTAAGTGGTGAGACGGAGAGGTTTCTCTGCAAGACTAGCCGCTGGCAAACATATAAGTTATAAGCTTTTCTTTCTAGGTAATGATGATGGGTTAGGTGGGGTAGGCATATTACTGGCTGAGAGATGGATCTATAAGACAATAGAGGTAGTTAGAGTTAGTGATAGAATGATTAAGATTAGATTAGTTGTAGGCAAGAGACTGCTGACAATCATCTCTACCTATGCTCCTCAGGCGGGCCTAGGTAAAGAAGAGAAAGACTGCTTTTTCAAGAAACTTTTAGAAACAGCCAGAATGGCAGAGCATAGAGACATCGTTATGCTATCAGGGGATTTCAATGGTCATGTTGGACAGCTCCAGGATGGATACACTGGGGTACATGGTGGGCACGGTTATGGTTCAACGAAGAAAGAGTGAGGCTTCTTGAATTTTGTTATGCAAATGCACTAACCATTTGCAACACTAGCTTCAAGAAACCTACCAACCACCTAATAACCTACAAATCAGGCGAGCACATAAGCTAGATTGACGTCTTGCTAGTTAGGCAGCGTGAGAGACAGATGGTGTCAAATACTAAGGCATACCTTGGGGAAGAATGTACACCACAGCATAGGTTAGTCGTTAGTGACATCTCAATAAGCATGAGAAAGAATGAGACATAAACGGAAGGTCTGGAAGCTTTTCACTAAAATATAAATTTAGAAAAGCCCTTCAAGATGTGTATTACGTGAAAGAAGACTATTTAGAATCATATGAGATAGATGATAACTGGAATTTCTTACGTGACAACTTAGGCTACTGAAGAAATTTGTGGCTGGAGCAGAACTCCAACCAGACAGTGACCTGGTGGTGGAACATCATGGTAGATAGGGCCATTAGAGACAAAAGACTAGCATGGAACGCTTGGAAAAATGGTGGGAGTAGAGACCGATACACAGCCGCTAAGAGAGAAGCTAGACGTCAGGTGCACTTAGCACGCAGGGAGGCTGAGAGTAGGAGGTTTGCCAATGTCCTGCGACGGGATGATCAGAGACATGCGGTGTTCAGCAGTGCAAGGTAGTGTGTCAGTGTAAATCAGATGGAGATAAATGTCTCGGAAATGATGCTGGTGTGCTTAGTGTCACGACTAATCAGAAAAAGGAGGCCTGGAAATATCACTATGAGAGACTGATGAATGTGGAGAACGAATGGGACAGAGAGAAACTACCCCCAGTAAACCCGACAGAGGGACCAGCTATTGAGATTGACGAATATAGGGCCCAAGAGGCAATTAAGGAAATGAAAAATGGTAAGGCCGCTGGACCGTCGGGGATAGTTGCTGAGATGTTGAAGGCATCAGAAGAAGTAGGTACTAAACTGGTTGCACACATCGTCAATCAAGCTATATATGGCGCAGTCATACCCAAAGACTGGTGCTGCAGTATTCTCATAAATTGCTACAAAGGTAAAGGGGAGGCTCTGGGGAGGAGCAATTATAGGGGTATAAAACTGATGGATCAGGTTATGAAAGTGGCAGAAAGAATATTAGCACTCAATTAGAGATGAGATGCAGTTTGGTTTTATGCCTGGGAAAAGTACAGCAGATGCTCTCTTCTTAGTGAGACAACTACAAGAGAGGTTCTTAGAGAAGAATAAGCCATTATACTTAGCTTTTATTGACCTAGAGAAGCCCTTTGATAGGGTACCCCGATCAGTCATCTGGTGGTCCCTCTACTAGGTGTAGAGGAATGGCTTGTGAGGACAGTGCAAGATATGTACAGAGGTGCTGTCAGTAAAGTGAGGGTAGGAATGGAGTTTAGTGAGGAATTCCAGATACAAGTAGGAGTACATCAGGATTCGGTCCTCAGCCCGCTCTTGTTCATTATAATCCTCCACGCTATAACAGAGGATTTTAAGACTGGCTGCCCATGGGAACTTCTCTATGCTGACGATCTGCTTCTTATATCAGAATCAGTAGAGGGGCTAGAGAATAAATTCTGGCTATGGAAACAGCAGTTGGAATCAAGAGGACTGAGAGTGAACCTAGCTAAGACAAAAGTGTTGATAAGTGGAAAAGAGGACAAAACTCTGATTCCGTCAGGGAAATGGCCATATTCGATATGCAGAAAAGGAACTGGCATAAATTCTATAAAATGTACTCAATGAAGATCTTGGGTACACAAGAGATGTAGTGGGATAGCAGGCAAACTAACAGGCAGGGAAAACTACGTATGCAGTAGATGTACAGGGAAATTTGACAGTAGGTGTCGCAGTCACATTTTTCAAATGCAGGTAAGTTGTATAGAAGTGGTTGATAGCTTCCGGTACCTAGGTGATCAGATTAGCATGGGAGGAGGGTGTTCCGAGGCCATAGTATCTAGAATAAGGACGGGTTGGAAGAAGTTTAGAGAGCTGCTTCCTCTGTTGACAAAGAAGGGTTTCTCCCTGCGTACGAAAGGCCGGTTATATGATGCCTGTGTGAGATGCGCGATGCTGCATGGTAGTGAGACATGGGCAGCAACTGCAGAGGATATGCGACGGCTGGAGAGAAATGAAGCAAGCATGCTCTGTTGGATGTGCAATGTCAATGTGCGTGAATGACCGAGCATGGATGTGTTGAGAGAGAAACTGTGTATAAGAGGGATAAGTTGTAGTGTGCGGGAGAGACGGTTGAGTTGGTATGGACATGTGATGCGCATGGAGGATGACTGCTGGGTAAAGAAGTACCAAGAAATCCCAGTAGAAGGAAGACGCAATAGAGGAAAACCAGGAAAAACATGGGCGGAGGTGGTGAGAGCAGACCTCGGATCGCAGACGCTCACGGGGTAGATGACGAAGGACCGTGCCAAGTGGAGAGATGCTGTGCTGAATAGGACCTGTATCGATCTGACCTGACTCTGTAATCCGTGGCTAGTTAGACCCCTTCTACACCTCGAAACTGAAGTGAACCTAAACATCGAGTGCTCATCCGGGTGAACCTACAGTAACTACAAGTTACACACCCTGGATGTATATATATATAATTATGGATGTATATATAGAATAGAAAGCACTAGGAACAAGGCTAATAGAATAAACTCATGGTATGATAGCAATAAATACCAGAGTGTAATGTTCATCGATACAACCCCTAGAGGTGAATTAGCTTACAAATTTAAAAGGGCCCTAGATAAACATAAACTCAATATTAAGATAGTAGAAAGACCAGGTACCTCCGTAAAAACACTTATTAGCAAGACATACCCTTTTCAAAGACCCTCATGTATAGATAAGAAATGTATAACCTGTAAAATAAGCCCCCATATTAACTGTAAAACTAGAAATGTAGTATATAGCATAAGATGTACTGAAGGACAATGTAGAGACAAAAATATAGTGTACATAGGTGAGACAGCTCGTAGTGTAGGGGAACGGATAAATGAACACTGGCGAGACCTTCAAGATAGTAGAGAATCATCTGTACTCTACCAACATGCTAAAATAGAACACAAGGGTAAATTAGAGAACATAGAAATAAAAATAGAATCTACACACAGAAAAGACGCAATGTTTAGACAAATCACAGAGGCAATAAACATAAAAGAATTACAACCAAAATTAAATAGTAAATATGAGTGGAACAGCAACATCACAACTTACAATTAAGGACAAAATGAAAACACACACACACATAGAACAAACAACCAACCAGTAACATGTAAATAAACAAATAAATAAATGAACATAAACACACACAGACACCCGGATGTGGCGCATGCGCAGACTGAGCACACAACACACACACAGAAACAAAATGGCGTAGGACAGAACAAAGGAGAGGCACAAAAACAAAGAAAGGAATCCCCAGTCACTGAAGAGGTCACAGAGTGTGTGACGAAAGAACTATGACAATATATAAACAACAACAACAAACAACTATCTGGTTGTGAAACCAACCAACCAACCAGAAATTTATAAATTTATTATAAATTTATTATAATAAATTGAAGTGAAAACAACTGGTGCGTGTGTTTCTTATTGGCAACATGACCCTCCCAAATTATAACAATATCGGTTTCAACACACGATTTCAGATAAAGAATCTTGCTAAACAAATTCAGAAACGAAATATATATATATAATTATCTCCAAATTATTTTGTCGAGCAAAAATTGGCCAAAACTGCTACTATAGTAACGGTCCGGCTGCTGTCTTCTTAACAAACCACTCTTCACTGATTGACCTCGATGTCACGTGACTGATTCTTTTGAATTTGCCACCGACGCAGTAGGCAGTGATTTTTTCAATGGCTTGAAAATTTAGTCCACGCTTTGCTTTTTTCCATCTACTGAATTATTTTTGTATAAGTTCCCTGTGTCCACGTATTGCCTGGAAACTTAGCTGAGAATAGACTTCCCTGATGACGAAAGGCTTCTCCGTACGTTTCTTCGGAAACTATATTTATTCCCTTTCAGAAACTAATTAGTTGGAGTGAAATTTTAGTAAGTAAGTTAATTTTATAATTTTCTTATTTTACGTCTCTCATATATATATATATATATATATAATTGGAGGCTTAGAAAAATCGAATCTTTGGCGGTATATATATGTATGTATGTATGTATGTATGTATGTATGTATGTATGTATGTATGTATGTATGTATGTATGTATGTATGTATGTATGTATGGTTGTAAAAGGTAAACAGAAATAACGACACAATCGGTACAGTATATGGAAGGGTTATATTAGATTAACGCTTGATATAGCAGGAAGAGGGTCTTAAGGTTTCGGAAGCAAGTCCTTCATCAGAAGAAAGAATGAGAAATAAGATAAATTGAGGGGACGGGCGGGATGGAATTGGAAAAAATGTCTTTAGATAAAAATAACAGGTCCATTTGTTGACATCTCTTGCAAAACTGTTGATGCTGGCGGTTTGTGTATGATTTATTTTTTAGAAAAGTGGATGATGGAGCGCCTGAACCTGAAATGAAAAAAAAAACTTTTTGTAAAAAGAGCTATACTTGAGCACCTGCGTAAGCATGTGTGTGTGTTTGTTATTATACGTCCGTACGAAGCTAAGAAGAAATGTGTGTATATGTGAGTAACAGAGTGTGTGTGCATGTAAGTACGAAGCTAAGAGCAAAAGTATGTTAATATAAGGGTGTGTATGTGTGTATAGAGAGCAGTGAAGGGAAAAGTGGAGTGACCATATAACAAAGTGTGGTAAGAAACCAGGTGGACCATAGCGCACCAGAGTATTCGATACTTAGAGTAGTAGAGTGGGTAATAGGAAAAGAATTCCGGCCGTTTCGACAGCTAGATCAGAACTAAGCTACATCGGATCTAGCTGTCGAAACGGCTGGAGCTCAGCCGTCGGGTTCCTGATTCTTTTCCCATATATATATATATATGTATATATATATATATATATATATATATATATATATATATATATATATATATATATATATATATATATATATATATATATATATATATATATATATATATATATATATATATATATATCACGATAAATTAACGGAGCCATAAACTCTCGCTATTCCCTGTCAGTAATGTGCTCAAAGGAGAAGGAATCCTGAGCTCTTTATAATACAATATGTTGAAAAGGTAACACACTAGAGAGAGAGATAATGTGCCATCAATAAAACAGGGAAAACCACCAGTGTATGGAATCTATAGCCCATGGAAGGCAGAGTAGACACACTTATAACAGTCTTTCCACTCTCTCTGTTTGGTTGAGCACACTTCTCTGAGTGGTTTGGGCTGCCCTTTCTAGCAGCTCGTCCCTCAGAGGTTACTGCCCTAGGCACGCTGTGAATTCTCTCTCCCTCGTGTAGCTGGACGGTCGCTTTAGATTCTCTTAGAGTTGTCTGAAATGTATAGCCTTACACACACTGATGAACCATGGGCCAATCATTTCTGTCAACAACTTATTTGGCGAAACAGATCTTTTTGGATTTGTACGTGTGTGTTAGATAGTTATCGAGGTATGTATTTACACTTTAATTTATACTTTTAATTATTGTGTGTCTACTCTGTCTTCCATGGGCTATAGATTCCATACACTGGTGGTTTTTCCCTGTTTGATTGATGGCGTACTATCTCTCTCTCTAGTGTGTTATCTTTTCAACATATTGTATATTATATATATATATATATATATATATATATATATATATATATATATATATATATATATATATATATATATATAACGAAGGAGTTGTGGTACGGAACCAGATGGACCATAACGCACCAGAGTACTCAATACTTAGGGTAGTAGAGTGGGTAATAGGAGAAAGTATGACCCCGACGGCATAGCTCAAGCCGTTTTGACGGCTATTTCTGGACATTGATGAACCGCCGTCGAAACGGCTTGAGCTCTGCCGTCGGGGTCATACTTTGTCCTATATATATATAAATAAAATAACAGGAGACTGGACTGGTGTAAATCCTTGAAAGGTTTATTATACTATGATCATTTCAATGACCGGGTTCCATATGAATCCGGTGATATCATCAGGTATTTGAAAAATATAACAAAGGAATATGTAAAAATCATGGGTCCGAAAAATCGGAGACAGAGAGGACGACTGACCAACTAGCTGTCTTTACCTCAGCCAGTCGCCCTCAAAGTGATGGCAACTCAGTCTACTAATGACCATCTGGTGAGGGGGCGAAGGCTTATAATGCACTACCACCACTCCGTCAAAGAATAAAAAAGGGAAAGAAAGAAAGAAAAGAAGAAAGAAGAAAAAGAAAGAAGTCAGGCATGCTAGAAAACGCCGCGAAAAATATTCCAGAAAATCTATATTTTAACAAAGGCATATATAATGGGTGTCTGTATGGCCTAAAGTGTGAACAGAAAATTGGAACGTTAAATTTATGTTACGTGTTATAGGATGAAATTAAATTAAAAAATAATAAATTGAAAAATGATAAATTGAAAAATAAATTGAAAAAATTAAAAAATTATTAGAAAATTAAAGGGTAAGGTGGCGGGATTTATTTAATGAACTTACAGAGAGAGTTTTATATGAAAAAGTTAATCTCGATAAGATATCAGGATGCGATCTGGAGTAAAGATTAAAGCCTTCGATTGTGAATCCCAGCCAGCACCTCCTAACCACGTGTCAGCCAGTTTCGAGTGGTATCGTCCATCGAAAGAAATGGAAATTAATTTTTCCGAGTACTCTAGGAACGTAGCTACCTTAGGCCCCGGGTGTGCTAGCGGGAATTCTACAATTTCGACAGGCCATCGTCTATATCAAACGAATACTATTAATTCACACATGAGGGGTTTATTTATGAGGGGTTTATTTACGTGCCAGTAGAGGCATGATACAGCTAACAATTATGCCTAAGCCTGGAGTTTATAGGTATAAGTATAATATGGCGGTCAAAACAGGCGGCGCGGCGGGCCCGGGGCAAAGCAATCCGCTCCGAGTAACTTCGTTTACCGAAAGAGAGGAAATTTATTTTTCCAAGCACTCAAGGAAGGCTGAAATTTCCGAGCGGCCATCGCGCAGCCGGGAAAAGCCACCACATCAATCGAAGGTAGCAAAACCCAATAAAGAGTGCAAATAGACTATAATTATTTTAAAGTCCCAGTTAGTCCAGGTTATAAGTAGTGTGGTTCCTTGGTGGGTAGGGGCTATGAAAGGTACATAATGACCTGAGTAAAGAAAGTTACAAATAAATAAAAGCAGGATACAGAGATAAAATACAAAGATAAAGAATACATTGATAAAAATACAATAATAAACTAATAAAAGTAGAAAGTAAAATACATAAATAAAACGTCTTCATAGCTAGGGTAGTGATGTAGTAAAACGGAAGTATATAAGAACATATCGGAGGAATCAGAGCAAAGGGGAAATACAATATAGATCAGGTTATAGTAAGATAATACAGGTTGTATATATAGATATAGAGGATGGAAGAGATGCAATGGTAACAGGTTATACCTAGTGTAAAGTTCGAGTCTCCGAATTCAGTGAGTCACAAAAAAGTCCAGAGGTATAGAGTAGAGAATTCAGTCAATACAATACATGCTTTAGTATAATACATAGAATTTTGTCGGAATCCGAATATTCCCGACAAGGAAGCATCATTGGATCGGGTGGGCGGTAGACAAAGCACAGAGCAGCCAAAATCCGAATGGTAAGTAGATCAGTTAATCCCATGCTGGCAATAGCTGTACACTGAAGTCAGTGCCGCTGTTCAATATTACATTTGAAAGTGCTCAACATTATTGGAGCATTATTTCTTTAGGTTTGTTGGTTCACCACTTGATAGAATCGGTGTATATATATATAATTATTTAATTAATTAATTCCTCATTGAGCCACATTGTGAATGGTCGCAAAAAACACACATATATATATATATATGACTTTGTCTAGTTTGTGTATATGTAAGGCAGTATTTGGCTGCGCTTTCTAGCAACAAGCCCACTCGCCGCAAGGCACCAATCACATTCTTTCTGACTTGACCACTGCCACGTCACAGTTCTTAGCCATTTTGAATTCGTTTCTGGCGGGGATTATATAAGAAAAATCTTCGTCCAAGTGAGTTTGTTTCCTGATGATTTCGAAACTCGTGAATTTATCCTTGATCGGATATTTTCAAAATGCGAATGAAACCTCATGGGGTAGAAACGTAACTTTGGTATGCTTATGTACATTTTTTCTTCTAACTTTGATTTTATACCTCATTCTGTATGGTTGACGATATATTTAATTGATTTCCACGTGCTATTAGAAATGGTGGGTAAATATTCTATAGTTGTTGATCGCGAATAGATAGCTGTAGTTTATTTATCTATTATTTTTTCATAGGTACCTTTTAATCTTATAGCCTGGTTTAATTGTTTTTTTGTGTGGTTGATTATGCTAATTGGGAGAGGAGATGGTGTATATATTTTATCAAATGATTCTATGAACATACTTTATTGTATATATATATATATATATATATATATATATATATATATATATATATATATATATATATATATATATATATATATATATATAGTTAAAAGAATAGAGGTGTAACACACAAGTTATTATATATTGGTAAACGGAATAGAAAATGCTGACAAATTGTTCACAGTTGAAAAATAGTTTAATTAGGAATAAAAGAGTATTAGTAATTGTATTGGTTAGTATTCAGTTGTGGTTTTAAGTTTTTAAGAAATGCGCAACCGGTAAAAACTTAAAACCACAACTGAATACTAACCAATACAATTACTAATACTCTTTTATTCCTAATTAAACTATTTTTCAACTGTGAACAATTTGTCAGCATTTTCTATTCCGTTTACCAATATATATATATATATACATACATATTTATATATATGGCTGTATATATAGTAAACCCTTGCTATTCGCGGGGTTTAGGAAACAAGAACATCCGCGAATAGTAAAATTCCGCGAATAGTAGACACTTCCTAGAAATATTTATAATTGCTTATATTTATAGTTTAAATCCTAAATATCCTCAAGCTATGATCCCAAAACACTTTAATATCGTTTCAAACTCATCTTACAACATTGCCCTTAAAAATAAATGGTTTACAGTTAAGCACGTACAATATACTCCAACAATCCTCACACTTACTAAGGGGTAACTTTATTAATGAGAACATATTTAAAATTACATACTGTAAATCATTTGGGTATTCACCAATAATTAGGCGCTTCATGAGGAGCTGCATATTTCGACGGGGCTTTCTTGACGGGCTTGAGGGACATGGTAATCGGTAGCTGCTCTCACTGCTTCTTCATGGCGACAAAGAGGGTTTTATACGTCTGCATGATAGTGTCGATGGTATTGCAGAATTTTATGGACCGTTCCATATAAGGATCCCATGTTTCAGCCTTCTCTTGCAGTTCCCTTGATATCCTCAAAAGTTCCGACAGACGTTCCAATGTCAGGTCCTCCTCCTCCTCCTCAGGGTTTGTAACTGAGGCATCACTTCCTCTTTGATGGCAGACTTGGTCAACTCCACCAAATCCTCGTCATTTAGGGAGTCGGATTGGCTATTGATGAGGGTTCTGACCTCATATTCCAAGATGTCCTCGAAACCTTCCCCACCAGGCAGTTTCGCTAATGTTACTGCCGTATCAATGGCCTCGTATTGGATTTCTTCAGGAAAGATGCCTCTGTAATAATTAACGCATTCTGGCCATAATCTTTTCCAACACACATTAAGGGTTTCTTTTTTCATGTCCTTCAGAGATTGGCCGATGATGGTTAGACATGGCGATCGTGAATTTACACCAATAACCCCTTCAGCGTAAATTCGTTGTCTGTATTTATTGATTTCACAAGATATTGGAGAGAGTTGCGGGTGTACAGCGCCTTGAAAGGCACGGATCATGTCCTATTTCATAGGATGGAGGAGGGAAGTGGTGTTGGCAAAGGGGAACTTGATACCAACTCCCTCGTAATACAAATCCATAGGGTGGCGGCAAGGATCGTCCATGGTTAGCAACACCTAGAACTCCATACACAAGTTTCTGAGGTAGTCCTTGACTTGAAGGATTAGCTCTGAAGGAACCAGTTGGATGTAAGGACTTTGGTGATCCAGGCCTTGGCATTGTTCATCCAATATACAGGCAGCAGATTCTTATTTTTATTCTTGAGGGCCCTAGGGTTCCAATCTTCTAGATAAGTCCTGGTTTGAGCATGGAGCCAGCAGCATTCTTACACATAATAAATGTTACCCTGTCCTTCTGTGATTTGAATCCTGAGGTATGTTCGAGAAGGCACCCTCTTCCAGAACAAGCCAGTCTCGTCCATATTAAACACATATTCCGGATGGTTGCCATTCTCCTTAATTAATTTAATAAAGGTCTCATGGTACCTCTCGGCCGCTTCTGTGTTGGTAGATGCTGCTTCTCCATGTAAGGAAACACTCCTCAGTTTGATCTGCTTCTGAAAGCTGTTCAACCAACTCTTGCTTGCTAGAAGCCCTCCACGTGGTGATGGGGATAGTTCTGCTTTCTCTTCGTTAGCTTTGTTTAGGCCTTCACTTTCTTGTACGACACCGCCTTCTGTAAAGAACTGCTGGTATAGTTTCTTAGCCTTCTCCTGGATGATGTTGCCATCTAAGAGGATGTTTTCTTTTCCTGCAGTCTGTAAACCACATGGCCAAGGCAGACTCAATCCTTACGATGTATCTATCATGCACAATCGTAACCGCCTTAACACTACCGCAAAAGTTAGTTTCTACACCATTCCGTTCTTCATTATGTACCACATAGTACTCTCATTCCCACCATAAAGGCGGAATTCTATGGCATAACGTTTTCCTTCTTTGAGCACATATTGGAGGCTTACCTTCTCCTGAAGTGTCATAACACTGACAGCAGGTGCGAGCCGCGCGAGGTTGAGTGGCTGTTCCAGCGCGTCTCTTTCAGGGTCCCCAGGGGCAATATATTCCCCATATTGTCGCATGGAACCATGAGGTAGAGGGTAAGATAGTTGGAGGTGGAGGATACTCATTCGGACGTCACATATATATACATTTACAAATGAATGCAGATTTATCAAAGACGTATAGCGACCCGGCTTGTGACCCCTTTCAATAAAATACAACAGAGATGATCTCTCAAAATCAGTCGTTACCTTAGCAAGTGCAACAAAAACAAAACGGAAACAATAACTGTCAACGAATATAAGATAAGGGAAGCTAAGCAGGTGTTAACGAGAAGTCGGAGAATCAGCCTCACACCTCCATCTGATGAGCTGGAAAATGCAAGATGTTGTACACTTACATACCGTTAATTTTGACTGAAGTAACCCTAGATGGAACGCACCACTGAGTCTCAGATCCAAAAGGTTTTCAATTGCATAAAACTCTTCGCTCGAGGCCGGAGATTTGGGACGGTAGACGTATTTTTGAAAACTCAAGAGGAAGCCAGACAACACTCCCTGGTACCACTGAGGAGTGAAGAACTGTCTCTGTCACCGACGTAAATATCAGAAAGAACCAGGTACCGCATATAATAGCTATTCCATGGCTAGTGGCAGCTGTCCACATGGACGTTGAGGATAGCACACACATTATAGAAGTGAAAATAAATCAAACTGGTCAGGATCGGGGATGGATCTACTTATTCAAATGAATCGAGAAAATACTGAAGCCAAACTCGATATAATAGACAATGTGGACGGAACCCACCTCCGCCTGACCGTTGTGGACAGAAGTCCAAAGTGCACACACGTGATTCAAAAACCCACTTCAAGACTTTCTGCCCATAACAGGCAACGAAGGAAACAAAGACACCACCCCCACCCAGCATTCTAAATCAATATTTCAAGAGAAAGTCATCAAAACAACCGGTGGCCACAATCAGCTCACCAACATCTACACCAACACCAACACTAAAAATAACAACACGAGGAAGAACAGAACATGCTAAAAATCACAACTGTCCGAGCTGCTCTCAGAGTGACGAAACCGTCCAGCATGCAATCGTCCAGTATCCATGTATTGCTGACATGTAGATTTACATCGAACACCTACTGTTACGGGACGTAACCGGCTATCAGATGAGTCCACTGTGAAGATTGACCCACCGCCTTCCTTTATCCGAGAAAAATATGCAGCATCAACAGTACCAACAACAACAACTGTACCTATAACAATAATAACAACAGCTGAAACATCAACAACAAAAGCAGTTGAGATAACAACAGCGCTATCAGCACCACAATTGACACAACAACAGATATCACAAGCACCAGCATCGTCATCCAGCCTCCGCAACAACAGTAAATACTAAGCCAACAAAAAGACACAACCTTCACAAATTATAGAGTCATAAACACAAGGCTACCTATTCAACGACCCCAGGTCACTGAATATAAGTGTGGTGACCATAAAAGACACCAAATTTCCGCCGCTTGAGCCTTCGCACTCATTTATGGGTGCTGCAAGGTGTACACATCTCCAAGCCGTCCAGAATCTGGAGGATAAGTCACTTGTTGTTTCGGAAAGGCTTGGATCTCACGAAAAGGACAAACTTCCAGGACCCAGAAGGTAAGATGGTGGTACTAAATGTGACCAGCAGTGAACGGTATGCCTTTAAGCTTGTCTATACCCCGACAGGGGCCGAATATCTAGATTTCTCCAGGCTCCGTGAGACGTTTCTCGGAACTTATTTCTCTTTAGTGTTAGTGAGCGGTTGGAGCGGTATCTTAGTCGCAGCCTGAGACTGTGATGATGTAGCAGAAAGGGGTGTAAAAGCCTCAGGCAGGTACCGAATGGATTTCTTGAATGTGCCAATAGATTGGTGAATTAATTAAGCAGGCTTTCACAACAATTGGTGGTTTGCCCTAAAAAGGGCGATTAGTGTACAATCGATTAGGTTTAGTAAGGGAGAAGCGATTGCGGAAACTAGACTAGAGGGTGAGCTAGTTGAAAAACTAGAAGAAGCGTTAAGGAAATGTGACAAAACTCACGTGCTATTAACGAGATTACCTCCTGAACAATCTTTCAATGCAATGGCATCAAGACATCGCTAACAAGGACATGGGCTCTTAGACAGGAGAGGACGAAAGTCGTTCAATAGACTCGAGCAGCAGAGGCACAAGGTAGCAAAAGAGCCAGAATGCGGTGTTTGGAAGAACATGAGGGTCGCATCGTACTCAATCCCAAGTAGATTTGTGCGGATTTTCAGCAACACTGTTCGGGAGCCGTGGTGGGCCGGATCACAGAATGGACCTTGACAGCCTACCCGGCTTTCAGCCATGGAGGCGGAGTATTGGGAAAGCTAATAACAACCACTAAGATACGGGAGGCAACATAACTGTCCGGGGGGTACGTCATTGTGTAAGCATAGTTTGCCCTAAGTGTTATACGCCTACATGCCAAGTCATGTCTGCTGACCTCTGTCAGACGTCTACTGCAAATGGCACGATTGCCAGTTCTGTGGGTACATTTTCAAGGTTGTATCACGTTATTTGTGTCCAACATCAAACACATTGAGATGATCAGCATCACTCTGATGGAGTGCGAAGTGGTATCAAAGAATTCCACGTTAGCGTGCTATAGGGGACTAGTGATGGGTAAGTGAGACGATATTCTCGTAGAAATTTTGGGCCTCAACGAACTCGAATTAATTAGAACTTTTGAGCCGGAGTCTATGGACAATTACTAGAAATCCCTGGTTTGGAACACTACCAGGGAACTCTACCGTTTCGAAATATATTCCATAGACACGGAAATGCTGCCAGACGGACCTGTCCACGATGCGCGCTGAGCAATGAAGCCGTTCTGTACACACTCGCCCAGTGTCCGTGCATTAATGTTTTCTGCAGTTTTGTCGAACAGATATGTTCTCATGTACAGGATCTGACTATCGGTCGATTCATCGTGAGGATCACCCCGCCGCCTTCTTCTGGCCTGGATAGACAGGAGGTTTCCCTGTGTAAGATGCCAATGGCAAAAAAGGTTTTCTCAGTTTTTTTCAAACACTTTTTGATTGGACTATTAGTTTTTTTGTTTATTGTATATTTTAATATACTGTTTGTTGCTAAATCGACCAGAATCTCAAGGAATTGATCAGCTTTTTTCCTTTTCCTGCCATACGAGATAGTAATGTATTTTTACTCTTTATGATGTATATACACTGTTTTAGTCAAAATGTAGAAAACAGCACTATGACTACATCACATGGAAAATTAAAATATTTGATACTACAAATTTTCAGAAGAATATGTCCTCTAGTAAAGATAGCATAAACATTTGAATTAACGGCTCTGTTGTGAGACATTTTGTACAAAATTATTTCAATGTTCTGAAAGTTAAAAGGGAATAGTTTGGGTTTTCTGGCAGTGGTGTTAAACCAGCCAATTAATTAGGATTAGGAGTGGTTCCTCCGTGAACATCCACACAGTTTCTGTCTTCACAATTTCCCTCACAATATTAGGGTCGATTTGATGTTTTCGTAGAAGGTACTTCCCGACATTATTGCATTGTGAGATCAAACTAAAAACCATGTGATGGCGACAGCTATTAAAAAGGATCTAATAAGCATGTTGCAAGGTTTCTAATTAATCACTTAATGTCTTTACTTTAAAATATGAATATCAATTATACTTAATAAATAAATACATTTTCCATGACAATTTTTATACAGGTTGTTATAGAACATTTATGTTGAAATCATATAGTTTTGTTATCTTCGGATTTACCTACAAAGCATTGGTACCCCGATATCACCATATTGCAAACGCCAGCTGTGTGGTGGAGACATGTCCACATTTTTATCGAAGTTCTCTAATGGATTCTTGGGAGAAACTACCTATAGTAGAGGTAAGGTTTATGTATATATATATATATATTTATCTTTTCCATAACTTTGACTAACAACACATCATTTATCTCGTATATTTCCCGTTTTCTTTCTTTACTTACTCTCATCTCTCTCTCTATATGTATATATAACAGCTAATAACACACACACACACACACACACACACACACACACACACACACACACACACACACACATATATATATATATATATATATATATACATATATATATAATAGTTAGTCACATGTGCTTACACCGTATTTGACTATATAAGATCGTCTGTTAGTTGGGATTTTAAAAAAACCTCTGAATGTGAAAAAGGATGAGCATTGCCGTACATAGGACACGAACCCACACCCTTGGTCTACCTGACAAATGTTAACCAAGTGTTAACGATTCCACACACTTTAATCCACTCAATTAAAAACTATGATCATATATAAATATAATGTGTATACATATATATTATATGCTATACGTGATGCTTTATGTATTGCATTCGATGTCCACGTGATGGTCCAGGTCAGTCAAAATCTTTTCCTGAGTTCAGTTTTTTTCGTTGCTATGGCAATGCGGCTGGACTGTCGGTCGCTATATTTGATTTGCAAAGCTGTCTAAACGTATTGTTATAACTCTGGGGTTATATTCTCCATCGAGTGCTAAGGTGATTCCGAATCTGCATTCGTTAGCTTAGCCGCAGCCAAAAGCTTCGTTAATGCTGTACTAAAACTTGTATATATATATATATATATATATATATATATATATATATATATATATATATCATTATCTATAAAAGGTAGATTGTTGTTGTTGTGTGTGTGTGTGCGCGCGCATGTTCCATGTTTATACATTTGCACAATTTCAAACCGATTCGACTCAAACTCTGTAAGAATGTTGTAAATGGTCTAACTTAGGTCAACGACTATTTATTTATTTCAAAACCACCCACAATTACGGAAATAATCGATAAAACTAAATACATGACGCTTTACCCCTCTAATACAATCGGATTTTCTCTCACTACACCCCTTAAAAATCGAAAAAAAAAATACATGCTGCAACCTACCCACTCCTTACTAATTTCCATTAGAGAGAGAGAGAGAGATAAAAAATAAAGGAGTGACCCAGAGAATGAGAGACAGAGACAAACGTTAAATACATGACGCTTTACCCCTCTAATACAATCTGATTTCCTCTCACTACTCCCCTTAAAAATCGAAAAAAGAAATACATGCTGCAACCTTCTCTTATATACGCTTAAGTGAGAGACAGAGACAAACGTTAAATACATCAAAAGCAGCAGATAAATTTATTCAACAACTAGAAAAATAGCGACAAATCTTTTTTTAAAACATCTATAATCCAACTCACACACAATTACATTTTGTGTATAACATATTTACACGTTTATTGAGTGAAAAAAAAACCACATAGGGATTTTTGGCTAAACAACTTCACATTGCTGACAGAAGCGCGCTTTCAACAAACTGTGAGTTATTTATTTGCCTCTGTAAGAATGTTGTAAATAGTCTAATTCAGGTCAACGACTATTTATTTATTTCAAAATCACCCACAATTACGGAAATAATCGATAAAACTAAATACATGACGCTTTACCCCTCTCTACTCCCCTTAAAAATCGAAAAAAAAAATACATGCTGCAACCTTCTCTTATATACGCTTAAAATCTTTTTTTAAAACATCTATCATGCAACTCACACACAATTACATTTTGTGTATAACATATTTACACGTTTATTGAGTGAAAAAAAAACCACATAGGGACTTTTCGCCAAACAACTTCAAATTGCTGACAGAAGCGCGCTTTCAACAAACTGTGAGTTATTTATTTACCGTTCGTTCTCCCATTTTTTTCCCTGCGGAACGCCGACAGTTTTCAGCCTTATACTTTCAAAGGCAATTTTGCTGTAGAAGTAACTTTCACCCTTTCTTTTTCACATAAAATGCCACCTAAAAAGAGAAGTCGCCTCGGTCGCCATACCGCGTCAGCGGCGGCGCAGAGAGCGACTAGAGCAAACGAGTCCCCCGAGGAAACTGCTTTAAGACTTTCACAGAGCGCCGTAACGTTCAGCAGAATGCAGAGCTGCTGAAAGTTTTCAACAACGCACCGCACGCCTAGCCAAGATGGCTTCATACGACGCCTCGAGACGTGCTGCGATGTGCGATTCAGAGCGGGCGATACGTCATTCCCTCAAAAAAAACGCTTCTACTGCTGCTTCCGGGACTTCAGAGGGCCCGGAACAAAGGCCGACTCCCCTGGCTAGAAACGCTGCTGCTACTGCTGCTTTCAGGGCTTCAGAGGGCCCGCAAAAATGGTCGACTCACCTGAATAGAAACGCTGCTGCTACTGCTGCTTCCAGGGCTTCAGAGGGCCCGGAACAAAGGGCGACTCGATTGACTAGAAACGCTGCGGCTACTGCTGCTTCCAGGGCTTTGGAAGGTTTGGAACGGTGGACGAATCGCCTTGCTAGGAACGCTGCGGCTATGACTGCTTCCATGGCTTCTGAATATGCAGACGGGCGCTCCATTAGGATTGCAAGGGTGGCTTCTGCTACTGCTGCGAGAGCTTCCCACGACCCACAAGAGCAACATTCTACGTTGGAGCGGAGCAGTCGACGACAAGAAGCTGCCCGCGGTGTGACGAGTCCCAACAGCCCATACTGGCACCTACGGGCTTTCAAGTATGAGCCCAACGTTAACTACTCGATGCGTACCGACATAATTATAGGGGAAATGCGCTTCAATTGCAAATTCTGCAATGCTAAAAAGTGGGCTGGGGAGCCACCTGCAATGTGCTGCTTAAACGATAAGGTCAGCTTGCTCCCTCTTGGGGAACCGCCAGAGCCTTTGAAGGAACTACTTACTGGTTCTACCTCAAGGTCATCCAAATTCCTTCAACTCATCAGGAAGTACAATTGTGCGTTTCAAATGACTTCTTTCGGGGCTAACGTTGTCAGAGAAAGTGGTTGGATGCCTACCTTCAAGGTCCAGGGGCAGGTGTACCATCTTATTGGGTCGCTCGAGCCACTACAGAATTGCAAGCCTTCGTTCCTTCAAATTTACTTCATTTCTAACTACAGTAGGCAAGTTGATGCGCGGTTCGGCGTTATTCAACACCTGCAAACACTGACGCTGACACTTTTGAAAGGACGTGCTGCTCGGTCGGTCTTCAAAACATGCTTCATGAGCACAACAGCTATATTCGCAGTTTCAAATACGCATTGGAAACAAACCCTTCACCAAACTTCACCATTGTCATCGATGCTGACAAAAGACCTTCTGGGGAGCACGCACGCCGTTATAACGTTCCTTCGTGCAATGAAGTGGCCGTAGTTATCCATGATGAACAGCACAATAAGCGAGACATAGTTCTTCTAAGCCGTGACAGTGGTCTTCGACGTATTAATGAGACGCATCGTTCATGCGACGCCCTGCAGTATCCCCTTCTTATTGCATACGGAGAAGACGGGTACCATGTCGGCATTCCTCAGCGCAAACCAAACGAGCCCACTGCTGCGACATCTAAAACTGTTTCATGCATGGCTTTGTACTCATACCGCTTCATGACGAGGCCTAACAATTTCAGCACCCTGCACAGATCACGGGAACTGTTTCACCAGTTTGCAGTTGACATGGCTGCAAAGATGGAGTCGGAGAGACTGTGCTTCATAAAATTGAATCAGAAGCAGCTGCGCTCAGACTCCTACATCCATTTGCGTGACGGCATCAGGAATGACACTGACCCCCGGAACATAGGCAAAATGTGCCCCCCTATACAGGGGGGGGGGGCACATGCACGAGCGAACACAGAACGCTATGACGTTTGCTTGGCATTATGGGCGCCCCGATTCATCACGTTTACGTGTAACCCCAAGTGGGTTGAGGTTACGCGGGAACTTATCCAAGTCAGCAGTACTGCCATCGGCATAATATTATTGCCAGGGTTTTCAGGCAGAAGCTGGCTAAGCTAATTGATCTAATAAAAAAGGGAAGGTTTGGGGGCCTGTTAGGTGCTACATGTATATTGTTGAGTGGCAGAAGAGAGGGTTGCCACACGCGCACATTTTGGTTTGGTTGGTCACCAAAATAGACCCTACAGTTCTAGATGACGTCATCGCAACGGAAATACCGGACCCCGTTGTTGACCGGCAGCTGTACGACATTGTGAAGGCACACATGGTGCACGGTCCATGCGGTCCTGGTTTTCAAGAGGTCTCCTCATGCCACAAGGACCATGTGTGCACTAAACGATACCCAAAGAGGTTTGTTGAAGAGACCCAGACCGGTGGCGACGGATACCCACTGTACAGACGAAGGCGGCCTGAGAACGGTGTATTCACTATGACGTTACGGGGTCATCAAGTTGATAATAGGTGGATGGTCCTGTACTGTCCATTTCTGATGAAAACTTTCAACGCTCATATAAATGTGGAGTTGTGTCATTTAGTGAAGTCAATAAAGTACATATGTAAATATGTTAACAAGGGTTCTGACGCTGCCATGTTCGGCCTTCAAAACGACAATAGCAGGAACGAGGTCTCGGAGTACTTGGCAGGTCGATATATCAGCAGTGGTGAAGCTTTTTGGCGGATATTCGAGTTTCCACTTCAGCAAAGGCACCCCGCCATCATACAACTAGCGGTTCATTTGGAAAACGGCCAGCGGGCTTACTTTACTGAACAGACTGCTGCTCATTTGGCGGCCAATCCAAAAGAAACAACTTTGACTGTTTTTTTACGCTTTGCCAACTTGACACATTTGCAAAAAACACTTTAATATCCTCAGGTCCCGTCCTACTACGTGTATTCAAACAACTCTTGGGTGCGTAGGAAGTCAGGTCAGGATGTTGAAGGACATCCTGGTGTCAAGTTTGACAGTTGTCTAGGAAGAGTGTACACTGTACCTCCCAACCAGCATGAGGATTTTCACCTGCGCCTTCTCCCCCGTGAGGTTTTTGGCCCACAAAGCTTTCGAGACATAAGAACTGTTGAGGGTGAATTATGTGATACTTTCCGGGAAGCCTGCTTTAGGCGTGGCTTTTTGGAGGATGATTCACAATGGGGCGCCACTATGGCAGAGAGCGTTTTGTTGAAATCTCCTAAAAGACTAAGATCGCTTTTCGCTATTCTACTATGGTGCGACTTGGGTGATCCGGCCTCTTTATCGCTTAGCTACAAAGATTACATGTCTGAAGATTTCCTGCATCACGCTCAGTTGCTAAAGCCATCGATGGAGGTCGGATACAGTGACCTCATTTACAACAGGGCGCTGCTTGAAATCGAAGATACTGTTCTCGATATGGGCGGTACTGCGTTGGGGTGTATGGCCTACCTTCAACAAACCGGGAAGGCGCAAACACTCTGTCTTCGGATTTGCTGTGTGAGACATCTTATAATGTTGACGAGCTTACCCAGTACATAGCGGAGAATGAGCCAAAGTTCCTTCCAGAACAGAAATGAAATTCGCTTACAACTCCGTTGTTAATTCTGTCCGGGGCAAAGCTGGGGGGATTTTTTTCCTGGACGCTCCTGGGGGGACTGGGAAAACTTTTGTCACCAAATTAATATTAGCTGAGATTAGGCGAACAGAAAACATTGCCTTAGCTGTGGCATCATCTGGAATTGCGGCTACTTTGTTGCCAGGCGGCAGGACAGCTCACTCCTATTTCAAGCTCCCGCTTGACTTAGCGAAGACTGAGACACCTACTTGCAACATCAGTAAGAGCTCCGATCACGCAGAAGTGTTCAAACGATGCAAGCTTATCGTTTGGGACGAATGCACGATGGCCCACAGAGGTGCTCTTGAGACGCTAGATAGAACTCTGAGAGACATCAAAGACTCTACAGCTCCCATGGGAGGCATAACACTTCTTTCAGGGACTTCAGGCAAACACTTCCTGTTATTCCCAAGGGGACTAGAGCTGATGCAGTAAGTGCGTCTCTTAAGTCATCCGCATTGTGGCCCCTGGCGAAGACTCTGAAACTTCACACTAACATGCGTGCTCATATGCGAGGTGATATCGCATCAGCAGCATTTTCTCACACCCTCCTTGCACTTGGCGAAGGCAAAACGTCCGGGGATGAAAAGAGTAATATTGCCATCGACTCACTTTGTACCGTTGTTAGTACGCCTTCTGATCTCAGGGATGCAGTGTTCCCAGATCTCCAAGAAAATTATCAGAATATGGATTGGCTTGCCCAAAGGGCTATTCTGGCCCGAGGAATAAAACTGTTAACCATATTAATGATCAAATGCTAAAACTCATTCCTGGGGATGGCTACGTATATAAGTCTATCGATATAACTCCTGACCCCGCGGACGTCATCAACTATCCAATAGAGGTACTAAATTCCTTTAAGCCCCCCGGATTACCCCCACACATTTTGAAACTTAAAGTTGGTGCCCCTATAATGCTCATTCGAAATTTGGTGCCGCCAAAACAATGCAATGGCATACGTTTGGTTGTTAAGTCCTTATCTCCCAATCTGATTGAGGCCACGAGTATCACAGGGTGCGGTCGGGGCATGGTTGTGCTCATACCGAGGATGCATCTTTTCCCATCAGGAGCAGACCTACCTTTCACATTTCGGAGGTCCCAGTTCCCAGTCAGGCCATGCTTCGCAATGTCAATTAACAAAGCGCAAGGGCAAACACTGTCTGTCGAGGGAATACATTTGGGGGAGCCGTGTTTCTCTCATGGTCAGCTTTACGTTGGCTGCTCGCCTGTCGGCAGCAAGAGTGATGATTTCGCGTTCGTTCCGCAAGGGAAAACAAAAAACATTGTGTACAAGGAGGTTTTATAGGATTACCTCGATTCCTAATTTTATAACTTTATTTTGGGGGGGGGGGGCTTTTCGTGAGTACTTTCTAAGTAGGTTAACCTTCACTGCAGTGCACTGGACACTCCCCACCATCTGCCGTACAAAGGCTGATTATCGCGGCGTTACAAAGCTTCATTGCAACTACGACCCTACTCAAATATCAGCTGTTGCTCCTCACCAACCCCCGTTTGGTGGGCCTCGGAGGGCCGTGGACAGGTTACTATTTCACCTCCGTACGACTCTCAAAGGGCGAACAATGCTTTAACGACTGGATTTACATTTTTAGGCAGTCCCCTGCAATTACTTCACACTTCACCAACACCTGGCCTCCGCTCAGCTCTATTTCCCTCCCTCCATCGGCACAGCAGCAGGCTCATCTTCTACGTCCGACGTACATGATGCACCAACCATACAATAACCCCTCTTCCTCTTTTTGGGTTGTCATAATTCGACAATGTTTTCAGGCCCTGTTTGCGGTTCCCTCAATCCCCCCCCCCCCTCCACCGTTAAACCATGTCATGCAGAACAACTCCATCGCAGCTCTGTTGTTCGGCTGGCATCGTCTACGCGCGTGTTGCGCAAGTACTGTGAAACAATAAATTTCAACACTTCTTTGCACAGAGATAATATCCATAGGCGAAACTACAATTGTTACTGTTGGCGCAGCTCCTGCTTCGGCAGTCCAGGTCTGCAATTCATTCACCCAGTGCCTGGCAGACAAAAAGGTGCTGCCATAAAATGGGTGGTGCAACCTAACTCTGGTAACTTACTAATCCCGAGCAACGCCGGGCTTTAATGCTAGTATATATATATACCTGTAAACATATGTATGTATTTATCTATGCATGTATATATAAAAAATATATATATATACCTGTAAACATATGTATGTATTTATCTATGCATGTATGCATATATAAAATATTGCCATATTTACAAAAATATTTTTCTAATATCGTGTTTAATATTTTATCTTGTCGTCTGCTTCTCCCCTCTCACAACATGTGGTTACTTACTGTCTCACTCTCTCTTTCTTTCCCCTCTCACACAGCCTCTTCTTTCTCTCTCATTTTGCCAGTCCCTTCTCTCACACAGCCTTCTCTCTCTCTTCCCCTTTTTTCTTTTCTCTTTCTTTCGTCGCTGTTTCCCTCCTATAGACATTCCCTCTCATTCTTTTTCTGTCCCTCTCTCTCTTCTACTCTGCACTTTCTACTTCCTTCTCTTTCTCAACCGCGTTCCTGCTTACGGCAGTTCTAATGGAGATTTATCTACCTACCTATCTATCTCAAAACTTTCTACAGCGTCCATCTTATGACGTCACACACCCTACTCCTACTGTCACTGTTGTTTGTACTCTTCTTACTACCACAGCTCTCTCCCACCAACACTGCCAAAGTGAGATGTGTGTGTGTGTGTGTGTGTGTGTGTGTGTGTGTGTGTGTGTGTGTGTGTGTGTGTGTGATATATATATATATATATATATATATATATAGAGAGAGAGAGAGAGAGAGAGAGAAAAAGAGAGAGAGAAAGAGATGAGGACATGGTAAGAAAGAGAGAGAATAGAGAGAAAGAGGCAGAGAGAGAGCGAGAAAGAGAGAGAGAGAAATATCGAGAGAGAGGGAGAGGGAGGGAGGGAGAGAGAGAGAGAGAGAGAGAGAGAGAGAGAGAGAGAGAGAGAGAGAGAGAGGTTGTATGTTTGCTTAGGGTTGAAGAGTATTCGCTTTTAAAAGGTTCTGTAAACTGTTTCTACATTTGGCACAAGGCCAGCAATTATCTCAGTGCATTACTGGTACTTTATTTTATCGACCCCGTAAGGATGAAAGGCAAAGTTAACCTCGACAGGATTTGAACTCAGATCATAAAGGAAGGAGTACTCAATGCACAAGAATTAGGTAGGTGCTGTAATTTTACTTTTGTTGGAAGTCCAAGATATTGTCTCCGATCTGTTTCGCAGCCAAACAGCGATGCATTGCTCAAATCTGTGCTCTCCTCATCAACCGGTACCCTTCTTGATGACGAGTGCACACACATCTGAGTGACCCAACGCCCTGGCCTCCACGTTTGGGGTTCACATAAATACTGTTGTGGGGCTGTTGTTGGTGGGTTTGGGCTGCAACCACTGTCATATCGCCAGAAGGCAGGCCGGTTCTCCCGACATGCCGATCTCAATGATAAATTAAGAAGGACCCTGGATTCAGCTGGTTTCCCATCACAACTGGAGCCAGCAAGCCTCGGCAGCAGAGATGGCAAGCGCCCCGACGGAATTACCCTCTTTTCATTGGAAGGAGGCAAATCCCTCATCTAAGATGCTAAATGCTGTGATACGTTCTCCGCCCCTATTTTGTTTCTTTGGCCACAAACCCCGGTATTTCGGCCCACAATACAAAGGATAGGAAGACAAGTAAATACCGGGGCTTGTCTGGCCGCTTCCTCTCTGCACCGGTCACTGTCAAGAACTCAGTCGTCATCAGACCCCGTATTGCCAAGCTCCTCCGTAAAATCAGAACAGTAGCCGTCTGAAGAAGGAACCCCGCTAGGTGGGGTGGCTGTTGCAGCGGTGTCGCTGGGCATTGTCCGTGGTGTGCAGCCCAAACACCACCTGGCCCCAGACATCCCCCCTATCCCTCCTCCCTCTCTTCCGTGATCTCATAGTCTTTATTTTACCCTACGTTTCCTCTCATTTATAACATTTATAGTCCTTTCTCCTACTTTCCTATACAGTCAGATCTGCCCTTCTTTAATCCTTCCCCTCTGTTCGTTGCTTCATTTCGTTTGTATCTCTTTTGTTTCTTTTTCCTTTATTAATTGACAACATTTTGTATACTGAATAAATTTCTTTATTTTGTTGTTGTTTGTGGTGTTGTTGTGTCAGTGTTGTTGATGTTGTTTGTGGTGGTGGTGGTGGTGGTGGTAGTAGTAGTAGTGGTGGTGGTGGTGGTGGTAGTGGTGGTTGTAGTTGTTATTAGTGGTGGTTTTACTGTTGTTATTATTGTTGATGCTAGTGCTGGTTGTTTAGCTGCAAGTCAATTAAGAACGAGAGTAGCTTAAAAGGTGTCCTAACTGAACATAAAGTGTGTCCCCCACCCGAAAAAGAAGTGGATTCGGCTGCTATTTCTAGCAAGTGGACCATCTCATTCACTAGACTGCGACAAATTCCAATATTAAAACAGAACACCCAGATATTTGAAGTGAAACTAGGTTAGTAGTTGTTGTTGAAATAAACAGGACAGAATAGTTAATGTCGGTTAGATATAAAATTTACTTCACTTCAGTTAGAAAAGGAATATGATTACTACTAATCATAAAAGTACAATGTTGTATGTAAACATTCGTAAATGAATACCGTGTTGTTGAAGTTTTGTTGAAGATAATTTGTTTTATGTTTTATGCTGAAATAGAAGGTGGCAGGCTATCGTCCGTCATTACTATCATCTAGGAAGTTAAAAGCCAAGTGACCAGGGAAGGTGTCGTCTCTTTTGTAACAGAAAATTCTCTCTCTGTCCTCGTTCCATGACAGCCTATTTATTGAACGCTGGTTATTTTTGTTCAAAGGTGGTTGACCTCCCGCTGTGTTCTCTTTCATAGGAATGGCCATGTCAGTGAGAGGAAACACTGGAACATTTCATTAGCTACACACCATCATCAATTCAAGGGAATTAATTTGAAAAATCTGGGGAAATAACTTCCATTTGACATTACGTTCTCTGACTACGGTTTAAACCTGGATTACAGAAGAAACGCTGGAATATTTTTTCGCCATATTAATTCCCCGCCCAGATCGAAACGGTAGTGAAATAGAGAACCAATAACCTCGGACCCCAAACTGTCACCTACTTACCTTGTAAATAGAGAGAGAGAGGATACTGTTACTCGGCATATTGGGCATAGGAAGATGGCCAGTACACATGTCAATCGGATCTCGTTCTTGTTGTTGGCACAGAGTTAGGATTGCCGGTGGGTGGGAGCGTTGATGTTAGGTTAACTTGGTCTGACAGTTAGGGTCCATTGAAATCCACATGAGTTTCTTTAGCCGGTAGACACTGACAGTGTCCAAGATAAAATGCTTGGGATCCTTTTGAGTACCTGGTAGGGCCCTGGTTGCAAAGGAGCTCTGACAGTGTCCTTTCTGACAAAAAGGTCTGTCCATTGCTGTATGTCAGATGGAATTTGAGTAGTGTTACTTTGAGGGCGAGGGGCAACAAATGGCAGGTTTGCCATGTGGGTCCACAGGTGATAGATATACTTCATTGGATCTACGGGGTGTTGAGACGGGTAATACCAATATCGTGCCATAAACCAGCGCAGCTGGCATAAAACCGAGTCCCTCTTTTACAGTGGAGCGAATTCCAAGAGTGATAAGGGGTAAAATGTCTAACCAGTTGCTGTTGTTGACATATGCTCTGAGAGAAGATTTTAATTGCCGATGGAAACGTTCCACCATACCGTTAGCTGTAGGGTGATAAGCTGTTGTATTTATTCGGCTACAACCTAGGAGGCGTGTCAATTTGTTTAAAAGGTTCGGTTCGAACTGGCCGCTTCTCTCCATTGTGTTGGTAGAAGGTGTGCCATAACGCGAAATCCAATGCTGTACTAGTGCCTTGGCAATAGATTCAGCTGTAGTGTCGGAAAGGGAAATGGCCTCAGACCACCGGGAGAATCTATCCGCACAGGTCAAAAGCTGAGTGCAACCCCTAACAGGAGGCAGTGGTCCGACGATGTTAATATGTTGGAAACGCGTATCTGGTGTTGCGAAGGTTCCGAGAAGAGTCCTGACATCGTGGTGAATGTTTGCCTTTTGACACTGGACGCAACGTCTGACCCATTCGATAGGTTGTGCAGCGCAGAAAAAACCGAACGTTGATGCTTTAAAGGTACTTAAGGGCGCGCGTGACCCGTAGACACATCACACTAAATACCACCAGGAGAAAAAGGTAGAGGGGTGAGTTTGAAAGACAAGGAAGAAGATGAAGAATTTCGGAGTTTCAGGAGCTCCCCGTCCGCCTGTTGGCAATATATCGGAGACTGATGGAAAAAGAGGTGTGCAGCGCACCCAAGAGTTAGCGAGAAAGTGCATCGGCTGCAGAGTTGTCTATATGGCGAATATCTGTAGTATATTGGGATATAAAATCTATTTGACACACTTCTCTAGGTGAGTGGTGGTCAGGCTTGGAATATAAAGCGTACGTGAGAGGTTTATAGTCCATGTAAATAGAAAACACAGAACCTTCTAACATGTGCCGGAAATGTCTCACACTGAGGTACGCTGCCAAACATTCCCAACCGAATGTGCTATACTTTGTTTCAGCAGGTTTGAGTTGCCTAGAGAAGAATGAAATTGGTTGCCATGCATTCTCTACACATTGTTGGAAAACGCCACCGACCCTGACATCCAATATATCGACGAACAGACAAAGCGGTGCGTCAGGTTTGAGATGAACCAACATTGTGGCCTCTGTCAAGACCCTCTTCATTTTAAGAAAAGCAGCTGCTTGTGCATCATCGAAAGTGATAAGCTGGTTCTTCCGATTGCACTGCCTTAGGATGTCTGTTAGCGGCTGGAGAAACTCTGCACAACGAAGTATGAATAGGCAGTAAAAGTTTATGAGGCCGAGGAGCTCACGTACTTTCCTCGGGTACGTTGGAGTGGGAAAATCTAAAATGGACTTAACTTTGTCGTGGTGGCGGCGGATTCCTTGTTCGTCGATGTGGTGTCCCAGAAAATCAAGGGTAGAAACACTGAAAAGGCATTTTCTGGGGTTGCTGATGACATCAAACTAAGAAAAACGCTCGAAAAGCAATTGTAGGTTCCTTTCGTGTTCCTCACGGGATGTGCTGGCTATCAGCATATCATCAATATACGAGTAGACGTAGGGTAAACCACGCACTACTGTGTCGATGAAACGCTGGAAGGTTGATGCAACATTGCGTAAACCGGATGGCAGCCTAAGAAACTCGAAGAGGGCGAAAGGAGTTGTAATGGCCGTTTTAAGAATGTCATCCGGTTCAACAGGAATCTGGTTGTACGCCCACACGAGGTCAATTTTTGAAATGATCCTAGCACCATGTAGGGTAGAAGAGAAATTCAGTGAGGTACCGGGTACTTATTGGGTTTTGTGTGTGTTAAGAAACCGATAGTCCCCACACGGTCGCCAATCACCTACAGATTTCTGGGAACCATGTGAAGTGGGGAAGACCAGCTGCTACTAGATGGACGAAAAATGCCCAGTTCCAACACATGATCGATTCTGCTTTAGCGATCTTAGCGTGGTCAGGAGCGAGTCACCACTGTTTAGCAGAACCCGGAGGGCCCTCGGTCACGATATGACGCGCAACCCTGTGGGTCACCGGCCGACTGTTAAAAATAGGGTGTGAGATGTCAGGATGCCTGCTCAGAATAACGTCGTATCTGCCAGACTGCCTGGTTTAAAAAAAACAAGGTCGAGGGAGGGTGCCATTGTGCTGATACCGCGATCATTCAGACCAGTGGTGGAATTAATCAGTCTGTTGTGTTTAACGTCCACCAGGAGGCCAAAATGGAGTAGAAAATCCGCTTCTAGGATCGGAGTCGGCAACTTGGCGATGACAAAAACCAACTGGAAAATTCGGCGGAGCCCAAGATCCAGGGTTAAGGACTTTTCTCCGCATTTGGGTATAGCAGAGTGGTTCAGCGCATGGAGAAGGTTTACTGTGGGTTCATTACTGCCTGGCACCAGAGCAGATGGTATGACTCTAACCTCCGCCCCGGTGTCCACCAGAAACCGGTAGATCGGTCGCTAATGTGGAACAAGAGGCTAGATTTGGAAGAGCCAGGTGTAGTTGCCATCGTTTCTACCTGGACACGTCGTTACCCGGAACATGACGGGAATCCCTTCTAAAAGAACAAGGCAATAGGTATTTCCCCGAATTTACTGTGGTAATAGCATAAGGGATCGGTCGCTCGGGTCTCGCGGGCGCTGATGTAAATTGTGCCGAGATGAGCTGGCGTTGCTGCGAGGCTCTAACTGCAGTTGAGCCATAAGTGCGTTCAATTGTGCCTCCTGTCTCATCTCCGAGACAGAAGACGAGGAAGGAGAAGAAGGAAAAAAATGAGGAAGAAAATGAGCTTATTAGTGGATGCGTGTGTCTCTCTTGGGCCACAAATGACCGTGGTACTGCTACCTCCATTATTCTATCAGCTGAATCTGCTAGCACCTCGATTTGGATGGATGCTTTACTGTCCGCCAAAATGCCGCGAGTTGCTGGCACAGCCTTTGTAGGAAAAGTTGTTTCAAGATGGCCGACTCCATGGTGTTCTCTCCCAACAGTTGTTTTAACTGTCTTAAGAACTGTAACGGTTTCCTATCGCTTAACGCCCTCGAATAAAGAAGCTGGTTAATCTGGTGCTTCTGAGAGACGGATGTCCGCTTTACAAGTTTGGACCTTAAGGTGGCATATGAATATGTACCTGGTGGGGCTGTAAGCAAATCCTGGATCTTCTGCAGGCTTTCAAGGGGAAGTGGCGAAACAAAAGGAGAAATTTTGGTCCTGTCTACCGAAACATTATGTGTTTGAAATTGGACCTCGATATATCTGAACCAAATCCTCCTCTAGTTAGAATGTTCTTCCTCTTGTTGCCTGACGTGGACTGTAGAGGCTCTGATTCATTGATCAACTCACGGTTAAGTGAAGTATTACTAGTGTTATTATTATCAATAAGTACTTTGGTATTACTAAAGAAATGCAATATAGTCGCTTGCTTTTTCTCACTCTTTATGGGTTCATTTCATTGGAATCTAAGAACAAACAAAGCTATCAAAGCCAAATAAAATAAAACAATTGGATGAGAATCGGTATTTGCGGAGCCGGATGACTGTTGTAATGGTAGAAACAATACTGAAGCATACATGCATCATATTGTCGATAGATGACACATATATGTAAAATTCATGGATGTTAGTTCTTTACTGAGGAGAAATATTTTTAGGGGAGGGAGCGATAAAATATATTTTAACCTAATATTAATTTTGTTTTATTATTAATAAGACATGGGGCAGTGGATTGGCAGTATAGGTAGAGGGTCGGAAGCCATGGTTTGCAGCTTAGAGATACGGCCCTTTATAATCTGAGTTCAAATCCCGCCGAGGTTACCTTTGCCTTTCATCTTTACGGGGTCGATAAAATAAAGTACTAGTCACGCACTAGTGTCGATTTAATAGACTTTCTCCTCCCCCAAAATTGCTGGCCTTGTGCCTATATAAGAAACCATTATTAATAAGACATAGAAATTGCAAATAATGTCCAAATCTTTCTGCGGACCACCAACATTTTCTATCGGACCACCAGTTGGCCACCGCTGCTTTAAACTGTAGTCAGAGAAAGTAATGTCAAATGGAAGTTATTTCCCCTATATTTTTTCAAATTAATTCCCTTGAATTAATGATGGTGTGTAGCGAAAGAAATGTTCCAGTGTTTCCTCTCACTGACATGGCCATTCCTATGAAAGAGAACGCAGCAAGAGGTCATCGATGTTTGATCAAAGAGTAAATAGGCTGTCATGGAACGAGGACAGAGAGAGAATTTCTGTTACAAAAGAGACGACACCTTCCCTGGTCACTTGGCTTTTAACTTCTATGGTGATAGTAATGACGGACACCTGTCACCTTCTATTTCAGCATAAAACATAAAACAAAGTATCTTCAATAAAACTTCAAAAACGCGGTATTCATTTACGAATGTTTACATACAACTTTGTACTTTTATGATTAGAAGTAATCATATTCCTTTTCTAACTGAAGTGAACTAAATTTTATATCTAACCAAAATTAACTACTCTGTCCTGTTTATTTTCAACAACTAACTCCGTTTCACTTCAAATATCTGGGCGTTCTAGTTTAATATTGAAATGTGTCTTAGTCTAGTGAATGAAATGGTCGACTTGCTAGAAATAGCCGTCGAATCCACTGCTTTTTCGAGTGAGGGACACACTTTATGTTCTGTTAGGACACCTTTTAAGCTACTCTCGTTCTTAGTTGACTTGCAGCTAAACATAACCAGCACTAGCGTCAACAATATCAACAACAGTAAAACCACCACTAATAACAATTACAACACCACCACCAACAACAACAATACCACAACCACCAGCACCACCACCACTACCAGAATCATAAAAAAAACATCAAAGTAGGACAAAGGGCTATAAATACTATAAATGAGAGGAATCGGAGGGTAAAACTAAGATTATGAGATCACAGAAGAGAGGGAGGGGGATAGGCTTTATGTCTGGGGCCAGGTTTTGTTTGGGCTACACACCACGGATAATACTGGAAAGAAATTTCCGCGGACAGCAACAGCCACGCCACCTGGCGGGGTTCTTGGCGGTGACCGGTGCAAAGAGGAAGCGGCCAGACAAGCCCTGGTATTTACTTGTCTTCCTATCCTCTGCAATGTGGGCCGAAATACAGGGGTTTGTGGCGGCGAACGTATTACAGCATTTAGCGTCTCAGATTAGGGATTTACCTCTTTCGAATGAAAAGAGGGTAATTCCGTCGGGGCGCTTGCCGTCTCCACGGTCAAGGCTTGCTGGCTCCAGTTGTGATGGGAAAGAAGCTGAGTCCAGGGTCGTTCTCAGTATGTCGTTGAGATCGGCATGTCGGGAGAACCGACCTGCGTTCTAGCGGCATGACAGTAGATGCAGCCCACCCTCGCCAACGACAGCCCCACAACAGTATTTATGTGAATCCCACACGTGGAGGCTGAGGCGTTGGGTCACTCCGAATGGTACTGGTTGATGAGGAGAGCACATACTTGAGCCATGTATAGCTGTTTGGCTGCGAAAGTGATCGGAGGCAAGCGGGGCAGTGTTGATCGAAGCCAGACCCGTTCCGGCTGAAGGAAGCTCTGCACGTGATTCCGACCCAGTTACTTTGGAACTTTGTATACTGGGAAACAAAGAGTCCTTCGCCTGTTCAGTCGTTCGGGGCCTGCTCTGGTTATGTGGTCACGTCAGATTTGGCTGTCTTGCTGAGAACTTCGCTGACGAGGATGTGACTAGAGGAGATTGAGGAGAGGTAGGCCAGCAGTGCCAAATCCGAAGCGGATCGGAGGTCGAGGCCACCGAAGCTCGCTGGAAGCTTCACTTGTTCCCACCTGGTGTTGTCGAAACTGACATTGCAGATGAGTTTTGCACAGCGTCGGATGGTAACATCGAGTTCCCCGAGGTAATCTGTGTGTGGGTAACAAGGTGCACCACGCAGCGTCAACTGACATTTTGGAAGGGCGAAGCAGTTTCTCAATAAGGTGAGCACAGCCTCACTGCCATTCGTGACAGGTCTGCATGCTTGGTCTCCAGGCATTCTCTTATGGATTTCGAGAGAATTGGAGAGCCGAGAATGCAGGCGGCATCTTTGGGCGTTAGGAGAGCACCGGACAAGACGGAATTGATGCTGAGTAAGATGTCATGGAATTCCGCCTCCCCGTAGCTAATATTAATCACCTCGGATATGGGTGGGATGATCTCGAGTTCGAGGAGCTAGGCTGATTAGCCGAAGATCTTCAACTATCGTCTCAGCCGAGCCAACCATGGTCGAGTTTTTCATCTACCAAAAGTTGAAGGGCGCCGGACAGCGTCTGACGTGGTCAACTGCCAGTGCAAAAAGAGACGGACTGAGTGTGTCTCCATGCTGGACACCCGTAGCGGAAGTAACCTTCTCAACGAGCATGTGTATACTGGGTCTTCCGTATGGGTGCTCGTCAGAGACACGTTTCTATGACGTGATCTCGCCTAAAGCTTGCTTGGTATACTTACAGCTAGCTTCTTCTAGGATCTTGAAGTGTTAAAACTACGCTCTTAATAATTGTTTCTACTTTTGGCACAATGCCAGCAATTATCCCAGTGTATTACTGGTACTTTATTTTATCGACCCCGTAAAGATGAAAGGCAATGTTAACCTCGGCAAGATTTGAACTCAGACCATAAAGGGCCGTAACTCTTTGCTGCAAAGCATGACGTCCGACCCTCTACCGATACTGCCAATCCAATAATGTAATACAAGTTGAATCATAGCGGTAAGTTATCAGTAGATGAGGAGACAAAAGTCTCTGATACACGTACAAATAATCACTTATATTTTCTATTAAAAACAACTCTAGTTATATCTACAACTAGTTTATCTTAAATCTTGTAAAATAACATTGTTCTGTATAAATCTATATTATATAATTATCTACATTTCCAAATAAATGTCATACAATTTAGCCTGATATTTCAGTTATTCTCTGAAAACCAGTCCTTAGGTAATTAGTGCCCCAGTCTGGCCGTAAACATAGCTCAGACTAGGGTGTCGAGCCTGCCCCCCCCCCCCCCCCCCCTTGTCCCTTTCTTTCGTAGCTTGATTCTCTTTTTTCTTTATCTTCTATCCCTTTTTCTATTTAAATATCATTTGTTTACAGATATTTTGAAGTCCAGTGTATGTCCAACTTTCGCGGTCGCGGTTAATTTCTTGAGAACCTAAATAATAATTGTTTGTGGAAACCACCGTATATTCGTAGATATCTGCCATGATGTTTTTATGGCTTTTTTCGTGGCAATATATATATTTTTAACTCTAAATTATTTATAACATTAGGAACGTTACCCCCGCCAATATCGGGTGATAAATTCATATAAAAAAAAAACTGGTCACAAAGAAACACACATACATATACATAAACAGACACATACTTTCATACGACAAATACATACATATATAAACACACATTCACATCATCATACACATAAACAGACACACACAGACACTAGATATATACATATTACATACATACATATATCTTCACATACATATACATACACAGACACATACAGACACTAGATATATACATATTACATACACATATCTACATATACATAAACAGACACATACAGACACTAGATATATACATATTACATACATACACATATCTACACCTACATATACATACACAGACACATACAGACACTAGATATATACATATTACATACATACACACATCTACACCTACATATACATAAACAGACACATACAGACACTAGATAGTTACATATTACATACATACACATATCTACACCTACATATACATACACATACACATACAGACACTAGATATATACATATTACATACATACACATATCTACACCTACATATACATACACAGACACACACAGACACTAGATATATACATATTACATACATACACATATCTACACCTACATATACATAAACATCCACATACAGACACTAGATATATACATATTACATACATACACATATCTACACATACATATACATAAACAGACACATACAGACACTAGATAGATACATATTATACCAGGGTCTGGTGTGGCCCTCTGGGCCAGAGGAATCGTTCGATGACAGGCCACCAAACTCTGGGTAAAGTAAGGAAGGTGCTTAAGAAAGAAAGGTCCAAATCATTACCGGGGCTAAACGTAATACCCTACCTATTGTACAAGAAATGTCCCAGAGTCCTTGACTTGCTCCACAAAATGATATGATCAGCCTGGAAGAACTTGAAGATCAGTGACCAATAGATTAGAACCAAAGGTGTGTACATTCTGAAAGAGCAGAACTCAAGCGGGATAAATAAATTCAGACCAAAAACACATCTGAACATTGAAGGAAGAACATTCTTCATTGTTATGGCAGCTAGGTTAACTAGATACCTCACAGAGAATAAGTACTTGAATATGTCATGTCAGAAGGGAGAGTCATCCATGGAGAGTCTGGTTGTTTAGAGCATGCCTCAATGGTTTGGGAAGCAATCCAAAGAACTAAAACTGAAAAGAGAGATCTTGATGAGGTGTGGATTGATCTGGCTAGTACCTACAGTTTGATCCCATACAAGATGATCCAACTTGCTCTCAAGATGTATCATGTTCCAAAGAACATCAGGGAATTGCTAAAGAACTATTATCATGGGTTCTCAATGTGGTTCTTCTGAATCAATTGAGAGGTTAGCAATAGGCTGTGTAATCTAACCTATACCATTTGTATTGGCAAAAGCCTCGGGAGATATTATAATGACTCTCTGAAGGCCAAAGAGAAACCGGAACCAAGCTGATGTTGGAAAAGGATCTTCATGTCATAGACCAATGTGACTTCTCTAGCAAACACGTGGTTTAGTGTTTGCAGTTTACGTTGATCCCAAAGCTTCTCAGATATCTGCTAAAATATGATATTAGCTCCAGTACAGTGGAAGTTATGACGGTCTAAATCAACAAGGATACAAGTGGCTTGGTGTCCCACCAAGTCTCACAGATGTTGCACTCTACTGTCGCCAGGCCAAGTTGATGCTACATCTCAAAGCCATCGTTGAGGAATACAAAGTCGGAAAAGCAAGGCTCTTGACCAAGCTTGATGACTCGCAAGACAATGTCGCGAGAGCGATTTGGTGAAAGCTGATGGCAGGCAGTAAGTGGAAAGTTTATGAGACGGTAGATGCAAAGAAAATATGGGACACACTCATGTTCATGGGCAGAGTGGTAAGAGGCTAGGGAAAAGATGAAGAGAGATATGATTTTACACGGGGTGAACAAAGAAGATGCCAGAAGACAGTACAGTAGAATCGACAGGGCCAATGGATGACGTGGGAATGTGCAATCCATAGTATTTCGGAATGACGTGTGACATATGGCACCTCTTGTGTTCAATTTACTCCTCAGATCTCTCTATGGTATCCTGCCATCGAATATGGACCTAGTGAAGTGGGGAAAATCAAATAACCTTGAGTGCCCATTCTGCCAGGGTAGACAGATAGTGGAACACATTCTGACCTAATACAGAGTAGCACTAGCCCAAGGAAGATACACATAGAAACACAATCTTAGGGAGATCGTACATGAGGTAAGTATAGCTAATGTAAAATCCGCAGTACAGAATCTCCAACAACCTTCTACACGAGAGGGAGCTGAAAATCATGGCCAGGAGTAGCTCTATCATACAGGGCACGGGAATAGAGTCTTCTGTGTGGTACAGAGGGCTGGGTGTGTACAGCACACCTCACCGAATCGGTAAAGCAACTAGAAATCACCAGAAAGAATGGCTTGAAGCCGGATATCATACTCCATTCCAGTTCATCAAAACAGGTGATTTTGATTCAACTCACCTTGCCATCAGCAGACTAGAAAAGGCACGTGTTTAACACCGAAAATACGTTTGGACAATAGTCAGGGGGAAGTCAATTTCTGGCTCAAAGTTATCACCACAGAAGTTGGAACCAGAGGATTTGTGGGTAAATCTACCAACAATATCATGAAACAACTTTCAGGATCTGGGAATAACAGGACCAAAGTCATGAAACCAGCGGAGAGGAGTTCCAGCTGGATATTGTCGAGGAAGAACAAAAGAAACGTTGGAGGGCATTATGTTTGTATGTTAACGTGTGTTAAGGGAAGTAACATCCATGAGCTCTGTTGCTTCTGACAGGAACCTCTGGAAGGCGTGATTGAGGACTCTGTCTCCATGACCCTCACAAGAATAACTGGACGAAGAAGGAGAAGGAGAAGGAGAAGGAGGAGGAGGAGGATATGGAGGGATCCTGATCAAATCAATAGCAAGTCTATGTTTTAGAGATTTCAGAATATGTTAGAAAACTCTCCAAAACAAACATGGAAGAACTCCTAAGATGCTGGAATTTTCAGTAATGTTCATGAATATATGTTGAGAAAGTAAATGTTATGAATTTCCAGCACCGCCATGCCTGTTTTCGCGCGGCCTCAAAACCCCACAGTGGTGCCTGGTTTCATGCCATGCCCTCCTTCTCCACTGGCACACAGCTGGATAATGATAGCCTGCACATTGGCCTTTCCCTGAGGTTTGACCTCCGGATCTGCGAGCCACACAAATATCGCTGTGGATCCACCGTGGAGTATTTTGGCCTCCACCCGTCTTCCTGTCTTCACAGTGTCGGCCGCCTTCCATGCCTTGCTGCCCTCAACGAGATCATAAAGATTGGATTGGACGCTGCAGGCTTCCTCTCTCAGCTCGAGTCGGTGGGGCTGAACCGAGGTGACGGCAAAAAGCCGGAAGGTATGACCATCTTCTCGTTCCCTCCTCTGAGATACCACTTGCAACGACACTTTCTACAGCCACAACCTGTTGCAGTCTACCACTAACCCAGGTTCTGCTGCACGTCGGGATGAGGAGGCCAAGCTCTCCAAGTACCGGTCGTTCTCCGACCGATTCGTGCTCATGTTCTTAGCAGTGGAGACTTCTGGTGTCCTTAACCCTAGGGCTACTTCCCTACTCACCACCATAGGCGCTGAGCTGCCCAGCCGCCGGTGTGAGCCTCGTAAAATGGAATGGCTCTCCCAGCGCATCTCCCTTGCCATCCTGCGTGGAAACGCCTTCTCCATTCTGTCCGCCGGGGCTGTGGGGAGGCCAGCACGTGGGACCCCATTTGCTCACCATACAGAGAGATGGGGAGGGCGAGAGAGATTCTCAGAATAGGGAGGTACAAGAAATTGTAACTGAAGTAAAAAGATCAAGGTATGCTGAACTACGTAGTTCTGTTAAATCATTTGGAATAAAATTGTAAGATGTAAATCATTTTTTCCAAATATATTTAGTTGATATGTATTCCAAAATTGAGTTTCAACGATTATTGTACATTAAACAGTACCAAACTAAGCTAAAGGTCGGAGAGTATTCGCTTTTAAAAGATTCTCTAAATAATGAAGGAGTACTCAATACACAAGAAGTAGGTAGCGCTGTATATTTATAACATTCACTTGCAGTCCTAATGAAATGAAATCATGGAGAACCCATAAAAAGGTCAAAGACTCGAAGATAGGCACGACATATAGGCATTGCAAATGCTTTCAAGCCACCATCCGACGTTGTGCAAAACTCATCTGCAATGTCAGTTTCGACTGCACCAACTGGGAAGAGGTGAAGCTTTGAGTGAGGTTCGGTGGCCTCGGCCTTCGATCCGCTTCGGATTTGACACTGCTGGCCTATCTCTCCTCAACCCCCTCCAGTCAGAAACTCTTCAGCGAGGTCCTCAGCAAGTCAGCCAAACCTGATGTGACCATATAACTTGAGCAGGCCCCGAACGACTGGACAGGCGAAGGGCTCTCTGTTCTCCAGTATATGCGCTCCTTTGAAAGAGAACTCAGCGGGATGTCATCGACCTTTGAGCAAAAAATAACCAGATTTCAATAAATAGGCTGTCATGGAACGAGGACAGAGAGAGAATTTTCTCTTACAAAAGAGACGACACCTTCCCTGGTCACTTGGCGTTCAACTTCTATAGTGATAGTAATGACGGACGATAGCCTGCCAACTTCTATTCGAAAACACGGTATTCATTTACGAATGTTTACATACAACTTTGTACTTTTATGATTAGTAGTAATCATATTCCTTTTTCTTTCTCTAACTGAAGTAAAGTAGATTTTATATCTATCGCAATTAACTATTCTGTCCTGTTTATTTTCAACAACAACCAACTTCGTTTCACTTCAGGTGTCTGGGTGTTATGTTTTAATATTGAAATGTGTCTCAGTCTAGTTAATGAGATGGTCCACTTGCTAGAAATAGCAGCCGAATCCACTGCTTTTTCGGGTGGGGGACATACTTTATGTTCAGTGTTATTTCTTGTTTTTTTTTCCTAAACAATAACTAACTTTATTTTTTTTTAATTATTCAGTATATATATATGTGTGTATCTGACTGATAAAATGATAAGTGAGTTAATCATATCAGTGGCCTCCCCACAGCCCCGGTGGACAGAATGGAGAAGGCGTTTTCCCGGAAGACGGCAAGGGAGACGCGCTGGAAAAGTGTGGTGTGGTATATTGTAGTGGAATGTGGTATATTGTAGTGTAGTGTCGTTTATTGAAGTGTAGTGTGGAGCGGTATTTTGTAGTACGGTGTGGTATATTGTAGTGTAGTGTTGTATAGTGTTGTAGAAGATCACGCCATCTAGCGTCGACTGTGAAGCTAGTCGATTAACTGCCCTTAGTTCTGACGTCACGTTCAAACGCCAGTTGCTGAGACCAACACCCTCTGATCATGTCAGCTCGTGGACAACAGACGTGCTAATCCCCGTGCAGTTTTTCCACGCAGCGACATCACACCATGCGGTCGTGGCATAATACGATAATGAACCACTACCCAACCTTGGAGCACTGATGCGTTAACCAGTATTATGATTTGCTTTAAATAAAATGTTCACGTAACATAATCTTGAGGTATGTTCTTTTTTGTTTGATGATGTGCCAGCCAGTAAACAATAACCAATTAGACGGGATGACAGACGACCATCCCCGCCTAAAGTGGTTATTGTTACGCATCCGAACTACAGCATATCATCCTGCCTCTAATGGAATGGTGGAGCGCTTCCACCGAAAACTGAAAGCCGCTCTACGGACTTCTCCTGACTCTACGCGCTGGAGCGAGTACCTCCCTGTTGTGTTGTTGGGGATTCGGTCATCAATAAAGGAGGACCTTGGGTTCTCCTCGG
Organism: Eledone cirrhosa; assembly: GCA_964016885.1. Classification (NCBI taxonomy): domain Eukaryota; kingdom Metazoa; phylum Mollusca; class Cephalopoda; order Octopoda; family Eledonidae; genus Eledone; species Eledone cirrhosa. The sequence goes on from OZ024744.1 coordinate 33,972,616, forward strand.
CCGAATTGTTATATAGTTCCCCTCTAGCGTTACCTGGGCAAATGCTTGCCCCCTGTCGATTTTGATGAACAAGATCCGCTTTCTTACGTATCTCGTCTGCGTTCTTATTTTCAGGACCTGCCGCCGATGGATACGAGGAAGCAAACTTTACAATTTTCAGTCCCGAGGGATATTGCCGCGTGGACCCATGTGTTTGTGAGAAACGATGCTGTGAAACCACCTCTCACGCAACCATACTCTGGACCCTACCGTGTATTAGCTCGTTCCGAGAAACATTTCACTGCAGACATTAAGGGTTCCAGAGAGACGGTTTCGATTGATAGACTCAAACGAGCACATTTGGATACAGATACTATCGCACCTGAACCACAAACGCCCCCGTCTTTTTCTTTCGCACACACACCTGCTTCTTCGTGTGTGTGTGTGTTCATCACCAAGATATAAGACTACGACCCGTTCCGGTCGGAGGGTTCATTGGCCCAAAAAACTGTGTAGCACGGTACATTTTTAAACTGCTATTGTGCGGTGCTTTAATCCTGTAGTGACTTTTGGAACTTTTAGGAAATTGTATTTACATCTAATTACATTGTTTTTTTTTCCTTCACGTTCTTGCATGCTTTGTTAATATGTATTGGGCTGTTTGCTCCTTGGTTTGGAATTTTTGCTGGTTGCTAATCGGTTTTTCTACATACATGATACGATGAACCAATTTTTATTTACTTTTTTAAAAATCTGGTGGGTGACAATGTAGAAGATCACGCCATCTAGCGTCGACTGTGAAGCCAGTCGATTAACTGCCTTTAGTTCTGACGTCAGTTGTTGAGACAATAGTGCTTGGACCATGGCAGCTCGGAGACAACAGACGTGCTAATCCCCGTGCAGCTATCCACGCAGCGATATCACACCATACGGTCGTAGCATAATACGATAATGAACCACTACCCAACCTTGGAGCACTGATGTGTTAACCAGTATTATGATTTGCTTTAATTAAAATGTTAACGTAACATAATCTTGAGGTATGTTCTTTTTTGTTTGATGATATGCCAGCCAGTAAACAACAACCAATTAGACGGGATGACAGACGACCATCCCCGCCTAAAGTGTTAAGTGGTTACATATACTGTAGTGTGTTGTGGTATACTGTAGTGTATGCGGTATATTGTGGTGTGGTATATTGTATTGTAGTGTGGTGTGGTATTTTGTAGTGTGGAGTGGTGCAGTGTGGTGTGTTATATTGTATGAGGTGTGGTATAGTGTAGTGTCATGTGATATACTTAGTGTGGGGTGGTACATTGTAGTGTGGTGTGGTGTGGTATACTGTAGTATGGTGTGGTGTATTGTAGTGTAGTGTGGTATAATGTAGCGTGGTGTGGTATACTGTAGTACGGTGTGGTGTGGAATAGTGGCGTGTGATATGGTGTGGTATATTGTAGTGTGGGGTGGTACATAGTAATTGTTTCTACTTTTGGCACAAGGTCAGCAATTAACCCAGTGTATTACTGGTACTTTATTTTGTCGACCCCGTAAGGATGAAAGGCAAAGTTAACCTCGGCGGGATTTGAATTCAGACTATAAAGGGCCGTAACTCTTTGCTGCAAGACATGGCGTCAGACCCTCTATCGATACTGCCAATCCAATGTGATGTGGTATAGGGTAGTGTGGTTTTCTATATTGTAGTGTGGCGTGGGGGTGTGGTAGTGTGGTGTGGTGTTGATATTGCAGTGTAGTGTGGTATACTGTAGTGTGGTGTGGTATACTATACTGTGGTGTGGTATATTGAAGTGTGGTGTGGTATATTATAGTGTGGTGTGGTATACTGTGGTGTGGTATATTGTGGTGTGCTATATTGTAGTGTGGTGTGGCATACTGTTGTAGTGACCCCTTGGGGCGAGAAGGAGAGTTAATGAGAATTACGTCCCATGGAGACTATACATTAAGAAACTGGAAGTACCTCCTCTCTTACAAAGCTAGCCTTCCAGGAGTTAAGATGTAATTTTGCCTTCTCCCACTTTTCATTTTTACCACACCATGTGGAGTGAACATATTAAGAGCAACTCCCTCTCAGGCGACTTCAACTTCGGAACAGAAAACCAATAACACCATATGGAGACTAACTTATTCTCTCACTTCGTCCCCAATTCAACAACTAATGATACCAATTATACATATTATATTATTTCAAAAGGTATGACTTATTTCCAAGTTGTAACAAACACTCATAACAATAAAGATGAGACAATTATAGACACTCGTGTGAGATATTTCAGCATGTCTCATTTAATTACTTTATTCCTAAATTGATGACCAAATAACGTAAACACTAAATAGAAATCGACTAACTTTTATGCTCGTTAAAGTGGTATCCCAGACGTTGGTATATGGAAAATATACCACTAAAAAAAAGAAAAAGAAAAAAAAAAGTGTTTGACAGTTTTTTTTTTCCCCTTTGCTGAAATTTTTGAAGATGTCTGTCAAGATGGCGGCTTTCTTCTTCAACAGTTTTTTTTTTGGGGGGGGGGGGGGGGGCGAAACCGCGCGCCATGTTGGTTTTTGCTTTAAGTTCTCTGTAGATGTATTGATAATGCCATTGTTTGTTTAGTTGCTCACTTACACAATATTTCGGATACATTCTTTTTCCTGTCCGGTTGTTTGAAGAAAAGACAAAAAAACAAATACAAGTAGGTTTATTTTCTTTTTCACTTGTGTTCGAGGTATTTTTCTTTACGGAGACGCATTTTGCCGCTTACTGAGATTGCACCAATGGGAGTTCAATCTATTCTCCCTACTTATACGGCTGACGTGAAATTATGGTTCGCTCACATGGAAGCATTTTTCGAGGCTAACAACATCGCCCTCGTCCTTAGTGCCATTCCTCCGGCACTTCTCCCAACTATTAAGGATCTCGTATTGGAGACACCGACTGACGCTACTTACAAGTCGTTGAAGGCTGAAATACTCAGCCGCACCTCACAGTCCGCCGAGAAACGCTTTAGAGCTCTGGTCCATTTAGAGCATATCGGGGATGACACTCCATCGGACCTCTTACGTCGGATGAAAGACCTAACAGAGGGGTCGGTATCGGAAACCGCGATGTTGAAGCAGTTGTTTCTCTCGCGGCTACCGACCAACGTTCAAGCAATTTTGGCCCCCATTAGGGATACATGTTCTGTGGACCAACTGGCCCTCTCTGCGGACAAGGTTTTTGAGATTACGTTACTGGAAGGCAGCGAGGCCCTTGCTACTGTTTCTCCCCCAGCTCAGGCCATGTCATCTGCGCGGCATCTCATGCAGACAGCGCAGCTATAATGGCTATACAAAAAGCTACTCAAGAACTCACACTGGAGCTACAGAAGCTGTAGGCCTCTGGTAATGTTCGTTCACGCTCACGCAGCCGCAGTAGATCTACCTCTTTCAGACACCGCCCCAGGTCACCACCTTCATCTTTATGCTGGTACGGCGAGCGTTTTGCTGAGAACGCGAACCACTGTGTACAACCTTGTTCTTTTGTGAAGTTGGGAAATGACAGAGAGGTTCGCTGAGGGCGGCAGTCGACCTCAGCGTAAAGCACCCAAACCGCCACTTCTTCATCAAGGACCTCCTGTCTGGAAGAGCCTTCCTCGTGGATACAGGAGCCTCCTGTAGTATTTGGCCGGTCCATGGCCTAAAGGATACCCACGCGGAGTCATCCGTTACTCTGCAGGCCGTTAACTACTCGCCTATAAAGACGTACGGACAAATCTCGCTTCCCCTCAAATTCCAAAATCTTCGTAAGGATTTTAAATGGATTTTTACGGTCGCTGACTTGCCATACCCAATCTTAGGAGCGGATTTCCTCCACAATTTCTCCTTGACTGTGGATGTCCGAGGCCAATGTCTAGTGGATGACATCACCGGTTTCTCAATTCGTGGCCGAAGAGCCGGTTCTTCAACGGTTACCCAACCTACTTCATCGCTGCCACTGGAAACGCCTACAATTGGTTGTTAGAATCGTTCCCGCAGCTCATCGATGGAAATTTTCGAGTTACCGAGCCAAATCACTCAACCGAACATTTTATTTCCACAACCAGTGCTCCAGTATGTTCACGTCCACGTCGTTTACCGGCGGACAAGTTAAAGGCAGCACGGTCCGAGTTCAACCATATGCTGCAGCTGGGCATTATTCATCCATCTACGAGTCCTTGGGCTTCCCCCTTACATATGGTTCTCAAGACTTCTGGCGACTGGAGACCCACTGGAGATTATGGGAGATCAAACGCGATGACCGTCCCGGATAGATATCCGATTCCCCACCTCCATGATTTTGCATCTTCGTTGCAGGGTTGTAAGATTTTCTCCAAACTCGATTTAGTGTGAACTTACCACCAAATACCAGTCAGGAAGTAAGATATCCCGAAAACAGCTTTTACGACTCCTTTCGGATCCTTCGAGTTTTTAAACATGCCTTTTGGACTCAGGAATGCTGCTATCACTTTTCAGCGGTTCATAGACGAGGTCACTCGTGGCTTGGAGTTCGTTTATGCATATATAGATGATCTTCTCGTCGCTAGTTCCTCTCCAGAAGAGCATATGCGTCACCTGAACCTTTTATTTTGCCGACTCCAGGATTACCGCGTTCGATTGTATCCCGCAAACTGTGTTTTCGGATCCGCTTCACTGAATTTTTTAGGTCACATCATCGACGCCGAAGGTATTCGACCCCTTCCACAGCGAGTTAAGGCTATACAGGATTTACCTCCACCTACCTCATTTCGCCAGTTGCGTCACTTCCTAGGCCTAATCAATTTTTATAGACGTTTCGTTCCTCAATGTGCAAAATTACTTACCGAGATTTTGAAAGATCGTCGTAAGAAGAATGAGGATATTTCCTTGACACAAGCACAACTCGAAGATTTCCAGACTGCCAAGACAGCACTTGCTAATTCATCTTTGCTAGCCCACCCAGTACCCGATGCCAATCTTTCGTTTTGTGTCGATGTAGCTGATACCGCTGTGGGAGCAGTTTTACAACAGTATAACGCTGAACACCAACAACTTTTGGCATTTTTCTCCAGGAAGCTGAAACAGGCAGAAACTCGTTACAGCACGTTTGGTCGGGAGTTATTAGCCATATATCTGTCTCATATTGTTGAGGGAAGAAATTTTACGGTTTTCACTGATCACAAACCTCTGACCTTCGCTTTGAGGGTAAAGCCGACAGATATTCGCCCAGAGAGACAAGGCACCTCGACTACATTTCACAGTTTACCAATGATATCCAGCACATTTCTGGCTCACTAAATACAGCTGCAGATGCCTTGTCACGCTTGCCAATCAGCTCGATTTCGTCATCCCAGGAGATAGATTTAAGTCGTTTGGCAGCAGACCAACCTGCACTCGAATCGTTGGATACTTCATCAGCCGAATTTGCGACTTGCAACCTGAAATATCGACTGTCGACTACCGACAGGCAGATTCTCTGCGATGTATCTACGGATTCACCACGACCTTATGTTCCCGAGTCTCACCGTCGAATTGTGTTCCTTGCTTTGCACAGCATTTCTTACCCAGGATCTTCAGCCACAGTAAAGCTCATAACGGCTAGATTTTTCTGGCCAAATATGAAGCGCGAAATTATTGCTTGGTGCCGTTCCTGTATACAGTGTCAAAAATCTAAAGTCCACAGACACATCCGGACTCCACTTGGTACTTTCAGTACTCCGGATGCTCGTTTTCGACACATCCACATCGATATCGTCGGACCTTGGCCAGTAGTGGATATTCTTACCTTTTGACCTGCATTGATCGTTTTTCGCGATGGCCTGAAGCCATCCCCTTAAAGGACATTACCGCCGACACAATAGCGCGTGTCCACACGTGGATTGCCCGCTATGGCGTGCCAACCACAATTGCTACAGACCGTGGTAGGCAATTCGAATTACATCTTTTCTCGGAGTTAACAAAAATTATTGGCACTCAACGCATTCGGACCACATCTTATCCTGCTTCAAACGGAATGGTGGAGCGTTTTCACCGCCAATTAAAGGCCGCTCTTCGTGCCTATCCAGACTCTCTACGTTGGAGCGAGTACCTTCCTATTGTGTTGTTAGGAATTCGGTCTTCAATAAAGGAGGACCTTAGGTTCTCCCCGGCTGAATTATTGTATGGTGCCCCTCTAGCGTTGCCTGGGCAAATGCTTGCCCCCGTAGCTCCTGCTACTCAAGATCCCCTTTCCTACGTATCTCGTTTGCGCTCATATTTTCAGGACTTACCGCCTATGGATACCAGGAAACAAACTATTAAAATTGCAGTCCCGAGGGATATTGCCTGGACCCTACCATGTGTTACCACGTACTGACAAACATGTTACTGTAGACATTAAGGGATCCAGAGAGACAATTTCGATTGACAGACTGAAAAGGGCATTCACAGACGCTCATACACCTAAGCCACTAATACTCCCATCTTTCTCTATTGTACATACACCTGCTCCTTCTGTCCCACCTTCACCTACATACAAGACCACGACCCTTTCTGGTCGAAGAGTCCATTGGCCCAAAAGACTTTGTCAAACAGTTTTCATCTGAACTGGCCACTATGGAGCCTTCTTTGTATTGTGTATTACATGCTTTTCTTTATCTTGTTCCTAAACAGTTGAAAGTCTTCTTTAACTATAGAGTGTCTTTTTTGTGTATTGTATATGCATATACCTTTTTCATACTTTTGCCTTGATCCCATTCTTGCGGGTTCGCTACAATTACCTTCGGGTTGTTCGCATATCGTCTGGGGGAGGGTATTGTAGTGACCCCTTGGGGCCAGAAGGAGAGTTAATGAGAGTTACGTCCCATGGAGACTATAAATTGAGAAACTGAAAGTACCCGCTCTCTTACAAAGCTAGTCGTCCAGGAGTTAAGATGTAATTTTGCCTTCTCCCACTTTTCATTTTTACCACACCATGTGGAGTGAAAATATTAAGAGCAACTCTCTCTCAGGCGACTTCAACTTCGGAACAGAAAACCAATAACACCATGTGGAGACTAACTTATTCTCTCACCTCGTCCCCAATTCAACAACTAATGATACCAATTATACATATTATATTATTTCAAAAGGTATGACTTATTTCCAAGTTGTAACAAACACTCATAACAATAAAGATGAGACAATTATAGACACTCGTGTGAGATATTTCAGCATGTCTCATTTAATTACTTTATTCCTAAATTGATGACCAAATAACGTAAACACTAAATAGAAATCGACTAACTTTTGAAACAACTGCTTCTGCCAAAGTGGCATCCCACTGAGCACCATCTTCCAGTAGTCCACGCCTGAGGCAGGCCTCTCCGTACGTGTCGCAAATTTGGCCATCAATAGTTCTTAGGTGTTGAAAACTGGTTGGTCCTCTTACGTCATGGAGAAGCATAGGCAGGTAGTAACATTCTTGGTAGATGGGGGGGGGGGCACTGTGTAAACTCGCGCCAGGCAGCTGTCAAAGTTAAAATCTGGATGACCATCAACGCTTTCACCTTTGATTCTTGGCTTCCATGAATACTTTTTCCATTTGTAGAAAGAGGGGACTTGGGGATACAGTAAAGTGCGAGCGAATGCGTCGCCTTGACATAGTTGAAAGAATGCAGTAAGAGTTGTGTTCCTTGGCTGCAGAGCCCCCAGAAAAGCTATTTGTTTTGTATAGTACACTCTTTGGCCGTTTTCCAGGTGCACAGCAAGGTGTTGGACAGCAGGGTATCTTCTGTGCATTGAGAAACGGTAAATTCGCCAAAAGGCCTCGCTGGTACTTATATATCGTGCTGATTGGTACTGTGCAACTTCATCATGTTTGTTTTCTTCTTTAAGCCCGAACATGGCGGAATCCGGGCCCTTATTTATATACTTGCAGACATATTTGATTGATTTATTAGAGTTGCACCATGCAACATTTATGTGGGAGTTGAAGTTATGGGCAGTACGGTACAATCTATCGGTTGTCAATTTCATGTTTTCCAACCAGTGCTGTTAATCCTCCGTCCTCAGGGCTCCTTCGTCTGTATGATGGGTATCCGTCATCAGCAGTTTGAGTTTCGCGAAGGAAGGCTTTTGGGTATTTTGGGGAGTAAATACCGTTGTTCAAACACGGGGAGTTAGATTTGAAGCCACGTCCACAAGGACCGTGAACCATGTGCGCCGTAACCCTATCAAATAGGGTTTTGTCAGTTTGCGGGTTTGGAAGCTCTGCGGATATAATCTTGTCGATGTCGTCTGCTCTGATTTTTGTCGACAACCAAATAAGAATGTGAGCAAGGGGGAGTCCCCGCTTCTCCCATTCAATTGTGTACATGTAACATTGCACACGTCCAAATACCTGGCCCTTTGTGATAAGGTCCATTAGTTTGTATACTTTTAGCTCGAAGACTCTGGATGAGAGGTCATGGCGACCGCTGAGATGTTGTCCTGGAAGGAGTTCATGGGCAATTTCTTGCCACGAAGGATTGCCTGTAAAAGTAATAAATAGGTCTAGGTTGCCGTACTCGCGCACATAGGTCATCGCGTCCTGGGTTCTTGAATGCACACAACGGGGACTTCCTTCGAAGGTTGAAGGTAAAATGCAAACTTTTCCAATGTTATCTGGGTCTTCATTATTGTTCATTTCATCACGTAGGTGAATGTAATCGTCGCAGCGTAGTTTTGTCTGGTTTAATCTTATGAGCCACAGTCGTTCAGTCTCCATTTTCGGAGCCATGTCTACAGCAAATTGGTTGAATAGTTGTTGTGAACGATCACACACACACACTCACGCACGCAAACTCACGCACGTGTGCACGTACACACACATGTTAATAGATTTAACTCTTACTGGAATGCTGCACGAACACACACTCACGCACACAGACACACGCACATGTTAATTAGTTATAGCTTTCCTTCCCCTCTTCCACTGTCATGTATCAAACACAGCGTCTCTCTCTCTCTCTCTCTCTCTCTCTCTCTCTCTCTCTCTCTCTCTCTCTCTCTCTCTCTCTCTCTCTCTCTCTCTCTCTCTCCCGCTATCCCCCTCTTATAGTGTGTCTGTTTCTTTCATTCTCACTCTTTCTTTTTCATTTTTATAGATATAGAGATTTATTTCTGTGCAAAGTCGTACCTATAGTCAGTTTTATCGATTTTTTACCTGGACAAAGGGGGAGTCGATCATTCGCAACGGCGTGCCGACCTGCCCGGATAAATTTGTGGTTGATTACAAAAAGGATTTTGAAAATCAGCCATGCGGATCAAAAATTGATGCGGAATAGACACACACACAGACAGAAATTTTCATTTTTATAGATATAGATGGTGTGGTATATTATAGTGTGGTGTTGTATATTGCAGCATGCTATGGTGTTGTAGCGGTTGTCTCCCTTGTTTTGATTAGGATCTAGACGGGAAGTAGAACCCTTTCTGCAACTTCCGGTCAGAACCCTATAAAACTAACAACTTTAAGCTCTCAAACTCTCATTGCCTTTTCGGCACCAGGTCAAGAGCCTCTCATTTTGGCTCTGCCATTCATTTGGCCAACAGGCGCCTGGCCTTAGCCAGGCGTCCTCTGCCAGCCGCGTTTGCCTGGCAATCAAAACAGTAACTACTAACTTTGCTTCATTCTACCATCCTCATCTTTGACATGTCAACTATACTATCTACCATTGTTAATTAAATATTATCTACAAACAAACAATGTATTCCTTGTTACATTCATACAACCCAGTAAACCCGCTATATTGGTAACCTTAACGTGATACGAACACGCAGCCGTTCATCGCTATAAGTGGTCACCCCCAAAAAAGAAAAAAATAGCACATCTGGTTTCGTGTGAGTAACATTACGAATACACAGTAAATTTATCGACAAACTATGAAAATACTCAGTAAAAGAAACAAACGCACACACGCACATGTGGAATTCGCGTTCAGACAGACTTTTTTCTCTCACGCATCAACTAACTGTCGCATTTCACGATATATATACATGTTTCTCGTTTCTTACAACGAACTCTTTCAAAACACACAAAAAAAAAAAAGAAATTTGATATTCTTTAAAAAAACATTTCAACAGGAACATTTATTTTCGATGAACCATTGCCTTTTTGTTCATCGTTTTCTTCATCGTTCAAGTTTTTTTTTCCCAAAGTTCACACCAATAATTATGCTGAGTGAAGCCTTTCTTTTTCATCATTGTCACTTTCAAAATTGCACTATCATTTTCTCGCGCGTTAGAAATATTATTTTTTTCAACCTTGTATTGGCACGTGTAGGCAGCACAAATTCTCGATTCACAGAGATGTCTCTACTCACAGACATAGCCGCACGCCAGAGATAACATTTCTCGTCAAGGATTCTTCAGCCTTAAGCTATATTCTTCTATTTGCCGGTTTATAAATTTACAATGTAAATTTGCCGTTGATAACCGCGCATTTATTGGGAATGCTTATTTCTCTGGTCGCTGGCCTCTTGACCCTTCCAGGTCAACGCATCCTCAACATCGACCATCAACTTCGGCTGCTATTTCTAGCACTTTGCGCAACTCATTTTTTCTAAAAAAAAAGAAAAAAAAATTTTTTTTTTTTTTTTTACTGTGAATTTAAACCGAATACGCTCACTCAGCGAGACAACAGCAGCAGCAGCAGCAATATATCAACACAGCTTCACCAACAACCAGCAGAACGCCAGAGAATTTATTTTTGCAGCACTCTCCCTGTGAGAAAATCCATTCGGAGGTTGGAAATTTCACGATATACCACAGAACAGAAACCACCTGCATTCATTCTCTGGAACACACTTTCTTTCCTGCTGTCATGTGATTGCACACCTGTGAACTATATTTTGTACATTTGAACTTTGAGCTCTTCTATTACTTTTACTTTATTACATTGTATCTTTGGGTGATGGATAGAGGGATGTCCAGTCGTTCTCTGGCCAAGAGCGGTTGGCTACCTTGATATCTATCATTGATTTTTCCAAACATTCTTTTGTCGTAATTTTCATGCCTGTTACAACATTCTCGCCAACTTGCTACATATTTTCATTTCGATTTTTATACACTAAAATTCTGGCGGGAGGTTATGTAGCGGTTGTCTCCCTTGTTTTGATTAGGATCTAGACGGGAAGTAGAACCCTTTCTGCAACTTCCGGTCAGAACCCTATAAAACTAACAACTTTAAGCTCTCAAACTCTCATTGCCTTTTCGGCACCAGGTCAAGAGCCTCTCATTTTGGCTCTGCCATTCATTTGGCCAACAGGCGCCTGGCCTTAGCCAGGCGTCCTCTGCCAGCCGCGTTTGCCTGGCAATCAAAACGGTAACTACTAACTTTGCTTCATTCTAGCATCCTCATCTTTGACATGTCAACTATACTATCTACCATTGTTAATTAAATATTATCTACAAACAAACAATGTATTCCTTGTTACATTCATACAACCCAGTAAACCCGCTATAGTGTATTATATTGTGGTATGGTATATCATAGTGAGGTGTGGTATATTGTAACGTGGTATGGTATATTGTAATGTGTTGTGGTAAACTGTAGTGTAGTATACTGTAGTGTAGTGTGGTATACTGCTGTTTGCCGCGTTATACTGAAGTTGTATGCGGCATATTGTAGTGTGGTGTGATATTGTATAGTATGGTGTGGTATATTGTAGTGTGGTGTGGTATATTGTAGTATGGTGTGGTATATTGTAGTATGGTGTGGTATTGTGTAGAGTGGTGTGGTATATTGTAGTGTGGTGTGCTATACTGCAGTGTGGTGTGGTATATTGTAGTATGGTGTGGTATATGGTAGTATGGTGTGGCATACTGTTGTGTGGTGTGGTATATTATAGCGTTGCATGGTATATCGTAGTGAATTGTGGTATACTGTCGTGTGGCGGGGTATATAGTAGAGAGGTGTGGCCTGGTTTATTGTAGTGTGGTGTGGTATATTGTAGTGTAATGATATATGTTGTAGTGTGGTGTGGTGTATTGTAGTGTGGTATATAGTAGTGTGTTTTGGCATATGTTAATGGAATGTATGTTGTAGCGTGGTGTGGTATATTGTAGTGTGGTATATAGTAGTGTTTTGGCATATGTTAATGTCATGTATGTTGTAGCGTGGTGTGGTATAGTGTAGTGTGGTCTGGTATACTGTAGTGTGGTGTGGTATATTGTAGTGTAGTGTGATATATTGTAGTGTGGTGTGGTATAGTGTGGTGTGATGTAGTATATAGTATAGTGTAATGTGATATATTGTAGTGTGGTGTGGTATATTGTAGTATGGTGTGGTATATTGTAGTGTGGTGTGGTATATTGTAGTCTAGTTCGATATATTGTAGTGTGGAGTGATATATTTTACTGTGGTGGGGTATATTGTAGTATGGTCTGGTATATTGTAGGTTGGTGTGCTATATTGTAGTGTGGTGTGGTATATTGTAGTGTGGAGTGGTAAATGTTAGTGTAGTTTGATATATTGTAGTGTCGTGTGGTATATTGTAGTGTGGTGTGTTATATTGTAGTGTAGTGTGATATATTGTAGTGTGGTGTGGTATATTGAAGTGTGACATGTTATATTGTAGTGTGGTGTGGTATATTGTAGTGTAGTTATATATATTGTAGTGTGGTATGGTATATTGTAGTGTAGTGTGATATATTGTAGTGTGATGGATATTGTAGTGTGGAGTGGTATATTGTAGAGCGGTGTGGTATATTGTAGTGTGGAGTGATATAGTATGGTATATTGTAGTGTGGAGTGATATATTGTAGTGTGTTGTGGTATATTGTAGTGTGGTGTGGTATAGTGTAGTGTGGTGTGGTATATTGTAGAGTGGTATGATATATTGTGGCGTAGTGTGGTATATTGTAGTGTAGTGCGATAAATTGTAATGTGGAGTGGTATAGCGTAGTGTGGTGTGGTATATTGTAGTGTGGTGTGGTATATAGTAGTGTGGTGTGATATATTGTAGTGTGGTGTGATATATAGTAGTGTGGAGTGGTATAGTGTAGTGTGCTGTGGTATATTGTAGTGTGGTGTGATATATTGTAGTTTGGTGTGGTATAGAGTAGTGTGATATTTTGTAGTGTGGTGTGATATAGTGTAGTGTGGAGTTGTATAGTGTAGTGTGGTGTGATATTTTGTAGTGTGGTGTGGTATATTGTAGTGTGCATTGGTATAGTGTAGTGTGGTATATTGTAGTGCAGTGTGATATATTGTAGTGTGGTTTGGTATAGCGTAGTATGATGTGATATATTGTAGTGTGGGGTGGTATATTGTAGTGTCTAATATTGTAGTATGGTGTGGTATATTGTAGTGTGGAGTGGTATAGTGTAGTGTGGTGTGGTATAGTGTAGTGTGGAGTTGTATATTGTAGTATGTGATATATTATAGTGTGGTGTGATATATTGTAGTGTTGTGGTATAGTGAATTATGGTGTGATATATTGAAGTGTGGAGTGGTATAGTATAATGTGGAGTGATATATTATAGTGTGGTGTGATATAGTGTACTGTGGTGTGATATATAGTAATGTGGAGTGGTATAATGTAGTGTGGTGTGCTATATAGTAGTGTGGAGTGGTATAGTGTAGTGTGATGTGGTATAGTGTAGTGTAGTGTGGTATATTGTAGTGTGATGTGGTATATTGTAGTGTGGTGTGATATATTGTAGTGTGGAGTAGTATATTGCAGTTTGGAGTGGTATATTGTAGTGTGTTGTGGTATATTGTAGTGTGGTGTGGAATATTGTAGTGTGGAGTGGTATATTGAAGTGTGGAGTGGTATAGTGTAGTGTGGAGAGTTAGAGAGTAGTTTAGTGTGATATATAGTATTGTGGTGTGATATATTGTAGTGTGGTGTGATATATTGTAGTGTGGTGTGATATACTGTAGTGTGGTGTGATATATTGTAGTGTGGTGTGGTATAGTGTAATGTGGTGTGGTATATTGTGGTGTGGCATATTGTAGTGTGGTGTGGTATATTGGAGTGTGGTGTGATATATAGTAGTGTGGTGTGGCATATTGTAGTGTGGGGTGATATATTGTAGTATGGTGTGGTATATTGTAGCGTGGAGTGGTATATTGTAGTGTGGTGTGATATATTATAGTGTGGTGAGATATAGTGTACTGTGGTGTGATATATAGTAGTGTGGAGTGGTATAATGTAGTGTGGTGTGCTATATAGTAGTGTGGAGTGCTATAGTGTAGTGTAGTGTGGTATAGTGTAGTGTAGTGTGGTATATCGTAGTGTGATGTGGTATATTGTAGTGTGGTGTGTATATTGTAGTGTGGAGTGGTATATTGCAGTTCGGAGTGGTATAGTGTAGTGTGTTGCGGTATATTGTGGTGTGGTGTGATATATTGTAGTGAGGTGTGGTATATTGTAGTGTGGAGTGGTATAGTGTAGTGTGGTATATTGTAGTGTGGTGTGGTATATTGTGGTGTGGTGTGGTATATTGTAGTGTGGTGTGGCATATTGTAGTGTATATTGTAGTGTGGTGTGATATAGTATAGTGTGGTGTGATATATAGTAGTGTGGAGTGGTATAGTGTAGTGTGGTATATTGTTGTGTGGAATGGTATAGTGCAGTGTAGAGTGATATATTGTTGTGTGGTGTGGTATATTGTAGTGTGGAGTGGTATAGTGTAGTGTGATATATTGTAGAGTGGTGTTGCATAGTGTAATGTGGAGTGGTATATTGCAGTGTGGTGTGGTATATAGTAGTGTGGAGTGGGATACTGTAGTGCCGTGAGATATATTGTAGTGTGGTGTGGTATATTTTAGAGTGGAGTGGTATAGTGTAGGGTGCTGTGGTATATTGTAGTGTTGTGTGATATATTGTAGTGTGAAATGGTATAGTGTAGTGCGGTATGATATATAGTATTTTGGAGTGGTATAGTGTAGTGTGGTGTGATATATTGTAGTGTTGGAGTGGTATATTGTAGTGTAGTGTGATATATTGTAGTGTGGTGTGGTATATTGTAGTGGGATACAGTGTTGTGTGATGTGATATATTGTAGTGCGGTGTGATATACTGTAGTGTGGTATGATAAACTGTAGTGTGATGTGATATAGTGTTAGTGTGGTGTGATACACTGTAGTGTGATGTGATATAGTGTAGTGTGGTGTGGTATATTGTAGTGTGATGTGATATATGTAGTGTGGTGTGATATATTGTAGTGTGGTGTGATATAGTGTTAATGTGATGTGATATATAGTAGTGTGGTGTGATATATTGTAGTGTGGTGTGATATATTGTAGTGTGATGTGATATACTCTATTGTGATGTGACATAGTGAGGTGTGATGTGATATATTGAAGTGTGGTGTGATATATTGTAGTGTGGTGTGGTATAGTGTAATATGATGTGATATAGTGTAGTGTGGTGTGATATAGTGTAGTGTGATGTGAAATAATGTATTGTGGCGTGATATAGTGTTGTGCGGTGTGATATATTGTAGTGTGATGTGATATAGTGTAGTGTGATGTGATATAGTGTAGTGTAGTGTGGTATATTGTAGTATGATGTGGTATATTATTGTGGTGTGATATATAGTAATGTGGTGTGGTATATTCTAGTGCGGTGTGATATACTGTAGTGTGGTGTGGTATATTGTAGTGTGGTGTGATGTATTGTAGTGTGATGTGGTATAGTGTAGTATGGTGTGGTATATTGTAGTGCGGTGTGGTATATTGAAGTGTGATATGATATAGTGTAGTGTGATGTGATATATTGTAGTGTGATGTGATATAGTGTAGTGTTATGTGATATATTGTAGGTGGTGTGATATATTGTAGTGTGGTGTGGTATAGTGTAGTGTGGTGTGGTGTGGTATACTTTAGTGTGGTGTGATATATTGTAGTGTGGAGTGATATAGTGTAGTGTGGTGCGGTATATTGTAGTGTGGAGTTGTATATTGTAGTGTGATGTGATACACTGTAGTGTGATGTGATATAGTGTAGTCTGATGTGATATATTGTAGTGTGGTGTGATATATTGTAGTGTGGTGTGATATATTGTAGTGTGGTGTGGTATAGTGTAGTACGATGTGATATAGTGTAGTGTGGTGTGCTATAGTTTAGCGTGGTGTGGTATAATGTAGTATGGAGTTGTGTATTGTAGTTTGGTGTGTTATATTTTAGTGTGGTGTGATATATTGTAGTGTGGTGTGATATATAGTAGTGTGGAGTGGTATAGTGTAGTGTGATGTGATATATTGTAGTGTGGGGTGGTATATTGTAGTGTCTAATATTGTAGTATGGTGTGGTATATTGTAGTGTGGAGTGGTATAGTGTAGTGTGGTGTGGTATATTGTAGTGTGCATTGGTATAGTGTAGTGTGGTATATTGTAGTGCAGTGTGATATATTGTAGTGTGGTTTGGTATAGCGTAGTATGATGTGATATATTGTAGTGTGGGGTGGTATATTGTAGTGTCTAATATTGTAGTATGGTGTGGTATATTGTAGTGTGGAGTGGTATAGTGTAGTGTGGTGTGGTATAGTGTAGTGTGGAGTTGTATATTGTAGTATGTGATATATTATAGTGTGGTGTGATATATTGTAGTGTTGTGGTATAGTGAATTATGGTGTGATATATTGTAGTGTGGAGTGGTATAGTATAATGTGGAGTGATATATTATAGTGTGGTGTGATATAGTGTACTGTGGTGTGATATATAGTAATGTGGAGTGGTATAATGTAGTGTGGTGTGCTATATAGTAGTGTGGAGTGGTATAGTGTAGTGTGATGTGGTATAGTGTAGTGTAGTGTGGTATATTGTAGTGTGATGTGGTATATTGTAGTGTGGTGTGATATATTGTAGTGTGGAGTAGTATATTGCAGTTTGGAGTGGTATATTGTAGTGTGTTGTGGTATATTGTAGTGTGGTGTGGAATATTGTAGTGTGGAGTGGTATATTGAAGTGTGGAGTGGTATAGTGTAGTGTGGAGAGTTAGAGAGTAGTTTAGTGTGATATATAGTATTGTGGTGTGATATATTGTAGTGTGGTGTGATATATTGTAGTATGGTGTGATATACTGTAGTGTGGTGTGATATATTGTAGTGTGGTGTGGTATAGTGTAATGTGGTGTGGTATATTGTGGTGTGGCATATTGTAGTGTGGTGTGGTATATTGGAGTGTGGTGTGATATATAGTAGTGTGGTGTGGCATATTGTAGTGTGGGGTGATATATTGTAGTATGGTGTGGTATATTGTAGTGTGGAGTGGTATATTGTAGTGTGGTGTGATATATTATAGTGTGGAGTGCTATAGTGTAGTCTAGTGTGGTATAGTGTAGTGTAGTGTGGTATATCGTAGTGTGATGTGGTATATTGTAGTGTGGTGTGTATATTGTAGTGTGGAGTGGTATATTGCAGTTCGGAGTGGTATAGTGTAGTGTGTTGCGGTATATTGTGGTGTGGTGTGATATATTGTAGTGAGGTGTGGTATATTGTAGTGTGGAGTGGTATAGTGTAGTGTGGTATATTGTAGTGTGGTGTGGTATATTGTGGTGTGGTGTGGTATATTGTAGTGTGGTGTGGCATATTGTAGTGTATATTGTAGTGTGGTGTGATATAGTATAGTGTGGTGTGATATATAGTAGTGTGGAGTGGTATAGTGTAGTGTGGTATATTGTTGTGTGGAATGGTATAGTGCAGTGTAGAGTGATATATTGTTGTGTGGTGTGGTATATTGTAGTGTGGAGTGGTATAGTGTAGTGTGATATATTGTAGAGTGGTGTTGCATAGTGTAATGTGGAGTGGTATATTGCAGTGTGGTGTGGTATATAGTAGTGTGGAGTGGGATACTGTAGTGCCGTGAGATATATTGTAGTGTGGTGTGGTATATTTTAGAGTGGAGTGGTATAGTGTAGGGTGCTGTGGTATATTGTAGTGTTGTGTGATATATTGTAGTGTGAAATGGTATAGTGTAGTGCGGTATGATATATAGTATTTTGGAGTGGTATAGTGTAGTGTGGTGTGATATATTGTAGTGTTGGAGTGGTATATTGTAGTGTAGTGTGATATATTGTAGTGTGGTGTGGTATATTGTAGTGGGATACAGTGTTGTGTGATGTGATATATTGTAGTGTGGTGTGGTATATTGTAGTGCGGTGTGATATACTGTAGTGTGGTATGATAAACTGTAGTGTGATGTGATATAGTGTTAGTGTGGTGTGATACACTGTAGTGTGATGTGATATAGTGTAGTGTGGTGTGGTATATTGTAGTGTGATGTGATATATGTAGTGTGGTGTGATATATTGTAGTGTGGTGTGATATAGTGTTAATGTGATGTGATATATAGTAGTGTGGTGTGATATATTGTAGTGTGGTGTGATATATTGTAGTGTGATGTGATATACTCTATTGTGATGTGACATAGTGAGGTGTGATGTGATATATTGAAGTGTGGTGTGATATATTGTAGTGTGGTGTGGTATAGTGTAATATGATGTGATATAGTGTAGTGTGGTGTGATATAGTGTAGTGTGATGTGAAATAATGTATTGTGGCGTGATATAGTGTTGTGCGGTGTGATATATTGTAGTGTGATGTGATATAGTGTAGTGTGATGTGATATAGTGTAGTGTAGTGTGGTATATTGTAGTATGATGTGGTATATTATTGTGGTGTGATATATAGTAATGTGGTGTGGTATATTCTAGTGCGGTGTGATATACTGTAGTGTGGTGCGGTATATTGTAGTGTGGTGTGATGTATTGTAGTGTGATGTGGTATAGTGTAGTATGGTGTGGTATATTGTAGTGCGGTGTGGTATATTGAAGTGTGATATGATATAGTGTAGTGTGATGTGATATATTGTAGTGTGATGTGATATAGTGTAGTGTTATGTGATATATTGTAGGTGGTGTGATATATTGTAGTGTGGTGTGGTATAGTGTAGTGTGGTGTGGTGTGGTATACTTTAGTGTGGTGTGATATATTGTAGTGTGGAGTGATATAGTGTAGTGTGGTGCGGTATATTGTAGTGTGGAGTTGTATATTGTAGTGTGATGTGATACACTGTAGTGTGATGTGATATAGTGTAGTCTGATGTGATATATTGTAGTGTGGTGTGATATATTGTAGTGTGGTGTGATATATTGTAGTGTGGTGTGGTATAGTGTAGTACGATGTGATATAGTGTAGTGTGGTGTGCTATAGTTTAGCGTGGTGTGGTATAATGTAGTATGGAGTTGTGTATTGTAGTTTGGTGTGTTATATTTTAGTGTGGTGTGATATATTGTAGTGTGGTGTGATATATAGTAGTGTGGAGTGGTATAGTGTAGTGTGATGTGATATATTGTAGTGTGGAGTGGTATAGTGTAGTGAGGTGTGGTGTGGTATATTGTAGTGTGGTGTGGTATATTGTAGTGTGATGTGATATACTCTATTGTGATGTGACATAGTGAGGTGTGATGTGATATATTGAAGTGTGGTGTGATATATTGTAGTGTGGTGTGGTATAGTGTAATATGATGTGATATAGTGTAGTGTGGTGTGATATAGTGTAGTGTGATGTGATATATTGTAGTGTGGTATGATATATTGTAGTGTGGTGTGGTATATTGTATTGTGGTGTGGTATATTGTAGTGTGGTATGATATATTGTAGTGTGGTGTGGTATATTGTAGTATGGTGTGATATAGTGTAGTGTAGTGTGCTATATTGTAGTGTGGTGTGGTATACTGTAGTGTAATGTGATATATTGTACTAGGTTGTTGTGTATCTGACCTTGATCTAGCCTGTTTTTTGTTTACATTGTATATTGTGGAACATTTGTTTCTGTAAATATCTATAACACACCTCATGTCAAGATTGTTTTTTCCTATTTGGGACTTGGTACTCAGAAGGTCTGTTCTGGAATGTTCTGGTCGGTATCTCTGTTAGCTTTTGTGTAATTTTGTGTGAGTGTGTAATTTTGTGTGTGAGTCTGTGTGTGTGTGTGTGTGTGTGTAATTTTGTGTGTGAGTATGTGTGTGTGTGTGTGTACTGGTGTATTTATATAACTGTGTCTTTGTAAAGATATATTTACATATATACATAGGTGTGTGCGATGCTGATACCGCTGAGCCCTCTAACCTTGGGAGTACTGAATACTTTGATAGATGCAGAGTGGATATAGAGATAGGTAAAATCAGGACCGCGTCACCAGCCGATACCACTTGGCACCACGTTTTGGCAGACTACCTATAATAACACCATGTCTGCCAGTATCAAAGACCGAATATAAGAAATTGACAGCGAAGATGCGCACGTATTGACACATCACCATCCCCACTATCCTGGTATAGAAGAACTGCCTCGACCTTTGTCTGACTGTAGCTATTCTGCACGCACGCGCGCCCTACATAGTAGTTCAGTTACCCGGAGATTTACCCTTCTGCATTGTTGAGGCTTCCAAAACGACCAATTTTATTATTCCACAATCCTTCAAGTAAACTTCAACACTCTCTTATCTCTACACCTCGACAACCCATTCCACCCCCACCTACCAACCACGAACTCGACACGAAACTCATCAGGTTGAAACACTCCATCTCTGAAATCCTACATAAACACACACACACACAACACACATCCTCACTAAATCTCAACTCACCACTCTCTCCAACGTGAAATTGAGAACCTCATCTACCCCCCCCCCCCCTGACAAGGGAAAGGAATTCAGCGTCATCAGCAGAGAGGCCTACAACACCCTAGCCCTCCAACACCTTGACGATGACAGTCTCTACTCTAAAGTCACAGGATCACTCTCGCGGAGATCGAGGAGCACATCAGCGCCGCCTGGACCAACATGTGCGACTGGCAGAACCTCCCGAAGAAGCTTAGAAACAACCTCCTCAAGAGGAACAGCAGACTACCCGCCTCCTATCACCTCGTGAAAACCCACAAACAGGGACCCGACCTGAAAATCAGGCCTATTGTATCGAGCGTGGAAGGACCGCTCTACAAAATGTCATGGCTTCTAGCCAAAATATTTAAACCCCTACTGAACACCTTGCCGGGACACGTCAACAGTTCCGAGGGAGTGGTGGAGCGTCTACACCAAATGGATACCGACACCCGAAAGGCTAACAGGTACGCCTTCAGCCTTGAGGTGGTCGCCCTCTACACCTCTGTCCCGGCTGTCGACATACTGACAGAATGTGTCCAGTCCACCAACGTACACTGCTTCGGGCTTACCCCCACTGACATCCACCAGCTCCTATCCGTTGTCGTTGACAACACATATTTCAATTTTCTCGACCAAACATACCAACAGACCTTAGGGCTGCCCAAGGGCTCAAGTCTGTCAGGGGTGCTAGTGATCTTCGACATGGACAGCCTCGAGTGCAAGGCACTCAGCACCTGCCACCCCAACGCCGTCGCCTTCTCAAGATACGTGGATGATATCCTCATCCTCACATCTTCCCAGGAGATGGCAAAAGGTATTTACGAGACGTTCAGCAACACGGACGAGAATATTGACTTCAGTGTTGAACACCCCAACGACGACGGGTCCCTTGCCCTCCTCGACTTCCGAATCAACATCACAGAGCATGGAGGGATCAACACCAACTTCTACCGCAAGGCAGCCTGTAGGGACTTGTTCGTCTACTACAAATCTGCCCTTCCCAACAGTGCTAAAAGAGGGTACATCACGAACAAGATCACACGGATTAAAAATAGATGCAGCGATCCCGTAAGTGGTGTCGCCCATACCAAGAGGTTCCACAGGGTGCTGGGGGACGAATGGATACCCAGCATCATTTACAAGCAGAATAAGGGACACCAGACACAAGAGGCAGAGAAACAACCAAGACATGTACTTCCTTAAAATCCAGCAGCTGGGCGAGAAAACCACCAACGCTATCCACAGAGCCATACGGGGGGAGGGTCTCGACATCTACTTGGCCCACTCAGGGCCCTCCCTACGAAGATGCCTCTCCAGGAAACCCGAAAAATTGGCTGACGCGTGTTCCCTCAGCAACTGTCCGATGTGCCACAGGAACTGTTGCTTACGCACGTACGTCGTATACAAGGTAGAATGTGACAAGTGTAACGTCTTCTACATCAGTAGCACCATCTGGCCACTACATGTCCGGATCAAGGAACACATCAACACTAGGGCCTCGTCTTTCCGGAAACATATAATCAAATGCAGAAACAAAGACGGAAAGCCCATTGTCATAGTGTTAGCGACGGAACACAACGTCAGCACTTTGGATCAAACGCCTCGGACCACAAATAAATAACCGATCCGAGAAAATTGAGGCGAGATGGCTGGAGTAACAAATGAAACAACAACACACACACAGTAGCAATCGAGAGATCGTTGGATCGGCAGTATCGGTAGAGGGTCGGACGCCATGCTTTCCAGCATAGTTACGTCCCTTTACGATCTGAGTTCAAATCCCGCCGAGGTTGACTTTGCCTTTCATCCTTACGGGGTCGATAAAATAAAGTACCAGTAATGCACTGGGTAATTACTGGCCTTGTGCCTAAAGTAGAAACAGTTATTGTGTATATATCGAGTCCACCACCCACCGACTGACAGACAACAAGCAAGCAGACTACCTATAATAACACCATGCCTGCCAGTATCAAAGACCGAATATAAGGAATTCACAGCGAAGATACGTACGCATTGACACATCACCGCCCCACTACTCTGGTATAGAAGAATTGCCTCGACCTTTGTGTAACTGCAGCTATTCCGTGCGCACGCGCATCCTACAGATTAGCTCAATCGTATGCACACGGTAAACAACAGGGGCCACGTGTTGACCCTCTCCGACAAAATAAAACTTTTCCCCCTCGGAAAGCCCCCAGTTGATGGATGCGAAATCCAAAATATAACGACAATTAAATCACTTCCAAGGTAACTTCTTTATCTCGTTTTATTTTTTTACACTCTTTCCTACATTCTACACCCTCTACGTCTCATTCTATGTTTCCTGTTACATCTCTCTCTCATTACCACCAGATTCTGTTACCCGGAGATTTACCCAACTGCATTGTTGAGGCTTCCAAACGACCAATTTTATTATTCCACAATGCTTCAAGCAAACTTCAACACTCTTATATATATATATATATATATATATATATATATATATATATATATATATATATATATATATATATATATATATAAATAAGTATTGAAGTTTCCGTTGAAAATTGAAAAAGTCAGAGGAATGAAGAGGGTTCTATGTAAGTTACAGAGCTAAATATTTAATGTATAATAAACAATACAATATAATTACCTCATTACCAGAGGTTTCCCGAATAAGACGAATACAAGTAACGTCCGCATTCGTTCGTAAGACAAGGCAATTTAAAACATAGTGAAATATTTGAAAAATCTCCCCAAGAAAGGCTAAAAGTTTAACGGGCGAAAAAAAAAAAGTAATAATACAAGAAATGTATAAAAAAAATAAAAATAAAGAAATATAGTAAGGGGATATGTGTGTATGCACATACATATGTACATATGTACATGTGTGTGTATGTACAACTACATGTGTATAGTGAAAAAATGTGTGCGTAAGTACATACATGAGGGCAAATATATTAGTGTATGTGTGATCACAAATAAATATATATATATGTTGAAAATAGAAATTGTAAGATAATGGAGTTAGCGTACATACAGACTCAGGGACTAAGGGCATAAATATATACACATACAAGGATGAAAGGACGCACGCGTATACACATACACACACGCGCTACCACATACATGTATGTGGTATATACAGGGAAGAGAGTGTATAAAGTCAACGCAGTGTCAGACACAAGGTCGATACAAATATAAAATATGATGAATAAATGAAATAATATATAAGATAAGAATAAAAAATTAAGGCAAAGAGAAAGTAAGGGGGAGGGGTTGTAATATATAAAGTAACACTAGAAAGAATAAATAAAAAGTAGAAAACATGCATATACGCGAACAAGCTCATACACACATACATATATATAAATATATGTAGGAGGTGAGTTTTATTGTAGTACAATAAAGCAATGCAGATATCGTATAAGAAGCACTCTACAGTTTGTAGGACTGGAGTATACATAATATATAAGAACAAAAGATGGTTAAAAGAATTCCATGTATTTTATTATGCGCATTTCAAAAACAAATATCATCATGCAATAATATTTGTGTTTTCATCAGATAAAACAGGAAGACACGATATGAAGGTTAAAAAACACTTGTGGATAGTGCAGTTTTAAATCAACATATGAAAAGTAGTTTTAGATTGATGTGTGATATTGGAAAAAAAAAAAATTATTTGTGGGGGGTGGGGGGTGGAAAGGATGAAAAAGACAATATATTTCTCTCAGTTATAAAAGCTATATCTCTCTCTCTATCACCCATCTCTCTTCCTATCTCATTATACTCCTCCCTCTCCACTTTTTACTCTCATCTCCTCCTCTTTTTCATCCTCCCCCCCCCCCCCTCAAAATAAAATAAAAATTTTCCCCAATATCACACATCAATCTAAAACTACTTTTCATATGTTGATTTAAAACTGCACTATCCACAAGTGTTTTTTAACCTTCATATCATGTCTTCCTGTTTTATCTGATGAAAACACACATATTATTGCATGATGATATTTGTTTTTGAAATGCGCATAATAAAATACATGGAACTCTTTTAACCATCTTTTGTTCTTATATATATATAAATATATATACATACAGACAAAAACACATGCAGAAAAGCATACATACACATACACGCATACATACATACATATACACATATATATATACATACATGCACATCTATTCACACGCACGCACGCGACCATATATATATATAACACTAACAACTTTGATATCACAATGGGATCTGCGGACTCTGCTCAGGTAACTGATTTGGTCGGACTTTACCTAACCATGAACTCCATAAGACACTTCTATACCTATGCGGTGGTTTATACCGAGATGATGCCCTCCTTACCCTTGAGCATAAAAAATCAGTATTGAGAAGACAAAGAAGGACCTACACAAATTCTTTAAAGGTTATAACCTTAATATTACGATAGATAAGAATAATAAAACAGTAAATTTCTTGGATGCAACACTTGATCTAGAAAATAGGATTTAGACACCATATCATAAACCTAATGGGAGACTAACTTATGTACATGCTGAATCCAACTACCCTAAATCTGCACCGAATGCTATTGTTAAGGGAGTATCTAATAGGATCAGCCGTTTATCATGTAGTGAAGATATTTTCAACTCTAATATAGATTATTATAATGTTGCATTAGCTAAGTCTGGATATAAAAATAAACTATTTTACGTACCTGCTAACTCCCAATCCACGGTAGCTAGGCATAATAATGTTATTACGCATAATATGTCTTTAAATTATAATTATAATGATAAAAGTAATAAAACTCTAGATAGGACAAATGTTGTGATTAGCTCAGCTCAGCCTAGACTGAATGGCCCTAATATGCATCCTCCAAATACTTCTAATGGTTACACTAATGGAAGTGCTGTAAGATTTGGAAAACACACTCATAGTAGAGTATTAGATAGACATATTGACCTATGTAATGGGAGAATTTCACGACCAAATTATGGTGGACTTAGTTCTGTATGCGTAGGGGAGAGTAGTAGCCCTGGTGTGAACCGGATTGTAGTGGGGGAAAAATAGAAGAAGAAGGAACACCTTTTTTAACCCACCATACAACTCTGAGGTCTTAACTAATATACCAAAAACATTCTTCTTAATCCTAGAAAAAAACTTCCCGCCGGGTAGCAGATACCATAGTATATTCAATAAAAACACAATTAAATTATCGTACTCCACTACACCAAACCTAGCTTACCACCTGGCACGTACTAATAATCAGAAAATTAGTGTAGGTTTTGAAAATATTAAAACTGTGAGTAACCAACAGCAACCTAACACATTGGCTAGTGCGGTACCGCAGATCGCTGACATCACATCTGTTGAACACATTACAAGTCAAATGGGTTTGAACAATAAGCCATCCCAAGGTATGAATAACGACACATACCGTAGTTGTAATTATAGAAGGAGTGGAAATTGCCCTTTAAAAGGCAATTGCCTTATGAGGAATATTGTTTATGCATGTGATGTTGTAACAACAACCTCAACTAAGACATATGTGGGTTCTACCTCTACAGCTTTTAAAAGTAGATTTAACTCCCACAATTATACTTTTAGATATGATAGGCTTAAAAATGCTACCTTCCTTAGCTAAAAATATTCACTCTTTAAAATATGATGGTATAGATTATACACTCAATTGGAGGTTGGTAACTAAATCTCCACCCTACCTCCCCCCGAACAAAACTGAAGTGTAAGATAGTTTTATTTAGTTAGGGACTGGTAAGGGATGATGTGGTATTGTATACTTGGATACTGTATAGTGGAGTGTGGTTTGGTGTACTATCCCATGTTGCTTGGCATTATGGTTTAGTGTAGTGTAATGTAGTACAGTATCCTGTGGTGTAGTTGATAGGGTCGTGTGACGTATTGCGGTGTACTTGATTTGATTTGTTGTGGAGTGTATAGGCGTACTGTAGTAGGGGGTGATGACATTGGTGTGGTTGAATCGAATGTTTGCAATTTGGTGGGATCTAGTGTAGTGTATCTAGGTGTTGGGTAGTCCAGTGGATTAGTGGGGTGGAGTGTAATGTAGTGTTATGATATGATGTGCTGTATTGTGATGATTGAAATAAGGTGTCGGACATTGTTGCGCACTGGGGCAGCTTCAGTTGCTATACTCACTGGACTAAGGTGTGGAATAATATAGTCTGCAGTGGTGAGTTTTTGAGTTTGGAGTGGTGAGAAGTATGTGGTTGTGTTGTGTGGTAGTATAGTGTGGTATGAGGTGATGTGGCTGTGTATGGTGAAGTGGGATCTAGTGTGTAGTAATGTAGTGCAGCGTGGTGAGGAATGGGGTATTTTAGTGTGATGTGATGTTGTAGTGAAGGGTGGTGTAAGGGAATTTGGTATGATTTGCTGAGGTGTTTTGAGGTGTAGTATTATGTAATGTTTGTAATTTTGTGAGGATTGGGTATGGCGGTGGGGTGTGTTTTTAGTGTTGTTGTCTGGTGTACTGTGGTGTGGTGTGGTGTTGTGTGGTGTAACGCGGTCTAATTTTTCCCAATATTGAAGTGCGTAGTTTGAGGTTGGATATGTAGTACTGGTCCTGGGGCAGTGAAGTGGGATGGGGTATACAGTAGTATAATGCTTCTGGGAGTGGTAGGTTATAACGGTGTGTGGTGTGGCGTGGTATATAGTGGTTGAATCGGTGGAGCGGTATGGCGTGGTGTGGTATGGTGTGGTGTCGAGTGGTTTGGTTGTCTGAGAGATTGGTGTGGTGTGATGTGGTGGAGTATTGCGGTGTCTATTGGTGTAGGGGTGATATCCTGTAGTTTAGTGTAATGGTGTGTATTGTGGTTTGGAGGGGTGTGATGTGGTTAGATCTACCAGGGTATAGTGGGCTATGGGGTGGAGTAATGTGGTGGGATGTGTGTTAGTGCGGTGTTAGTGGGGTAGAATCTGGAGGCGGGGGGGGGGGGGTTAGGATGGGGTGAAGTTACTGAACTTATAATTTTCTATTTATATTCATTTCTCTTTAATCTGATATTAGTCTCAATTAAATACCTATTAGATGAATAATCAGAGTTATCCCCCTTTCATTCACATCCTGAGTACACCGTCATCTCTTTAACAGCTAAAACATCATTTAATGTACACAGAGACCACATGAGTACTACGTTTTTCTGTAACAACTAAGACGTCATCAATTTATGTACACAGAGTTCAGTGGCGCTAAATAAAGTAAAATGCTCTAAGCCAGTTACGGCCCTTGCCATTCTGAGTTCAAATCCCGCCGAGGTTAACGTTTCCTTTTATCCTTACGGGGTCGATAAAATAAAGTACCAGTAATGTACTGGGTAATTGCTGGCCTTGTGCCAATAGTAGAAACAATTATTTTAATTTAATTTTAGGGTATGTAGACTGTATTTGTATTTTTATCTTTATTTTGTATCTATTCCATTTCATCTCTGATTATATATTTGAATTTGACCATTTTTAGAAAACATGCTAAGATATTTAGTGTATTTAACAATTGGTACACGAGTGTTGATTTCTGTTTGTTTTGTTTAGACTCGTTGGTTGTGCTGATCGTATTTGCTGTGACCTGAAGTTCTATTCACATGTTGGTGACAGAATTGTGTGTGGTGAATTGCCTTGAAATGATTCTTGAACAAGGTTTTAATGTTGACCTGTGATTTTCTGTATGGAGTGGTTGTTTATTGTAGTAATCCAGCATACATTTTCTTGAGTTATGATGTAATTGTTACGCTTAATATACTACTACGTATATTTAACCAGTGACCATATAACTGTATATGTATATATGTGTTTTCTAATAAACGCGTGTTGATACGGAAATAAACGAAGGTTGACGAATGACGTCAGATTGACGTCACTTTCTTCTACTTTCACTTCTGACAGCCAATTCCGTTGTAGTGCCATATGTATGTGTATGTATGTATGTATGTATGTATGTATATGTATATATAATATGTTCGATATGTAAACAAATAGTCCTGCTTGTATTGCTAATTATGCATGAATAATAATTTTGCCAATTACTTTATAACAACTAATATATCGAGACAGCTTAAATTCTATCGCACACTAACCTAAACCTGCTTATGATTTTTATATTAATTTATTGTATTTTAATTTATTTTTAGTATATTTTTATTTAATTACTTTTCTTTATTGGATTTTATTTTATTTTATTTTATTTTTCTTCATTTCATTTTATTATATTATCTCTATTATTTTTTATCTTTATTTTTATATTTTTTATTACTTTAATATAATTTATATTGTTTTAACATTTGCCTGTATGTTTTATATATTTTTATGTATTTTTTATGTATTTCTATGCATTTTTATGTATTTATTATGTACTTTTTAATGCTTCCACACTTTTTAATTTTACATTCTACATTTTTGAGTGCCATCTACTGTGTCTTCATCTTGATGAATCCAATTGTACCTTGGTATTTTGCAGTGAAGATAGTAACCCAAGCATGAACCTCTTTGTTAGTTATCTCCAATCCCCTATTATTTTTTCTGATTGTTCATGTGACTAAGTTATTGTGGAGCTTATACTTAACACGGTATTTGTTGAGCTCTGATGATTCCTGCCTAAAGGTGAGGATGAAACATTGTTAGTGAATAAAGACTGTTTGAGTATGTAAGCGTTCTTTGGTTTCTTTTGCATATAACGGCTCTGTCTACGTACATTGAGCTAACACAATACTGCAATAATACAGTACGGTGAGTAAGTGTTTATGAACATACGCTCCGAACTTTACGTAAATAAATAAATAAGTATATATATACATGTAAAAATACATATACGTAAACGCACATACACACATGCACACATACACGCACACACACGAATGCGTTCGTATACATATACAAACACGTATACACATACATGCATACATAGATATAAAAAAACAGCCGTTTGAATAAATGGGTACAAAATATACGCAAGTATATATACATAAAAGCGGCTGAGGGACAACGGAATATATCTGGAGTTAAAAACTCAAGTGACATTTGATGTCTGGTAGTGAAAGAAAAGGGGGAAGTAAAATAAATGTAAATAATGTTAAGATATAAAGTTAATGAATCAAATAGAAATGGGGGGGGGGGTTCCACTAGTGGATGTAAAGTAAAAATAAGAGATATGTAAAACTGATTGAGAAGTCTATAAAGAAGGTAAGTTAAGGAAAGTGAAGAACAAGAGTTTATGGAGGATAAGTGTCTGAAAGTGAGTTAAGTTTATTTGAGCTGGAAAGCAAGTGTGATTTCATGTGTGGGCAACTGGTGAAAATATCTGTTCTTGCATTTAGGCAGGTTTTTGGTGATTTAAGGTTCTGTAAAATCCAATATTTTTCAATTGTGCATAGTGCGCGTCTTCTTTAGATTGGTTCAAAATTGACCAATCTAATTTATATTGGATACCTTGGTCCTTCAAATCCCATATTCTGCTAACCAGAGCTGTTGTAAATCTTTTTTCAGGATGTCGGAAAGATGCAACATGTGATTAATATCGCATTTTGAATTTGCCTTGTGTCATACCCACACACGAAATCACACTTATTTTTTCCTCTCCTTTCTTGAGATTTTTCAAATATTTCACTATTATTTAAATTGCCTTGTCTGACGAACGAATGCGGACGTTTCTTGTATTCGTCTTGTTCGGGAAACCTCTGGTAATGAGGTAATTATATTGTATTGTTTATTATACATTAAATATATATATATATATATCCATAAACAGAACATGATGAAGAAACAAAACACACTTATCAACATTATTTATTCTTTACATAATGTTTCATATATAAATATAATCTAACATAGCGAATTTTAAAATAAATAGATGAATGTATAAATATATGGAAAATCTGAAGAAGTATTAATAAATTTTATCTTCCATTTTTTGATATCTCAGCTCCTCTCTCTTTCAATCTCTCTCTCGCTTTTTGTCTACTCGTCACGACCCCTCCCACTCACTCACTCTCTGTGTTTGGTGTTGATGAGAGTAGGAGGAGGTAAATGGTTTTCATGCTATCTTTTTTCATGCTATCAAATGGTTTTCATGTTATACAAGGTGCCTTTTCATTTATTTCATACAACGTGATTTGTATAGAAAGATAGAACGTTTTCAAACGTCCACACTTTTTTCACTATATATATATATATATATATATATATATATATATATAAAGGAAAAAAATAAACACACCAATGGAAGGGGGACACGGGACAATGGTACATGTAAGCAAGTAACCGAGAGAATGGAGATCAAGTTAAAAAAAGCCGTTGTGTTTAAGCCCGGGGCCATAATATAGCAACTTGGTATTCCACGTCTGTCCTCAGCGAAAGCACAGCAGAAAGAGAGAAACGGAAGCAAGAGGGAGTAGAAGGCAGAGGGCGTGAGAGTGATTGGTAGAGATGAGAGAAGGTCACAGCAATAAATATCAAAAATATGAATGAGAGGAGGGGCTGTATGGTTACTGATAACGGGTGTTAGAAGGTAAGGAGACACAAACTAGAGGTGGACAGTCTCCCTTCGTATATAAATATGTGTGTGTATATATATATATATATATATATATATGGATATTTTGGATATTGCAAAATCTTAAATCACCGAAAACCTGCCTGAACACAAAGACGGAAATTTTTACCAGTTGCCCACACATGAAATCACACCTGCTTTCCAGCTCATATAAACTTAACACACTTTCAGATACTTATCCTCGATAAACTCTTATTATTCTCTTTTTAATTACCCTTTCTGACTTACTTTCATTCTTTTCCTTGTCAATAATTTCATTTATTTTCACTTTTATTTATTTTTACTTCAACCCCCCCCCCCTTTATTCTCCGATCCACTCCCTATTTTCTATTTTTTACTTCCCCTTCTACTTCCCTTTTTCCTCCACTAACTGATTATACTTGTCTTTTGTGTTTTTCAATCCAGATATATTTTTCATTTTTATTTTAATTTTATTTTTGCGCAGCCTATCTTACAATTTTATATTTGTACTTATTTATCCACATTTCAATATGGCTGAACGCCTTAATGTGTGTATACTTTTTATATATGTATATGAGTGACTACGTATGTGCGCGCGCGTGCCTGTATGTATATGTATATATATATATATATATATGCGTGTATGTATGTGTGTGTGTACAGGTGTTTGTGCGTGTGCGTATGTATATATTATGCGTATATGTAAGTGTCTTTATATCCGTGTTTTTGACATTTCGGTTTTATGTTTTTGTTTCTTTTTTCTTCTCCCCCCCCCCCCTTCCCCCTTTTGTTACTTACTCAGTTTCATACATGGGCATGCATACAGGTTTATATGCGCGAGTATAAGTATGTGTGTGTGTGTGTGTGTGTATGTACGTATCGAACGTATGGAAGTGTAAGTGCGTGTGTGTATATAAGCATAATTATTTTTTTATATTTTTTTACATTTCTTTTGTGAGACACGCGTGTCTGTGTATGTATGTGCCCCCCCTTTTTTTGTTTTCTTTAATATTTTCTTTCTATCTTTTCTTTCTAATTTATCGTTACTATATTTTTATAAATATATCGAGACAGATACTTTTCTTTTAATTATTATACTATCTTTATCTCCTTTCTTTCCACATCTAAGTGTACGAGTGTCCAGGCGTTTTTATGCGCGCGACTTTATATTCTTATATTTACGATGTAACCATTTCTGTCTGTATAATACAGACATATAGATACATTTGCCCTAAATTTTTATAATTACGCACACTTTCTAACTATACATTTACATGTGCATATATACATATATGCATATCTGTGAGCGTATATACATACACATACACACACCTAACTATTTTTCTTGATAGATTTTTATATATTTCAATTTCTATTTCATTTATCTATATATATTTTCTTTGATTTTCTTGATGTGTTTTTCTAAGTATTTGCCCATGTTTTATATTGCCTCGTCTGACGAACGAATGAAGTCGTTTATTTCGTATTCGCCTCATTCGGGAAACCTCTGGTAATGAGGTAATTGTATTGATTTTATACATTAAATTTTGCTCTGATACTTACATAGAGCACTCTTCATTTCTATGACCTTTTCTGTTTCCAACGGAAATTTCAATACTTATATATATATATAAAGAAAAAGAGATGAAATCGAAAATGCAACTGGAGTCTTATTTTTTTTTTAAATATAGATATTTATTTGGTTCCTTTACCGGTTTCGCAGTTCTTCTGCTTTTCAAAAGGTGAGTTGAGATGGAGGGTCTGTGGTTTTTCTCACATGTGAGAAAAACCACAGACCCTCCATCTCAACTCACCTTTTGAAAAGCAGAAGAACTGCGAAACCGGTAAAGGAACCAAATAAATATATATATTTAAAAAAAAAATAAGACTCCAGTTGCATTTTCGATTTCATCTCTTTTTCTTTATACTTTCACTCGTGTAGGACACTTCGGTTATTTTTCATTTTGTAAAAAAAACCTCACTTTCTATATATATATAATTAGAAAAAACAAACAAAACACAGGAGAGGAACTCCAAGAGGGAGTAAGGAGGGAAGTAAACAAGTAAAGAACACGAAAAGAAGGGGCAAAATAAAAATAGATATAAAAAGCAGATTTTAAATAAAAGTGAAAATAAAGGGGTGAGAGGGGTGTATACATCCAGGATGGGTGTGGTAGTGTGTATAGGGGTGGGTGGAGGGGAAGATAAAGAGAAGGAGGAAGCAAGAAAATCAGAGTCCGGGCAGGGATGACGGATGGTAAGATGTGTGTGTGTAGAAAGCGTAGTGGTCATGCGAGGAGAGATTGTCGGTGTGTGTGGGAAGGCTCTGTCAATCACTCTTTTGATGGGTACATACGCGTATGTGAGCGTATATACTGGTATTTGTGTGTGTGTGTGTGTTTCAGGGTGTAGGTGCGTGTTTTTGTGGTATAAGGAGGGAAAGGACTAAACCAAGGGTGGAGTAGGGCCGTGGGTGGAGATGTCTGGTGGTGAGTCAGTGGATTAGAGGGTGACGTGGTGGAGGAAATGGGGTGAGATTAAGCGGTTACTGGTAGGTAGGTGTGCGTGGGGTGGCGTTATTAGTAGGTTAGATGGTGATGGAGGGGTTGGTGGTGTGAGGGGATGGGTACTGGTAGGTGTTAGTTGGGTGACAAGGTGTGGGTGGTGATAGTAGGGGTAGGTGAAGGGAGAGGAGATGGGTGTGGGTCTGGTGTTAGTTGGGTGACAAGGTGTGGGTGGTGAT
Organism: Eledone cirrhosa; assembly: GCA_964016885.1. Taxonomy (NCBI): domain Eukaryota; kingdom Metazoa; phylum Mollusca; class Cephalopoda; order Octopoda; family Eledonidae; genus Eledone; species Eledone cirrhosa. The sequence goes on from OZ024744.1 coordinate 34,006,473, forward strand.
AGTAGGGGTAGGTGAAGGGAGAGAAGAAGGTGAGTGGATGGTTGGGAATGTAGGGGAAGAGGTTAGTGTTAGTGGGGGGAGGTATGGGTGGAGGGGTTGGTGGTGTGAGGAGATGGGGGTGGGTCTGGTGTTAGTTGTGTTAGTTGGGTGGTGAGGTGTGGGTGGGTGTGAGTAGAGGTTAGTGGTGATAGTAGGGGTAGGTGAAGGGAGAGAGGAAGGTGAGTGGGTGGTTGGGGATGTGGGGGAAGGGGTTAGTGTTAGTGGGGGGGGTATGGGTGGAGGGTTTAGGTGGGGGTAGAGTGTTAGTTGTGTTAGTTGGGTGGCAAGGTATGGGTGGGGGTGTATAGTTTAGATGGGGGTGGGTGGGTTAGGTGGGGTGGGGATGGATGGGTTAGGTGGGAACAGAGGGATTATGTGGGGGGGTCTCAGAGGTGGGTGGTGGTGGTTGGGGGAAAGAGTGAGTTGAATTTGTGGTGCTTGGTGGAAGTGAGGAAAGAGAAGAGATCATGGTTGAGGTTATGGATGAAAAGAAGGACGGAGCGGGTGAGGAGAGGGTGACAGGTGGAGTTGAGGTGAAGAAGGGTTTGGGGTAGGTTGCAGTTGAGGTGAAGCAGGGTTAGGGGTAGGTTGCAGTTGAGGTTGCGGATAGTAGAGAGGGAGGAGCGGAGTGAGACACGCATGAGGAGACGGGAGGAGCTGGTGAGGATGTGTTGGATTGAGGCTAACAAGAGGGGGGAGGCGTGGAAGTAGAGTCGGAATCTGTGGGGGGGATGAGCTGGAGTTGGAGATGGAGGTAATGGCTGTGGCTGGAATGCTGGGTCTTAGCAAAGAGGAGGTAGGAGAGTTGGAGTGTGGGTTGAAGGTAGCAGGCGGGTTGGAGAAAGTGTATGAGGCGGGTGTGGAGTTGGTGGAGGAAGGATTACAGGTTAGGTATGGTAGGGATGGGGAGTGGGAAAGGGGTGTCCTAAGGGGAGACGGTAGTCAAAAAAACAAAACGAAAACAAAAAAAAACAGATGGAAAGCAATGGGGGGAGGGGTCGTGAAGAGTGGATAGAAAGAGAGAGCGAGAGGGAGTGAGAGTGAGAGGGAGAGAGAGAGGGAGGGAGATTGAAAGAGAGAGAACCGAAATATCGAAAAATGGAAGATAAAATTCATTAATACTTCCTCAGATTTTTCCATATATTTCTACATTTATCTATTTATTTAAAAAATTAACTGTGTTAGATATCAAATCAGTTAATATTTGAAATAATTTACAGTGGTACATTCTCCGTACGTTTGAAATGACTGACAAATGTTTTTTCTCCTAAAATATTCCATATTTACTCTATGTTCACTAATAGTAGACAGAGGTTTTTATACAATTTCTTATCGTATTCATTTTGTTCAATGTCTTATCGTTTTACATATCTGAAAACAAACATAAAAATCACAGTAAACTTACAGGTATATATATAAGACATCGATAATGTGATAAGTGGACAACTATAATTGTTTAGTATGTAATTTAACAACTGGCTCCGCCCCATCAAAAATGATGATTAATTGTAATATCTATCATCATCATCATCATCATCTTCCACGCTAGCATGGGTTAGACGGGAGTTGTACCACTTGAAACAAGGCTGGCCGGGTGACCGTGTCTCACTCATATAGGACTATCTGGTAGGTTTTGTACGGCTGGATGCCCTTCCTAACACCCAACCACATTTACAGTGTGGAACTGGGAACATTTTACCGTATTACCTACATGGCCACATTACAGCATGGACTGTGTTTTTTTTTTGTTTTTTTTTTTTGTTGTGACACCTACACGATCTCGATCTCGGTATCTCATCTATATATAATATAAAAAAGAGGTTAGCTTAGCTCCGAAAATATACATTTGCTACTAAATTTTCTATAATCATGACAACAGTCCTAATAAAGAAAATTCATTCTTACATACACACGCACAGAGAGTGCACACACAGAACCTCACACTCACACTTGCACAAACAGGGCTCACACAGAACCTAACACACACTCAAAAAGGCATCAATAGACAAACACACCCAAACAGTTACTTGAAAAATTATATACAACCCAATCATCATCATCATCATCATTGTTTAACGTCCATCTTCCACGCTTGCATGGGTTTGGATGGGAATTTTCCCATTTGAGGCAAGATTGGTTGACTTGCTCGTATAGGACTGTCTGGCAGGTTTTCTACGGCTGAAATGCCCTTCCTAACACCAACCACGTTTACAGAGTGGACTGGGAGGTTTTTACCGTGTTACTTACACGGCCACATTACAGCGTGGACTGTGTTTTTTTGTCGTGACACCTACACGACCTCATTTGTTTCGGACTGGATGCTGTGGCACCAACATAACTTTACATTGGAAGGGGTGGTGTGGATGTGGTGGGGGTAATGTTGCCGGGGTGTATTTTTGTTAGAGGTGCCTACTGACTGTAGGTTTCGCTTTGTACTTAGGCAAGGCGGGTCTTCTGTATTACTGTGTAGCGCCAAAGATCTCGGTCCAGTGACATTGTCTTGGAGAGGTGTAAGTGTGTGAGGTCGGAATTTAGCAAGTCGTCCCAGGTTTTTCTGGGTCTGCCTACTCCGTGGCTACCGTCTATTTTTATCGCCCTGCACTTTTTTTTATACAGCTGTCGTCTTTCATGCGCATCACGTGACCATACCAATGTAGTCTTCTCTCGAGTAAACAACATCTGATCCCTCTTATTCCTAATTTCTCACTTAGTTCATTTATGCTTTGCCGTTCACGTATATTACTATTACACATCCAGCGGAGCATGCAAGCTTCGTTTCTCTCCAGTCTGCGTATATCCTCTGCACACAATGCCCAGGTCTCACTGCCATGTAACATTGCTGTTCTTATGCAGGCATCATACAGCCTGCCTTTCATGTTTAGAGAGAACCCTTTAGCGGCCAATAGTGATATAAGCTCTCTGAACTTTTTCCATCCCGTTCTGACTCTAGCTACTGTACTTTCAGATCACCCTCCACCACTGCTGATTTTGTCACCCAGGTAATGGAAGGTGTCCACTATTTCTATAGAACCATCTGTGCAATGGAATGAGCTAGTATTCTGTGGGCACTTGCTGCTACTTATATATATATATGCATACATCAACATACACATAATACCAACATCACTTCACTTATATATGTACACACATGTATTTTATTCATTAGTTCCAGCATACACATTACATAGACTTCCATGTATACAAATTCATAGAAAGGAGTAAAGTGTGGTTAGTCATATGTGGGATGTCTAGAATTATGAGAGAAATATTCTACAGTTTCCCACTGGTCCTGAACATAGGAATTTGCGAATATTGACGAGAAGGCAAAAACTGTTCACAATGAATTATTGACTTGATTTTCTCATTTTTTCCTCTCTTTACGTTGCCTCACCATTCGTGTTTGTTTACCTGTCTCTCTTTCTCCACCCAACTCTTTTTATCCCAATAAGTTAATTTAGTATCGCCCTAGCTTGAGGTATATGGGTTGTAATGCGAAGAAATACCTATGATGGCTAGTAGACCACTGATGACGGATATTCCTGGCTTCTATTTCTAATTCTTCATTTATTATATACACATATATATATATATAATGTGGCCGTGTAGGCAACACGGTAAAAATCTCCCAGACCCACACTGTAAATGTGGTTGGTGTTAGGAAGGGCATCCAACTGTAGAAAACCTGCCAGACAGTTCTATGCGAGCAAGACAATCACTCTTGCCTCAAGTGGGAAAACCCCCGTCCAAACCCATGCAAGCGTGGAACACGGACGTTAAACGTTGATGATGATGATGATGATGATGATGAAAGGATAAATTACTGAATAACTTATTAGATGATGTTCAAATTATAACTTACCCTTTTTGGTTGATTTTGGCTTGATTGGAGCACTATGAGGAGACACTGTAATATGGTCACCTAGAATATATAAACAAAATCATAGTAAACCTACATGTATATATACAAATAACATTACAAATACAGGAAACATTTATTAGATTCATTATCTCTGATATATACATATATACACCAGGTCCAAAAACAAATGGACCATACTGCTGCTGTCCCTGCCATTTATATATATATACGTATATCTGTTAGAACACGAAAAGTGTGAAACAACAGAATGTTCACTTTTCGTGTTCTAACATATATGCCTAACTTCTTCATAAATTTTCCGGGGATAGCCGTGGTGGTGGTGATCGTATGTCATTGGCTAATTTTCAACCAATCAGAGTAAGTGTTGATATATATATATATATATATATATATATATATATATATATATACTATTCCCCCTCTCTCTATATATATCTGCGCTTTCGCTTTACACTCCTCCCCTTCAATAACACATTTCCCCCTCTCTATATATCTCTTATACTGTTACACTTATATTTCCATTTATTTATTACCCCCTCTCTCTATATCTCTTCCGCTGTTCGCCAAGTAGCGAGGTATCACTGTATATATGTTTAAATATATAGTGTAGCTGTGAAAACTGACTTTAAACGTGTTTCGGTTTACGAGCGCCGCGCCGGAACGAATTAAACTCGTAAACCGAGGTGCCACAGTATATATATATATATATAAAATAAAAGAATTTATTCAGTTTTGGGACAATATAATTTTGACTGATAACAAATGTGAAATTCTTAACTAGCATCTATATATATATATATATATATATATATATATATATATATATATATATATATATAGAGAGAGAGAGAGAGAGAGAGAGAGAGAGATATGAAACTTCTAGGTATGTCACGATGTATCTAACATTACGTTGACACTTTCCCCCTCTCTATATATCTCTTATACTGTTACACTTATATTTCCATTTATTTATTCCCCCCCTCTCTCTATATCTCTTCCACTGTTACTTACACCTGTTTCTCTCTATCTGTTCCGTCTCTATATATATCTCTCTTACTCTTTCGCTTTGCACTCCTCCCCTTCAATACCATCTCTCCCCCTCTCTATATATTTGTTACTCTATCGCTGCACGCTCCTCTCCTTCAATATATCAATTACACACTTACGCTGTACACTCCTTTATCCCCAGCGCCCCTATATATACCCCCCCCCCCCCCCGCATCTATATTTTAATGTTCCGTTGCACCGTGAATATATGTGTCTATATATATATACATATATATTGTATATACACATTCATGTATGTGTATACACACTCATGTATGTATATACACTGGTTTTATGTGTGTATTGTAAATTTGTACTGTTAAAACACGAAACTAACATTCGATTGACACTTTGATTACCTGTACAGGCAATAGTTATTAGAATGCTGTTGAAGTGTGTATATAACATGCTTATAATATTGGTTGTATCATATTTACTTGTATATTTGTCTATATTGTTTGTTTTGTGTTAAATTATTTTATTATTATTATGTTGGATTATTTTTTTTATTATTATGTTAAACTATTTGTATGTAATATTTAATTTTTTTATTAATTCAACTATAATAATCGACATATGAAATTTAAATCAACAATAGGAGAAAAAAAAAATCTTATTGCACAAACAATAATTCTGCACAAATGTTGCTCCATTATTAGATCTAATGTTGCAACGATACAGTTAAATGTTGTCTGTGTATTTTAAAAAAGATTTGCTTATAATCTTTTCAAATTTCATTACGCCAATGATTCAAGCTCAAATTGACATTATCTAAAAAATTGTACAAACAGCGGGGGATTAGCAGTAGTGAACAGATAAATCAGTCAATTTATTAAGATTGACTTGGCATCAATCAGCAAGACCTTCATTAGCTGCTCTCCAGCCATCTATTTAAAGCTGTATACATCTATGGTACAAATACACTTGGAGTTCGCGTCATCAGTCTGGAACCCCTATCTTGCTCAGAACATTGACCTCCTGGAAACTGTTCAGAGACATGCAACCAAGCGCATACCCTCCATCAGACACCTACCATACCCTGAATATTTTGCTTCCCTCTGGCAATGGACTTGGTAAACACCCACAAAGTTATTAACCATCCGACCAACAACAACCCCGAACACCTTTTTGATCTCCATGTGTCTAACACGTGGACATGCCTACAAAGTCAGAAAACAACACAGCTCCCATGACTTTAGGAAATATTTCTTCATGCTCAGAGTTGCTGAAGGATGGAACAAACTTCCTGCATCAGTTGTTAGCTGATGACACACTGCATCCTTTAAAACCATCATACATTCCGAAATACACCAAAACTACACCTGATGTCCCCCTTCCATACACATGCACATATGTGTATATCATGACTCATGCACTGTTCTTTTTTCCTGACGTTTTTATATTACCCTATGTATTATATATGCACTTTTGATGAGTTGTAGTGCACCTCAGCATTGTACACAATATTTTCATTATTATTATCATTATTATTATTACACTCATTGATACATTTTGCACTAACTCTGCATCAAGCACCCTCACCTAAATATTAACCAATCAAGGATCCAATACAGCTATCTGTTGGATGAGTATTGTATAGTGCCAAAAACGAAACCAATCAGTTTAGCAGAAAGTTTCCAGACAAGAAACACGCATATTTTGCTATCCTCAAACACGTTTACACATGGCATGAAATATAACTAATCCGAGATGGCTAGGTTTCATCTTCTAACTGGATATACGAAATCCATTATGTCTTGACAACAACATGAGGTAACATTATGTTATTCACAGACACACTTTGTACACTGTTCCATATCAGAATGTATTTCCTTCGTCACATTCACAAACAGTATTGAAAATATGTTCTTCGGCAAATAAAAATGTTTTGTTCATAATATTTCAACTAGCGATTGCTCTACTCCACGCACGACCACCATAAATTAATGACCAGCTCAACACAAGTATTGGTAGAGCGTC